>CM060962.1:14426561-15026561 GCA_030765045.1 Tenodera sinensis | reverse complement strand
TCTATTAGGTTGTGTGTTATTAGACAGTTCAATGTATATTATAATAGTCATCTAGAATGGACGGATTTGGGCGAGGATAGCTACAAAATATGAAGCAGCACATTCTTCCCTAAATATACAATCAAGACTGCTTGAGTGTTGTGGAGGAGGAGGTGGTGACACGACACTCGCAATATGCTGCCCACACCTGTTCTAGTGCCCTGAGACCTAGATTACAATTGTGAACATTGTAATGTATTTTTGTATTGTATTGTTTATTCTACTGCAGAGCAGACTGGTATGAAATATGTTAACTTAATTCAAGCTCTGTCAGTGGAATGGACTTCAAGAAGGAATTGTACATTCTTCTTGAAATAAGAGGGTCATCTTTCAAGGTTTTATAAAAATTAACAAACTAAAACTGTTTAATTCCTTTTTAAAATATTTGCATGTGCTCGAAACATATTCTTCTTCACTCTTAATTTGGTGTCTTAAAACGTTTTAAGCAGTTTCTTGAGGTGACGAAAATTGCAGTAAATCCACACACTGGGAAGCAGGTAGACGAATGATGATGATCCTATAGCTTCATTTGTTTTTTCGATGACTTGTGACAAACAAAATGTTGTATACCGTTGACACCAACAGGTTTGTAAAATCTTGAAAGATGACGTACCCCTCTCCCAATCTCTCGTATTGTTGAGTAGTGTGTAATGTTAGCGTCGTGTTGGAGTGAGTGAGACAGTGTCCTTATATACATGAGTATATAAAATACTACCTATATAATTTACATTACATTATCTGTTTGTGTAATTAACGAACATGTTAACAACTTATCATGTAAGATATGGTAATATATCATCGCATATTATTGTCTTTTATCACATTATTAAATGTAATTATATTATTATCATCAGCTGCTGTTTCTTTTGTCATCACCCATAAGGACTCCTTGTCCTTGTCTAGGAACTAGGGCAGGCAGACAAGCTCCGCTCTCCTCCAATGGCGGCCGGAACGGTCACTTCGGCTCAGGCGTAACCTCCGCCAAATACTTAGGCGGATTAACATATGCTCTGCACATCTGCGCAAAGGCCGGACTCAGACAGCTCTACGCTCTATCCATTCCACCATGCCCACATACCTCAAACTATGCATATACCGGGCAATCATCCCGCCACTGATCTTGTACGGCTGCGAAGCCTGGGGATCGGCGGCACCCACCACCGTACGCAGGCTGCAGACAGTGCAGAATAGGGTGTTAAGAACAATATACGATACTGGGCGTAGATTCCCGTCTTACATCTTCCACAACCACTCCGGACTACCCTACATCATGGACTTGGTGAGGGAGCGATCCCGAACCATGCACACCAAACTGAGTTCCCACACCAACCAACTGGTATGGGCACCAGGTCAATACGACAACAGAGCACTCCGCAGAAGGAAAACTTACCGCCTTCCTAAGGATGCTCTTGGGTAATGGTAATGCCACTCCCATCATCTAATCTATATGCACCCCAACCCAACACCTATTCCTGCCCCCTTCCTGCATCCAAACTTAGGTATGCAGGAATAAACCATGCCCACAGACACAAAAGCTTGCACAACTATGAACCCCTCCTATAGTGCACAGATAAAGTCGCAATAAGCAGCTAAGTGCTGTGCAGATAAACATACCGTACAGGAGAACTTGTACCACCTGTTCTCGAATGCTGGAATGCAGACGCACGAGCGTCATCCTGCAGAGTCTCGTTCCATACTCATACTGCTGGGCGGAGAAGTAGCTAGTCTTCGGTCGGTCAGTCACAGGCAGGCCGGGTGCCAAACTGCTACCGCTGTCATGCTGTTATCCAACGTCACTGATGGCCGAGCAGGTCGTTTTTACTGTTTGATAATAACCTTGCATTACCATAGCAAACTACAGCTTTTCTACACTTTGAAATCTTCCCATAAACCTTGTAACTTGTGCCCATTGGAATCGAACCTTGCCACTATGGGAGGGAGGCGGCCAATGCCGACATTTTTGGAATCTACACCCTCTGTAAGCTCGAATCGAGTACCCACACAACGGGTTTCTGCCCAATAGTAAAAAAGTTACAGAGCGGTGAGTCCCAGCCAGACGGCGTCCCGTAACCCTAGTCCATTAGCATCGAACGTGGTCTCTAAGGGTGGGACGTGGACGACAGCCCCTTCAGTAGAATTAACACCTTTGTTAACGAAACGAGTACCCACACGAGGGGTGTCGGCCCCATAGGAACAAAGTTGGGGGAGGTGCATGGGCAGTCATGGTACTCGAAAACAGGTACTTCCAATTATGGTACTCGATAACTGTGCTCTAAGTAAGAGGTGACAAATATGTGAAAGTATATACAGAATAGTGTGTGTTTGCCAATAAGAAACATGTGATTGATGTGGGATTTCTTGTCAAAGTCACAGACACACAGGCTTACCAAACTGTTCTCAAAAAACACATGCACTCGGGAAGGAAGGATTACTTCTGGATAATGTTGGAGCTGGCTGGTACAAACAAGATGTAAAAAAATGCAAGTGTCGTTATCTCAAGTGTCATTTAAAGACAAAGACACCATATCCTTTTTTCATCTTTGTTGATTGTTCAGCCTTTGCAATAAGCAATCGAGACAGACAGACAGACATACAAGCAATTCCTATTTCATTACCCATAATTAGTGTCATGGCCATCAATCACAAATTATTCACTTTACTGTACAGTTATATTTACAAGCTTAAAGAATTCGACAAAAAAGGTTCCACTTTCTTTCACATCCTCAAAAGGTGATACAATTTGTTCATTAAATGAAAGTTACATAATCTTTGGAGTATATAAAGAATGGCAAACAAAATCATAACAATCTGCAGCAGCATTGTTGACACAGATTTAATGGGTGTCCGTTTAATTACTATAATAAATATCTCTGAAAACTGTGTTGAACATATAAGACTTGTGTTGAACATCGCCAGGAATATCAATAAACGATAAATACCCTGCTATTTCATGCGCACAATGCAGAAAACTTAAAATTCTGCACTTTCAAAGCAAATCTTTGGTTGTTTATCTAAAAATCAATTGTCAGAATATGGAGTGAGTGAGTAGTGGGGTTTACGGGCCCGTCGACAACTAGGTCATTAGGGCCCGAAGTCCAATGTAAAAGCAATCAAAGAAAATAAAACCTCACCCCCTTTAAAGTTAAAATACCTAAAAATGAACGTTAAAACCACGAAAAAGAGAGCTAAAACAGGTAAAAAAGGAAAATAAAAAACCAATAAAACCATATTACGAAAACCCTAAACTACTTATACTGTTGAAAAAGGGTAAAAACACGAGTAAAACATCCTAAAAGTATTTTTCCGCCAAGATAAAAGAAACCTTACAGTTGCTTACCAAAATCGATACGCGCAACAAACCGCAGTACTGTATTTACAGCTGCTGGGTCGTTGCCTAACACGGTGCACAGTGTAAGACCCAGGCCAAAGGACTGGCGCTCACGAGCATACCGCGGACAATCAGTAAGGACATGTGCAACGGAGAGTGGGACATTGCACGTCGCACAGACAGGCTCCGGATCACCGCGCAAAAGGTGTACATGCGTGGCTCGGGTGTGGCCTATTCTCAGGCGGGTTAAAATCACCTCCTCACGCCTGGAATCCCTGCAAGATGTTTGCCAGGGTTGTACCGTGTCCTTGATTGTCCGTAACTGAGTGCCAGATAACGCTTCCCAAGATTGTTGCCAGAGAGTAAATAGATGGCAACGGAAGTACTTCTGCAGATCTATATAGGGTAGCGTACGGGTGGAATATTCCGGAAGGCGACATGCAGACTTCGCAGCCGCATCAACCGCCTCGTTGCCCGGAATACCCACATGACCTGGGATCCACGTAAAAACGAACTGGTATCCGCGAGATAGCAACTGAGATAAAAGTGTCTGTATTTTAATAATTGATGCCGAGTTGCCAACAAATTGTTGCAGCGCCTGGAGAGCGCTCAGGGAGTCGCAACACACAATAAAATGTCCAGAAACTGAACGGGAGATAAAAAGTAAGAAATAAAAGATGGCAAAAAGCTCGGCGGTAAGAACTGAGCTGGCGTCCGGAAGGCGGTATGTGTGAACCTCACCGTTGTATATAAATGCGGAACCCGTCGTACTACCCAACTGGGAGCCATCGGTGAATACCGGTGTATAAGTCCGGTATCGGCCCAGAACTGCGGTGAAGAGTTGACGGAACACCGAAGGAGGGGTAACAGTCTTTGGACAGCCCGACAGCTCCAGGTCAAAGCGTGCACGCTGGAGCTGCCAGGGAGCACAGTGGCCAAATGAATGCCGCTCTACAACTGGCAGTCGGAGGGCGTTTGCGACAAGTAGTTCTTGAAACCTGATGCCACTTGGACGGGAGATTGTTTTATTCCGCATATAACGGTGCGCGAGGTCTGGACGCAATACAGGTGGAAACGAAGGATGACCTGGATGAGCGGCCAACCTTGCCACATAAGAACAAAGTAACAATGAGCGTCGAACAGACAGTGGAGGTTCGCCAGAATCAGCATACAGACAATTCACTCTACTTGTGCGGTAAGCCCCAGTAGCGAGACGGATACCAGTGTGATGAATTGTGTCTAAAAGGCGGAGTTTAGAGGCTGATGCAGAGCCATAGATAAAACAGCCGTAGTCTAATTTGGACCGGACCAGTGAGCGATACAACCTCAACATTACCGTGCGATCGCCGCCCCAAGATGCCTCAGACAGGACCCTGAGTACCCGAAGCGAACGACCGCAGGAAGCACGAAGGTGACGTATATGGTGCTCCCATGTGAGTTTGCTGTCGAGGTGTAAGCCCAAGAACTTCAGGCGCGGAACAAATGGAAGACGTGTGCCACGCAAATGAAAATCAGGAGGAGGGTGTACACCACGGAGTCGGTGAAAGAGGAGACACTGTGTTTTTGCAGGGGAAAACTGAAAGCCGGTGCGAGACGCCCACTCGGCGATGGATGTTATGGTCATCTGCAGTTGACGCTCGATGTGCTCCATATTATTACTATTATTATTATTATTATTATTATTATTATTATTATTATTATTATTATTATTATTATTATTATTATTATTATTATTATTATTATTATTATTATTATTATTATTATTATTATTATTATTATTATTATTATTATTATTATTATTATTATTATTATTATTATTATTATTATTATTATTATTATTATTATTATTATTATTATTATTATTGTTGCTGTTGTTGTTGTTGTTATTGTTGTTGTTATTGTTAATTTCAAGTAAATTCTCTGGGGTTGCATTATATCTGCTTTCAAACGTTTAAGTTTCGTTTTGTGAATTGCATCTGGACGATTCTGCCGTGTTTGGGTATCCACTGTCATGCAAACATAAGGAACTTACACTTTCTGGTACTGAAATTACAGCCTTTGGAGAGTCACATTCGAAGAATTCGTCGTTCGACGATCCCTCGCTGGAATTCGACTTCCATCTGTCTCGTCGATTCGTCGCATCCAGCGTCGGTGATTCATCCTTTACAGAAGATGCTCCATCAGTTGATTCCAACGTGGAGTCGCTTGTCCCGCGCCTTAAGTCCTTATAGACTGGGCCTTCAACACAGCCATTATAAAACACTGCTCACTCTGTTACCACATCGGGGGCCCCACTTGTGTTTCCGGTGTCCGCCAACTCTGGATCATAGAAAGGACCTTCAGAACTGTCGCTGCCAGTGTCGGCAACATTCCCAGGCGAGGGGAAACATCCTGACTCCGAAGACAACTGTTGCAGAATGCGAGGTTTAGTGACTTGAACGTCGGGTTCAGATTCCTCTGCAGGACTTTCGCATTCAACGTCAAAGTCGTAATAGATGTCGGATTCGGAAGAGGAACTGAGGCGCGGTTAATGATTGGTTACCAGCTGTTGTGGATTCAGCCAGCTCTTCTCATCCTCGCTGTTGGCGTCACCAGTCAGTCCGGCCCAAGGACTGAAGGCAGCTCTGAAAACTGAGGGCGAGCGCTTCGGCCGGGCCACGGCAGCTCATGGGGAAGAGAGTTCCAAGCCCACACGTTGGGCGCTCAGAACTCATTGGATCAGCCACCTGCAAACAATAAACACAACTATTAACATTGACATGGCCATGATAAGGACAGCCCCAACACAAATATAGGTATGCCTTATACACTAATAGATGCACGTGTAACTTATAATGGAATGAAGATTCAGTTTTTCATAGCTGAAGAAAGCAGAAAAATCAATAGGCCGACATCAAGCATTTTAGGGATAAACAATGCTAATCTAAAGGGCTACAGATTTTGCTAATAATGGACATTCTTAGCCATATCTTTCATCACCATAACCACCACCACCATCACAATCACCATCACTACCACCACCAACACCATCACCACCACCATAACCATCACCACCACCATCACCACCAACATCATCACCACCACCATCACCACCAACATCATCATCACCACCATCATCATCACCACCATCACCATAACCAACATCACCATCACCACCAACACCATCACCACCATCACCATAACCATCACCACCACCAACATCACCACCACCAACATCACCACCATCACCACCAACACCATCACCATAACCATCACCACCAACACCATCACCATCATCACCACCATCATCACCACCACCATCACCATCATCATCACCACCATCACCACCACCATCACCACCATCGCCACCATCACCATAACCATCACCACCACCATCACCATAATTACCACCACTACCACCGTCACCACCTCCACTATCACCATAATTACGACCACTACCAACATCACCACCACCATCACCATCATTACCACCATCACCATAATTACTACCACTACCACCATCACCACCTCCACTATCACCATAATTATCACCACTACCAACATCACCACCACCACCATCATCATCATCACTATCACCACCATCACGACCCCCATCACCACCACCATCACCATAACCATCACCACCAACACCATCACCACCACCACCACCATCACCATCACCACCATGATTACCACCATCACCATCCTCATCACCACCACCATCACCATCATCAAAGCCACCACCAACATCACCATCATCATCACCACCACCATCATCACCACCACCATCTTCATCACCATCACCACCACCATCACCACCACCACCATCATCACCACCACCATCACCACCACCATCACCATCACCAACATCACCACCACCACCACCATCACCACCACCATCTTCATCACCACCACCATCATCACCACCACCATCTTCATCACCATCACCACCACCATCACCACCACCACCATCATCACCACCACCATCACCATCATCACCACCACCATCACCATCATCATCACCACCATCACCACCAACACCATCACTCCCACCATCACTATCACCGTCACCACCATCATCATCACCACCACTACCATCATCATCACCACCATCACCATCACCAACATCACCACCACCATCACCATCACCACCATGATTACCACCATCACCATCCTCATCACCACCACCATCACCATCATCAAAGCCACCACCAACATCACCATCATCATCACCACCACCACCATCACCACCACCATCTTCATCACCATCACCACCACCATCACCACCACCATCATCATCACCACCACCATCACCATCACCAACATCACCACCACCACCATCACCACCACCATCTTCATCACCACCACCATCACCATCATCACCACCACCATCATCACCACCACCATCACCATCATCATCACCACCATCACCACCAACACCATCACCCCCACCATCACCACCACCATCACCACCACCATCACCACCACCATCATCACCACCACCATCATCATCACCAACACCATCACCACCATCACCACCGCCATCACCATCATCACCACCACCATCACCACCACCATCATCACCACCATCACCACCACCATCATCACCACCATCACCATCATCATCACCACCACCATCAACATCACCAACACCACCATCATCACCACCACCACCATCATCATCACCAACACCATCACCACCATCACCATCATCACCACCACCATCACCACCATCACCACCACCATCAACATCACCACCGTCACCATCGTTATCATTATCATCTGTAAGTGTTTAAACAATTGTAATTGCTCTTAATGTATAAAAGAAATAATAGTCATCTTTATTATCCCAAAATAATTACGTTCTTCTGTAGAATACCAGGCTGAAATAAAATTAATGATGTTAGTGAAACGAGAGCTGAAGCTGCCACCCCCCCCCCCCTCAACGTCGCTTGCTTCCTGCCTGCCTGTCTGCCTGTCTGCTGCCTGCCTGTCTGCTGCCTGTCTGTCTGTTTGTCTGTCTGTCTGTCTGCCTGCCTGTCTGTCTGTCTGTTTGCCTGTCTGTCTGTCTGCCTGTGTGTCTGTCTGTCTGCCTGCCTGTCTGTCTGCCTGTCTGTTTGCCTGTCTGTCTGCCTGTCTGTCTGTGTGCCTGTCTGTCTGACTGTCTGCGTGCCTGTCTGTCTGTCTCCCTGTCTGTTTGCCTGTCTGTCTGTCTGCCTGTCTCTCTGCCTGTCTGTTTGCCTGTCTGTCTGTCTCTCTGCCTGTCTGTTTGCCTGTCTGCCTGTCTGTCTGCCTGCCTGTCTGTCTGCCTTGCCTGTCTGCCTGCCTGCCTGTCTGTCTGCCTGTCTGTCTGCCTGCCTGTCTGTCTGCCTGTCTGCCTGCCTGCCCGTCTGCCTGTCTGTCTGCCTGTCTGTCTGCCTGCCCGCCTGTCTGCCTGTCTGTCTGCCTGTCTGCCTTCCTGTCTGTCTGTGTCTGCCTGCCTGTCTGTCTGCCTGCCTGTCTGCCTGTCTGTCTGCCTGCCCGTCTGCCTGCCTGCCTGTCTGTCTGTCTGCCTGCCCGCCTGCCTGTCTGTCTGCCTGCCTGTCTGTCTGCCCGCCCGCCTGCCTGCCTGTCTGTCTGCCTGCCTGCCTGTCTGCCTGCCCGCCTGCCTGCCTCTCTGCCTGTCTGTCTGCCTGCCTGTCTGTCTGCCTGCCTGCCTGTCTGCCTGCCCGCCTGCCTGCCTCTCTGCCTGCCCGCCTGCCTGCCTGTCTGTCTGCATGCCTGTCTGCCTGCCTGCCTGTCTGCCTGCCCGCCTGCCTCTCTGCCTGCCCGCCTGCCTGCCTGTCTGCATGCCTGTCTGCCTGCCTGCCTGTCTGCCTGCCTGTCTGCCTGCCTGTCTGCCTGCCTGTCTGCCTGGACTACTCGGCTCTTCACTGTCACTAACGACACCTTCCTTCCCTATCTCAAACGGAACTCGTCCACCCACGTGACGCGGCGTTGTCACATTTCCCCTGGTAATTAAACTTTGCAGGAGACTTTAACATTATATTGTGGTTAAATTTATACGAATTACAATAAAAAGGCATTATAGCATTATTCACACAATGTTTGTGAAATAATGAACCATTTATATGCATTCATCAAGAAGTAGTACTGGTAGGTATACATACAGGACGAAGGACTTGAGTACCTGCCTCTTCAAGGCAGCCCACGAAACATCGGGCAGCGATAAGGTCAACAAACCTGCGCACTCAATCAAACGACAGCCCTATATATATAGACGAGCAGAAAATTTGTAATTATAATTATAATTATATATAAATTGCTGCAACGATTTTGATTAAAATGACATGTTTGAGATATTCTTATTGTAAATGAAATGTATATTTTGAATTTTCTAACTATAGCCCACGAAGTCGTGTTTATTCTGGATGACTTTTGCATAACTGGTAAACCGTAAGAGATAGACCAAATCTTACTGTACAAAAAATGCAGATCTTGCTAAAATACACAATTTATGTACAAATAAATTTTCTTGTAGGTTGAATCATTTCGGAGATATTCCTTGTTATTTGTGTGAGTTTCGGAAAACAAAAATTTCGTGAAATGGAACATTGTTGTTCATTTTTTATATGTTAAGCTTGCAAAGAGAACGGAATCTCAAAGCTTTAAAATATTTGACAATCGCACAAAGTCTACTGTGTTCCAATATTCCCCTTGTACCTACAAGGAAATAAGCAATAAGTTAATTTGTACAAATGTTTATCTCAACTAACATGAAGAAGATATAGGAATAAGGGTTTGTAAGAATGTTTAATACAAGAGTAGAGAAAGTCATGTGAGTGCAACACTTCAGAATTAGCAGAACTGCCAGGAATAATGGGGAGATGAATCGAACTAAATGTACGTTTGCATACAGATGCGTGTCACGTGACTATCAGGCGCCAGGCAGTCAGTTGGTGATGGTCAGTAAACGAAACACCAAAACATAAACTGTTTTACCTTATAGCTTATAAACTTTGGTAAGTTGTTTTACATTTTAAAACATATTATATTGAAGGAATTTTTGTATTAAATGTTCCCTAAGATGTCATTTTAAAGGATATTTCATATTTAAATTCCTTACTGACCTAGAAAATAAGCTTCGTAAGAAACTTTTTAAAAATCTGATGTGTTGCACTCACATGACTTTCTCTACTCTTGTACTAACCATTCTTACAAACCCTTATTCCTATATCTTCTTCGTGTTAGTTGAGATAAACTTTTGTATAAATTATCTTATTGCTTATTTCCTTGTAGGTACAAGGGGAATATGGGAATACAGCAGACTTTGAGCGACAGTCAAATCTTTTAAATTTTTGAGATTCTGTTCTCTTTGCTCGGTTAACACATAAAATAATGAACAACGATATTCCATTTCACGAAAGTTTTCCGAAACTCACACGCATAACAAGGAATATCTCCGAAATGATTCAACCTACAAGAAAATTTATTTGTACATAAATTGTGTTTTAGCAAGATCTACATTTTTTGTATAGTAAGATTTGTTCTATCTCTAACGATTTACTAGTTATGCAAAAGTCATCCAGAGTAAAGAGGAATACATAGGCTATAGCAAGAAAATTCAAAATATAAGTTTCATTTGTCCTACAAATATCTCAAACATATGACATTTTAATCAAAATCTTAAGAACGATTTTCAACAAAATCAAAATCTTCGAAAAATGTTCCATGTAAAGGGTAGTTTAGGGTGGGGCTATTTTCTTCAAAATCTTCGTGTCGCATCCTTGAGAGACACTAAACTTAAATACCATCTTTGGTTTTCAACCGACTTTTCGCTTTTGAGTTATGCTGTCCAAAGGCAGACAGACCGAATGCTTTTGTTGGATTCAGGGGGCCTCAAAACGTATATTTCCGGTGAAATCTCGACATCGAATTGTAGGGGTGAAAAAACTGAACTATCATGAGTACATTAACAACATTCGGGCAGAAAGAAAATGCCGGATTCTTGTACCAAGATCGGGTTTGGCTGCAAAAAAATGACACACACTTTATCCACCATGGACCGGCAGTTAAAACGCAGGAGTTACTAAATAACGTTTTATTTAAATTTTGGCGTAACCTACGTGTCGTACAACTGAACTAACATGCATAATAGCTTCTATCATTTAAGTAATGATATTAAAACGCCCAACAAATGTTTAAAACTGTCTTAAAGGGCTAAATTATGCTCGAAAAGTCGCGAGATGGTGAGAATGCCATGTATTCGACAGACAAGTACGTTGATATGGCTTTGATCTACGGAGAAGCAAGAGCCAATGCAAAAACAACTCAGATGCTCATGTGCAGCAATATTCCGACACCTTTACAGCACATGGATTACTTGCGATTGGTGCACTCGTTCCAGCTGAGATAAGCGTAGACAAATACATCCATCTTCAATTCTTGGGTAGAACCTAGCATAGGGGCCGGCGTTTTCGTGTTAAAATGCGGATTGCATAAAACTGGAAAATAAGGGGCAGTTGACTCACACGCCTTAAAACATTAAGATGTTGGTTATCTAAGCCAGCTGTGAAAATCTGAAGACGCATTCTGCTAGGATGGTCTGTGAAAAATATTGTTGGTCATTAGTATTCTCAGGGGCGTTGTTTCTCTGCTGTTTGGCGCTACTGTAAACAAGGTTAAACGACCTGGACTTGTGTAATGGTTCACGCCCTAAAAACTATGAGATATGCATGCAAATATTCTGTAAAAGCTTAAAAATATGCACTTAAAACATACTCTATGCAAATATGGAATTCAAATGATTCAAATAGAGAAATGTGGGTCCTGATTTGATTACGTAACTGGTTCCCACTGTGGCAAATAAAAGCATCCCATCATGTTTAATTTTGACCATACTAATTACAGAACCAACTAATTACTAATTAAGGGAACCAACCATACATTAGAAACTTGTTTCAACTATGGAAACCCAAATAAATTTATTTTCTAGTTTGTTTCATGTCCTTCATGCGACATTGTCATACAAATGGGTTAAATATAGTAACTAGAAGGAAGTATTGTATTCTACCCAAAAATTTGATATCGAGATTTCACCGTAAATATGCTTTGAGCCCCCTGAATCCAAAAAAAGCGTTTTAGTAAAAGGTCCGTGAGTGTCTGTGGACAGCATAACTCAAAAACGAAAAGTTGGTTAAAAACCAAAGTTAGTATTTAAGTTTAATATCTTTTAAGGATGCGACACGAAGATTTTGAAGAAAATTGCTCTATTTGAAACTAACCTTTACATGGAAAATTTTTCGAAAATTTTGATTTTCTTGAAAATTGCTGCAACGATTTTGATTAAAATGACATGTTTGAGATATTTTTATTATAAATCAAATATATATCTTGAATTTTCTGACTATAGCCCATGTAGTGCTATTTACTCTGGATGACTTTTGCGTAACTGGCAAACCATAAGAGATAGACCAAATCTTACTTTACAAAAAATGTAGATCTCGATAAAATGCACAATTTATGCCTCAATAAAGTTTTTTGTAGAGTGAACCATTTCGGAGATATTCCTTGTTATGTGTGTCAGTTTTGGAATACTTGACACTTTTGTTAAATGGAACATCCTTGTTCATTTTTTTATATATTAACCGTGCAAAGAGAACGGAATCTGAAAGCTTTAAAAGATTTGACTATCGCTCAAAGCCTACTGTATTCCCACATTGCCCTTGTACCTACAAGGAAATAAACAATAAGATAATTTGCACAAATGTTTATCTCAACTAACACGAAGAAGATATAGGAATAAGAGTTTGTAAGAATGGTTAGTACAAGAGTAGAGAAAGTCATGTGAATGTTGGACTGTGTCGTCACTGGCACATTGTCAAATCGTCAGCTAATTCTTCACTTGTGTTTACTGAATTGATAACCCTTTGACATTAACAACTTGTTATCTCTGGTATGTTCACTTTCCTTTTTACCTTTACCAACATCTACATCCCTGGTTCGAGTCGCGGTTACGGTTACCAATTTATACTTTCTCAGCTACCTCCTGGTATTTATTTTTTTCTACTTAAATTGAATACAGAAATTTCATTCGAAATACACGTTGTGAGGGTGCTGAACGGAAAAAAGAGCCTTTTAAAAAGTTGGATGATGACTCAGTTGAATAGTTGAATGGTATTCAAGTTCAACTGCTTTTAAAGAGGACAAATGAAATGCATATCTTGAATTTTCTATATAACCCATGAAGTAATATTTACTCTGGATGACTTTTGCATAAGAAGTAAACCGTAATAAGTAGGCGTAGGCTTTCACGGCCGGTGTTCGAAATTCTAAAAGAGTCTTCCGGGCTGATTTGCCGTGGTCTGCTGGAGTAACTGGACGTTTCGTCCACTACTGCGGTGGACATCATCGGTGGTGTGGTCGAAGTCTTCTTGGTGAAGGCACTGTTGCGTCTGAGGCGTTGACTGTCTGGGATGCGGAATTTATACACGGAGGGGTCTTCTCTGATCGGCTCGCGGCTCGCTGAGGCAGTGCGGTTGGTGGGAGAGGGCTAGCTGCATCTCGGGCGCTACTAGATTCTAGAACTTTAGAACTTTAGAAGGCACAATAGTCGACAGTTTTCCGCCTACTTCTGAAAATTATCCCAAGATGATATCTTGTTTGCGAGATAGGTTTGGTCGCGAGGGTCTTCTGATCGAATTTTACGTCAGAGAACTGTTGAGGTCAGTTGTAGACAATGCCACTAACAAACAAAATAAACGTGATTCGTTTATATGACCAGTTGGAATCGCATTTGAGATCACTAGAATATATAGGAATGACACCAGACAAATATGCTGCTATGTTATTTCCTTTAGTGGAATCCTGTATCCCTGAAGATATGTTAAGAGTGTGGCTTAGGGATCCAGTATCAAACGAAGCCGCAGAAGATGAGCAAAGAAACTTATATAGTTAGAAGCTGAAACGGTTGTTATCCTTCCTGAAAAATGAAGTAGAAGGGGAAGAGCGAATTAGCTTGGCTAGAATTGGATTTCACATTCATGAACATATTAACAAGGAGGAGAGAAAAAGATCCAAGAAGCCAGAACCTGTAGTTACAGCAAGTGAGTTATTTTCAAAGATTGAATTGTATTTTCTGTGAAAAGCCTCATGAGTCCAAGGATTGCTTCCAAGCACAAAGAATGTCATTTCAGAAGAAATTAGATAAGCTAAAGGTTTCAAGGAGATGCTTCATTTGCTTCAAGACAGGGCATCGTGCAAAGGAATGCAAAGCCAATGTAAGGTGTTTAATTTGCAGTAAGAAACATTGGCCTGTAATGTGTCCAGATCTGAAAGAAAAAAAAAAAAAAAAAAAAAAAAAAAAAAAAAAAAAAAAAAAAAAAAAAAAACCAAGAGAACTCGAAAACAAGTGAGATCGAAGAACACTACACAGACAAGAAGGAACGTTCCATTTTAGCAAGTCACTGCCAGAAAGGAAAGGTTTTACTGCAGACGTTACTGGTCAAGCTTAAAGGTGACAAACGTACAAAAATTGTGAGAGCAATTATCGATTGTGGCTCCCAGAGATCTTACATACTAACCAGTACTGCCACAGAGATGGGATATAAATCAGAGGAATCTGAGAAGCTTGCACATAATTTGTTTGGTGGAATTACTCCAAAGAAAATAAAACACAATTGTTACAACATACAATTGAAGAGCCTTAAGGATGATTATTATTGTAATGTTGGAGTGTTGGATCAGCCAGTCATTTGCGGTAAAATAACCAGAATCATTAAGTTAAGCCCACATCTCAAAGTGTTGGCAGAAAAGAATATTGTGCTCACCGATGTTGGAGACAATGAACCACCGATAGAGCTGCTGTTAGGTGCTGATGTTGCTGGAATGTTGTACTCAGGAAAAATGGTTAGTTTGTCACCTACTTTAATGGCAGTACACACGTTTCTTGGTTGGGTGTTGATGGGAAGAACTGCTGGAATACCAAGTGACGGTAATCAAATTGCCCTGTCGACGACTTTACTGACACATGTACCTAGCTTTTCAGATCTATGGAAACTTGATGTTTTAGGGATTTCTGAACCTGTTGAAAGTAAAACCAAAAGCCAAGAAGAAGCTATTGTCCTCAGTCATTTTCAAAAGAGGTTGAAGAGGAACGATGATGGTCGCTATCAAGTGAAATTACCATGGAAAGATAATCGAGTGGACTTGCCAGACAACAAGTGTGTTGCAGGAAAAAGACTAATTTCTACAACGTCAAAATTGATTAATTTAGCCAAGTTTGAAGACTATGATGCAGTGTTACGGAACTGGAAGCGAGAGGATATAATGGAGGAAGTTCCTGAGTCAGAAATTGAACGTAGTGATTGTCACTATCTACCTCACCGAGCTGTCTTCAAAGACAGCCCAACTATGCCTGTTAGACCTGTGTTCGATGCTTCTTGCAAGTCAAAGGGATCTGTGTCTTTGAATGACTGTTTAACTAATGGTTCTAATTTCCTGGAATCAATACCTTCTCTGTTGATCAAATTTCATGAAAGGTACATAGGAGTTGTATTTTTTTATTTTTATTTTGTTGTTTAACGACGCTGTCAATTGCCAGGATAACATCAGCGTCGCCGGTGTGCCGGAAGTTTGTCCCGCAAGAGTTCTTTTACATGCCAGTAAATCTACTGACACGGAACTGACGTATATAGGAGTTGTAGCAGATATAAAGCAAGCTTTCCTATAGATTTCTATTGAGGAAGAAGATAGAGATTATTTACGTTTCCTATGGTGGCGCAGTTACGCTGAAAAGAAAATGGTAGTGTTTAAACATTGAAGAGTAATTTTTGGAGTAAAGTGCAGCCCTTTTTTTTCTTGAAGCTGCGATCAATCATCATCTAACAGTGCAACATACTTCACCGGCAGATTCTGTAGCAGAGAAACTCAAGAATTCATTTTATGTAGACAATTGTGTGACGTCTGTAGATGACAACGAAGAATTGTACTGTTTCATAGAAGAAGCAACAAAATTGATGGACAATGCCAGATTTGAGTTGAGGAACTGGGAATATACTAAGATTATGGAAACCTTTTCTAAGCATGCTTCTGTTCTTGGTTTGAAATGGGATAAACAAAATGATGTTCTGTTTTGTGATACTCGTGATGTCAACATATCATCTGAGAGATTAACGAGGAGGATATTACTTTCGATTACACAGCAGGTGTTTGATCCTATTGGATTCAGTTGTCCAGTTTCTTTGTTTCCTAAGATTTTATCGCAAGAAAGTTGGAGAAGTAATGTCAGCTGGGACGAAGAAGTTCCTAAAGAAACTGGGAGGAGATTTAAGAAATGGCTAGAAGAGCTACCTCGATTGAGTGAAGTGAAAATTTCAGGATATATTTCGCTTCGGAAGGCCAAGACATATGATCTACATACATTTTGTGACGCTTCAGGTTTAGCTTATGCAGCTGCAGTTTTTTTGAGATGCCAGGATGATGAGATCGTCTCTGTGGAATTACTCCAAGGAAAGGCAAGAGTTGCACCCCTTAAAGGTTTAACGATACCCAGACTTGAACTTTTGGCATGTTGTATTGGAACACGGTTGGCTGCATCTATAAATAGGGCTTTAAGTTTGGGACTTAACAAAGAATACTATTGGACTGACTCTACAACAGCGTTGTGTTGGATACAGAGAGAAGAATGTTGGGGTACGTTTGTGAATAATAGGGTAAAGGAAAGTCGTACTCTTACAAGAAGTGAAGCTTGGAATCATATTCCAGGACGAGACAACCCAGCAGATTTACCATCTCGTGGATGTTCAATGAAGAAATTATTAGAATCCAGATGGTGGGAAGGGCCCGAGTGGCTAAAGAAAGGAGAAGATAACTGGCCGAAATCAGAGTCCAGTGAATGAAACGGAAGTGTGGTCCCCCTATGGGCCAAGGGGAGGCCCTGGTTCCACCTCTGCCTATCTACTGTCTATGTTAGAAAGGGCATATACCCACCAAACCTAGGTTGCGCAACCTGTACCTCGCAACACTTTCACCAGCTCCCTTCCATCCATTAAATAAAGGTAGACCTCAGTGAGTGACCTTTCGGGTAATCACCACCAGGATGAGCGGAAATGCAGCTCCTTAGCAACAGCGGGAGACGCCGGTAGAGCCGTCAACTGAGGTGGCACCAGCGACCGCTGACTCAGCCGGTATACAGGCAGAGCCTTTGCCACCTGTTGCACCTACGGCCACTCCAATATTCGGGGATAGGCTCTCGCAGGCGGACCAAGAACAGTTTCAGGCCCTATCCCTATGGTTTAGTGATCTAATAAATCGGGCCTTGCCTGCATTACGCAACTGTAAGTCGAAAACGCCAGTCTGAACGCCATGCAAAAGCACACCAAAGATCTTTGAAGATTGTTCGTAACCCACCCCACTCCTCTCTTTGAGAAACGGCAACTCATCCCGGATCATCAGTTCGGCTTTCGGCGTGGACACTCCACTACCCTACAGCTACTGCGACTCACATAGAAGGCTGCCCTGGGTTTCCAAGAAAACTTCAAAACTGTCGCGGTGCTTCTGGATGTGGAAAAGGCCTACGCAAGCACATGGCATCAGGGTCTACTGTACAAACTCAGAGAGGCCGAAATCCCTCCCCCATACCTCACCCTGATTGGTAACTTTCTACGGGATCGCACTTTCCGAGTGCGAGTGGAGGGGAAGTTATCCTCAGTCAGACCCATTGCGGCTGGAATCCCTGAAGGCAGCGTGCTGTTGTCGCTATTCTTTGCTGCTTATATGTCTGACCTCCCCGTGGAACCTCGTAATGTTACATGCCACTGTGCCGACGATGCCCTCAAAAATGTTCGCTGTTGCTTCCCTCCACTACAGAGATAGATCACGACATTGGCAGGTGGAGTGAACAGTGGAGAATGGCCAGTGGAGAAGTTCTAAAACTGACGGCCGGACAGAGCTCTGAAACTGAAGCAGAGAAGAATCCCCTGGGTTAACTCCGCCAAATGCGTACCTCGGAGTGCTGCTCGAACCGCGGTTTAACCTTCACTCTATACGTCAGGACAAAAGTCGGTCTAGGCCACATCGCCCTCAGGCAGCTGTATCCTATTTTCTGCTCAACCATGACCACTTACCTGAAACTACGCTTGTACCGTGCGACCATCCCGCCACCATACAGTAAGGGTTCGAGGTCTGGGAAACGGTGGATCTATCCACCAACCGCAGGCCGTGCAGAACAGGGCGCTCAGGATGATCTACGATACCGACCGTAGGTTCCCATCTCACATCCTTCACACTCAGTCTGGCATTCCACATACAGGACGGAAGGGAAGTCATTACATTCCTTCTAATATGTGCTTCACAGAAGCATTACAAACAAAAAAGTCTTTGTTCTTTGATCAGCCGATTTCGAAAAAATAAATGTTTTTTGTTTCAAACTGGATGCATAATTCCACAAGAATGTACGAAGATAACAGTTTGTTACTTGTAAGATGCGTAAAGTAAGTTATTTCTGACATAGCTTTGGTAGTAATTATGAAATAATTAAACAGTTAAAAGACGTGAAGGAATGCTCCGAGCGTCTTTTTCAGACTGAGGCATGTCGACAACGTTGCGTTGAGGTTGGTCAGGGAATTGACCTGATTTCCTCATGTAAACACGTCGAGCACTTTCCCTTTCCCTATTTTTGGCAGGTAACGGTTGTGATTGGCCTACGTTCATACAGTAAACATAGGAAATATTCACGAGACGCGTGGTAGCAGTAGTGTTTGCTTATGTACTAAACCAGTGAAAGTGACACGCACACAATCTGTAGTGTCGGCAGCTTGTTTTCGACAAAACAATCTCTGTAGGAAATGGTCAGAGACAAAAACGTATGATACAAAATGTACTCCATGTACTGAGATCTACCACTGGTTTAAATTAATGTAATGGCTTTGCTTCCACACGGTATGAATCCTCTGGATATTTTCTTCTGGGGAGACGTGAAAAGCAGGATCTACAAAACAGCAACTACCGCGCCCGAATCTTTGAGAGAATGCATTTATCTGGCTGCAGAAGAAATACACAACAATGAGGGTGTTTTTGTTATTGCGCGACGTAATTGATTAAAAATGTGTGAGGCTTGCAGGTGCGCAAATGGTGGACATTTTGAACAATATCTCTGAAGTGGGTGAACCATTTGGCTCATTGCTTATTCTTTTGCTGTCACCTTAAAAATATAACTTGGTACACTCTGTAAGAGCCTACATATATATTATATGTATATACACATATACCTTTGTGTTTGTAAGTCAGAGAGATTGTTTGGTTTATTAAATTATAGCAGTATCATATAATGAATCAAAGACTATGTTTTACTTTGAATTTGCAAACACTGGCTCTCGCAGGCATCGCATATTTTTCTCCTAGGAGATAGTGTCTAGTGTTGTCAATGTAGCTTATTTCCTGTTAAATCTAGCTTTTATCATTTTCGTATCAATGCCAAAGAATACTAGCTTTTTCTGCATTTAGTAAACCCCTTTACAACAAAATACAGTAAGGCAGTGTTAGGACACCACTGTTGAAAATGAAGAATCCGTCGTAGTACAGCCTGAACCCGTCATTCTTGGCCCCTGGCCTTGACTGGAATTCCTGAAGGTGAAGCCATAGCTTTTGTCTCTTTCATCGGCTCATATAATTCTGATGAATGAAATCACGCAAAAGTAAGGAGGGGATGGAAGGGAGTGTTGTTGTCTGCATCTGAGGCATTGTCCTTACTAATTCACAGTTGCTTTTTTGTGCAGCGTGCAGTTGAACACATAATTTGAGCTTTGCGATGAGAAATGAGTGAAGACATTCATCATTGCATAAATCAATTATGCCACCAGTACTATCTAAAAGAAATAGTTTCAAATGTATGGACATATATGAAGAAAGAAGCTAAAAGCAAAGAACTGCTTACATCACAAGTATTTTTTTTCTCAAAAAGATTCAAAAAGTTCAAAAGCGCAAATCAGATGCCAGAGGAGTGTCAGAAAGAACAGTGAAAAGAACTGTTTTAGAATGCAAACAAAATGAAAACCAGAACACATCTTTGGAACTCCAGGCAAAAGAACAGGAAAAACTCCAGGAACAAAGTGTTCCTACAATTTCTAATTTACTCATTACTTTAGGAGAAAGCATTAACTTTCAGGACAAGTCATCCTTAAACAGAATAGTGAGAGAACTGGGTTTTAAAGGGAAAAAGATCAAAACAAACAGAAAATTGCTGATAGAAAAGCACAACATTCGTTCTAAACGACAAGACTATCTGAAAGTACACAGATGAAACACATGTGCACGCACACACATACACACACAGGTACACACAGTAGCCACACCAACCCAAAAGGATGGACTGATGACAATACTACAGGTTTCATAGCTCCGGTTTCCAAAGGCGAGAAGCTAATTGTTGTTCATACTGGGGGTGAAGAAGGTTTTGCTTCCAATGGCTTGTTCATATATACTAAGTCAAATCAGAAATCGGGAGATTGACATAATGAAATGGACACCAACAACTATGTTAAATGTTAAAAATCTAACTCATTCCAAATCTGCCCCAAACTCCGTAGTTGTGTTTGATAACATGCAATTTCATAACACTGAAGATGTGAAGCCTCCAACTTCAAACTCCTTGAAGGAAACCATGAAAACATGGCTCTCTGATAAAAGCATAGCATACGATGAAAACATGAGTAAATCCAAGCTCTATGACTTAACGTATTTAGGTTTGTGCACTTTTATTAAGTATTTAGTAGATAGAATTGTGGAGGAACATGGCAATGCTGCATTAAGACTGCCACCATATCTCTAAGATCCAAACCTTATAGAAGTAATCTGGACAAATGCTAAACAGTGGGTCGGTAGCCATAAGACCCGCATTCAAACTCAAGGATGTCGAGCAGATGCCGACATAGAAAACAAATCGAAGATCACTACTACAGTAAAGATATAGTAGACAATACAATTGAACAGTTTTAAATCCAGGGTGTTGCAGATAGCAGTGATAGTAACAGCGACTGATAGTGATAGTTCGACTGAGGACGTATCCAGCGAAGAAGACACTTTATCTAGTATTGAAGAACTTGAATAAATTTTGTTTACAATACCTACAATCATGCATGTATTAATAGAAACACATTTACACAACTAATTAAGCTATGTACATTGTGTAGACATTTTATTTGCATGGACCGTGCTGCTTTACTAAGAAGAACGCCATCTGAGTTGCACAGGGATGTCAGCCGGAGCCCATAGCCCCATGAGGATGCGAAGCACATAGCAGCGGATCTGGGTTTTAGGAAGGAGTGTACAAAAGACAACTAACAGTAATCATGAATGCAGCAAAGGATTATAATGCTATTAAAGCAATATCTTGCTCCACATGTGTCTGTGAACAATTTTTTTCTCTGATGAACAGAAAAATCAAGACTGAGATGTAGCATTTCAGATGATGATACCGAAATTTAGATTTCCAATCGAATGGGCTTGATAAAGACACGTTTTAATTTAAGTGCCGGATGTGAGATTTGCGATAAGTGTTGAGTAATAACATACATAGATAATAGAGCAGGAAGTGTTGTAAGGTGGGCAAGATATGAGTAAATAATAGTCGTTAAATTTGTAGGATAAACACATTATTGGTTTGAAATTAACGAGTCATGACGTCATACTACATAGTTTAAATACACGTTCGAAAGTCAAGTCTACCAACCTTAAAAGTCGCGTGATATATTTAATAAAATATAAAGTAAACATCGTTTAATCCTAAAAAGGTAATTATATATTCGAAATTCATAAAAGAACATGTTATAATAGAAAGGGACATTTCTAAATTGCGGGAAAAGGAAATAGCATTTTGGATACGAGGCTTTCTTGGATGACGTCATGACATTCAAAATTAGAGAACGGTTTCTTAGCGTGGGTAAGAGAAAAAAGCGTCTGGTCACTACCCAGACCAGTACAGCAGGTTGTGCTGTGCGGACGTGAGTGCGATTCCTCTACATATACAATCGGCATAGCTCCCGAAAGTATATAAGATGCAATAAATAATATGCAAAGGTTCTCTTGGGTTGTCTATCACACCTACGCAGACCCGAGATAAAATAAAGAGATCTCAAGCTGAGCTAGCTGGAAAGAACCAAATCAACAGGCGACAACGAGAACCGAACAACGGCTTTCAGCTTCAAATGGCGATACATCGAGAAGCGAGCAACGGCTATTTTAGCTTCAAATGGCGCCCAACGTGATTGGTAGCAGAATATGCCAAGAAGTAGAAGATCAGAACGTTAGAGAAACACCTAGAGGTAGTTCAGAAATGTTTAGTAGTAATTCAGAAAGGCCAGCAATTATGTCAGGAATAGAGAATATGTTTCAAAAGATAATGGAAAAGATAGATGAAACTAGTAAAGAATTAAGAACAGAGTTAGGACAGAAATTAGAGAAGGGACAACAGGAATTGGGAATGCAATTGGAAAATCAGAAGAGAGCTTTAGAAACCTTTAGGGAAGAAGTTAGGGAGGAAATTAATAAAGTCAGTAGTGAAGTAAAAGAAAATAGAGAACAGGTTAAGGGAGAATTAGAGACAATAAGGCAAGAAGTAAAGAATTCTGAAAAGAAATTAGGTCAACAAGTGAGTGAAAAATTAGATAAAGAAAGGGAAAAAGTAACATATAGATTAGACAAACAAAGGGAAGAAATTAGAGAAGAGTTACAGGGGTGTAAAGTTAGAATAGAAAGATCTGATGTAGAAAGTGAAAGGCAGGCTAGAAATTTGGAGGATGTTACAGACCAAATAAAAGGGGTAGTAACAGAAATTACTCAGGTAAAAGAGGCCTTAGAAAATTTGAAATTAAATGAAAATGCATGTAATCACAACAATCTTAGTAATGAAGTTGCAAGAAACGAGGCAATACCAGGTGTATCAGCTGACATTTCGATGCAAAATAGGGGTAACAGTAATTCCCATTCTGATCTCGGAAATAGCTCAGGGATAGGTGACAATTCAAATTTACATTGGCCTAACCATGTCTTAAATGAAATGACACCTCCAGTTTTTGAAAATGAAGACTCAGATGATCCTAAAGCCTTTTTAGAAGGGTTACAAGAGTACTTCACGGTGAAACGTATACCAGAGGAGTACAAGATGGTGATAGTAAGAAAATGCCTAAAGGGTAATGCTGCCAATTGGCTAGGCCTTTCTATGGGTAACAATAATGATTACGGGACCTTTAGGAACATCTTTTTAACCAGATATTGGGGAGCTAGTAGGCAGGCTAATATTAGAGTTGAATTAAGCAATGGAAAGTTTAATCCTAGATCGGAGGAATCGATGGTCAACTATTTTATGAGAATAGCGAGAAAATCGAAGATGTTGGATCCTCCCTTAGATGAAAAGGATCTAATAAATATAGTTACTCCACATTTTCCGGAAACGCTTCAACACTACCTAATCATAGCCCGACCCGATAGCATTGCAGCTATGATCGAATTATTATCAGCCTTAGAAGTCAATAAGCCAAAACACGCATTTGGAAATAAATATGAAGAAAAAGTAACTGTAAATTCTTTCGGGCAAGGGGCACAGTATTATCAGAATAGAAGTGAGATTAGGGAAAGATATAAAGGACCAGTACCAAGGATGGAATCATTCCGGTGGGAAAATCAAGGTAGATGTAACCAGGAAGGGCATCACCAAAATAGAAATGGTAATCAAAGGGGAAGAAATATAAGGGTGAATTATATGAATACAAATAGATTTGATCGAGGTAGACGGGGACGTTATTTTGGACATAGTAGAAATTCAAATGATGGGTATTGGACAAACAGAGATAATGAGTTTAGACCGAGGTCACCAAGACAGGGAGAAAGGTATTCTAATGGACGAGATTCCCCCGAAAATGCTGAAATGGTTGAGGCCATTAACACGGTCAAAAACATGGTAGGAAGTAACCCCGATTTAAGGCAGGAAAATAGAAGTAACAATTCGGGAAATAGTACAGGAGCAATACATAAAAATCAGGGAAACGCCAGACCCGGTCAAACGCGCCTTCAGTGAGAACTGGGTATCCTAGTAATGATTGTGATAAGTACTCGGAAATAAATAGTCCTGGAAGGCAAATGATGATACAAAAGAAAAGAGAATGTAAAAATAGAATCGACGAAAACGAAAAAAGTAGGAGATCCACCTAAAATCAAAATTGGAGTAAATGGAAAACAATACAATGCAATTATAGATACGCGATCAAATAGCACAGTATGCTCACAAAATTTTTATGATAATTTACAAAGTAGTGGTTTTAAAGTAATGTCTTTACCAGTTAATGGGATATATTGCTCGCTAGCTGTGGGAAAACGAAAAGAGAAAGTAAAATTTCAAGCAATGATAAATGTTGAAATAAATGGGAGAATACTAGGAATTTTATTTCTGATTGTAGGAAGACTTGTGACAGATATTATAATAGGTTGTGATTGTCTTTATGCCTGGGAAGCTGTGGTGAATTTTAAAAACATGATTGTAGAAATGAAAGTTGAAGATGAGACCATTATAGTGCCTTTTGTGGAAGATAGTAGTTCAGAAACTATTGTACGAGAAAAAGAGGAAGAAGAAATCCAAGGGGATACATTCTTTGTAGAATATGTTAAAGTAGGAGCTATGGAATTAACTGAAGTAAATGTCAAAGAGTACAGTGTCGATAATAAAGAAAATGTAGAATGGGATAAAAATGATTTCATAGACAATTTGAGGTTTTCTGATGCAACTAGGTACTATGATAGGGAGAGTAGTGAAGACTTAGAAGAATTGTTGAGGGAAAAAGTAACTCAGGCTGATCAACTAAATGAACAACAGAGGGATAAACTGTTTGAAATATTAATCCGAAATAAAGAAGTATTCTCTGAGAAACCTGGTAAATGTAATATTTATACTCATTCGTTTGAGATGATACCTATCAAACCTTTTACACACAAAGCGAGAGCTATCCCTAGTACAATAAGAGAAGAGGTAGATGCAGTTATAAAGTCAATGTTAGAAGATGAGGTTACTGAGATTTCGAATTCAGAATTTGTGAATCCCCTATGTATTGTAAATAAGGCTAATGGAAGATTAGGGTGACATTATACGCGAGAAAACTAAATCATTGTTCCTCATACTTTCCATCAAGGAATCCAACAGAACGTATCCTCCGAGATATAGGAATTTATTTACGTGTACTTACACATCATAATCACAAGGATTGGGTGAAATATTGTCCATTGATAGAAAAGATTATCAATCACACCATTAATGTAACTACTGGGTTTGCACCAATAAAATTAATGTTAGGAATTGAACCAGAACCAATATTGATCGGGGTACCAAAAACACTGAAAATTAATGACATTCAGTTAAGTGAAGAAGAAAGAGCGAAAATTGCTTTTGAACGAATCAAGAAAAAGGCAGAGAAGCGAAAATTAAAGAAAAAGAGTAGAAAACATAAATGGGAACCTAAGATAGGCGATTGGGTACTAGTTAAAGACCATAAGTTATCAAGTGCGTTGCGAGGTAGGAACAAAAGGATGGAATTGTTATATAAAGGTCCTGCGGAAATTATATCCAAATTTGGTTATCATACCTATGAATTAAAAGATGTTAAAAATGAAAAATGTCTGGGAAGATGGCATAAACAACTCCTTCGACCATACAAGAAACCGTGTGGTACCTTGGAACCTTGACTTCATATAAAAAAAAAAAAAAAAAAAAAAAAAAAAAAAAAAAAAAAAAAAAAAAAAAAAAAAAAAAAAAATTCGAAGTGTCATTGTCTATTGGCGCCCAATCAGCTTTGAGATAAAATTTAAATGTTAGCTTACTTGAAAACCATATATTGGTCAGGTACTTACATATTCATGAAAAATGCAGAATGTGAATTGCTATATACTACAAAGAGCTTAAAAATATATTGTATAGAGCTCACAATAACAGCTTCAGAAAGATTGTTAAAATGTTCATCTCCGCATAGAGAGAAAACAGAATATTTACTTTGTAAACATTTGTTAAAATATTTAGATGTATAGATAGTTATCACCACAAGACAAAGAAAGAACTTGTCTGAAGAGTGTAATGGATTTATATAAATATATGTACATTTTAGTGCTTAAAGGATATAGTACAGATATGTGTTACAATAACAAAAGTGAAAAATCACAGTGCAAGTGATAGTGAGAGCGAAGTGAGCAAACATGAACTAAAAGAAGGAAGTATAAAGAAAGACTCTTGAAATTTAACCTTTATATAAAAGCTTCACAGAAGAAACCATAACATATTGTAATTAGTATTTAAGGATTAATGTTTAGTCAAGTGTACAATTGTTTGTCATGTTAAAAAGATTAATGAGAAGATATGTTAATAACCAATTTCAAAACAGTGTAATTGAAAATTGTATATAATGGGAGTGTTGCCGATTATTCATAAAAAGGAGTAATTTTTAATTTTTCTTTCGGGCAAGACATTTACATTATTTTATTATGAAATAATAAAATAACATAAATGGGGGCATTTGATACCGAAATTTAGATTTCCAATCGAATGGGCTTGATAAAGACACGTTTTAATTTAAGTGCCGGATGTGAGATTTGCGATAAGTGTTGAGTAATAACATACATAGATAATAGAGCAGGAAGTGTTGTAAGGTGGGCAAGATATGAGTAAATAATAGTCGTTAAATTTGTAGGATAAACACATTATTGGTTTGAAATTAACGAGTCATGACGTCATACTACATAGTTTAAATACACGTTCGAAAGTCAAGTCTACCAACCTTAAAAGTCGCGTGATATATTTAATAAAATATAAAGTAAACATCGTTTAATCCTAAAAAGGTAATTATATATTCGAAATTCATAAAAGAACATGTTATAATAGAAAGGGACATTTCTAAATTGCGGGAAAAGGAAATAGCATTTTGGATACGAGGCTTTCTTGGATGACGTCATGACATTCAAAATTAGAGAACGGTTTCTTAGCGTGGGTAAGAGAAAAAAGCGTCTGGTCACTACCCAGACCAGTACAGCAGGTTGTGCTGTGCGGACGTGAGTGCGATTCCTCTACATATACAATCGGCATAGCTCCCGAAAGTATATAAGATGCAATAAATAATATGCAAAGGTTCTCTTGGGTTGTCTATCACACCTACGCAGACCCAAGATAAAATAAAGAGATCTCAAGCTGAGCTAGCTGGAAAGAACCAAATCAACAGGCGACAACGAGAACCGAACAACGGCTTTCAGCTTCAAATGGCGATACATCGAGAAGCGAGCAACGGCTATTTTAGCTTCAATGATCACCTCTTGGCACAATGGGTATTGCTCTTTTGCTCCTGAGTTTGAACGTTTTTTCATATGTTTGGATGATGACAATGTGTGTAATTCCAATTTCACATACTAAAAGTATGACCACCTCTTTTCAATTTGAAACAAACGCGCTAATTGTTAACTGTATACACCGTCAACTGTTTAAGAAGCGAAGAACTCTTCACTCCTACAACCAGCAGGAATTTTATGCAGGTTACAATGAGATAGAGGCACTTTAGGAAGAGTAAGGAATAAGTGGATAAGGTGCTTAAAAGCTGAGCAGCAGGATTTACAGAGAACCTGGAGGTTAAACTCAGGGTTTCAATCATGTCTCAATGAATTTATTTGCAGCACTCGTAATGAGTCAGTTTGGAATGTGGAGGTTTATTTTAGTGGGTCTATTCCATCAGTGGCCTAGCCATGTTCCTGGAGACCCAGGTGCGAAAGATCCCAATTGGACCCAACAACAATTGCCAAATGTGATTTTTAGGATTAGAAAGGGTAGAGTGAGAGTGAAAAATTCAATTCTTGTTTTCAATGTCCTTGAAGTTTGATGCACACTGGTCTGTCATGAACAGAATGGAGCAGAAAATTTCCGCAAGAGTTGGATTTGCGTTATTCAATGATCAAACGCACACTGGCACAAATGGAAGTATTTCCTTTCTGTACATCTTTGGAAGGATACTTGAGACATGACCCTCGCAGAAGTATAAAGTAATATGTTATAGAGGTCACCTCAATTGGTGCAACAGTTTTCTTTTCCTTTACCTGATTACCCTCGCCTTATGTATGACTTATAAGCCGGGAATTACTGTTTGAATGTTTGCTAATTCCCATCTTTTATTTTTTGATTTTTCATCATAATATTTTGCAATAATTGTTTTGAATTCAGAGTTGACTAATCTTTTAGCTGCATAAAATGATAGATTAACTATAGATTTCTGCACATTGCCGGTACCCTTTTTAGCAAGAAAACCAGCTTTCTCATTACCACTCAGTCCACAGTGAGCTGGTATCCATTGGAAGACTAGGTGTTTTTGAAGTGCTATTAGATGGGTAAGGATTTTCCAACATCCTATAATTGTTGGTTTTTTGGTGACAACTTGGAAGTAATTGCTATAATTGCCGCTCTGGAATCTGAGAGAATAACTGTTTAATGAAAATGTGAAATTCTATACAAAAGATTTTGTAGGGCCATTCGAATTGCTTCAGTTTCTCCATCAAAGTTTGTAGTTTCATAATCTAAAGATTTATAATAGGAAAAGAGGTGACAAGTGACTCCAGCCCTTGCTTCATCTTGGTTTGATATCAGTGATCCATCAGTATAAATATGGAGCCATTCATGTTCCGGAAATCTAGTATGGATTGTCTCTAATGCCAATAATTTTAGAACACTAGTTGGAGTATCACTTTTCTTAACTTCTTCTGTCAGGTACAAATATGATGTTATGTTTAATGTTTGTGTCAGATTGACATTATATAAGAAGTTTTCCTTTGAATTAGGAAGGTGTACATTCTTCCTGATGTCTTAATTTTGGAAAGAAAGCTCTCCTGAGTCTTTAGTGTATGTGTAAAATTTCTCTTGTTCCATGTATTGAATGGGAGTCTGATCAACTTTTCATGTTGAATAAGAGCTGCTTTTTCTATTTCATATTCCATGGGACATTGGTTGGTTAATATTTCCAATTGGCCCAAATACAACCAATTATATTGTACCTACACTCCCATTTTTGTTGGTACTGAATCTCTAGTTCAACACTTTGTTTAGAATGGGCCAGAAATAGATCAGTTTTCATTCGAAGACTGAGGAACACTAACCAAAGATTCAGTAAGCAATTCACCATCAGATTCACTAAGCATTTCTTCCAATGGACTCATCTATATCTTCATCTATACACTGTCTTTTATTAGGGTGAAAAAAAAAAGCAAATAAAGTTTGTTGTTTTGACATTGTATTTCAGTACTAATGAGCTGACAGATTGCACAAACACATCGTTCCACAGTAGGTTGTTGACTGAATAAAATAGCTGCATTGGCACTCATTGTTGCTTTTAAAGGAGGTATGATCCAATAGAAAGTCAAGAAAACACAAGTAATGTGCCTGCTGTTACCCCCTTTTACAGTGAAACTTATTGTTGTTTTTAATAATGAAGGAACGCATAATCAAAAATACAATAGGCATTTAGTTGGGCTACCAGGCATCTATAGTTTTTAAAAAAGCCAGAAAAAGGCAACATAAAAATGCTGGGTTTGAATTACAGAGATGCAAATCATAGATTCACTTTCAAAAGGATGACAGATGTAACATATTTGTAAAGGCATTCTGCCAAAGTTACTGTCTACTTCAGGCATGTCAAACAGCACTCGCCAAGTGTGAAAATATTCCCCTATTTTCCCTCCCTTCAAATCGGAGAACGAGAAAAACAAAGTGAAAACCGGTTTTACTAGCGCGTGCTACTGCAGTTAAGGAGGGGTGGACTCCTCTCTTCACACCCTGGGAGTGATGTTTGACAGGCCTGGTCTACTTCTTACATTACACCAGCCCAGACAATAATTTAAATGCATACACCATTTTGACTTTTAATGAAATATACATTTACAAATAGATAATACTGATAAATAAAGCCTTGAACTGTATGCAGAATGCATGTTGTTTTTATATATTTATCAGTTTGCAGTAATGATATATTTTGCAAGTCGCACTTTCACAGACAACTTGACCAGCATTTGATAATGTGTAAATTTCCAGAGGGAAATGAATGTTAGATATTTTTACTTTCTCTACTGCGTATAGTAAGTAGGGGAAGTGTTGTATTTGGCCCAAAAATTCGATGTCGAGTTTTCACCGAAAATGTACGTTTTGAGGCACCCTGAAACCAAAAAAGGGCAGTTTTAGAAAAAGGTCTTACTCAGGGGTCTCCGTCTAGGGGATATGTGAATAGTGACCACAAGGTACCCAAGCTGAGCAGAACATTACTTCCACTTACTGGTGTTTTGCTCCTCACTGTAACTTTTCTATCTGACCTTACCTTGGTCATCTCTTGTTCTCTTCCGACCCCGATGCTATTAGGGTTCCTGAGGGCTAGGGAGTCTTTATTTTTCCAACCTCTCCATTTGTCTATAAAATCTTAACCCCTAACATGCTGACCTGTCATGGCATGTAATACGTCCTCTGATTGGTGATCAGAGGATATGGTCGGTGAATTTATTTTGATAATTCTCCCGGTCAGGTCAGTGAGACCCGTAAAGCAACGACAGGTGTGGTCCTCCAGACATTCTGGGGGTTGTGAGAGAGCGATGTAACCACCAAAACATAAAAATATGGCGCTCTCTAAAAAGCGGTTACTATTACTGCTATTGCTCTCTTCAATATCATCAGTGAAAAATATTGGAGAGCAAGAGGATTAATGACTTCATTGTCAGAAATCCAGCATTAGCTAACAACAAAATTTACAAATAGATATGAATTTCTCTTGGGGGGACACCTTTTAATTACTGTGGGGATTCCCCCCTTTGGCCACCCCCTGAATTTATCACTGTTCCATACAACTGTACATGCCTTTTGAACACTACAATTGATGAACAACTACTTTCCCTCACAGGCAAATGTTCTTTCAGGGTTCATATGGCATAAAAACTGAAAAATATGGCATGAAAGTTATAATGCTCAATGATATGAAAATATTCCATATGGTCAATGCTATATCGTACATCAGTAAGATAGAAACAGGAAAAAAAGGAAAATGTTTCCTCATATTACATGAAAAACTTGATCCAAACGAAGGCATTCATAGGAATGTTGGATTGACAACTGGTGTTTCTCCATTGAACTGTTTTAGGGAATGTTATCTGATTATGGGATAACAATGGTCGGTAACCTACGAAAGAATAAACTTGAAATATTTCCAGGCCAACTACTCCGGATCAAGAGACACGATACTGTAAGTACACTACTGGCAAATGGTCCCCACTCTAAGGGCTTGGAAGTTTATCAAGAAGTGCACTGCATTGCTGATAATGACAGTAATAGGTGTGTTGACGTCATCTGCATCAACAGAAAAAATAATGATGCAGAAATTGTAGACCCAACAATCCAGCTTAAGTAGTCAGCTAAACAGCCTGAAGAGGTTAAAGCAAAAAAGAAGAGCATTTATGAACCAACAATACCATATTTTATAGACAAATATCAAATTAAAAAAATTGTTGTAAGTGGTCTGCTTTTTGGTGCACGGGGAACTATCACAAAACATTTTGTTCCATGGCAAGGGAAATACAAAATTAGAAAAAACAGAATCACAAATTGTTACAATAATAAAATATTCCGTAGCTATTTTGAGAAACCATCTTTATGGAAAACACATTGCTAAATTACTTTGTCTAAATTGATAGCTTTATAATTATTTTTTATACGGTTATTGCTGTTATTTTTTTATTATTTTCTTTGTTATATTTGCTATCCATCACATATTTTTGTATGTGGGTAATTGCTACTTTTAATATTCTGTGTTTTTAGGCAAATCCTAAATGGGGTCAAATGATCAAATAAATTAACAGAAATGTAGGATCATCACTTTTTGTGTCCAACCAAAACAAAACACTTGCATCATAAATTCTGAAGAAGAATAAAGTTGTTCTTTTGTCCAGCATGCACTACAATGCAGAAACTGATCTCCCTAGTGGGAAAACAAATATTATACTGCTTTATAACCATACCAAAGGAGGAGTTAACCTTTTTGATTAGCATGTCATGCTTAGACATGAAAAGCAAACTGCTCACCATTGACATTCTGGTTTGGTATGTTGGACCAAAGTAGAATCATGTCTCTGTGCTGTATACTCACAATGCATCAAATGAAAAACTAAGAACAGAATTTCTTCAAAATTTTACCATGGGTCTCATTGAGCCATTTCTGCTGGAACATCTGAAGGTACCCACCAGGGTTCGAATCAATGGGAGGGATTGAGGGATTGGGGGGGGGATTTCCCCCTCTCATTAAATAATTTCCCTGACTCATCAACGAACAGTTCTTTCCCTGCCAGAGAAGTATTTTTTTCTTTTTACCATAAATATTTACTATTACTGCTGTTTGAAAATACAAGAAGTCACAGAACACTTTCATTGCAGACTGTACATGGTATGAGTGTGAGTAAGCAAAAGTATCATATCGCAAGTAAGCTAAAGAGTAAACAATTCTGAGGTTCATTAGTTGGATTGGCATTCAGAGTCACAATTTCAGCAATGGTGATTGCAGCTGCAGTATTTAGTTCAGTTTCTTGCAACTTACTGTTCTATTGTACGTCAGCATGAATACATTTGTGACAAGAAAGTGACAAGTTACAAAAAGTAACAACTATACCTCAGACTTTTAGTTCCTAAAAACCTTAAATTAGTTACCTGAAAGAGGTTCTATCACAAATCAAAATAGGTTCTAAAGTTACAAAAATAGGTGAACAAAAAATGACATTATTTTATTCCCCATTACAGAATAGCCAAAACATTAGACACTGTTTTTTCATACATCTCCATAATTAGAGCCACAATAAATCAAATTCTAAGATTTCCATTGGGAAACTGCATTGCGTGTGAGATAACACCAACTTATAATGCGAAAATGATCACTCGACAACGATGATATCATCAGAGTATATTTAAAAGTTGGCATTAGGTGCAAGGGAACAGCACATTCACGTTCAGGTGTTTTACCAGACGAGATATCAGCAACTGTGGAGAACTGCCAGTCCTGGGTTTGTTTGAACCACTGATTTAAGTTTTTTACTGACATAACCAGGAACAAAGTTGATTTTTTCTGTCACATCTTGTGTCAGTCCCAGTTGCATGTAGACTGGTTTGCTTGAGGACTCTAGAGCATTAATAGTGGGGACCAGAAACACATAATCTGATTTGATGAATGCAATATCATGGACAATTGTTGGGTTCTGCAGAAGTTCCTTAGCTGAAGTAATGCTCACTGCATCATCCACCAGTTTCACAACATGTTCTTACAGTCCTCCATATTATGCACTGTTCACTGTCATTGTTGTCAAGGCACGACTGGCATTCAGGTTTACACAGCGTTTCCATATTACCAGATGGAGAAATTGAAAAATGTTGTTGTTGTTGTTTCTAGTGCCTTGCATCTGGCAATGAAGCCATTAGCATTCGTGCTTTCCAATACTTTTGAACTGTAGTTTCTTCTGATCTTAATGCTTCATAGGTCTTCATTCATTTCTGCTGGATCGTTACACAGGACACATATTGGTGAAGCTGAGATACCTATTCTGTAGAGATGACTTGCTAAGCAGTCGTGATTTGTCAGTAGTCGGAAGGCTGCAACCGCTGTTTTCCTTGGTCTCTGGCGGATTATATCTGGGTTGGAAAGTTGTTAATCCATTTTTTATCTTTGGTATTTCTTTCTATTTCTTGTAGGTATGAATGAGAAAATTTTTTAATGATCAAGCGTTTTATTGAGGAATATGAGAAATTGAATTTAGACTTTTGTTTTATTGTTGTGCCTTTCTTTGCAAGTGAGTCTGCAGCTTCGTTCCCCATGACTCCACAGTGTGCTGGAATCCATTGGAGATGAACAGTCTTATTAACCTTTTGGAGCTGTGTTAACATTTTGTAGCATTCTCTAATTTTTGTTGACTTCTTTGTAGTATTTGAACATATTCCCTGATTTAGAATCTGAAAGAATTACTGCCTTGTTAAATTTATTTAAAGGAAGATTTAATAATTTTCAGAGAGCAATGTATATAGCCTCTATTTCTCCATCATAATTTGTTGTGTCTCTGCCAACAGAATGATAAAAGGAAAAATGTGAACACGTAAGTCCAGCTCCAGTAAGGTTTTCCGTGGAGGATCCATCAGTATATATGTGCAGCCATTCTTCTGTGGGATATCTAGTATTGATTGCTTCCAGAGCTAGAAGTTTTTGTATTTCTTTTGGTGTGTCTGATTTACTTATTTCCTCATTAATTCCAAACTGAAGGTAGGTTGCAATAATTCCAATGGATTTTCTCTTATAAGTAGATTTTCTCTGGTGTTAGGAATGTTCAATTTGGATTTAATCTGTGTTACCTTTTCTAGGAAACTACTATGAGTTTTAAGGATTGAAGGGGGGAGGTTCTCTTCTGTCCATTTAGAGTTTGGCAGTCGTAACATTTTCTCGTGTTGGTGCAATGCTTGTTCTTCTATTTTTGTTGTTATTGATGGGGTACGTGTTAAGGCAAGCATGGCATTAATAGGTGTGGATTTAACTGCTCCAGTGATTAGGCGAAGAGCCTGATTTTGTATTTGTTCAAGTTTATTGATGTTAGTATTTGCTGCTGTTATTAAAGCTTCAGAACAGTACAAGAGGTTTGGTTTAACATACATTTTGTATGTTGTGTTAAGGACTCTCCTTGAGCAGCCCCATTTAGCACCAGCTAACCGTTTCAGGATTTGCAGTTTCTTTTAAACCTTTTCTGAGATGTTTGTTATATGTTTTTTCCAACTTAGCTTTCTGTCGAAAGTGATGCCTAAGTATTTGGCATCATCAACTGCTTTGAGTGGTTTACCATTATAATTTATGTTGATATTAACTGGTTTGTATTTTAGTGTAAATAATTCATAATTTGTTTTTTCCACATTGATAGTATAATATAATATTATAATGGTAAACCACTCAAAGCAGTTGATGATGCCAAATACTTAGGCATCACTTTCGACAAAAAGCTAAGTTGGAAAAAACATATAACAAACATCTCAGAAAAGGTTGAAAAGAAATTGCAAATCCTGAAAAGGTTAGCTGGTGCTAAATGGGGCTGCTCAAGGAGAGTCCTTAACACAACATACAAAATGTATATTAAACCAAACCTCTTGTACTGTTCTGAAGCTTTAATAACAGCAGCAAATGCTAACATCAATAAACTTGAACAAATACAAAATCAGGCTCTTTGCCTAATCACTGGAGCAGTTAAATCCACACCTATTGATGCCATGCTTGCCTTAACACGGACCCCATCAATAACAACAAAAATAGAAGAACAAGCATTGCTCCAACACGAGAAAATGTTACGACTGCCAAACTCTAAATGGACAGAAGAGAACCTCCCCCCTTCAATCCTTAAAACTCATAGTAGTTTCCTAGAAAAGGTAACACAGATTAAATCCAAATTGAACATTCCTAACACCAGAGAAAATCTACTTATTAGAGAAAATCCATTGGAATTATTGCAACCTACCTTCAATTTGGAATTAATAGAGGAAATAAGTAAATCAGACACACCAAAAGAAATACAAAAACTTCTAGCTCTGGAAACAATCAATACTAGGTATCCCACAGAAGAATGGCTGCACATATATACTGATGGATCCTCGAAGGAAAACCTTACTGGAGCTGGAGTTACATGTTCACATTTTTCCTTTTATCATTCTGTTGGCAGAGACACAACAAATTATGATGGAGAAATAGAGGCTATATACATTGCTCTCCGACAATTATTAAATCTTCCCTTAAATAAATTTAACAAGGCAGTAATTCTTTCGGATTCTAAAGCTGCAATTCAGGGAATATGTTCAAATACTACAAAGAAGTCAACAAAAATTAGAGAATGCTACAAAATGTTAACACAACTCCAAAAAGTTAATAAGACTGTTCATCTCCAATGGATTCCAGCACACTGTGGAGTCATGGGGAACGAAGCTGCAGACTCACTTGCAAAGAAAGCCACAACAATAACACAAAAGTCTAAATTCAATTTCTCATATTCCTCAATAAAACGCTTGATCATTAAAAATTTTTGTCATTCATACCTACAAGAAATAGAAACAAATGCCAAAGATAAAAAATGGATTACACTACTTTCCAATCCAGATATAATCCCCCAGAGACCAAGGAAAACAGCTGTTGCAGCCTTCCGACTATTGACAAATCATGACTGCTTGGCAAGTCATCTCTACAGAATAGGTATCTCAGCCTCACCAATATGTGTCCTGTGTAACGATCCAGCAGAAATGAATGAAGAACACTTGAAGACCTGTGAAGCATTAAGATCAGAAGAAACTACAGTTCAAAAGTATTGGAAAGCACGAATGCTAATGGCTTCATTGCCAGATGCAAGGCACTAGAAAACAACAACATTGATAGTCATGAGGTTTTGGGAGCTCCATTCATGTACTTTGTTTAGGGCTGTCTCTATTCTGTCTTTAATTAATTCAGGTTTTTTTGAAGAGCCTGGAGTCCAAATGACTACATCGTCAGCAAATAAAGCAATTTTGGTTTCTAAGGTTTTTATTATTGATGGAAGGTCATTTATATATATGTTAAAGAGTGTTGTGCTCAGAACAGCACCTTGTGGAAGTCCTCGGTGTGTTTGTTTATATTTGGAAATGTATGTATTATGTTGTTGTTGTTTTCTAGTGCCTTGCATCTGACAATGAAGCCATTAGCATTCGTGCTTTCCAATACTTTTGAACTGTAAATGTATGTATTATATTTTGTAAAATTAGGTAAAAATGGGTTCTAATGTGAAATTAGGTATTTTTAGGCTGTATAGGACCACCATTTCCGAACATATATTTCCATAATTAGTATATACGCACAACTTTTATTTTCTATACCTCATGAGGAACAAAATAGGTTTTTACTTAAAATCCGAGGTCTTGTAATGACAGTGATGTATTCCAGTTTGAATCTCAGGCTTTAACTTCAAGTAACATTATTTTATTGAAACAAATCAACAACTTCCCACATCTGTGAGTTGCCAAATTTGACAAAGTAAACAAAAAGACAAATGGAGTTTAGGTTTAACCGTGGTCATAATATGGTGATAGAATTAATAATAAAATGGTTTTATGGAATTAAAAATTTTTGAATACGGATTCTAAAACAAAAAATACCCTGTGACAGTTTTAAGGTCCAAATAAGTGTGATCTAAGGAGGTTTAGAGAGCCATGTATAGTGGCATTAACGACTTTCCTTATGCTGGTGGTTGGAAGTTTAAATTCTTTCCAGAAGTTCACATAAAGGGTTGGAATTGTGCCTCAGACACCTACCATGAGACCAATAATTTCTGTGTCATCCAGCTGGTATTTATTTTTATAGAAGAGTATGGTATGTGCCTAGATAGTTTGTTTTTCCAGATGGACTTCCATAGGTTGACTTAGATGGTACTCGAACCTTATGGTTGGATCAATAATAAATTCCCTTTTGCTGTCTTCTAGATACGCTATAATGTCATTCCGACGTGTGCTGCATGCTGTCGATAAACTGTGGACCTCTTCGTATGTCTTAAAGTTCATTTTGCGCAGTTCTTCGGCAAAAATTACAGCATTGAAAGCAACATGTGCTAGTGAAACTTGTGAGAGTAAGTGCATTACACTAATGAGGGGATGTGTAGACAAAACTAGATTTGAAAAATGGAAAATAAATTGCCCCTGACTTTCATCAAACAATTTTGGGAGAGTTATATACCTGTGCTGTTTAGAAATACAAAATCATGGTGCTCTCAAAGACAGCAAAATGCATAGAGCTGCTGCTACGTTTTATGTACGAGCACCAATGCTACTACCACTGCTATTACTACCATTATTACCATAAATATAAGACAAACAAAGGGAGTAAGTACAGAGAATTTGGACAAAAATGACAAAATGAGTTTTTGTGTTATTTTTGTCCTTTGATGTACATAGAATCCTGAAATAACTTTTTTTCATCTTGGAAGATTTGAGGCCATTTTACAGGACATTTAAATTTATGCCACGCTCCCATTTGGCAACTTATTTTCATAAGCTGTCCACAGGCAATAACCATTTTCACAATGTTTGCCCCCCTAAGGGCTTAGGAAAAACATGGTGTAAATACAATACACAACCAGATAATAATAACACCATGGTCTGCCTGAGGAAGTTTCAAAAGCCATCAAGCTCATTTCTAGAGATCTCTCTGGTCCAGACCTTGAAAAGATATCTACATGGCAAAACGCAGAATCCAAATGAATCCTTCAACAGTATTGTCTGGACCAGGATTCCAAAGACTTCGTGGGACTGCGTGGGAGATGGGTGTATATGATCATGTAATAATGGTGCCATAGGAAGAGCCAGTGTTTTGCAGCAGCTGGGGTGTAATGCAGTGCAACAACTCAGCTGATACAGCAATTGAAGAACTACTCAACAGGGGGCCTCTCACCCTCATTGTGGTATGTAAATTTGTATTGTAACTTTTTAAGGCAATGTATCTCTGAAAATTAAAAAATCCATAGTTTTCTCCTGATTGCTTTGAATTTTTTTCACACACTCAGAACATAAATAGTCTACACAAAATTGCAATGTAATATGTCAAACCAATTTTAAATTATTAATATATTGCTTAATAACAAATCACCTTTTGATATGCTTGTATGAAATGATCCTTGGACCCTACAGTTTATTATATCCCTCCTAAATTTTTAATTTGAGTTCAGTATACAAATATAAAGAAATTCTCATACCAAAATTGCTTATATTTAATTAGTTTAAGAGGAAAAAATGTTTTGTACACTATTTATCAATATTTTCAGTATGAGTTATGAAAAATATTTAATTTCAGCTCAATTATTTAATATTTTTTAACCTGCGCACTATAAATTTTAATACCTTAATCTCTGAAGGTCTCCTGAAAATTTCAAGCTAATAAGTTATAAACTATCTGAACTATCTAAACTGATATCGAATTCACTTCAGCACAGCCAACTTACAACCTTTATGAAGCAAGATTCCCTACAAGAGGCCAAAATCAAAGCCAGCGAAAACGAAAAATGCATTTCAAAGCTGTAGCGACAAGGTTTAGTGAGGAACTCTCAACCGCACTAGCACATTTGAATGCTCTGCTGGAGCTTTAAAAATGGCTGATATTGAGAAAACTAAAGTGTGCTGTTAAAGTACAAAGTGTAAGCATAATAAAAAATGCAAAAAGTAAAAATAAAAATTTTTGGCAATTTTCACCGATACATTGCCTTAAGTAGCTTCCCGCAGATTCACTTTTTAATGGTTTTGGTGCAATTTTCTCCGAAGCTATAAAAGATAATGACTTGAAATTTATGTGGATCTTAAAACTAACCATATTCTTTAATTTAAGGTCAAAATTTCAGTGATAAAATGATTCAAGGCAAAAATAAAAATTTTATTCATACATTTTTAAGACAAAAAATTATTGTAAATGAAAAAAACACTTTTTTCTACAATGGATGGCTAAAATCAACTTATATTTAGTCTACCATAAAGAAGGAGGACTAATTGAACCTTCAGTAAAGTTCCAGCAGACTGGATAGTGCATAGTTTCTGAGGAAACAGCACCTAAATTTGGTTAAATTAACATTATGGAGATAGTTTGTACTTACTCCCCTTAAGTTTCCCCCCGTCGTCAGAGCGTCTGATTTGAACACTGGTACCCGTCCTTAGAAGGAGCTTTCCAATATTGATTGGGGAAATGTTACACATTCAGAAAGAAAGTGCACAAGAACCACCTTTAAATAAGAAACAGTGGTAGCTCCTAAACGATTCCAATGAGGAGGAAAGAAGTTGCATAAAATGATATTACTGTACACACTAAGTTATAAATTGGGCTGCATGCAGACATAACACCAAAATCCCTTACCTCAGATCTCTGCTCACCGCTGCTTTGCTGTTGCATAACTTCATCACACCACTTTGGATCCTTTTCCAGTTGTAAAGTAGTTTATTCTCAATTGAGATGCATACAAGGAAGATGGTCTTGTCTTGGCCCACAGTATTTCGGCAGTAGGTTTTTATTCTCTTCAGCGTTGAGAAGCTTCTTTCAACATTTGCTGTTGATGCAGATATTGTGGCAAATAAGCAAGCTAATTTGTGAATAGTGGGAAGGCATTTGTAAGTATCTTCCTTAGCAAAACAAATCAGCAGTTCTTAAAACTTTGAACAGTTCTGCTGTTAATCACGACTATCGTAAAATACTATTAGTTCATTTTTGAGGCTAATGCTGTTAAAACATTCAGGAAAACTTAAACAGTGATGGCAATTCAGCAACAGGGAAGGTCTTGGGGAAAGATTCAAATTGTGTGGCATCTGGCAGTTTAAGGAATAACAGTTTCTTTAAATTCTCAATTTGCACTTCCATTTGTGTTGCCAGAGTGTCGATGATATTAAAATACCACTGATGGTAATGTGATTCTGCATCTTCAGTCTCAAAGCCTTTTGATTTTACGATATGCAGCTGTATAAAAATGTACATAAGCTGGATCACTTCTGGATTTCTTCAGCACTTCTATCATCTTACTTACATGATTAGCACAGCAGTTGATTTCATTAGCTTTCACTTGGAGAACATCAAATAGAACGCTAGTTTTCGAGAACACTTCACTGAAGATCGAAAACATGAAGTTGAATTCAAGGTCCTCTAGTAAATAAATATATCCACTAGTATCCCTAATTGTCTTACCTCTGGCGCGGAGGACCCGGGTTCGATCCCCGGTACCAGCATGGGGATTTTTCCCCGCTGGGAGGTCTGGCACGGGGTGCACTCAGCCTCGTTAGGTCCCGGGGGGCCAATTGAGGAGCTACTTGAATAAAGAAGTAGCGGCCCCAGGTCGCGAAGGCCGCATACGTGGCTGGGAGCGATCGGGGCGCTGGCAATGCCCCACCCTCCAGTACTGCACCCCACTCATGACGCCTGTAGTGGGCAGAGGTGGGGGAACGTAGCGGCCGGGCGGTAAGCGTTGGCCTGCGAAGGGCTGTTGCGGTAGGGGTTTATTATTTGTTATCCCTAATTGTATCATCCAACTTCCTTAATAAGTCTTTTAAAATTCCAGTAAACATTACCAGCAGACTTTTCCTAAGCTGTTTTACTGAATCAACCAGATGATATTTAAAATTCCATCGAGCTTGGGCATCCTTAGGTAACCTGAGCTGGATCACATTGTTGAGCGTTTGTATACGTTTTGAATACTAGTTAAAAATGCATGAAAGCCTCCGAGATTTGCATAAAAAATACCTTTACCTGCTGCAATGTTACTGCAACTGTGAGAGAGTATTACACACTACACTTAACCTGTGTGCGTGGCAAAGTACAAAAAATACTTGTTTGCCTTTCTGCTTCATGTTTGCCCGTAGACCGTTTAATTCTCCCGCCATAACTGCAGCACCATCGTAAGACAGCAACAAATGTTCTGTAGTTCAGTGACTTTGGTGGTTGGTCCAGCAAACTGTAGAGGACATTGGCTGTTCTATCTGCACTACCAAACCAAATCTTATATTTTGTGAACCGTATGTTAAGTGTTGGAGTCACGTGACTAACATGGCTGGGCGTCACGTGACTATTTAGAAAGTTGAGCGGGAAAGGTAAGAAATACGTGCCAATAGTGATTGCAAGTGTAATATGGAAGTGAGCCAAAAAAAAAAAATTTATGTGCTGTGAGTGTGGGAGGTGCTATAAACAGATGCAACATTTGCAGCGGCACGCTTCCACAGCTCACCCGGGAAGAGTGAATGTCATTGCACCTCTCCAAAAACTTCAATTTAAGTGCAGTCTTTGCAAATTCGAAGCATCATCAGAAAGTACTTTATACAAACACTTGGAAGTGATACACGATAGACGTGTAAAATTGGAAGAACTGGAATTCTCATCATTCGGAGACTTCAAGAGTTGGAAAGAAGGAACTGAGGCGGCAACACGGTCATTCTTTGGGAAAATTCGTTCCAAAATTGCTTCTCAAAGTGTAATATATTATTATGCTTGTCACCGTTCAGGGAATTTTGTCTCCAAAGGCAAAGGTATTAGACATTTAAAACTGCAAGGGAGCAATAAAATTGGTGCAGTATGCCCGGCAAAGATGAGGGTTACTGAAGAGCAACAAGGAGTATGCAAAGTCAAATTTGTTTCGACTCATATTGGTTACCAACATGAATTAAGTCATTTGGGATTGACAGAAAAAGAAAGGAACAGTATAGCTGTAGATATTGCTAACAAAATTCCTTTTCAGGCTATACTTGATAAAACACGAGACTCAGTATCCGCCTGTAATCTAGAACGGATACATCTGCTAACCAGACAGGATTTGTACAACATTGAGCGATCCTATAATTTGTGCTCCACATCAGTCAGGCATCAAAATGATGGGACCAGTGTTGAGGCTCGGGTGCATGAAATGAACTCAAATGATAACACTTGTGTGTTATTTTATAAGCCACAAGACACAGTGAACGAGTCCTACCCAGAACTAAAAAGCACAGATTTTGTGTTAATTATAATGACTAGTGCTCAATGTGAAATGTTGAAGAAGTATGGGAATGACTGCATTTGCATTGATGGGACACATGGGATAAACAGTTTCGAACTTACAACACTTCTGGTACTGGATGATGTTAGACAAGGGTTTCCATGCGCCTTCCTCATTTCAAATAGAAATGACTGGCAAGTGCTCTCCACATTTTTTCCAATGCATAAAGCCAGAAGTTGGAAAACTTTCCCTGAAAGTTTTTATGTCTGATTTAACAGAATCTTTCTTTAATGCTTGGATTTCAACAATGGAAACCCCTAAGAGACTATTGTTCATGGCATGTGGACAAGGCATGGAGAAAAAAATTAAGAGCAAAATCCAAGATCAAGAAAAACAAACAAACGTTTACAAGATTCTTAGAACAGTCCTAGAGGAAAGAGATGAGGCAGCATTTGAAATTATGCTTCATGCCGTACTCAAAATCTTGAACAGTGATCCGGACACGGCTGAGTTTGCCTCATACTTCGAGGAATACTACATGACTAACATAAAAAGCTGGGCTTACTGCTATAGGCTACATGCAGGACTTAACACAAACATGCATATAGAGCGAATGCATCACACACTTAAATATATATATTTACACAGAAAGAAGATGAAACGTCTGGACAAGGCTATAGGTGCACTAATGTCCTTTGTTAAAGACAAGCTATTTGATAGGCTTATTGTGCTTACAAAAGGCAAACAAACCAACAAAATAAGGAACATTCATAATAGGCACAAATCTAGCTTACAAATAAATAAGGAAATGATCATCAAGGAAGACGGAGGATGGAAAATAGCATCCTCTTCAAAAGTACACGAGATCTACTTTGTACAAGAATGAAGTTCAATGCACATGCAGATTAATATGTAGTGAATGTAACACCTGCATTCACAGATATTCCTGCACATGTGTTGATTCCAGCATTAAATGGAACATGTGCAAGCACATGCATAGTGTGTGTCAAATGCAAATTGGCCATAAACTTCCTTTGAAACATGCTCAGGACTCCAATGAACTTGTTACAAATTGGGAGGGTCCTTCAAGTGGAAGCGAAATCCAGTATATACTGGATCAAGTTGGTAAAGACAATGCATCTATATGTGAAGAAACAAACAAACAACTTGAGAAAATAATAGACTGCTGTAAGGGACTTTCCACATCAGCGGAACTAGAGGTTCCGAAGAGAGGTGCAACAACAATAACCTCAACTATGGCAGCAGTTCACAACCAATGTGAGTTGCCAAAATCAGCAGCGACGAGGAAAAGAAAAATAGAGCCACAAAGGCGGCTGGCTCTTCAACACTAAAAAAAAACGAAGTTCCCACAGGAAGCAGTTTAAAAAACCAGAGGTAGCAGAGACACTGAGCATTGCAGTATCTTTGCTGCAAGAGAACTCGCATGAATAAGTGCTAATGTAAGTTATTTTAAATCATACTATTTACTAAAATTAAAATTGCAGCTAACAGTACCTGAGAGTGACGGTTTAAGTGAGAAAAATATATCTGTAATATTGGTATATTCTATTAGAGTGCACCCCGAGCCAGGCCTCCCAGAGGGGATAAAATCCCTATGCTGGCACCAGGGATCGAATCCGGGTCCTCTGCACCAGAGGCAAGGGCACTACCAACTGCGCTACAGAGGCGGTTTCCCTGTCAGTTCTCTAAAAGAAATGGGGCAAAATTGTATTCACATATATATGGGCATCAACTGTTGACTCAAAAAAATTCAGCCTAAAACTGTTTCTCCACTAATGGTGCTCCATACACCTGGCGACCTGACTGAGTTAACACATACGAATCAAACAAATACACATCGTGCAGTAGAAAACAAATACTGAGCTATAATACACTTTGTAACTAAGTACAGGACTAAATAATAAAGCGCACTGATAGTAATTCAGCCACACGATATCGTGTCAACTCAATACTGATTGTGAGCAGAGAAAAACAAGTGATGCTCGTGACCTTGTGTATATCAGCTGCTGGTGACGCGTTTCTGTGTGCACAGTGGAAAAACACAGCGTACGGTTCACATGCATTTGGATCTCTCTGTAGAATGGGGTGCTGAGAACCATAGCAGTTAGAGAATCCATAAAAAGTCACTCATACTCTATAGTTAAACCAGTTTAGATCAATCAATGTTAACTGTTCTTCACATATGCCGTACACAGAACAAAGCTGATAACGAGAGTAATAAGATCATAAACTTGCTACCTAAATACTTTTTACAACCACTGAAATTGATTATAATCCATTTAAAATTGTCTATATTTTAAGTGAAAATAGATAATGACCTAGCCCCTAGGCACACTCATTACTTAGTTGTTGTTGTAGTGTTTAACGCCCGCTTTTACTACTACGGCACCGCAGGCGGTGACACTGATGATACATGGAATGAAGATGGAGCACCGGTGGAATGAGATGGCGGGGGAAACCGGAGCACCCGGAGAAAACCCGCCCTGATGCCGCTTCGTCCACCACGAACACCACACCTGGGATCGAACCCGGGCCGCCTAGGTGGTAGGCGAGCGCGCTAACCGCTCGGCCACGGCACACTCATTACTTAGGCTACATAAAATACTGCTATTCATTGCATTGTAGTTTTATTTATTTCTAGGACATACACAGTGGGAAGCTGGAGTTGTGACTGTGGGTGTAAAACTAACAAGCTGTTGGCGTCCAGTACTGTATTTCATCGCATACTCGCCACTTTCTCGTTATGGTTATGGTTGCTCTTACTGATGGTGTTGAACGAGCATATACTTGTTATTTTGTGATGTAAACTTATAACAGTGTCGGATTTAGGAGTTATGTATGTTCAATATAAATTATTTTGTGATGTAAACTTATAAAATGTTGGTATTCAGGAGTTATGTATGTTACATTTTCTTAATTTTCCGACATAAAATGTTAAAACTGTTAATATTCAGAGGAAGTTATATGAGTTAAGAACCCAATTATTTTGTGATGTAACTCAAAAAAGTGTTGGTATTCTGAAGGAGTAATGTGTGTTCAATGTCAATTATTGTGTGATGTAAATTTATAAAAGTGTGTATTCAGAAGTTTAGGACTTGTAAATTACCTATGTAGAACTAGGTAAATAAAGTGTTGTTTATTAAGTGGGGAAAAAGTTGTTCATACTTTCTTCATAAAGTAAAAATATACAGCGCAACCATTTTGCAAAGAATAAATTATTCATCAGCATGTGATAACTTTCAGTAGCTAGTGTACAATAACGGGAGTAATTCCGGGATTACAATGAACGAAACGTAATACAATTTCTAGTTTAGCGACATTTCTTACTTCACCATCTTGGCAGTTTGCAAACTGATGGCATAAACATTCAAGAATATATTACAATACGCTAAATACTCTACTTTCTCTGGTAAACTGAACAGATAGCAATGATGGCATGTTATCTTTAATATTCCAGGTGTTGAGAAATCTTTATTTTATTATGCAGTGATTGCTTGCCTATAAATCAAGTTGGTGTGACTGACCATTATGTAATTATGTTAGCTACACAAACCTGTGTGTCTGTTTTAAGTATACATTTTGGCAATCCATCATTTGTTACTTCCTACACCAGCAACAATTCTTCTTAAGTGAGAGGGATGAGGTAAACTAAGGTCACCACTTTAAGCAACAGTGCATGAACATATAAGTGAATCACAAGGATATATTTTTGTTTCATTAACAGAAGCTGTACACACGTGTTTATCTTCTTCCTGTTACACAGTGGGTTTTACTCTGCATTTCATGTGCAATATACTCTACCTGATCACATACTAATAGTTTATACTGACTTAAATGACTCACAGATTTTCAAATTTAGTCCAATCATTACTGAGATTGAAACACTGTTGTTATACACACGCCTTTTTAAAACACTTTAAATTCTAAAGAAACTAACACTTTGAAACCTACAATGTGCTCAAGCACTGCCATAAAATCACTTTCATACACAAACAGTAAGTAGTTTTCACTTTCAATCATAACAAATGGAGAGAACACCGTTTTTACAAGTTCCCAAATGACAAAATCTTCTTGTTTTGACACCATTCTCTGAAAGCTACCTCTTCCTGAAGTCTCTGCTATCACCTTTTCTGGGATCCTTCTGAATTGATGCTAATGCTGTGCTTAAATATTTCGGTTGGTTCTCAAGGATAGTTTGTGTGCATCTTCTTTGAGCTAATAACGTTATAATTTGACTTGCACCCACATACACAACAGCTCTGCGGCTCTGAAACAACAGAAATAGGTCACCTGATTATAGCATTTGTAAGAAATACAGGTTATTTCAAATCTCAAAAAAATTATAGCTTACCTTATTTCATATAAAATGCAGTAAACAAGCCACAGCTCCTTCAATAACAAACTGACAGCCATATTTCCAGCAAGTCAACTTGTAAATAGTCAAGTGATGCATGTCACGTGACTCCAACACTTCGGCTTTCTTCGCCGCTGGACCGGTGTGCATTATAAGGTTAAGTACACCTAAGCGCGTTTCACCCTTAGAAGACAGCACACGTTAAATGGAACGCAGTGTTGCAACATGTACTAGTTGCGAATCTTTCTCCGCGAGCGACTCGAGGTGGCCGGAGTCCTGCACTTAGTCCTTCAATTGCTGCTTGACGAGATGGGCACTTTTAACTTTGGTATCCCTCCATGCCTTTGTTACTGTATGACCTAAATTTACAAATGACTCGTCTGTATAAACAACTGATTTCCCCTGGTCCCTAAACCTTTTTACGTCTTTTAGATATTTATGTCGCCATCTGATGATATCGATATCGTCTCTTTCTATTAATATGCACTTGTTACCCCTTCTTTGATATTCCAACCCCAAATCGTGTAAGAACCGACTAAGAGTGGCCCTTGAGAAATTTGGTACGGTCTCATCACTGTTGAATCGTGACAAAATTATATTCAGCGTGGGTGGAATATTTGCAAACTGTAAAGAATGAACAATTCGCCGCAATCCACCTTGCACTATTCAATCATATTGCGTTAACCTAGCGTTTTGTGTAGTCCCGCCCTTTTTGCTTTCTTTTTCGATGGCGTTCTTAGAGGTCCTTTCATTAGTTCCTTTTTAATCATACACACTACTGCTTCTGAACACCCGATAGCCTTAGCTGTTTCTTTTACTGCGTTACTTACACGCATTTTGCTTCAAAAATAATATAACACATTCATAATTATTTGGCATTCCTTACTTCTTAATTTACCAACATCGTCTCTTCCTAGCTTCCCCCTCCATAACTACAAATATTTACAAAAATATTAAACAAATAACGGCAATAACAGTTCACAGTTACACACACGGCTTCTTTCGGACTAATGTTAGTGCTGCTCCTTATACTATCTTCTGTGTCAGGCCTGACGCTGAATAGATGAATACCTTTTGTTTGCCTTACTGGATAAAAGAAAGAGGTTACTGCCTTTTGGTTTATTTTAAAAACTTTCTCCAACCTTCCTCAACATTTGTTCTCGCTGGTTCCCTGATGTAAACTCAATAACAAAAAAGTTTCACACTGCGTAACTTTTGCAGTGCACAGATATAAAATGTTCCAAAAACATTTCATTTTAAAAATTATAACACTTAACTGGGTAAACGTAGAGAATTCAAAGTGGGCAGGTAGTAGCACTATGGTATACTCTACCTAAGAAAAAAATATAGATGCATTCTAGCAGTTAGTTTGTTAGTTAGTGCGTGATGAGTATAGAAACAGGAAATATCGGACTTCTATTGAAAAAAACGTTTTCTGAAGAAATTTGGGCCTATAGAAATGTATAATGACTCTAAAAAGGATAAAACCTGATAGAGAAAAAAATTCTGCATGGGATAATGTGTTCAAATCTGAAATTCATAACAAATGAATATTTATACCATGCTATTAGGAATCTGGCAACAGAGCGAGGGTAGAAAAGGACGCGGCTAATGGCAACTTGTATGCGCTAGATAGAGACAGAGATGTCCCATTTAACTCCATACGGTCTTCTAAGAGTGGAACGCTATATAGTAACAGCCCATGCCAGCCTTAAAGGTGGCGACTGCGTCAAACATGACGGTCTAGTGTGGTGAAGGGGTGGGGGTGTAAACAGAGGTGCACAGAACACCAGAGGTGGCAACGTGTGAACTAACGCGAGTTTACAGTTTCATGCGCGTGCGTGTGATAAAACGAAACAAAGCTTTACATATTATGGTGTAAAAAGGAAGAAGTAACGAAGGTAATTGAAAAGGTCCAGTATGATATACCCGATGCAATATCCTAAGAAAGTCTAAGGTAGCTGCATGGTGCCTGGGACAAGCAAAAAAGAGATGGTTAATATCCCCTATTTGGCCACATTCACAAGAATTTGAATCACGTAGATTGATTCTGTATAAATAGGCTGGTGTCAATGGCACATTTAGTAGCACCCTAAAGTAACTCGAATATGCTATTTTCGGTATACGTGGCTTATGCTCGAGGAATAGTCTGAATTGGGTGCGTATATTCTCCAACGGAGTATGCCGCGAATCGTCGCGGCGTAATATATCCGTCAGTATGTCTTCCGGTGGTGTTAAAAATTCCGGTGTGACCGTGGGAAATCTGGTCGCAGCTTTGGCGGCGATATCGACTATGTCGTTGCCAGATATTCCGACGTGACTGGGTATCCACATGAGCGTGAGAAAAACATGACTTGGTAATTGGTGCAGTATATTCAATATTAAAATCTCGTAGATTTGGTGGTGAGAATGGCGGTATGTACGTGTGAGCGCCTGCAGGAGGCTGAGACAATCTGTAAAAATAAATACACGGGAGGGCACATGTTGCACTAGCTTTATCGCCTTGTAAAGGGCAATAGCCTCGGCGGTGTAAATTGATGTCTCGTCAAATAAGCGCCACGAGTGTTTGGCCTTTGTATTCCATATATATATATATATATATATATATATATATATATATATATATATATATATATATATATATATATATATGCCGGAACTGACTCCATCGGGAGTTTTCGAGCCGTCTGTGAAAATAATTTGTACTGAATGTTTAGGTGAGGAAAGGAACGGGGCGATATATTCTCGCCAGGCGAGGGAATAATCCATTTTAGGTGCACGAAACTGATGACAGTCAGTCTCAATATGTGACGGAAGCGTATAAACATTCATATCTATTAAGTAATTCGGACGTGTGGGTGTCCGGTAGATGTGTTCATATGTCCGAAATCGCTCCAAGCATCGTATCAATGGTAATGGCAACTGTTCGCCCTCCGGCAATTGGCGGCGGTAAAGCTCGTAAAGACGTGTCAATTTCGGTAACAGGATATTGTGCGAATGTGTTAACAAGTGTGCTATTTGGCGACAGCCCAGTATGAGCATGCGACCCTCTACGTCATACGACGGAAAGTATAATTTGTGTTGGCTCTTCGCTGGTCGTCCGGGTATATGGAATATTATGTTGTATAGTTGGTAAAAGAACGATTCTAGTTTATTCCGCACACTTTGCGTAGGGGTGGGGGCTAGTAATAAGCCATATTCCAGGCGTGAGAATATCAAAGGCGGAAATAGTCTTAGTAAGACCCGGGGGTCTGTGCCCCAGTGTCGCGCTGTCATAGCCTTGAACAGTGCTTTTAAGGTATTAAGCGTAGCTAATACACGTTGAATATGTAGTGTGTAACTTAAGGATTGGTGTAACAGTACCCCTAAAAATTTGACTGTGAGAGTCGGCTGAAGGACATAATTTCGGAGGCGCAGGGAAAGGCGTGATAAACGGGTCGCTTTATTAAAATGTACAAACCGGGTCTTACTTAGGCCGAGTCCTTCGAGGTACGCGATTATCTTCTGACAGTCTGTCGAAAAATTGTCCAAGCCTATACGGGAACGGGGGGTGATTGTGTGATAAAGAATAATATCGTCAGCGTATTGAAGGACTACTGTTACCGCCGAGATGATGTCCCCGACATATATGGCATATAACAATGGACTAAGTGCCGATCCCTGGACTAGACCTTGCGATGTCTGTCTTATGTAGGCGTTTTTTCGGAACGGTGCAAGTGTGCATTGTCTATCGGCATGAAGCGCCGATATGAGTTGGCGAATAGGCGTCGGGATCCCGACCGCCTGTAGCCGTTTCAGTAATATTGGGATCGACACCTGATCGTAAGCCGAAGTTATATCTAGAAAGAGTGCCAGAATTTGGTTATTTGTGCTGAAGGCGATATTAACATCGGTTAAAAAGGTATACAGTGGGAAAGTGGTCCCATAGCCTCTCCTGAATCCGTATTGCGTACTGGGCCACCGACTACTTCGTTCTAAATAAAACCTGAGGCGGTCCTAGAGGATCTTCTCAAATACCTTTCTTAATGTGGTTAATAAGCCTATCGGGCGATAATCCGACGGGGCGTGACCCGTACATCCGGGTTTTAGGATGGGATGGATTATAATGGTTCGCCATGATGGTATAGCTCCCCCGCGAAGTAGATTGGTATACGCTGACGCTATTAAAGCGTACCACACCTCCGGAAGAAATTGCAAAAAGGTATAGGTGATCCCGTCGGCTCCCGGCGCCGATCGTCCGGTTTTTCCCATTATAGTTCTGCGTACCTCAGTTGCAGTAAATGGTGTCAAGAGTGGGTTCGACGTATCTATTTCCGTTGTCGTAAACGTCATGTTTTCGGGCACCGAAGTCGGGGCCACCCGACTTAAAAATTGTTCCTGTAATTCGACCTGCCTGTTCATCGGTGAGGGCGGTAAAGCTGGGCGTGGTTTCTTGAACCAGGCCAACTGTTTCCATATCTGTGCGGTTGTCGTATCCGACGTAACGGAGTTACAAAATCGTAACCAGGGTTGCCGTTTGATGCGGCGGAGCCGACGTCTCACGCGGGCCTCCGTTCTTCTGGCTTCGAAGTAGGCCTCCTCGGTCCTGAGGTAATTGTATCGAGAGTAAGCCAACCGTTTTGCTGCGACCAACTGGGCACACTCGTTGTTCCACCATGGAGGTTTTCGAACCTTCGGCGACTTTATTTCCGTCCAGGGGTGATACAGATCCTGGTACTGGTGTAGTGTATCCTCGATCTGTTCGTATGTCACGGCGGTTTCCGAGAGCTGATTGGTCGCGTGGTTAAGGTACGAACGTGAATGTTCACGGCTCACCTCCCCTCGTCTACGACAATGAGATATCGTGTGTCCGCCCCTCTGTCGAGGTATGTATTTAATAAGAAAGGGAAAATGATCACTCCCCAGGGTCTGTGGGAGTTTCGACAAAGTCACATTGGGGTTTATGTCTGCTGTCACAAACATCAGGTCTGGGGACGAGTCCTGTTGTCCCGGAGTACCCATTCTGGTGGTATGGTGTTCAGATATTAAAGTCCACGCATGTTGCTCCGCCAGCTGGAATAGGGGATGACGTTGGCGTTGTTGCGACGATAGTGCCCGGAAATCTGTAATATTAAATTCACTGCAAATCACTTGTTTCTGTGTTTGGGGAGTCAGAAATTGCTCCCATTCCACCAAGGTAAAACGGTGGCCGGTCGCATAGACACCTACAATCGAGAGGTCCCCTACAGTTATCCGTACAGCTTCCAAATGGGGCGGAACCGGATATCGGTATCCTAGTCCCGGACATACAGATTACTGGCGACACCGATGGCTACATCCCCACCTTGCGTCGCCCGGTCGTTACGGTATATTTGATACCCCTGGAGGCGAAATGGCTGGTGTAAATGTAACCAGGTTTCCACCAGTATTATGAACTGAGGGTTAAACCTAGTTAAGTACCAATGCAGGTCTGCTAATTTATTATTAATGCTGCGCGCATTCCAATAAGCTATTCTTAATTCTGGCATAATTAATATGCGAAAATCAAAGGTGTAGTTGTTTCAAGGATGTCAGTGTACGTAGGAGATATTCAGGACCTTCAGCCAATAATCTATCAAATGTACGTTGAGTTTCCCAGAGGTCCCGTCCCCGAGACCCCGGGGGCCACTTTGGGGGTAATCCCGTAACTGTATCTTCCCTCGAGACATTTCTATCCAACGTGTTTTTCTCTTTGAACGATGCTCCTTGCTCGATTGAGCCAATGTGCAATTCCCGGGTAGGAAGCGGTTGTGGTACTCCTAGGGGGCAATTCTCCGTTGATGTAGAGGGAATGACGGAGGGGGTTCCCTCTGGCCAGCGGCCATGGGGTGCCCACCGTTCCCGTAACCATTCCTGAGAAGGAGGTGCGTGTTGTGTTTGACATTTCCATTTGGCTGAATAGTTCGATGTACCCCACCCGGTCCTATATGAGTTAGGCTTCGATATTGTGGATCGGCTTCGATCCTCTGGCAGGTTAGGAAATTCTTCCCTTCCCTTCGAAACATCCTTGGTTGTTTTAGTGAGGTCCGCGTATGAGGTGGTTCCCGTAAGCATCTGACGAGCTTCGTCTAGAAATAGGTAATTCCCCTATCCGGGCAGCAATTTGTGACTCGAGCTTATAAGCTAGACATTTATCCGTCTCCGTTGCCAGGTGCCCCTGCTTGCAATTGATGCAACACACGCGATCTACTGGACAGTCGCTCTGCCCCTCCAGGTGAACCTGTCCGCACTTTAAACAGCGCTTGGTGTTCCTACAGAATTTTGCTCTGTGATGGAATTTACCACAATTTTCACAAATTAAGACTCTTGTTGTATATGTATCCACTGCAAAGCGTTGATAATAAACATACACGTACGCTGGCAGTCGTTGCGCCCTGAAGGTAACCTTCACCGTACGTGTTGGCTGATAGGTCGTGTCCCCATTCGATGTAACTCTACGATTGAAACGATGAAAATTGTGTGTAGGTAGTTGACCTGTTATTTGAAGATGGGTACCCAGTTCTTCCATACTAATATCTATCTATACCCCTAACCACGCCTGGTGCAAAGATATTATAAAAGGGGATATATGAACGTGTGTCATGAATCGCATCAAAATCCGAGTCTAGAAATTTATTAGCTCCCATGTAGGTAGAAAAATGCACTTCTAGTTGGTTAAAGCCACTTTTATGGCTGTGTGTCACCCCCTCGGCGTGTAAAAATAGCCATTTTCCAATTTTAAGAGGGCGGAAGTCTCGAATATTCCGACTGTTACATCGGACTATCACGAAAAATGGTCCTATACCGTAAAGGAGGTTTAGTTGGCTTGCTACTCATCGTTGTCCCAGGCGCCACATTTGCCCCATTAGACTGCTCGGCAGCCGGAACCTCTGTGGAATTCAAATTCAACTCGGCATTTTCTTGTGAAATTACTTCCGTATGTTCCGCCACCGGTATGTCTGTTTCCATGATCACCGGGGCTAGTACAGTTGTGTCATCCATAATTAGTGCCGGCTAAACGATTGCCGGCACCCACCCGAAGGGGTGGAAACGCCTCTAAGATCCACCAAAATTTAGTATGAAATGTATACCTCGTTACTCCACCAAGCTAGTAAGATATAAAATTAATCACACTACAAAAAAAAAAAAAAAAAAAAAAAAAAAAAAGACAAAAGCTATGCCAAAAAACAATCACGTGTGCTCTGGTAACACAAAGACTGCTTCAACAGACAGTCCGTTCTACCCTGCCACCACACGTCCACCAAGCAACTAGCAGCACAGAACACCTAGACTAGCAGTAAGCGTATGCGAACAGCGATGCGCCTACCACCATCTATCACGGTGGAATGACGCACAGCTCCTTCAATAACAAACTGACAGCCATATTTCCAGCAAGTCAATTTTCTAAATAGTCACGTGATGCATGACACGTGACGCCCAGCCATGTTAGTCACGTGACTCCAAAACTTCGGCATTCTTCGTCGCTGGTCCGTTGTGCATTATAAGGTAAAGACATGTTTTATACGTGTGAAATGAAGTTATGAAAATCCCTCATCAGGTGACAGCATTACCTGTATATTTGGGGAATGGTTACAGACACAGTTACAGATCACTTGTTTTAGACATAGCACTGCTATATCTTCACAGATTATATCTTCCTCTGCGCTTATTGGATTGGATTAGATTAGATTGGTGTTAGGTCATATCACAGATTATAGGTCATATGATCAACTGAGACTTCAGGTAAGTAGGTATGAAAAATACAGCAGTATGAGCTACTGCCAACGTGAGGATTCGGCAGTGTGATTTCTCATACTTTAGTTCCAACTTAAGCCACTTGGAGCGCCTTTGTTTCCACAGACTTTCAGTTTTTCTCTTAGATGTTCTGTGGTTTAAACCATACATACATTTATTTCTCCAGAATTAGGTACTGGAATTTTCGGAGCTTATTGATTTACTGAGTGATCTCAACCCGTATATGATAGCGCGCTGAACCAGAATCGGGTGCTATTGTATTGTATTGTATTGTGTTACATCTTGTTCTAAAATGAGCCAGGCTCAAGGATATAGAACACGTCATACAACCATGCAATTTCATACAAATTTTTTTCCAACACCTAAACACAATCATTATAATAGGGTTAAACTAGTGGTTGAAAGAACTTATAGTATAGTATTCCTTTATGCTGTAAATAGAATGTGCTAGCAAAAACTTTCTTAATTCCTTTTTAAATCTTAAACAGTCTCTTGGGTTACACAGTAATTTTAAAGCTAAAGGAAGACCATTATATATTTGTATGGCGGAGTAGCAGGGACCTTTCTGATAAATGTACATGGAGTTACATGGCCTGTGTAAGTCATTTCTGTGTCTAGTGCTGTGGCTATGTACAAGAGAATTGAGTTTAAAGGTATTGTAGTTATCAACCACATAACACAGAAGTGAAAACATGTATTGACTTGTGAGTGTTAGAATGCCCATCTTCTTAAATAAGGGTCTGCATGAATGACGGGCTCCAGCACCACTTAAAATTCGTAGTGCTCTCTTCTGTAGGACGAAGATCCTCCCACTTTGTGCTGAATTACCCCAGAAAATAATACCGTAGCTCATGATGGAATGGAAGTAAGCAAAGTATAATGCTCTCAGAGCATTTTGATGTAGTAAGTCATACATGGACCTCAAGACAAAACAAGCTGAGCTGAGTTTAGGACATAAATTGAGTATATGCTTCTTCCAGCTCATTTTCTCATCAATTTCTAGCCCTAGAAACGTTGTACAATCTACTTTGTTTATGGTTAAGCTGTGATAAGTAATATTCAACTCTGGAATAATTTTATTCTTAGTTCTAAATTGAATGTATGATGTTTTGTCATAATTTAGAAGTAATTTGTTGGCTTCGAACCAAATGTTCAACTCCCTAAATGCAGTTGCAGCTATGTTTAAGAGTTCTTCTGATGACTTCTGAGATATGAGTACACTAGTGTCATCTGCAAAAAGTATTATTTTGGAATGTTCATTGAGATTAAAAGGTAAATCATTTATGAAAACAAGAAAGAGCAATGGACACAATATTGAGCCCTGCGGAACTCCGAGTTTAATTATACCTGGATCTGATTCTTTATTGTTGACAATAGCTTTTTGTGTTCTATTTGTTAAATAGGACCTAAACCAAGTAATCGAGATGTTATCCAGGCCATAAAAGTGTAATCCCTCCAGCATAAGCTCACGATTAATACTGTCAAAGGCCTTAGCCAGATCACAGAAAATACCTATGATGAAGTTCTTGTTATTCATTGCATTTAATATTTCATTGGTAAGTCTATATGTGCCATTGTTGGTAGACAACTCCTTCCTAAAGCCAAACTGATATGATGTTAGAATGCTATTTTGATCAAGATGTTTCATAATACGATTATATATTGCTTTTTCAAAAATCTTTGACAGTGAGGTAAGCAGTAAGATTGGTCTGTAATTAGAGGGCAGTTGTCTATCACCCTTTTTAAACAATGGCTTAACTGTTGCTAGCTTTAATTTCTCTGGAAATATTCCTGACAAGAAGGAACAATTACAGATGTGGCTCAGTGGCTTACTTATCTCACTCGAGCAGCATTTTAACAGCCTAATACTTATTCCATCCCACCTATGTGAGGTTTTACTCTTCAGAGAGTTAATAATTTTTTCAATTTCCGAGGGTGTTGTTGGCATTATTCTGAATGTATTTTGAATATTGACATTTATATTCTTTAGTAAATTTAGTGCTGCTATATTTTGATCACTTTTAGTGTAGCCCATTTTAGATAAGTTTGCTTCGACGGCATTCAGGAAGTATGTATTGAATGCATTTGCAATTTCGTGTGGATTTGCTAACTCTACATTGTCCATCAATATTGAGGGGATATCATTAGACCTTTTGGCTGTACCTGTTTTAGTTTTAATGAGACTCCATGTAGTTTTGATTTTGTTTTTTTGACTTTTCTATGACTTGCGAGAAATACCGCTTCTTTGCTGCCTTTATAACTCTACCACGTATTCTACAGTAGTCTTTATAGTACATTCCGAGTTGATGATTATTACTGATTCGATAATGTAAGTAAAGTTCCCTTTTAATATTGCATGACTTCCTTATTCCGCTGGTTATCCACTCTTTAGTTTTTAGTCTCTGAGCCATAAATCTTTTTTTGGTAGGAAAGTTTGCTTCGTATTCCTCCATTAAAACACGTACATTTACAGGATTACTATAGTATACCAATTCCCAGTTTTAAGTTTTAAGATCTTGAACAAAATTATTAATGTGTTCACCGTTTATTACTCGGATTTTAGTGAAGGAATTTATTTGCTTGTCAACTTTAACTTTAACAATTGAGTCATAAATTATGAGCAATTGTGCATCATGATCTGACAGCCCATTTATGATAGGTATGACTTCATATTGTGGAATCTTTGCTTTATCTAAGAATATGTTGTCAATGATTGTTGCCGAATTGTTAAAAATTCTTGTTGGGAAATCTACTACGTAACTTAGATTGAACGAGTATAATAAAGATGCTAGTTTTTCCTTGGTGGTATCATCATTATTCATATTTACATTAAAATCACCACAAACTATAAGCTTAATGTTACTACTATAGAGTGCTGTAATTAATTTTTCCAAGTTACTTAGGTAGTAGTTGAGATTACCTGTAGGTGATCTGTATATAGTTAATATAATAAAAACCTCCTTATTAATATCTAGTTGGGTGGCACAGCATTCTAGGTCTTGCTCTTTACAGTACAACGTGACATCCCTGCTACTGCACCTCAAATGTTTCCTTACAAAGGTACTTACACCACCACCATCATGCATGTTATTCCTGCAGAAATACGAACAGAGTTTAAAATCATCTATATTTACACATTTTAGTTCTGCCTCTGTCATGTAGTGCTCAGTTAAACAAATTACTGACACATTGTACCTGTGTCTTCACTTCATCTATCTTATGTTTTAGGCCTCTTATGTTTTGATGAAATAATTGAGTTTTAGAATTTACTTGTGGTATAACAGAAGAGAAATCCGAGCTGGTTTTATTTAATATTGCGATTTTCTGTAATTGAGCTAAACTCCTCTTTGATTTTATCCTAAAAACGAGGTCTAGCATTTACAATGACAGGGACACATCTAGGAATGTTGGACATGGTGCTACATCTCACATCCTCCGCAATAAGACTCACAAGAGCCTTCTTGCCTTGGTAGTTTAGATGCAGCCCATGCCTGGTAAAGTGTCCTCGCCTCAGGCTGAAAGAATGTACAACATTAAGATTAATATTCTCTACACTGTATCTCCAAAGTTCGTTCCGTAATTCAGCAATCCTAGGCTTCAGCGAGGGCTTATCGTACCTGGAAAATGGTTCAACAAAATTAATATTTGTGTGAGAGCCCTCCCTGATGATGTGGTGCAGATCTTTCTTCAGTGAATAATTAGGTATTGCATCCAAACTGTTACCAATACCCCCCAGAATTACAGCATTATCTTTCTTACTGAAATGTTTACTCAAACCCTTCAGATCTGCAGTGACATTGTCAAGTTGAGCACTCGGTTTGCATATACACTGCACTTGATACTCGTTACCAAGAGTCTCTCCCAATAGAATGCCCATTTGTCTGGCATGGCTGCTACCTAGGACAAGAACTCGATGTTTATTAGTATGAGTACTGCTCTCATCTTGCTTCTCAGGCTCCTCCATACTGGATTCTAAAACAGAGAATCTATTATGAATAGGGATAGAGTGGCATTTTGGTACTCCGTGAAGCTTTGGGGATCTCTTCTTCTCTTTCCGCACTACCTCCGTAAATTTCTCAGTTTCGGCATTGGCACTGTCTTTGGGTAGCTTCGCTTCCAGGAGCTTCTTAAGATCTTCCTGCAACACTGCAATTAGACATTTTAGATTTTTTATTTCTTCATCTTTTATACAAAGCATACAAAACCATTTTCCATCTGGAATGTTCCTCTTATCCATGCAGACACATCCAAAATGAAACCACACATCGCATGTATCACACTGGATTCTTTCAACTACTCGCTTGTTGCAGTTTCCACAAGTGCTGTCCTTTCCCATACTGATGACCTGAAATCAGACTCAGAAAGCAGAATGCTTTGTATAGTTTGTTCCTACAGAGATTTATCCTAATACGCTAATTCAAATTAGCTAACTTAACCGTCACACAAGGATAAAAACAGCTGTTACTTGTATGCAATATGGCGTCCGATAAGCAGTTCAATAACACAAACTATTATTCACTATTTTTCACACTCCAACACCAAAGTAATACACACTAAGACTATCTCAAATTAATTATATGTAGTAGTAATAAAATATCAGTAAAACAACGTAGAAACAATACTTTTTACACTGTAATGTGAGGGAATTTGTTGAGCTCCAAATAGCAGCAAACGTCAGCAACCGGCAGGGCTACCAACTCTTGGCTACGTATCTGTCGCATATTATCAGCATATCCAAATTCTTGACTTGCGAGCTGATGCCTCAAAATGCTCTTTCCTGATATGGGTGGGGTTTAGCGGAACTACGGAAAACAAATTACGGCTGTCGGCAATGCAGATAACCGTATTAACAAATGATCAGGCCTACTGCTGACTCAACCAAGGCCATCTTTATGTTACAGGTCTGGATATGTGATTCATGACGTCACAACGCGAGGCCCACGTTCCAAGCAATTCATACGGAATAATCACATGTTTTACAGCATTTTTGCTCTGGAAGAAGGGTGCATTCATTTATATTTTCATATTTCGTATTAAACGTTATTGTGTGTTAATACGTTAGTGGAAAACATGCTTTGCATAGTTGTTAATGACATTTTAAAGAACCATTGCACAGCTTATCAAAAGTGTTTCTATTAACTCTGTTGCTATCTGATCTCAAGGTCAGTACTTTAAATCCACATCCAGTCAAAGCTTTAAGTACAGCGAGAATCTGTTCATTCAGGTTTTGTGCTGTTAAATTTTTCACTGGGTACAGAGATGCAACCTTTTTATTCGTGTATGTTAAAGATGTTATAAGAGTTTGCGCTGTTTTTGCAAGTTCTTGTGTGTTTGAAAGACTCTGTATATTACACCGTTTATAAGAAATTGCAGGTTTTACATACATTTCATCCAATAAACAAATTTACTACTTTTTCGTGATCACTAAGAATTTTCACTTTCTCTGATAAATATTTTAAATGCAATGATTTCGAATTTCTATCAGGACTGAGGGTTTCAGGAAGTTGTCTGAGGTAATCAGGATGGGGTACAGAAAGAACATTGGAATCACGTAACTGTCTATAAGCTGCTGGGTGAGAGAAATATACTGAGCACCACCATAACAGGGTATCGGGCGTATATTTAACCTTTGACTGACCAATTTAACTTACTCTTCCAGGAATTTGGATTTTAGATATTCTGTGGGATCTTCATTTCCTCCCAACATTCCTTTAAAATGTTGGCACCTTGAAGTAGCTTATGCTCTGTTTGTCCACTTGCTATTGTGAACCCATTCACATGAGTTAAAAGAGCATCAAATTTAGACCATTTATCCAGTATCATTTGTTTACAGAGAATCCATTTAAACTTTCTATTGGGTCTTGCAGTTTTACCCTGTAGAACCCGAATAATAAAATTAGAATTAATTTTCAATGCTGCTAAAAGTTTAGGAATTTCTTCAGTATCAATTTTCACAAAAATTACATTGTTTTCTTTTATGATGACGTTGAAACGCTCTAATTTCATGTCACTAATCCTATTTTAAAGCTCTGAAAATCTACAATTTTGTCATCTTCGAGCCATTTACGAAATGCTCTTGCATCCCTTTCCAACATTTCCCCTCTTCTTTCTTCTGGATCCCTACATTTGGGTGCTGGTTCGGGAGTCAGGTAGGATAGTAAATTAGGAAACAGCGAGGGGCATGCATCTTCAATAAGTTTAGGAGTTGTTCTGGATACTACAAGAACACTTCCATTCTTTCGTGTGGCAGTAAATTCCCTCACTATATGCTGTTCAACAGCAACACCTGTTTCATAATTATCCATGTGAATAGCACGTAGCCACTGCTCCCTGCTATGTGGATCCTTTGGAAACGAAAACATTGTAACATACTTTTCTACACTTGTTTTATAGTTTGAGGTACAACCCAGCACACAACACTTCCTAGGAATTTTGTATTAAAAACTACACCACTTTGTAATTCGATTTTTCGCTCACTTAATTGTTTACTGACACGTTGTGAGACACAAGCAACTTCTTAGCATTCCAACCAACCACTGATGTGTTGCATCCCCGTAATAAACAAGCAGGTGATAAACATGAGCCCCCGATGATGACATCAGTAACGTAATCTCTTTCCGTCTCCAGGCCTGTATAGATAGGAATGGCCTTGACTCAACTCACTTCTCTTGTTACGCGCGTAAAGGACATTGCAAAGAGTGTAAATATTTATTGAAATCACCAACTTTTTTAATGGTCTTATCTAACTGAAGGGTAAACCCACAGTTGCAACCGAATGAAAGCACTATGGCGTCGAAGCGCACAGCGCACAATCTGTATAGCGAATTAAACCTATGACTTGCTCCATCAATCTTAGTACGTGTCACAATACAGCAAACAACCACGCAGGAAACACTACACCGCCACATGCAGACGAGAGGCTACGAAGTAACCCATACAGAACCTTCATTCCACCCAACCCCGCCCACACACCACACATACTCGACATAGTACTGCTGAAAAACACCCAGTTCAACTATGAACTCACGCGAATAGACTCACTCGCTTCCGACCACTACGCTATTCTGCTAGAGATGACACACACATACACACACACACGCCCACTCACCGCCCCGAACCGCTCAGAGGAAACTTCAACCGAACAGACTGGGCGCTCTCTCTCTGCCCAAGTTCTAGATGCAAATCTCATCCCAGGTGCTAACATGTAATCCAATCACGAAGTAGAAGCAGCCAACAAAACACTCGAAATAGCCACACAGATAACCATAACAGCATCTACCCCCTTCCAATAACCGCCGAAAAGGGAACTCTACCTACCGCCAGAAGTACACAACATCATGAACGAGAGGGACCATGAGAGACGAAAATGGCAGCGGACAAGGGACATCGTACACAAAGTAAATATAGAAGTACTGAACAGTGAAATAAAAACATGCATAAACCAGCAAGTGCAACAGCAATGGGACCAGACCCTTGCAGACGTGCAACCAGGCAAATAACCAAGTGCTTAATCAAAGAACCCGCCACCATACCATCCCTCATAAGGGATACAGACCCAACTACCATAGCCGATACACCCGAGGACCAGGCAAACGCACTGGTGGATACCCTTGAAAAAGCCTGCACACCTAACGGCACCACAACAAACGACGACTTCCACGCGCTGGTACATAAGACGGTCAAAAACATAATACACGAGCCCTCTTCCAACAAGCTTAGAACAACGCACCCCTCCGAGGTGAAATGGTTAATCACCCACCTGCCGGACCAAAAAGCGCCGGATCCCGACGAAATAACCAACAGGGTGCTGAAACACTGGACGCCCACCGCCCTGGAAAACTTCACGAACATTTGTAACTACTACCTCCAGCACGAGTACTTCCCAAATCGCTGGAAACGCGCACTGGTGCTGATGTTCCCGAAACCAGGGAAAGACCGCAAAAACCCTAACAACTACAGGCCTATTAGCCAACTAACACCATGAGTAAGGTAGCGAAAAGGATAATACTTAAGAGACTAAATACCCTCCTTATTCGACATGACAGTAATCCCTGAGCAATTCGGCTTCCACGCATGGCACTCGACAACGCACCAGCTGCTGAGGTGCATCGAAAGCATCACTCAAGGCTTCAACCAGAGGCATAGCATTGACATACTCTTCCTTGATGTCAGCGTGCATTTGACTTCGTTCACCACCCGAACCTGCCATATAAGCTCCGCCAACTTACTCGTAGCCCATCATTTAAACGGACGCACCTACGCAGTAAAATCTCCCAAGGCCACTTCCGTGTCGAAGGTACTAAAAACAGCTATACCCCAGGGTAGTATACTCTCGCCGGTCCTCTTCAATGTATACGTCAATGACATCCGCAAAACCCCAAACACTACACTATACATGTACGCAAACGACACGGCCATTGTCGCCAGGTGCTTGTGGCCGAATCTCGTACTCAGCAGACTGTAAGCTGCAATATACATAATCGAACCGCATCAAATTAAATGCAGACAAGTCCCAAGTAGTGCTCTTTACGAAAAGGACGTCATACAGAAAACCTCTTGCACCACTCAAACTACTGTAACAAGAAATCACCTGATCATATACCCCTGCATATTAAAATGGGGTTACTCATGTTGTACTCAGGAAAAATGGTTAGTTTGTCACCTACTTTAATGGCAGTACACACGTTTCTTGGTTGGTTGTTGATGGGAAGAACTGCTGGAATACCAAGTGACGGTAATCAAATTGCCATGACGACGACTTTACTGACACATGTACCTAGCATTTCAGATCTACGGAAATTTGATGTTTTAGGGATTTCTGACCCTGTTGAAAGTAAAACCAAAAGCCAAGAGGAAGCTATTGTTCTCAGTCAATTTCAAAAGAGGTTGAAGAGGAACGATGATGGTCGCTATCAAGTGAAATTACCATGGAAAGATAATCGAGTGGACTTGCCAGAGAACAAGTGTGTTGCAGGAAAAAGACTAATTTCTACAACGCCAAAATTGATTAATTTAGCCAAGTTTGAAGACTATGATGCAATGTTACAGAACTGGAAGCTAGAGGATATAATAGAGGAAGATCCTGAGTCAGAAATTGAACGTAGTGATTGTCACTATCTACCTCACCGAGCTGTCTTCAAACAGTCCAACTACGCCTGTTAGACCTGTGTTCGATGCTTCTTGCAAGTCAAAGGGATCTGTGTCTTTGAATGACTGTTTGTGAAAGGTACATAGGAGTTGTAGCAGATATAAAGCAAGCCTTCTTACAGATTTCTATTGAGGAAGAAGATAGAGATTATTTACGTTTCCTATGGTGGCGCAGTTAGGCTGAAAAGAAAATGGTAGTGTTTAAACATTGTAGAGTAGTTTTTGGAGTAAAGTGCAGCCCTTTTCTTCTTGAAGCTGTGATCAATCATCATCTAACAGTGCAACATACTTCACCAGCAGATTCTGTAGCAGAGAAACTCAAGAATTCATTTTATGTAGACAATTGTGTGACGTCTGTAGATGACAACGAAGAATTGTACTGTTTCATAGAAGAAGCAACAAAATTGATGGACAATGCCAGATTTGAGTTGAGGAACTGGGAATATACTAAGATGATGGAAACCTTTTCTAAGCATGCTTCTGTTCTTGGTTTGAAATGGGATAAACAAAATGATGTTCTGTTTTGTGATACTTGTGATGTCAACATATCATCTGAGAGATTAAAGAGGAGGATATTACTTTCGATTACACAGCAGGTGTTTGATTCTATTGGTTTCAGTTGTCCAGTTTCTTTAATTCCTAAGATTTTATTGCAAGAAAGTTGGAGAAGTAATGTCAGCTGGGAAGCAGAAGTTCCTGAAGAAACTGGGAGGAGATTTAAGAAATGGCTAGAAGAGCTACCTCGATTGAGTGAAGTGAAAATTCCAAGATATATGTCGCTTCGGAAAGCCAAGAAATATGATCTACATACATTTTGTGACGCTTCAGGTTTAGCTTATGCAGCTGCAGTTTTTTTGAGATGCCAGGATGATGAGATCGTCTCTGTGGAATTACTCCAAGGAAAGGCAAGAGTTGCACCCCTTAAAGGTTTAACGATACCCAGACTTGAACTTTTGGCATGTTGTATTGGAACACGGTTGGCTGCATCTATAAATAGGGCTTTAAGTTTGGGACTTAACAAAGAATACTATTGGACTGACTCTACAACAGCGTTGTGTTGGATACAGAGAGAAGAATGTTGGGGTACGTTTGTGAATAATAGGGTAAAGGAAAGTCGTACTCTTACAAGAAGTGAAGCTTGGAATCATATTCCAGGACGAGACAACCCAGCAGATTTACCATCTCGTGGATGTTCAATGAAGAAATTATTAGAATCCAGATGGTGGGAAGGGCCAGAGTGGCTAAAGAAAGGAGTAGATAACTGGCCGAAATCAGAGAGTCCAGTGAATGAAACGGAGGTAAACATAGAAAGAAAGTGCACTGTAGTAACGGCACTAGTTGATGTTGCTGAAGGAGATGCTTGGTATTGTAGATACTTCTCAAAGTATAGCAAGATTTTGAGAATAGTTGCATGGATATTAAAATTTATCAACAATGCACGGAAGAAATCCTCAAGAGGCAATGGAGAACTAACAATTGAGGAACTGAAAAGGGCAGAGAAGCTTTCAGTCAAAGATATTCAGCGAGAGGTTTTCGCTTGTGAACAAATCTCAGATTTAAAAACCTTGAACGTTCAGGAAGATGAGGAGGGAATTCTAAGAGTGAAAACAAAGTTGTCTGAGCGTGCACATGAGAAAGATTTTCTATATCCTATGTTGCTCCCAAGTAAGCACAAGTTAGTTGAACTCATTATTCAAGAGGAGCACGTTTCAATGAGTCATGCAGGAGTTGCTACCTTGCTGATAAAACTAAGAAGAAGATTCTGGTTGTTAAAGGGGAGAAGAGCTATCAAGAGAGTAATCTCATGATGCATTCCATGTAAACGACAAGAAGCCAAGGGAATTCAAAGGGCTCCTATGCCACTCCCAGAAGATAGGGTGAGGGATGCTGCTGTATTCGAGATATCGGGGGTCGACTTGGCAGGGCCTCTATTGCTGAAGGATGGCAGGAAGAGTTGGATAGTTCTATTTACCTGCGCTGTTTATCGAGCCATTTATTTAGAACTCGTAACATCTCTGTCTACAAGAGAGTTTCAACTTGCACTAAGAAGGTTTATATCCCGCAGAGGACGACCTAAAGTAATATATAGTGACAATGGAACAAATTTTGTGGGTATGAACAACCTTATGAATGACATTAACTGGAAGGAGATTGAATGTGAGACTGCTGACGTAAGAATTGAGTGGAAATTCAATCCTCCCACTGCTGCTTGGTGGGGAGGATAGTGGGAGCGGTTGATTCAAGTGGTGAAGAGACTGCTGAGAAGAATTCTTGGACGCGCTGCTCTCAATTATGAAGAACTGTTGACGATGGTGTACGAATGTGAAGCAGTAGTCAATTCTAGACCACTGATATACGTGTCAGAAGACCCTAGAGACCTATAACCTTTAACCCCAGCAATGTTCCTGCAAGAAAGTACTATGGTGGGAGTTCCAGATCTAGATCACCTGGATAAAGTGGACCTTAATAAGAGGATACATTATCTACAGAGACTTAGAGAAGACTTGAAAAACAGATTCCGTGCAGAATATTTCAGTCAGTTGCTGCAACCACCTGGAAAGGTTCAAGACCCAGTCAGGGTTGGGGATATTGTTCTAGTACAGAATGAAAAGAGAGGAAGAATCTTCTGGCCCTTGTTAAGGTGATGGAAATATATCCTGGAAAGCATGGTAAAGCCAGTGTTGTTCGAATTAAGAGTGCTGCTGGAGAACTCATCAGACCTGTACAACGTATTTTCCCATTGGAGTTGAATACATCTGCTGAGGACTTAAGAAGTAAGATGGAAACTCAAAACGCCAACAATTCACCTTCAGATTACTCGACTAAGGCTACTGTAACAAGGCGAGGAAGAATAGTTCGTCCACCACTTAGACTGAGAGGCTGAAAAAAATTGTGAATTATTTGATTATGTTTTGATTAGTCGTGTTAACTCCCAATCAAAAGGTGGGAGAATGTTAGGTTGGTACTGTTTGTATAAGAAAAAACAAAAGAGTGAGGGAGACTTTGATCAAAAAGCTGATTCGTGTACCATATTTGGTCGTTGTAAAATAAAGAGGAGATAAAGAAAATTTGGTCAATTTTTCTTGTATTCTCAACAGTCACCATTTAAATGAATGACTAACTCCTCTCCTGCATCCAGAAGTCCCTCAGTTCTCATATATTCTACTTCGACTTTCCTTGCATGTTTACATGCTTTTTGCCATTCTTCTACTGTGATTGATTTTATTTTTTCATCTGCAAGTGTAATTATATCATCCATTTTAAAAGATACATTATGTTTGGAAACCCAGTTTTTTAGTGTGGCCCATATTAGTTCTATGGGGTTCAATTCCGGGTGGTAGGGAGGGAGTCTTAGGACAGTATGATTGTGCTCCTCAAGTATTTTATCTATTTTATAAGAGGGTGCTGGTTTTAAGGGTAGGATCAGCTGATAAATTTCAGGGTTTCTTAGGATCGAAAAATTTGTGTTTCTGAACTCATCTTCAGCCATGTGTCTCTGTAGCCAGGATATCATTTGATCTCTTCTAGAGCGCGAATTTGAATGTTTATCAATCTGAACATTGTTATATGGGGCGTTATCTATAACAAGTACAGATCTAGGAGCTAGGTTAGGAATAAGCTTTTCTTGGATCCATTTTTGATAATTGTTATAGTTCATATTATCGTGGTAATCTCCACGCTTTTGTTGGGCTTTAAATCGTACATAGGCGTTAGGAACAAAACCCTGTTCTCCTCCAGCACGCACGATTACCAACTGCTGGCCTTTCGACATCGGTGCAAAGAGTCCTTGTAGCGAGTTCTCACTCTGGGCATATGGCGTTGCATGTGCTGCATTGATGTAAGTCTCATCCATATAAACTATATTGCGGCCTTCAGTGCGATATCTTTGAATATCTCGCAGATATATAAGGGGAGTTAGGGGTGAGGTTTGGCCCATTTGGTAAAAAAAAGGTGATTTTTAGATTTTTATGTTGAAAAATTGTTCAATGTTTTGTCTATTAAAAAGCGCAATGATTTTGATGCCAGCGCCATTTTTAAAGATCTGGCGGCCACTTTTAAATAGTGGTGCATAGTGATTAAATTGCTGGTGGTTAGGCGTGCGCACCCACCGAGACTGAATATCGACGGATCAGAAACTCAATGATGTAAATTATCCTCAATCTGCATCCACAAAATCACAAGTTGTCGCCAGAAGTGGTAACTAAAATTCTATTTCCGGATCAACGACTTGGTTCTGACCAGCTGCTAGAACGCTATGCCAAGGGTACGACACAGAACTCCAATGTATCTCTTCACAATGTTGTGGGAGCTGTTTGTCCAAAATAGGGGTGTGTCTAGGAATAAACTTGAACTTGCAGTACTGAAAACTATAATTGAGTTTAATATGGGGTGTGTGAAGTCAATTCAAGTTTTGAATAGTCTTAGGAATGAAAACATTTCAGTTGGAACAATATGCATTTGTCAGAAGTGCAATGCTAGGAGACGTATTCAGAGTAGAAAATGCAGTGCCAGGAAACAAACACACACAAGGAGAGCCCATAAATTGCAGAAATTGTCAGTACAGGAGAGGGTAATAGATCCGAAAGTGAAACCTAAGCTGCAACATACCTCTGATGGTGTTAGAACGTTTTAAAAGTTTAATGCTGTTTTTCTCAGTTTCTTTTTTCTCAGCATTTTCACGCATCTGAAAAACTCCTTGCGACAGAGTTCTTAAGGGATTCTTTTGAAAATTTCAGGATGTGTTCTTATTCATATAAGGCTAAAAAATTGCTCTGGGTTTTGGTATCAGTCAAGTAATATTGAACATATTCACATTCAAATGCCGATGGAAAGTTAAAAAAACGTGAGATCTTTAAATAGACATATTCAAAAATTTCCAGATACTAAAGTACTGGTGTAAAATAAAAATCCAGAGCAATTATGACTTTCAAGTGCATGAACCATCAGATCACCAACTTTCATGTCAAACATATAAAAGTTGTTACGCAAGGAACATTTTTAATCAGAGTATCTTTTTAATCAATTAAAAGCTTTTAATTAAAAACTATTTGACTTACATACTTCAAATTTTGTACAGCTGCATATCTAAACACTATATTAACGTGGTTAAAATTTGGTAACGCTGGCATACAGATTGTAGAATTTCCTAAACTCACCTCTAACTCCTCTTAAGGATACCCATCTGTATAAAAAGGCTAAAAATTTCAAAAATTTTCAAAAATGGATTTTTGTTTTATCAAATAGTTTAAACCTTCTGCTTTATTTTGATATGCTTTTTATAGCCTTACGACCTTTTTAACTATGTCACGTGGCCGCCCAACTGATTGCTTGTAAGTGGTCATGTCCATTTAAATCCATACAGTTCTATTCTCCTTGCTATGACTTCAAACTTTGTTTTTCCATATTTTTATTTTTAACACTATTTGCTCTTTAAAATGCTCCACACGATGCAATTTTCAGTACTTTTGCATGAAATTTGGTGTACCTGCTTAGAAATAACATTAAAAAGAAATAATGAGATAATTTTTTCATAACGTGAATAACTGCTGAGTAATTAAATATTAAAGTTTACATTTCGAAATTTAAATGAAAAAAATTATGAATTTAAACTTTAAAATTTATTTTTATCCAAACTAATAACTAGATTAAAAAATTATCTCATCAGTTTGCTAACATTCTATTACAGGACATAACTGAAACTTATTAAGTTTTTCAAATCAAAATTGCATCATGGGGAACCATTTATACAAATATGTAAAAAAAAATATAATAAAATATGTTAGCAACTAATCTGACTAAATGTATGAAATTTAGCACAGTTACTCCTCACTATACAGTGATTGTTGTGTTAAAATTTCAACTCAATCCAATGAAAACTGTAGATTTTCAAAATTTCACAGATGGGTATCCTTAAGTCTTTTTGCCCGTATGGTGTGACGTTCCATTAAAATTTGTCTGTTGCGCTTAGCTTTCTTCCATCTAAATTCAAGCTTCAAGAACTTTTTTTAATGTCGAGACACTGCCTTGGAAGTCAATAGAATTTTGAAGCTTTGTAAGCACTTTCTTTAGAGTTGGTCTTTCTTTTTCTGAGATGTAAATATTATTCAAAGTTCGCCTAACTACTTCATTAAAACCATCCAAATTTGATTTTGTGCATGATCTTAATCTTTGTTTACCTGGCGTAGAGAACGACGTCATTGCACCAGAATCAATTGTTTTCGTTTCCTTAATAATTCTCCTAACACTGCTTTCAGACACTCCGGTTGCCTCTGATACCCTTTCCCAGATTTTCATAGCAGACCCAGACCCTTGTTCCTGTGTATAAATCTATACACATTGTTTATTACCTCTCGTGTTTCTGACTGTAGCATTTTATTTCCTAATTTGCTGCTAGGAGGTGCCATTTCTAACTGCTCTCTTAGAACCAGGAGACACGCACTTTCTGAAACAAACTGTAGTGTTACTCAGTAGCTCTGTAGTTGTTTACTTGCTCACAACCGACAAGCAACTGACCTGCCCTCCCCTCCAGTTCCAATCACTCTGAAATGGACTCGTCCAGATATCACTGCGCATTATTGTCCATCTGTCAAGATATAAAAATACACCTGTACTTACGAGAATTCATGTTCTGAGGCCTCGGAACCCCGAAAAAGGCATATTTAGAAAACCATCCGCTTGTATGTAAACAGAATAATTGACAACAAAATAAGGTATTATACAAAAATTTTCCAGAAAATGCTCCACTCTAAGCTACACTTTACATGGACAATTGTTTGGCGGTTATTTTCTCTGATATCTAACTTTGATTAATACGCCATATATTTTATATCTTTATGTGACAAATAAAATGTCTGTCTTGAAGAATGTGCACTGTATTTCTGTACATATTCATTTCGATTAAAGCAATGCATACATAAAAAATACCTTTTGTTACAATAGTAACTAATGACTATCGACTGTGATGGACGGAAGATCACGGCAATGTTGGCTACAGTGGTGTGTACATCTTTAGTTCTTCCATTGGCGCAGTTTCCTTAGAACGATGGCGGTTATGGATGTAAGTCAAAGGTCTTTTATAGACTAATGGATGGTAATGGATGGTAATGGATTAAACCCAGTTTTGAAAACCGTAAGTAGATAATGTAGAATTGTGCTACATAATATGAAAGTTCCCAAATATTTTTATTACAGCGGATGGCGTTGGATTCATCGCGAATGTGTTTACGGGGCCCGTTTGTACGTGGAGTTGATAGCTAATGTAAATAGTATGAGGAACAAAAACTTTCTCAATTCCCTTTTAGATTTTAAAACACTCTTTTGGGTTACACAAGAATGCAGAAATTAAACATTATATCAGTAGGTGCATGTCTTTTTAGCTGGCAATGCTCCAGTTGCTAAGGCCACGCCTAAGATAATCATCTTTAGTAACCGTCCACGTAAAACCCAACATAATTTCATCCAAAATCATTGATTTCATCCCCATAATACTGTTTATTGTGTTGCTTGTTATTTTATGTCTGGTTAAGGCTCTGCATAGAGTATGGCCTTTCTTTACGTAATATGCATGTACATCATTACTTTGTTGACCAAGGTATATTGCACTTAACAAACCCTTCATATAATAAACGAGTAACAAATGCCTAATGTGAGCCTCTTTAGAAGTGGTGAAAAATCGTGATTAGAGTAACCGAAAGTACCTTGTAAATTTCTGGTGAACTGCTGCTTGAGGAGTAGATGTTACCTTGGCAGTCATTTGGCCCAGTCACCCACCGTTCCTTTTACAAGAAAATATTGTGTGTAGACAGAACAAAACGACTTGTGTAGGAAACTGTGCACACTGGAATGGGAGTGCCATGCTAAGTGAAATCCCCTAGTTTCGCTTCACTGATGTTTTGGCTAAACTCTGTTGTCACTTTGCAGTTGCCAGTAAATGCACACCTCTTATAAGAAATGTCCCTCAGTCATGCTATGGTGCTTAGGGTCATTAGCCCCTTGGCCATACTTTACAGCTAAGTGCCGAAGGTGTTTGTTAGTCTCATGTTGGCATCTGTGACCTCAGCATATCAGTGACATTGTTGCCCACACTGAATCGAACTGAGGAATTGGGCTAGCATACAGAAGAATGTGCTATCAGTGTAGCTAAAACCCAATGATTACCAACTACTACGAAATTAACTGAGGATTACTATGCATATATCCGGGAATTGTTAACAGAAGTCTTTCCCTCCACCATACTGTAGTGGTTTACCATATGCCACATGGAACTGGTACCCAGCCAGTAGAAAGGACACATATTTCTAAACAATAATATTTACAGAGGAAAATCTAAAAATATCACACATATCATTTTAATGTCACGGTTCAATTGTGGTTCTCTTCCCTCAGTAACTTTTTTATTATCTTGAATAAAGTTATGCATGCAAAAACACAAGACTTCCCACCCCAAATACCTAAGCACAATCAATATAATAGGGGAAGGTCAGCGGCTCTTCTTTAGATTAGGTTACTTGCCACTTGCTGGCCAGATTCTAAGTCCAAAGTTACTTACTGCGCATGCGCTGACAGTGGTTTCAGAATCACCACTAGGTTTCGCTGCATGAGCTACCTGTCACTAGCAGACGATTTTCACATCTGCCAACATTGCTTTATACACTACACTACTTTTGGTTGCCAACACATTAAACACAAATGCACTCGCGTTGTTGCCGCCACAGACATACCTCTAACGCAACTCCATTTTGCTCATTGTGTACATTATTTTGCTCTCATTTTTATTCTGCATTTAAAAACAAATCCATTTATTTATTTATTTATCCTTAAAAATCAGTAATATTTGATGCCTTAGTTTATTAAGTAAATGCATTCGTCTCCTCTTTAGAATAGGTGACTTAGCACTTGCCGGCTAGATATTGTGTACATTTTGCTCACACAGATATATCGCTAGTGCGACTCCATACTATTGTTGTGGAAATTAATGTGTACATTATCGTTTTTGCCTTGTTACTGGGTCCACAAAATGCTGGCTTGTTCTTTTTTTATTTATTTTATTTTTTCATTTTATATTATTTTATTATATTATTACATTTATATTATATATATTATTTATATATAATATTATATTTATATTATAATATCCTCCTCATGGGGCGTAGCATGGCATCACATTCCCTGCATAGCATTCGAGTTCTCAGCAGACCCTCGTCGTAAAGAAATTGCATGCATTCCTCCTCATTATAGCACAGAGGTGCTAAATCTACTATGCTAATGAAGCCATCCATTGCACTCTCACAACTTGCTTCTAAGAAGGTCACCAGCATACTGCCCGGTCCCGCTAAAACATTCAAACTTACTATTGGCAACAAACTCCTGGGGAAATTGTGCTGTTGGCAGTGCTGAATTAACACAGCAACTTCGGCAAAGTTCGTGACCATTCATACACACTGCCGAGTTTGACTTAGCCGAAATTCTGACCAAGTGCTTGCGTCACCTAATCTAAAGAATATCCAGGTTAGCACTAGGGGGATAAAGGAGCTTTATTCTATTATTCCATTGTGTTGTAAATAGTATGCATGAGTGACAACTTTCCCAATTCTTTTTTAAAGCTTAAACAGTCCTTTGGGCTACACAGCAATTTCAAGGCTAAAGAAAGACCATTATATACTTGTATGGTGGAGTAGCAAGGACCTTTCTGTGCATGGAATTACATGGCCTATACTAAATATTTCTGTCTGTTTTTGGGGCTGAGTACCAGAGAATTAAATTTGAATATGTTATCAGACACAGCACATAAGTAAATATACCCTACAGATCAAACATTGCTTTGTCAGAAATACTTGATTTGAAATTGAACTGAAATCCATTTGAGTCCAGTTCTAGGATATGTGCATAGCAATCCTTAATTAATGAGGTTGGCATATCATTAGGTTTTAGCTACTCTGGTAGGACATGCCTTTGTATGCTGGCCTAATTCCTCAGTCCGATGCAGTGTCACTGATGTGCTCTGACACCACAGATGTCAACATGAGCCTAACAACCATTGGCACTTAGCTGCAAAGCGTAGCGAAGAGATTGAGCACCCTAAGCGGCATAGCATAAATGAGGGACATTTCTTAAAAGAAGAAGAGTGCATTGTAAATGAGGAGAGAATACCAAAAATATTGTGTTTCACTTCAGTATGGTGAATGGTTACTTCTTTTTACCTGTTTACCCTTCCCTTATGTAGGATTTACACCCCTAGGACTTACAAGCCAGTGCGTGGGGCCAGAGGCCTACCAGGAGCAGATCAACCTATGGACCAGAGTGAAGACCTGGAAGCAGGTGGTCAGCCAAGCACCGGTTATGATAGTGAGGAAGAGGATGATATGAAATGCAGGTAAAATTGATGATTGGAAAGGTGATAGTGGAGCAATTGGTGGAATGAGTGTTGGGGGAAACTAGAACCCGGGGAAAACCCACCCTGATGCCGCTTTGTGCACCACAAATAACACCAGAATACCTGGGATCGAACCTGGGCCACCTAGGTGGTAGGCAAACCATCTAACCACTTGGCCTTGCTGCTGCCGAACGGTTACTAAAGATGGTTATTGTGTATAATAGATGCCAGGGCATGGCCTAGGCAGCTGGAGCATTGCCAGCCAAAGAGACATGCACCTGCTGAAAATACAGATGCTAAGTAAGAAAGCAATATACGAATGCATGACAAAACATGAAGTATTAGCAGTAAAAGTGATCATAACTGTCTGGTAAAAATCATTTCATATATTGGTTTTCTTGTCTTGTAATGTTGTGTGCTGTGTTCTAGAAGGCACTAGTGTATTTTGGTTGCAGCTTCTCATGTACAGTTGCCGCAATGGAAATCTTTACAAGGTAATAAAAACAACAAATACCGACTTTACATGGTTTTATTTGTAACTTGTGCGTACAATTAGTACTTGGTCATATTTCCCTTAACTTTTATCACTTTCAGGAGTCTCCTAGGCATTGAGTCTGCTAGATATTCAAAATATTTTTTGTCCATTTCCACCCACAACTTCTTCAACACTTCCTGTAGCTCCTTAATACTTGATGGTTGCAGCTCTTCTATTTTATTTTTCATTTGATTCCAAGCATTTTCTATTGGATTTAGGTCAGGAGAGTTACCAGGCCATTGAAGTACAGGTATATTATTATCTTTCAGGAACTTCTGAACCATCTTTGTCCTATGTGCAGGGGCATCATCATGCATGAAGTACTGACACTGGTGAATCGGCCAAAATGTGAACAAATGCTGTTGTAACACTTCTAAATAGTTACTTCCCTTCATTGTGATATTCTTTGGGAGAAAGTACAAGTCACCTCTACCATAATTGCCACTAAAAGCACCCCATACCATCACACTTTCTGGTTGTTTAACAGTTTTGGCAGTAAACTTTGGATCATATCGTGACACATTTTTTGACCTCCTCACCATTTTGTACTTTCCTCTGACCAGTTTGAAAGTGCTTTCATCAGAAAACATTACTTTACGCCAGTCTTCTGATGTCCAGTGCTGATATGTCTTGCAAAAATTTATCCTTTTCTTCTTCATAGCTTCAGTCAGAAGGGGCTTCTTGGCTGCACACTGACTTGGTAAACCTAAGTCTTTTTGAAGTCGATGCTGAATGGTCCTTATTGCAACATTGTTGAGAGGGTCTGGGTGTTTTTTCTTTAACCCTGCTGCTGTAATCCATGGATCAGCCATCACTTCACGTTTTAGCAGACCATCAGTTCTTGTTGAAGTCTTTCTTTTACCACCTGAGCCGATTTTTTGTCTTGGTGTGTTGCACGGTGGAAAAGATGCTGCTGCTGTTTTTAGGTCATAAATAGCTCATCTTGAAACCTTTAGATCGGCAGCTACACGAATCACAGAGGTACCTACTTCCAATAGAGTTAAAGCACGAGTCTTCTCCTCAGAAGTGAGCTCCTTGCATCCCATTATTTGTATTATAATGAGAAATACACAACTTTAAAAATAGCACTCAGGTTAAAAATTTAATTATGATGACAAACTGGAAACAAAACACTCTGTACAAATACCAGAGACTGACTGAGACCTGGCTTGCTAATAGAAGCAAGCTGCTACTGCGCACTCAAGAATCACATGATTTGCAGCTTCGCCTGCTCCCTTGTATAGTGGCGGGATAAGAACAAACTGAGCACATTGTCTACGTAAAGATTTTCCTTGCACTAACTATGTAAAGATTTCAATTGCGGCAACTGTAGAATGGCTATTGCATGGATTCTTAAGTTAATCATGATGGTGTGTTCCTTGCAAGGCAGTGGATGTTTTTCTTATGCATAACTTTCACTGTTTCTATAAGGGGTATGTTGTTTTTCGAGAGAGGTTCCCACATTACTTCTATTGTATTTGTCATGATTGGCAATATATTGACATGGAAGAGCTATTAATATATTATAAGTGCTGAGGCTTTCACGGCCGGCATTATCAACTATGTTAAGTAGATTTTCCGGGCTTGTGGGCCGTGGTCGAGTTTTCAGCGAAACGTCGGAGGAAGGCAATCCAACTCGACCACGGCCCACAAGCCCGGAAAATCTACTTAACATAGTTATTAATATATTGGCGTGACTGGATTTCGGAGATGGACGGTTGGCAACAGCCATACTGTCACCGCTGGACCAACATTACTAATTTCAAGATCAGTTCATTCTTGTGTAGTTGGTATTTTCTTGGTGCCTTTCCTGCCACAAGTTACTATAATTTGGCACGTTAGTCTGGGACCTTCGTCATACATAATAGTTGTTTGGAAAGGTAGAGTCAGACTGAAAAAATTTAATGCCATTGCATTTGAACCATGGATCTTCTGGTCTCTGTTTGGTTGCTCTAATGCCAATATGCTGGGACAACATTAAATACTCCTTGCATTTCTCCCAGTAAACCACAAGAAAATGTCAAATACATATGAGATGACATACCCCCATCGCGACTTACAATGCTGAATGTACTTGAGCACTGCCCTTCACAGTTTAACCAACTATGAGGTCAGTCAAATGGAGGTTATTTGTTCTTTCACACTAGCCATGGTTCAAACCCTGGTTATGGGATGGAACTCAGTCTGATTAACCTTTTCAATCTTTGTCCTACACAGGGGTAGTGTGAAAAAAGAAGTAATTTCCATTATAGGTGTTTGTCCCACAGTTTTCTGCTGTAATGACTTGTAACTGTTGATAATACTTCCTGTGTGGACTCTTGGCCCTACTGTAATGGCTTGTAACTGTTGGTGACACTTCCTGTGTGGACTCTTGGCCCTGCTGTAACGTCTTGTAACTGTTGGTGGAGACTTTACACACTCATGAGCTCTGAATTGTCAGTCAGGGGCAGTTTTCTGGACAGGGGAATGCTTTACTCTTTTCTCAGTATCAACATTGACAGTTTCTTTAATTTTGTCCAACATGCTACAGACCCTTTTGCCCGAAATTCCATGCCTTTCCTAAAATGCAGTGCTTGAAAGGCATTGCAACCTATAATAATCTTGTACTGGATCTTGCTCAAAGCTGGGCTAGGTCTACGCTTTACATTAGTTATCTTAACATCTACACTCTAGGAGTTTGGAGAGATAAGCAGTTTGTGAATCACAATTTCCAATCACCCAAAACATAGATATTAGATTCCTAATACCAAACTTTGGAAAGCAGACACAAGAGCAAGGACCAGCAATCCATCAGGCAGCCACAATATGGCAGAACGGGAGACATAAACTTGCCCTTTGTTATGGTGTAGTTTTGTCACAGCTTCCCTCCAAGTATCTTCCTTTGGGTGTGTTTTATGAGAATAATCACATACCTGTTCTCCTCCTGCAGTGAGATTTTCCATTAAGATATGTGCAGTATATTTGCAATAAATAATTAACACTGAAAACAAAAGTATATTCAGCAAACTCCACTAGCAGAAACAATATTGAGTACACATGAGGCACTGTGCAAACTGGTAGGAAGGGATTCCATGTGAGGTAGTTGAATGGAGTGAAGGAAGTAGGTTTAGAGTGGGGGAACCAAGGTCTTAGTCAAGTTCGCCTTTCTGGTCCATGCTGCTATGGTTCAAACTGAACCTCTCCGATTTGTCTCTGGCCACTTTTCATAGAATGTTAGGGTGACCTCAACTACATTCATGTGCCAAAATGCTCACTGCTACCATAGAGGCAATGGTTTAAATAAACAAAAAATACTTATCTGAGTCCACCTTTGTGGTTGGGAATGCCTCATTTAAATTTCTGAACTTTCTGTTTTAAACCCATAACTCGAGGGGGCTCTTTCAAGAATAATTCAGGCATCCACTTAATTTATCTATTTGACAAAAACAAAACACAAAAAATTACAGGTACTTGTACGACCCAGTTTAAGCATTCATTAAAAGTGTCATGTTTGTGGAAGAAGACCCTTAAAAGAAGCAGCAGCCTTCAGCATGTAGGGTGTTGTGTGTGTTATAAAAAGCAGTACATTGGAATTCCTAGTCCCATTGGGCCAAAGTATTCTCAATGTGTGGTCAAATACATCAGTTGTTGAGTATTTCACTTGTCCAGCTGCTCACAATGAGCAATTGTTCTCCGGGCTGTATGCTTCTGGAACTCCAACATTCACTACATGACGTGCTTTTCTTCAGCCCCTTCTTATTTGTTGGAAAGTGCTGTATCATAAATTCCAACAAACGATATAGATTACTTTGTTACAAACACATTTTTGTAGGTGTAAAGATGGTGACAAGAAAGATATTTTAAACTTTGGGCAGTCCAGTTGTCATCGATATACCCATTAAAGGAGAGAATAATACAATATCAAATTGAAAGTTCTTGGTTTGCTAGCTTGTTTTGGTTATAGGCACAATTCAAGATCATTCTTCTGTTGGCATTGTTTACGTTTTAGCAGTATGAACAACATGCGGAACTAAGAAGGATTCACAGACTTTGTTAATATAACTGTTTTCTCCATAAGCACAATGAAACATTTAAAGTGCAGATTATAACCAGAGGGCCCATTCCAAAGTCACATAAGTCCAAAAATGGATTTTTTGAAATAAGCATTATTCTATGTGGCCAGCTCTATCTCCAAGTGCAGACCGGCCCATTTATATACACTTTTTAAATATTGGGGATTCTCAAAAGCAAGACAGGTCCAATGTCTTAATAGATTGTGTCAGTGGATAATAAGAGGTGGAGTCAAATGAAAACCAGAAATTGTTTTTACAGCTCCTTTATTACAGACAAGAGTTGAAACAGGTACACTATTTTTCAATGTAATCCCCCTGCTTTTTTATACAGTTCCGACAGTGAGCCGGGAGGGCATGGGATACCGCTGGAAAAAACTCTTGGTTGTGCACAGAGGCACTCATGCACCACCGTTTCACCTCCATGATGGTCGTGAACTTGCTGCCACCCAGGAATCATCTCCAGTCACAACCTGTTTCAAAAATTTGTCACCTTCAAGTTCGTAGTGGTGCAGCAGCTCTGGCAGGTATAGACTCGTCTCTCCTTCAGTTTAGGAGTCCGCTGATGAGGTACCCATCTTTCGGTCACTTTCCATTGCTTCAATTCATCATGGACAATATGGTGAGCAGAACCATGACTGACCTGTAATTGCACTGCAATGTCATTGATGGTGACCTGTCTATCCTACAGAATCGTCTCCCCTGCCACTGCAGTCGCCTTAGCTGTCACAACACGATGTGCCTGGCTTGGCCACGGCAGGTCTGCCAAACTTGTGCTGCTGCTGAATTTCGTGCACCTGAAGCTACGATAAACATGCAGCCCCTTACTATGCCAACATGCATAGATGGATTTCTATTGGTTTCATGCCTTCACTGTGTAGGAAACGGATCACGCTGCACTACTCTTCCTTGGTGTACTCCAACAGAGGGGCCGCCATATTGGAAACTCCTATATTGCACTGCTGGTTCACAGGACCAATGCCAGTTGATGGCTGGAGAGTCCCCCGTGCATGTGTACTGGGTCTGATCGTAATAAGAGAAGTTCTGAATTTTCTATAGCAGTTTTCCAGTTTTCATTTGACTCACCCTTGTATGAACTTCGGTGTGTGGCCAAAAAGGCAAAAGAAGACGACAACTGATTGTATTGTAAGAGATGTAAAAGTATGGGGCAAGGAAAATGTAAACCATGTTGGAAAACTTGTTCCAAAGTGAACAGTTGGTGACTGTATATTTTATTGAAGTTGTTACTATCTTATACTTCATTATTGCTTCATTCTATTGGAAACATTGTGTGTTCAGGTGTATGAGGTTCCGGTGCTTTAAGAGTATCAACAATGGAAGATTTGAACAGCCTGGCTACAAAGGACAGCCAGGATTCTCAACTGGAGTCAAGGTATGGAGTCCCTATATGCCAAAGTGCTTTTTTTAAGGTTCCACAGGATTTCTAAGAAGAGACTCAGTAGATTAAAGCATAGTTTGTTGACAGGTGGGAAGTTACCTAAAAGTAAACAACTTCACCATAATTGGAACTGTGGAAATCTCCTCTTCTCTGTGAAGTATCTGATAGAACATCACATTAAGTCATATCAGGCAAAAAAAATCTCATTACTCAATTAGGGACACTCCCAACTGGGGATACCTTCCTCAAAATTTGAGCATTGGTGCATGCATAAACTTGTATCAGATTTATTGTACCCTAAAAGTCATTGTTGCGGGCTGTGGTGTAGTTGTCATCTGCAGGGCATTTCAGTAGCTTTCTGGTCCCGCAACTGTGCAGGTTACGACCACAGGGACCTTAGGGCACAGCTGCGCACAGATGCTCTAGGATGCATAGGTCATGGGGTAAGACATGAACAATTCTTGCACACAGGGGAAGCTGCTTTCCTTCCCTCCCTCTCTGCAATGGCTGATAGAGGGGGAATAGACGCATCAGTTTGCAGCAAAATACTACAACAGCACGCAGGTGAAACAATTGCAGTTCACAGGAAAGTTATTGTTGGCACATGATCAAGTTGTAGCAAAATCGCTTTGTTCACCACAAAGCTAATTGTTATACATATATAATGTCATTAGCAACATGCACTAAAGCTATGCTAGCGAACTCCACTCCTTCGTGGACAGAAACGTTATGACCTCTGCACATACATGTTTGGGCAACTTCCCCCACCATCAGCCTTTCAGGTGAAGAGTGCCATTGGGCATTTAAGGGATTTGCTCATGCCTCAGCTCATGACCTACACAGTAGTGGCAATAGCGAACTTAACCCTGGATTAACTGTGCAATTGAAATAAATCTGTAAGTATGTCTCAAGTGCAGGACTTGGTTACAAATTTATGTGTACAGTTGTGGAGGAGTTAGATTTAGAGCCTTTCTGCACAAATGGAGAAAGCTCTATACTCTGTTCATCTAGAGATTAGAGGAGACGTAAACAAAGCCACGTGCGTTTTGACCACAGCGCGCCCTCTTGACGCTTTCGCCATGTAAATAGTCCCTTGAAGAAATACTGTTACTAAGGTCTAAAGTGTCACTTAATGTTTGCTAAAGCATGAACTAAGTGTACTAAGCATAGCTAAAGTGTAAGAATACGCACTTACGTGAATCTGTAACCAGCCTAATTCATTCTGCGCGCGCATTATTCAGTATGACAGTAACATGGCGGAACAAGTGAGTGCTGTAAAACATAAGCGCGGCAAAGCGTTGCGAAGTGGTGAAAAGACAATAATATTTAACGTGTTTAACAAGTTCTGCGAGAAATATCCCGAACTTGCTATCGAAGACGTGATAAAATTAACATTCGAGTTTACCGGTGTGTCAGTTGCAAGTATTTACAGCACACGCAAAGAGAAATCATCAGTTGGTGAAGATCCCGGCAAAAAGCTTCCACGTGCCAGATAAATGGTGGATGTAGTTTGCGACGAATTTGTGAGTGTGAGCTCTGCAATCCGTCGAAAAGTTCGTCAGTCAATGAATCCCCACCTTAAACAAAGTGCTGTTGGCAGTTAACTCTGAACCCGATCTTCCAGATTTAAAACTAACCTCCCTCCACAAGCTGCTTCTGGAGATTGGTTTCGAGATTGTGAGCAGAAAATGAAAAAGTGTTATTGTGGACAGAGATGACGTAAGTAGCAGTTAATTTCCATGTGCTACATGTTATTTGGATCAAGTAAATATATCCTTTAGTAGTGTAAAATGCATATTATAACTACGCGTAGCGGTAGGTAACTGTGTTGCGTCATTGTGAAAGCACGTGGCCGCGGAGTGATACAAACCGGTGCTTTGTTTATATCTCCTCTAATCTCTAGATGAACAGAGTATATATATATGTAAGGTGTGTTATACAAGTTTTGTTTTTGAGATACAGAGAATGTACAGTTTGTTCACCAGCTCATGGTCCCTGTCAGGAATGCCATTAAGGTATGTTATCTCAGAGTAAATTGAGATCTTGTGTGGTTTACTGGGAGTAATGTGAGTGAATTGGAGAATTGAATGTCATATCAGTACGTTGGCCATGATAGCTTAGTGGTTAGAGCAGCCGGAGGGTAACTGGTAGATCCGTGGTTCAAATCCCGGTCATGGCTTTCAATTTTTCAGTCTCACTCTACCTTTTCCAATCATGTCCTACACACGACTATTGTGTGAAAGAACATTAATTACATTAATTGACCTTATAGTTGGTTAAACTAGAAGCCCAGGACTTAAGGGGAGGCATCGGTGAAATTTGGACAAAAAAGACGAAAAATGCGATTTTTTGTTTTTTGCCTTAAAATTATGTTTGTACATTTTACTTTCAGAATCTACCATCGTTTACTCCTCATCACCATTTAAAAGGCCGCTACGCCATGATTTAAATGCCCATGTGCGGGTGGGCGTGGCTGCTGAAATGCACTCATTACCCCATTGCAGCAAAATCGCATACAATTTTGAAGTTTAAATCAGGCGGTCTGATTCAGTTCTGGTGGATGTAAGCAGAGACATCTTGTGGGATTTTCTGCAAACATTCATGACCGTGAAACGGACCACTGTTTCCTGTTTTTGCATGCTTGAACCATGTGGTTGTATTTTTCTGAATTTTATTCAAGATTACACAGCCTGAAGAAGAGAGAAGTCATCTTTATTGTGGTGTACATTTAGATAAGTAGAGTTTAGAATAATAAGTATAATATAGAATAAGATAAGGCAGGGAATACTAAATAAGTATCTTCCTGCTGTAAGTGAAAATCTAAATCCTTTAGTTAGCTGTTTGTAAACACACAACCGGCTAACTCTCTTCTCACTATTATAATTTATTGTACAGTGGTAAATATTGTACATTAGGTGGACCAGATTTTCATTAAATTATCATTAATTGGTATAAAATTATTCTAAAATGGGTGAGCAAAAGCAAACAAAGAAATCTCTTGCAGCGAGAAAAAAAGAAATTTATATATAGATGGGAAACTGGCAAATATCAGGAGGAAACAAGCATAACTAGATTTACATTAGACCTTGAAGAAGCAGGTTCAAGTAGTAAGAAATTGGGGTGACTTCAGTTATCAGTGAATTTAATAAGTTGTGAGGCTACTCTCTATGTACAGGAAAGAGTCACAGCTAGAAAAGTAAGTCCAGTCAGCAAAAGAATTAGCAATGTTAGGGATAAGGGAAGATTAAAGCAGAGTGTACCGAGTACATTAAATACATTTAAATCAGCAAAAAAACAGTTAAGAGTAGCAAAACTTAAAGAAGCTAAACAGTTAGCTGAAGGGCCTTCATATAGTCCAGCGGAATTCTAAAACAGTAAATGTATGTTGTCATACACTTAAAACTTTAAAGTCATTTTTCTCTGCTTTCTATTTTTTCACATTTTTCAATCTTCAAATAGCATCTTCTCATACAGTTCTTAATAGACTTCCTTTAAAATTTGAGTTGCTTCATAAAACTTGGTATTTTAAATGCTCTAGTTGGAGTAGTTTAATTGGTATTGAATTTTTATTTTGAAAATTATTAATAATTTGAAAAAAATGGACATTGAGGTATTCAATATTTTTTTCTCCAAAACTGTTTGACATAGCCAAATAAAAATACCAGGTTTTGTAGACATAATCTAGGGAAACATATGGCCAGAGTTTAGTTTACTTAGAACAAATAATATTTTATAAGAAGCTTTTGCTATACTACCCTAAAATTGCAGCAAAAAAACTAATAAAAAAATGTTTTTGCAAAAACTATCTTACATAGAAAAGTGAAATTTGGTAAATCTTCTAGTTATGCTTTGGCACACATACATACAAATTTTCACATCATTATGACAAAAATTGTGGATTTTTGTCATTTTCACAGATGCCTCCCCTTAAGTACTTACACGTTGTAAGTTGCCATTAAGGTATGTGATCTCCTTGTGTGGTTTACCGGGAATAATGCGAGTGAGTTGGGGAATTTAATGTCATATTGGCACGTTGGTCATTATGCGTCCCCCACCTCGGCTCACTACAGACGTCATTGGTGGGGTGCAGTACTGGAGGGTGGTATGTGGTCAGCGTCCCGATCCCTCCCGGCCAGTTATGCGGTCTTCATGACATGGGGCCACTACTTTCCCATCAAGCAGCTCCTCAATTGGTCCCCCAGGGACTAAGGAGGCTGAGTGCACCCCATGCCAGACATCCCAGAGGGGGTAAGGTCCCTATGCTGGTACTGGGGATCGAACCTGGGTCCTCTGCGCCAGAGGCAAGTGCGCTATGGAGGCGGTCTCAGTCTCACTCTACCCTTTCCAATTATTTCTATTGTTATTGTCATACCACAATTTCCTGTTAAATCTAGTCCATTGTGTTGTGGCTGTAAACTTATTGTGATGTATGTGCTAACTGGCGTACTTGCTGAAACACGTAACAAGTTATCAAGTTTTTTGGCAATGGGTGAGACCTGAAGGGAGGCTACTGGGGAGGGTGGGTTAACCTGTACCAGGTCTGCTCTACATCCAGCCAAATATCTAGCCATCTCAATATGATGAGTGTATTGTAACAACTCCTCCACTGTCTGAGGATTAGTGGGTAAAATACGTTCCATTAGTGAAGGTTTCATTCCCCGCAATATATGATGAATTTTTCTTTTTCTGACATCTGGGGATTAATCTGATCACATAGGGACAGGATCTCATAAATATAAGTGTCAATAGGTTCCGAAAATTCTTGCATTTGCATTTGAAGGTGAAACTTCAGGACTTCGTCCTGTGCTGCCGTTAGCTGTTGCCAGGAATGCTCAGGTTGGCTGTGCAAAAATGTTTGATAGCAAGTTACAGTGGCATCCCTTAAATAACAGGGGAGGTATTGCTTTTTTGTGGACCTCCTCTCATGCGTTAGCTTTAGCTACGATCTCAAAATTTTGTAGGTACATTAAAACATTTTTATCTGGTTTCCCATGAAAATGACTTGGGTCAATATATGGTTGTAAAAAGGGTAGACCAATGGGGACTGGGTTGGCAGAGGGTGGATTGTTAGTCTGAGGCATCGTAAGTTCTCTTTTTTATATAAAAATTAAGGAAAATTAGCGTACATAGTTATAAATCTTTAAAATCTTAGTCATGTATTCTACGAGTAACTCCAAACTCAGTAATATCTTTGGGGTGTTACCTATGCTTTCTGAATAGAACCTATCATACAGCTGTAATATAGTATGTAATGACGTGCACAGATTATGAATTTCTTTGTGAATAGGCAACTTACTATTCCCATCTACTGTTAATATCCATTAAAACGGGAATTAAAGCACTGGTAACTTGATATAATTATAACTCACAAAATGAATGCAGTAGCTTAAGCATAGTCGTGATTATCAGAAAAAGAAAGCTTATCACTTAGTACCTAACGTGATAAAATGGATTGCATAAAATTAATATTCTTAGTGATGGAAATGAATTACATTTCACAATAGGAAAGAAAGACATGAAAATTTGGTGTCCATTACAGTGTAGGTGGGGAGTTAGGACTTACAAAAATGAAATGCAGTAAGCTAATAAGTGAGTGACTGAGGTTCAGGATGGAAACCAAATTTTTGGGCAAAATATTAAGAATAGGGTGTGTGACAGGACGTAACGTGAGAGCATAGGGTTGTTAGGGATTGGTTGAGCAGCTCATAGTACCAACACATGTTAAAAAAGTAGACTTTTAATATAACTAAATAAGCTAGGAAATTACAGGAGCAAGCAGGCCGTTCTGTGATCAATAGAGTTTACCTTGAGCAGATGTAAGATACATGCAGGTTAGGGGCGATGTCTCCAAGAACCCATGACACCTCCGTTCTGTCCTGCTGACAATTCAAACATCCCAGCGATGTGGATTTGGTAGCACATCAAAACAAGTCTCTCTGCTTGATGAGAATTCAGGGTTTTAAATACACCCTGACTTACCAGGAAGCTTAGTCAGTACTTGGTCAGCAATGACTGCACATGAAGGACCTAGGTAGGTGCATGTAAGTAATGTAAGAAATTAAGAATAACCTGGCTCATACATTACAATATCTCATACTTCTGGTTGCTCTTGCAGTAGTAGTACCAACCTTGGCATGAGTATTCACGCTAGATCAAAGCAAAGAAGTCACTCAAAATAGCAAAACTTAAATAGTTATATTATATCTTTTTTGGATGTTATGCTTTTGAAATATTTTGGCTATTGTGTCGGTGGTTCCCTTTATATACAATTGGTCAACAATCTTGCAGATACTGCCACAGAGCACAACCTGGAGAAACCCAACGGGGGAGTGGGGTTGAAATATTGACACTGTCATAACCAAGATGTGACTGTCCCCAGAAGACTCACATGCCATGGACACTGGCCACCGAAGCCTACGCAATGTATTAACCATAGTATATATACATGGGGTTAAAATTTAGAACGGAACTCCAGAATATGTTCTGTTTAATGACATTGTTTACCACAACCCAATTATAAATGTAGCTGAATGATAAGAGTGTGCACTACAATGTAGACTGGGGTGCTTGAAAAGAAACAGATAATGTTAATATAATTTTGAGTTGAACTCTTTGCTCCATTTATTCCTGGATTTACCTAGAACATATATTAGTTTGACACAAAATTAATTTTGTGCTTCAATGTATCATAGTCCAAAGCAAAGTGGTACTCCTTTGCTATAAAGCTGTGGTTGGTTAGTATTCACCCATTAATGCCCAGCGATCCACTTATAGACAGCTACAGCTGCTTTCTCTACTGCGTTTAGTAAAGTAGAGTAAGTATTGTACTACACCCAGAAATTCGATGTCGAAATTTCAGACTGAATCCAAACAAAGCATTTTTAGAAGTGTGTGCGTGTGCGTATGTGTGTAAATGTAATATGGTCTGCCTGTAAGTACAAAACTTGAGGCCCCCTAAAAGAAGTGTATAACCCATCAATAAGTTGTTGTTTTCTAGTGCCTTGCATCTGGCAATGAAGCCATTAGCATTCGTGCTTTCCAATACTTTTGAACTGTAGTTTCTTCTGATCTTAATGCTTCACAGGTCTTCAAGTGGTCTTCGTTCATTTCTGCTGGATCGTTACACAGGACACATATTGGTGAGGCCGAGATACCTATTCTGTAGAGATGACTTGCTAAGCAGTCATGATTTGTCAATAGTCGGAAGGCTGCAACTGTTGTTTTCCTTGGTCTCTGGGGGATTATATCTGGGCTGGAAAGTAGTGTAATCCATTTTTTATCTTTGGCATTTGTTTCTATTTCTTGTAGGTATGAATGAGAACATTTTTTAATGATCAAGCGTTTTATTGAGGAATATGAGTAACAATAAGTAACAATAGCACAAATAAGTTATAGCAGTAGAAGTTGAACTTTGAAACACATTATGAATGCAGTAATTAATTGTTCATTACTGTTATTAACAAACTTAATTAAAAGCCCTATTTCTGCAACAATTCAATTTATGAAACCAAACAGATTCATTCACATTTTCTTACTCTAAATGAACTTTGTAGAGTGAACCATTTCAGAGATAATTTGTGTCAGTTTCGGAAAATTTAAAACTTTCATGAAATGCAACATTGTTGTTTATTTTTTATGTTAAGTGTGCAAAGAAAATGGGATCTCAAAGCTTCAAAACATTTTACTATCTCTCAAAGCCTACTGTATTCCCATATTCCCCTGGCACCTACAAGGAAATAAGCAATAAGATAATTTCTGTAAATGTTTATCTGAAGTAACACGAAGAAGATACAGAAACAAGAGTTTGTAAGAATGGTTAGTACAAGAGTAGTGAAAGTCATGTGAGTGCAACACATCAGATTTTTTAGATGTAGATTGCAACATTTTATCAGAAAAACAGAATGTGAAAAAATAACACCCTAGCCTATAGGAACGTGGTTGCTGACCATGATGTTTAGTGTTCCAAATTACTCTTACCTTTCATTCAAATCAGCACTGAGTCACAGCCTTGTGAACATAAACTGCAACTTTTCACAACTTAAGGGTACACCAAATGACAGTTGAGCAAAGAGCTATAAGTTTTAAGAATGTGTTTTCTGCATTTACTACAAGGCGTATGTGTGCCAATAATGTGTTCTCTGAATTCCAACAATACGTAATTGATTACTGTAATATCTAATTTATTGACGCTAAACATAAACAAAACAAAAGGGTCCATGAGACCCGGATTAAGTAAATGTGTGGTATAAAGAAGGAAATATTGACACTCAAAATGATAGCTACATATTTCTAATAACATTGATTATGAGGTATTGAATGTTACAGGAGAGCATACCTGCTGGGATGGGGCTCAATTTCAAGTTTTTGTACCACAATTAACAGTTAAAATCGTCTGTGGGTCCATTGGACCCAGGGAATGCATAGAAGGGTTAAGAAATCTCTTTAGGTTTATTTGTCTCAGCCATCCTATAAAGATCTGCAGATTCCACAACACTCCTAGGTGGGGGTTTATCTACTTCTACATTCATTTTTTCTTTACTTCTCAGATAACGCTACTGGCTCAACCAATTTTTAACTGAAATTAAGAGATATTAGTGAGCAAATATATCAGGAATAACATTGGAAGTAAGTTGGCAGCCTAACGAGCAGCAATGTTATCTAGGGTGTTTACAAAATACTACATGGGGTCTCTCTCCTCCCCCTCTGTCTCCTAAGGCCATGAGCTGGTGAACAGACAGTATATGTGATTCATTGCAACAGGTTACCAAAACAATAATGTTTATGTTGTTTATGCATTTAAGAATGGTATAAATGATTCACTGTCACATACAGGGTGGAGGGGAAGTCGTTAAATTCCTTCTAATATGTGCTTCATAGAAGCATTACAAACAAAAAATTTGAATGGCATTTTGTTCTTTGGTCAGCTGATTTCAAATAAATAAAGTTTTTTTTATCCAAGTTGGATGCGTAATTCCACAGGAATGTGCAAAGATAACATTTTGTTACTTGTAAGATGCATAGAGTAATTTATTTCCGACATAACTTCAGTAGTAATTATGGGGCATCACACAGGGTTTCAAAATAATTAATCACTTAAAAGACGGAATACTGTGAGCTGCTATTTCAGTGATGACGTAACTCAACAATATTGCATTGAAGTTGGTCAGGGTATTGAACTGGTTTGTGGATGTAAACAACTTTCGCTTTTGGTAATGTTTTGGGAGCTAACGCCTGTGATTGGCCTACACTGTCACAGTAAACATGGAAGGACAAGGCAGGGTATGAGTTTGTTTTGAAAAAGCACCGTTATGCTGTTTTTGTTTTCAAATGCAATGTTGCCAGATTGTTTTCGATAAAACTAAAATATCTGCATAGGAAATGGTTGGAGACAAAACCGTAAGATACAAAATGTGTTCCAAATACCGAGATCTACCATTGGTTTACATTAATGTAATGACTTCCCTCCACCCGGTATAACTCAGGTGTATATTGTATTGCCTCTTTTACGTAACTCAATGTGCAATTTAGTGGCTGCCCTGCATCTTAGCATAACCCTGCATATAATTTCAAATCAGCTGCTCATCTACAGGTTCACCGTTACTTTGTACGTACATAATTTCATTGAGTGGACATATGAGATAACTTTGTTTACGTTGTTGCTGCCTGGAATTTTGTGGGCTATGATCTGTGAAGAGGCAGGTGCTAAAATTCCTTGCTCTGGTCATCTGCCTGCCTTGACTGCTAAGTCGGTGGTTCATTCTTGGCTCTCAGCTCACATCAACTAGTTGTCAGTATCAAGAGACAAGGTTTGGTAAATCTCTGGGATTCTTGTGAGGCTTGCTGGGAATCCTCGGTATCCATCAAGGAAGACAATAACACTTTATACTTACTACTATTCGCTTCCTTTTGTTATAACCACAGTGTTAACATTTATAATGGTTCCACAATTGTTTAAGAATTATTGCAGAAATTTACTGGAATAATATCCACACATGGATTTCTTATCTATGGTGTCTATATTGCTCAGCATACTAATTAATTGCCAATACATTAACATTCCGCATGTTCTGTTTATGGAACGTTACTTTGCATATATGTGTTTCATTCCCATTACCCTGTCCAAGTGTCCTGTTTGCATTTAAGTTATTTTTACATCTCTCTTACTTCAACATTTTTAATGTTTAATTCTCATTTGTTTTAGCTGGCTTGAATATTTTCCAAGTATTTTTTTGTCATCTTCTAACTTTCCCAGAAATATTTCACACTGATAACATTAATGAGTAAAGTGGAAGATGTGGGCCCCAATGAGTTCACTCCATGAAATCTGTGTCATATCCCTTGTTATTTCATGGGAAACTTTGTTACCAAATGCCTCTTCATTGACATGTGAAATTTACAAACCGAATTTTGAACAACACTAAAAGTCCCACTTAATGGGAACCTATCAACATGCTCAGATTGCAAATCCTTGAAACCTTTAGTGTGTCATCTTTGTGCTATAAGAAGCTGCTGTTTTCAACCCTGAGTACCTGAAATCAAACCTGGAATAAGTCAGGTTAACACAGTGGAACATCAGGAGCTGGATATCCCGTAGATGCATGTCCGCATTGCGAATGCACAGAGATGACTGTCCTGGCCAGGAAGAAAGTAAAGCAGTGATGACTGCAGTGATCAAAACAGAAGTTTGTTTGGCACCATGCAAACAAATAATTGCATAATTTTTGTACTCTTCTCATATTCTCACATGTATTTGGAGATAGGTACAATGAACTCAGAGGATCTTTCCGTTGTACTTATATCTGATTGCAAACCATACGTATTTAACCATGTCCCGGAATCACAGAGATGACATTTGGTAATGAATAAATGACTGCATTTTTACTTTCTCTACTATGTATAGTGAGTAGTTGAAGTTATTTCTTTATGCAAACAAACTTACTGTTGGTGTTTTTAAACACATAAGCTGTGTGTGGGCAATATTTGAGAGGTAGAACTGGAACTGAAAAATTCAATGCCACAGCTGGGATATGAACCACAGACCCTCAGTTTGCCAGGCGGGTGTCTAACCATTAAGCTACTGTTACAACCTGCCAGAATGACATTGAGTCCTCCAACCAATTTGTATTTCTGTTAAACCACAAAGGCAGTCTTACATCAGAGAGAATTAGCCAATGGCAACTTACTATTGTAAGCACTTTATGTCCCGGGATTAAATAACCTTCATATGGTCATTGTTATTTATTTATGCCAGCAAACTTACTGCTGGTGTCTTTAAACTCACAAACCGTTGTTTGAGAGGTAGAATTGAGTCTGAAAAATTCATTGCCATAGATGAGATTTGAACTGCAGACCCTCGGCTTGCCAGGCAGGTGTTGCACCCAATAACCTACTGTTCTGTTTGCGGCTTTAACGCCCACTTCCAATACTACGGCACCGCAGGCAGTGACATTGATGATACATGGAATGAGGATGGTGCACCGGTGGAATGAGAAGGCGGGGGAAACAGGAGAACCCGGAGGAAACCCGCCCCAGCGCCGCTTCGTCCACCACGAATACCACATGCGGTTGCCTGGAATCGAACCCGGACCGCTTTGGTGAGAAATCAATGGTCTAACCACTCGGCTACGGCGCGGATATTAAGCTACTGTGACAATCTGCCAGAGTGACATTGAATTTTCCAACCAATTGTATTTCTGCCGGTAAACACGGTCTCATATCAGAGACAGTTACCGCAATGGCGACTTACTATAATAAGTACTGCTTGACTAAACGATGAAGCGTATTGACCTTCGTATTCGAGTGTTGGGGTATCTTCTTATCTTGTTTATTAGAAGAGTGAAATAGTAATTTGGCTTAATCAGTGATAAAGCACAAGTGCCAGGCCTATCGCTATATGAGACCTTGCTGTCCTGATGATGTGATTCTATCTGAACAGAGTGTACATACACTGTCTCGTCTTGTTTGTGTGATAAGCTTACGTAAACAGCTGGGCAGATTCACATTCTTTCCCATACGCCGCTAAGCTTTGCCAGGTAATACTTTATCTCCCAGGATTAAGTAATCTTCAGATGATCATTATTATTTGTTTATGACAACAAACTTACTGTTTGTGTGCTTAAATGCACAAGCCGCGTGAGGGCAATGCTTCAGAGGTAAAACTGGCACTCGAATATTTAATGCCACAGCTGGCATTTGAACTACAAACCTCCCCTTAACAGGCGGGTGCTCTAGCCATTTAACCTACTGTAACAAACTGTTAGAATGATATTGAATTCTCCAACCAATTCGTATTTCTTCCGGTAAACCACAAAGGCAGTCTCCCATCAGACACCCGAGTGTTGACTTACTATCGTAAGTAGTTTATGTCCCGGGATTAAATAACCTTCCGATGGCCAATTCAATGCTACAGCTGGCATTTGAACCACAAACCGTCTGCTCACCAGGCGGGTGATCTAACCATTAAGCTACTGTGATAACCTGCCACACTGGCATTGAATTCTCCAACCAATTCGTATTTCTGCGGTAAATCACAAAGGCAGTCTCGAATGAGGGGCAATTACCCCAATGGGGACTTACTTACTATCTTATAGCAACAGCCAGCTGGGCAGGTGTTATAGCTTCGCCTGCAAAGTGTTCTCCATAGGCACGTGCTACGCCTGAAGATTTTTGGGTTCGGCTACTATTACTCCATAACGTACCAGCTCCTTTGCCTCGTAGATGGTGTGCTGCGTGGCTTCAATAACCGACACTGCGCTACACCACTCTTGCAAGAAATCTGGCCAACCTTTGACTGTACGAAGGACCACGTACACCGTCCCAACTACCACGGCAGCCAGTCTACCTCGTGCACAACTTCATACTAAAACCATTCTTTGTTACCAGGACAGCTTCTGCTCCCTACCGTATGTCTTCAGGGCTTAGGACTTTAAGGACACTACTGAGCGCAGTAATATTCCAAGTGTACGTTGGCAACCTTTCAACTTCCCTGCTCGTGTTTGTCCGTTGTGTTGCAAGCGCGTGTCGTCCGTCATGTGTAGGTGGAGGACCTTTCCAACAGCCTGCACCACCACACTTTGTGGTGGCATGGAAACATGCGCAGATAATAAGCGCCCTGCCAACGACAGGAAATCACCCTCAACATGAAGGTAGCAACAGCGCAATCAGATTATGACCGTCCATCAGCCAACTGTGATGGTGTTATAGCTTCGCCTGCAGTGTTCTCGATAGGGAAGTGCTACGCCTGGAGATTTTTGGGTTTGACCACTATTACTCCACAACGTGTGAACTTCTTTGCCTCGTTGCCTCTGTACTGCGCAGCTTTAAGAGCTGGAACTATGCTGCAATAGTGTTTCAAGAAATTTCCGACACCTTTGACTCTGTGGCACGACGGACCCCCTACACTGAACTACCACGACACCAAGGCTAACTCGTACACAGCTTCATCCACACAGCCATCCTGTGTTACCAGGACAACTTCCACTCTCTACCGTATCTCGTTCCACGGGACTTCAAGGCTCTTTTCTCGGCCCACTAATATTCCAAATATACCTTTGCAACCTTTCGACATACCTACTCCTATTTGCCGTAGTGTGACAAGCCAGTATTCAACATGTGTTACTGGAGCTCGTTTGCGACAGCCTACTCCGTTTAGTGCCTTTTATTCGTGCACGAATTATTTTCCAGAAAAGTATTGTGCCAAGAGAGGAAATCACCATGAACATCCAGGTAGCGACAGGGCTATCACACTGTTAGCGTCCATTAGGCAATTGCGATGGTCTTACAGATTTGTCTGCAAGGTCTTCTCGATAGGCATGTGCTACGCCTGGAGATTTTTGGGTCTGGCTGCTATTCACTGCGTATCAGCTGCTTCACCTCGAACTCGGTGTGCTATGTGGCCTCAAGAACCGGCACTATGTTCCAGCACTTTTCCCTCGAATCTACAGAAGTTTTCACTCTGTCACACGGGAACCCTTCTCCGTCCAAACCGAATCGTCACGACAGCTATCTCACCTCTTACACCACTTCATACCGAACCTATCCTCTGTCACCAGTACAGTTTCCAGTACCTACGTATACCGTAAATGCAGGGGGACCTCAAGTCACTGTTTGTGGCCCACTAATATTCCAAATGTATCATCGCAACCTTTCAAATTCCCTGCTCCGCTTTGCCCGTTGTGTGCAAAAAAGCTCATTCGTCATGTGTTGGACACTGCTGTGCTTAATGGTGTTTCATCTTGGCTGAAAGATTATGGAGATAAGTGCATTCGCAAGAGAAGGAAATCGTCATGAACATCCAAGGAACGCCACGGCTGTCCGATTATTAGCTTCCATCGGTATGCTGGGATGGTCTTATAGCTTCGTCAGCAGCGTTTTCAAAAGGTACGTGCTACGGCTGGAGAATTTTGGATTCGACACTTATGATTCCATTTGGTACCAGCTACACTTAGCAGACAATGTGCAGCGTGGCTTCAAGAACGGACAGTCCTCTGCAACGCTCTTGCAAGATATCTCCTAACCTTTGACTCATTTGCACCAGTGGCGCCTCACCCTCTCAGCAACCACGACACCCAGCCTACCTCTTTCCACAGCTAAATACTGAAACCATGCCTTGTTACCAGGACAGCTTCCAATCCCCACCATATTCCGTCAGTCCAAGCGACTTTAAAGTCACTGTCCTTAGTCCAGTTCTATTCTAAAGTTACCCTGGCTACCTTTCAACGTCACTGCTTCTGTTTGTCCATCTTGAGCCCAGGGGTCTGTCGTCGGACATTTTGACGACCTTACCAACAACCTCCTGTACTCAGCGCACTTGGTGATTGGATGAAAGAATGCGAAGATCATAAGCAGGCGTCCAAGAGCAGGAAGGTTGCTCCACCCTGCACTTGTTGCCACGACTAACAGATAAAAGCGCCACCTTGGACGGTCTGACAAGGCCCGGGCTACACCTGGAGATTGTTGGATCTGGCGGCTATTCACTGCGTATCAGCTGCTTCGCCTCGAACTCGGTGTGCCATGTGGGCTCAATAACCAGCACTACGTTCCAGCACTTTTCCCTCGAATCTACAGGAGTTTTCACTCTGTCACACGGGAACCCTTCTCCGTCCAAACCGAATCGTCACGACAGCTATCTCACCTCTTACACCACTTCATACCGAACCTATCCTCTGCCACCAGTACAGTTTCCACTACCTACGTATACCGTAAATGCCAAGGGACCTCAAGTCACTGTTTGTGGCCCACTAATATTCCAAATGTATCATCGTACCCTTTCAAATTCCCTGCTCCGATTTGCCCGGTGTGTGACAAAAAAGCTCATTCGTCATGTGTTGAAGGACACTGCTGTGCTTAGTGGTGTTTGATCTTGGTTGGAAGATTGTGGAGATAAGTGCATTCGCAAGAGAAGGAAATCATCATGAACATCTAAGGAACGACACGACTGTCAGATTATTAGCTTCCATCGGCATGCTGGGATGGTCTTATGGCTTCGTCTGCAGCGTTTTCAATAGGTACGTGCTACGCCTGGGAGAATTTTGGATTCGACCCTTATTATTCCATTTGGTACCAGCTACACTTAGCAGACAATGTGCAGCGTGGCTTCAAGAACGGACAGTCCTCTGCAGCGCTCTTGCAAGATATCTCCTAACCTTTGACTCATTTGCGTCAGTGGCGCCTCACCCTCTCAGCAACCACGACACCCAGCCTACCTCGTTCCACAGCTAAACACTGAAACCATGCCTTGTTACCAGGACAGCTTCCAATCCCCACCATATTCCGTCAGTCCATGCGACTTTAAAGTCACTGTCCTTAGTGCAGTTCTATTCTAAAGTTACCCTGGCTACCTTTCAAGGTCACTGCTCCTGTTTGTCCATCTTGAGCCCAGGGGTCGGTCGTTGGAAGTTTTGACGACCTTACCAACAACCTCCTGTACTCAGCGCACTTGGTGGTTGCATGAAAGAATGCGAAGATCATAAGCAGGCGGCCAAGAGCAGGAAGCCTGCCTCACCCTGCACTTGTTGCCACGACTAACAGATAAATGCGCCACCTTGGACGGTCTGACAGCTTCGAGAAAGTGTTGTCGATAGGCCCGGGCTACACCTGGAGATTCTTGGATCTGGCGGCTATACACTGAGTATCAGCTGCTTCACCTCGAACTCGGTGTGCTATGTGGCCTCAAGAACCGGCACTATGTTCTAGCACTTCTCCCTAGAATCTACAGAAGTTTTCACTCTGTCGCACGGGAACCCTTCTCCGTCCAAACCGAATCGTCACGACAGCTATCTCACCTCTTACACCACTTCATACCGAACCTATCCTCTGTCACCAGTACAGTTTCCAGTACCTACGTATACCGTAAATGCCAAGGGACCTCAAGTCACTGTTTGTGGCCCACTAATATTCCAAATGTATCATCGCAACCTTTCAAATTCCCTGCTCCGCTTTGCCCGTTGTGTGAGCAAAAAGCTCATTCGTCATGTGTTGAAGGACACTGCTGTGCTTAGTGGTGTTTCATCTTGGCTGAAAGATTATGGAGATAAGTGCATTCGCAAGAGAAGGAAATCGTCATGAACATCCAAGGAACGACACGGCTGTCAGATTATTAGCTTCCATCGGTATGCTGGGATGGTCTTATAGCTTCGTCTGCAGCGTTTTCAAAAGGTACGTGCTACGGCTGGAGAATTTTGGATTCGACACTTATTATTCCATTTGGTACCAGCTACACTTAGCAGACAATGTGCAGCGTGGCTTCAAGAACGGACAGTCCTCTGCAACGCTCTTGCAAGATATCTCCTAACCTTTGACTCATTTGCACCAGTGGCGCCTCACCCTCTCAGCAACCACGACAACCAGCCTACCTCTTTCCACAGCTAAATACTGAAACCATACCTTGATACCAGGACAGCTTCCATTCCCCACCATATTCCGTCAGTCCATGCGACTTTAAAGTCACTGCCCTTAGTCCAGTTCTATTCTAAAGTTACCCTGGCTACCTTTCAACGTCACTGCTGCTGTTTGTCCATCTTGAGCCCACGGGTCGGACGTTGGAAGTTTTGACGACCTTACCAACAACCTCCTGTACTCAGCGCACTTTGTTGTTGCATGAAAGAATGCGAAGATCATAAGCACGAGTCGAAGAGCAGGAAGGCTGCCTCACCCTGCAGTTGTTGCCACGACCAACAGATAAATGCGCCAACTTGGACGGTCTGACAGCTTCGACAAAGTGTTGTCGATAGGCCCGGGCTACACCTGGAGATTCTTGGATCTGGCGGCTATTCACAGCGTATCAGCTGCTTCACCTCGAACTCGGTGTGCTATGTGGGCTCAAGCACCGGCACTACGTTCCAGCACTTTTCCCTCGAATCTACAGAAGTTTTCACTCTGTCACACGGGAACTCTTCTCCGTCCAAACCGAATCGTGACGACACATATCTCACCTCTTACACCACTTCATACCGAACCTATCCTCTGTCACCAGTACAGTTTCCAGTACCTACGTATACCGTAAATGCCAAGGGACCTCAAGTCACTGTGGCCCACTAATATTCCAAATGTATCATCGCAACCTTTCAAATTCCCTGCTCCGCTTTGCCCGTTGTGACAAAAAAGCTCATTCGTCATGTGTTGAAGGACACTGCTGTGCTTAGTGGTGTTTCATCTTGGAAGATTCTGGAGATAAGTGCATTCGCAAGAGAAGGAAATCATCATGAACATCCAAGGAACGACACGACTGTCAGATTAGTAGCTTCCATCGGCATGCTGGGATGGTGTTATAGCTTCGTCTGCAGCGTTTTCAATAGGTACGTGCTACGCCTGGGAGAATTTTGGATTCGACACCTATTATTCCATTTGGTACCAGCTACACTTAGCAGACAATGTGCAGCGTGGCTTCAAGAACGGACAGTCCTCTGCAGCGCTCTTGCATGATATCTCCTTACCTTTGACTCATTTGCACCAGTGGCGCCTCACCCTCTCAGCAACCACGACACCCAGCCTACCTCTTTCCACAGCTAAATACTGAAACCATACCTTCTTACCAGGACAGCTTCCAATCCCCACCATATTCCGTCAGTCCATGCGACTTTAAAGTCACTGTCCTTAGTCCAGTTCTATTCTAAAGTTTCCCTGGCTACCTTTCAACGTCACTGCTCCTGTTTGTTCATCTTGAGCCCACGGGTCGGTCGTTGGAAGTTTTGACGACCGTACCAAAAACCTCCTGTACTCAGCGCACTTTGTAGTTGCATGAAAGAATGCGAAGATCATAAGCACGTGACCAAGAGCAGGAAGGCTGCCTCACCCTGGACTTGTTGCCACGACCAACAGATAAATGCGCCACCTTGGACGGTCTCACAGCTTCGACAAAGTGTTGCCGATAGGCCCGGGCTACACCTGGAGATTCTTGGATCTGGCTGCTATTCACTGCGTATCAGCTGCTTCGCCTCGAACTCGGTGTGCTATGTGGGCTCAAGAACCGGCACTACGTTCCAGCACTTTTCCCTCGAATCTACAGGAGTTTTCACTGTCACACGGCAACCCTTCTCCGTCCAAACGGAATCGTCACGACAGCTATCTCACCTCTTACACCACTTCATACCGAACCTATCCTCTGTCAGCAGTACAGTTTCCAGTACCTACGTATACCGTAAATGCCAAGGAACCTCAAGTCACTGTTTGTGGCCCACTAATATTCCAAATGTATCATGGCAACCTTTCAAATTCCCTGCTCCGCTTTGCCCGTTGTGTGACAAAAAAGCTCATTCGTCATGTCTTGAAGGACACTGCTGTGCTTAGTGGTGTTTCATCTTGGCTGGAAGATTATGGAGATAAGTGCATTCGCAAGAGAAGGAAATCGTCATGAACATCCAAGGAACGACACGGCTGTCAGATTATTAGCTTCCATCGGTATGCTGGGATGGTCTTATAGCTTCGTCTGCAATGTTTTCAATAGGTACGTGCTACGGCTGGAGAATTTACGATTCGACACTCATTATTCCATTTGGTACCAGCTTCACTTAGCAGACAATGTGCAGCGTGGCTTCAAGTACGGACACTCCTTGGCATTGCTCTTGCAAGATATCTACTAACCTTTGACTCATTTGCACCAGTGGCGCCTCACCCTCTCAGCAACCACGACACCCAGCCTACCTCTTTCCACAGCTAAACAGTGAAACCATGCCTTGTTACCAGGACAGCTTCCAATCCACACCATATTCCGTCAGTCCATGTGACTTTAAAGTCACTGTCCTTAGTCCAGTTCTATTCTAAAGTTACCCTGGCTACCTTTCAACGTCACTGCTTCTGTTTGTCCATCTTGGGCCCAGGGGTCGGTCGTTGGAAGTTTTTATGACCTTAACAACAGCCTCCTGTACTCAGCGCACTTGGTGGTTGCATGAAAGAATGCGAAGATCATAAGCAGGCGTCCAAGAGCAGGAAGGCTGCCTCACCCTGCTCTTGTTGCCACGACCAACAGATAAATGCACCACCTTGGACGGTCTGACAGCTTCGACAAAGTGTTGTCGATAGGCCCGGGCTACACCTGGAGATTCTTGGATCTGGCGGCTATTCACTGCGTATCAGCTGCTTCGCCTCCAACTCGGTGTGCTATGTGGGCTCAAGAACCGGCACTACGTTCCAGCACTTTTCCCTCGAATCTACAGGAGCTTTCACTCTGTCACACGGGAACCCTTCTCCGTCCAAACCGAATCGTCACGACAGCTATCTCACCTCTTACACCACTTCATACCGAACCTATCCTCTGTCAGCAGTACAGTTTCCAGTACCTACGTATGCCGTAAATGCCAAGGGACCTCAAGTCACTATTTGTGGCCCACTAATATTCCAAATGTATCATCGTACCCTTTCAAATTCCCTGCTCCGATTTGCCCGGTGTGTGACAAAAAAGCTCATTCGTCATGTGATGAAGGACACTGCTGTGCTTAGTGGTGTTTCATCTTGGTTGGAAGATTGTGGAGATAAGTGCATTTGCAAGAGAAGGAAATCATCATGAACATCCAAGGAACGACACGACTGTCAGATTATTAGCTTCCATCGGTATGCTGGGATGGTCTTATAGCTTCGTCTGCAGCGTTTTCAATAGGTACGTGCTACACCTGGGAGAATTTTGGATTCGACACTTATTATTCCATTTTGTACCAGCTACACTTAGCAGACAATGTGCAGCGTGGCTTCAAGAACGGACAGTCCTCTGCAGCGCTCTTGCAAGATATCTCCTAACCTTTGACTCATTTGCACCAGTGGCGCCTCACCCTCTCAGCAACCACGACACCCAGGCTACCTCTTTCCACAGCTAACTACTGAAACCATGCCTTGTTACCAGGACAGCTTCCAATCCCCACCATATTCCGTCAGTCCATGCTACTTTTATGTCACTGTCCTTAGTGCAGTTGTATTCTAAAGGTACCCTGGCTACCTTTCAAAGTCACTGCTCCTGTTTGTCCATCTTGAGCCCAGGGGTCGGTCGTCGGAAGTTTTGACGACCTTACAAACAACCTCCTGTACTCAGCGCACTTTGTGTGGTTGCATGAAAGAATGCGAAGATCATAAGCAGGCGTCCAAGAGCAGGAAGGCTGCCTCACCCTGCAAATGTTGCCACGACTAACAGATAAATGCGCCACCTTGGACGGTGTAACAGTTTCGACAAAGTGTTGTCGATAGGCCCGAGCTACACCTGGAGATTCTTGGATCTGGCGGCTATTCAGTGCGTATCAGCTGCTTCACCTCGAACTGGGTGTGCTATGTGGCCTCAAGAACCGGCACTATGTTCCAGCGCTTTTCCCTCGAATCTACAGGAGTTTTCACTGTCACACGGGAACCCTTCTCCGTCCAAACCGAATCGTCACGACAGCTATCTCACCTCTTACGCCACTTCATACCGAACCTATCCTCTGTCACCAGTACAGTTTCCAGTAGCTACGTATACCGTAAATGTCAAGGGACCTCAAGTGACTGTGGCCCACTAATATTCCAAATGTATCATCGCAAACTTTCAAATTCCCTGCTCCGCTTTGCGCGTTGTGTGACAAAAAAGCTCATTCGTCATGTTTTGAATGCCACTGCTGGGCTTAGTGGTGTTTCATCTTGGCTGGAAGATTGTGGAGATAAGTGCATTCGCAAGAGAAGGAAATCGTCATGAACATCCAAGGAACGACACGACTGAGATTATTAGCTTCCATCGGCATGCTGGGATGATCTTGCAGCTTCATCTGCAACGTTTTGAATAGGTATGTGCTACCTCTGGAGAAGTTTGGATTCGACACTTATTATTTCATTTGTTACCAGGTAGACTTATCAGACAATGTGCAGCGTGGCTTCAAGAACGGACAGTCCTCTGCAGCGCTCTTGCAAGATATCTCCTAACCTTTGACTCATTTGCACCAGTTGCGCCTCACCATCCCAACAACCACGACACCCATCCCACCTCTTTCCACAGCTAGATTATGAAACCATGCCTTTTTACCAGGACAGCTTCCAATCCCCACCATATTGCGTCAGTCCATGCGACTTTAAAGTCACTGTCCTTAAGGCAGTTCTATTCTAAAGTTACCCTGGCTACCTTTCAACGTCACTGCTTCTGTTTGTCCATCTTGAGCCCAGGGGTCGGTCGTTGGAAGTTTTTACGACCTTAACAACAGTCTCCTGTACTCAGCGCACTTGGTGGTTGCATGAAAGAATGCGAAGATCATAAGCAGGCGTCCAAGAGCAGGAAGGCTGCCTCACCCTTGCACTTGTTGCCACGACCAACAGATAAATGCGCCACCTTGGACTGTCTGACAGCTTCGACAAAGTGTTGTCGATAGGCCCGGGCTACACCTGGAGATTCTTGGATCTGGCGGCTATTTACTGCGTATCAGCTGCTTCGCCTCGAACTCGGTGTGCTATGTGGGCTCAATAACCAGCACTACGTTCCAGCACTTTTCCCTCGAATCTTCAGGAGTTTTCACTCTGTCACACGGGAACCCTTCTCCGTCCAAACCGAATCGTCACGACAGCTATCTCACCTCTTACACCACTTCATACCGAACCTATCCTCTGCCACCAGTACAGTTTCCACTACCTACGTATACCGTAAATGCCAAGGGACCTCAAGTCACTGTTTGTGGCCCACTAATATTCCAAATGTATCATCGTACCCTTTCAAATTCCCTGCTCTCATTTGCCCGGTGTGTGACAAAAAAGCTCATTCGTCATGTGTTGAAGGACACTGCTGTGCTTAGTGGTGTTTGATCTTGGTTGGAAGATTGTGGAGATAAGTGCATTCGCAAGAGAAGGAAATCGTCATGAACATCCAAGGAACGACACGACTGTCAGATTATTAGCTTCCATCGGCATGCTGGGATGGTCTTATGGCTTCGTCTGCAGCGTTTTCAATAGGTACGTGCTACGCCTGGGAGAATTTTGGATTCGACCCTTATTATTCCATTTGGTACCAGCTACACTTAGCAGACAATGTGCAGCGTGGCTTCAAGAACGGACAGTCCTCTGCAGCGCTCTTGCAAGATATCTCCTAACCTTTGACTCATTTGCGTCAGTGGCGCCTCACCCTCTCAGCAACCACGACACCCAGCCTATCTCGTTCCACAGCTAAACACTGAAACCATGCCTTGTTACCAGGACAGCTTCCAATCCCCACCATATTCCGTCAGTCCATGCGACTTTAAAGTCACTGTCCTTAGTGCAGTTCTATTCTAAAGTTACCCTGGCTACCTTTCAAGGTCACTGCTCCTGTTTGTCCATCTTGAGCCCAGGGGTCGGTCGTTGGTAGTTTTGACGACCTTACCAACAACCTCCTGTACTCAGCGCACTTGGTGGTTGCATGAAAGAATGCGAAGATCATAAGCAGGCGGCCAAGAGCAGGAAGCCTGCCTCACCCTGCACTTGTTGCCACGACTAACAGATAAATGCGCCACCTTGGACGGTCTGACAGCTTCGAGAAAGTGTTGCCGATAGGCCCGGGCTACACCTGGAGATTCTTGGATCTGGCGGCTATACACTGAGTATCAGCTGCTTCACCTCGAACTCGATGTGCTATGTGGCCTCAAGAACCGGCACTATGTTCTAGCACTTCTCCCTAAAATCTACAGAAGTTTTCACTCTGTCACACGGGAACCCTTCTCCGTCCAAACCGAATCGTCACGACAGCTATCTCACCTCTTACACCACTTCATACCGAACCTATCCTCTGTCACCAGTACAGTTTCCAGTACCTACGTATACCGTAAATGCCAAGGGACCTCAAGTCACTGTTTGTGGCCCACTAATATTCCAAATGTATCATCGCAACCTTTCAAATTCCCTGCTCCGCTTTGCCCGTTGTGTGACCAGAAAGCTCATTCGTCATGTGTTGAAGGACACTGCTGTGCTTAGTGGTGTTTCATCTTGGCTGAAAGATTATGGAGATAAGTGCATTCGCAAGAGAAGGAAATCGTCATGAACATCCAAGGAACGACACGGCTGTCAGATTATTAGCTTCCATCGGTATGCTGGGATGGTCTTATAGCTTCGTCTGCAGCGTTTTCAAAAGGTACGTGCTACGGCTGGAGAATTTTGGATTCGACACTTATTATTCCATTTGGTACCAGCTACACTTAGCAGACAATGTGCAGCGCGGCTTCAAGAACGGACAGTCCTCTGCAACGCTCTTGCAAGATATCTCCTAACCTTTGACTCATTTGCACCAGTGGCGCCTCACCCTCTCAGCAACCACGACAACCAGCCTACCTCTTTCCACAGCTAAATACTGAAACCATACCTTGATACCAGGACAGCTTCCATTCCCCACCATATTCCGTCAGTCCATGCGACTTTAAAGTCACTGCCCTTAGTCCAGTTCTATTCTAAAGTTACCCTGGCTACCTTTCAACGTCACTGCTGCTGTTTGTCCATCTTGAGCCCACGGGTCGGTCGTTGGAAGTTTTGACGACCTTACCAACAACCTCCTGTACTCAGCGCACTTTGTGGTTGCATGAAAGAATGCGAAGATCATAAGCACGCGTCCAAGAGCAGGAAGGCTGCCTCACCCTGCAGTTGTTGCCACGACCAACAGATAAATGCGCCACCTTGGACGGTCTGACAGCTTCGACAAAGTGTTGTCGATAGGCCCGGGCTACACCTGGAGATTCTTGGATCTGACGGCTATTCACAGCGTATCAGCTGCTTCACCTCGAACTCGGTGTGCTATGTGGGCTCAATCACCGGCACTACGTTCCAGCACTTTTCCCTCGAATCTACAGGAGTTTTCACTCTGTCACACGGGAACCCCTCTCCGTCCAAACCGAATCGTCACGACAGCTATCTCACCTCTTACACCACTTCATACCGAACCTATCCTCTGTCACCAGTACAGTTTCCAGTACCTACGTATACCGTAAATGCCAAGGGACCTCAAGTCACTGTGGCCCACTAATATTCCAAATGTATCATCGCAACCTTTCAAATTCCCTGCTCCGCTTTGCCCGTTGTGTGACAAAAAAGCTCATTCGTCATGTGTTGAAGGCCACTGCTGGGCTTAGTGGTATTTCATCTTGGCTGGAAGATTGTGGAGATAAGTGCATTCGCAAGAGAAGGAAATCGTCATGAACATCCAAGGAACGACACGACTGTCAGATTATTAGCTTCCATCGGCATGCTGGGATGGTCTTATAGCGTCGTCTGCAGCGTTTTCAAAAGGTACGTGCTACCTCTGGAGAAGTTTGGATTCGACACTTATTATTCCCTTTGGTACCAGCTACACTTAGCAGACAATGTGCAGCGTGGCTTCAAGAACGGACAGTCCTCTGCAGCGCTCTTGCAAGATATCTCCTAACCTTTGACTCATTTGCACCAAGTTCGCCTCACCATCCCAACAACCACGACGCCCATCCTACCTCTTTCCACAGCTAGATTATGAAACCATGCCTTGTTACCAGGACAGCTTCCAATCCCCGCCATATTGCGTCAGTCCATGCGACTTTAAAGTCACTGTCCTTAGTCCAGTTCTATTCTAAAGTTACCCTGGCTACCTTTCAATTTCACTGCTCCTGTTTGTCCATCTTGAGCCCAGGGGTCGGTCGTTGTAAGTTTTGACCACCTTAGCAACAACCTCCTGTACTCAGCGCACTTTGTGGTTGCATGAAAGAATGCGCAGATCATAAGCACGCGTCCAAGAGCAGGAAGGCTGCCTCACCCTGCACTTGTTGCCACGACCAACAGATAAATGCGCCACCTTGGACGGTGTCACAGTTTCGACAAAGTGTTATCGATAGGCCCGGGCTACACCTGGAGATTCTTGGATCTGGCGTTTATTCAGTGCGTATCAGCTGCTTCCCCTCGAACTCGGTGTGCTATGTGGGCTCAAGAACCGCCACTACGTTCCAGCACTTCTCCCTCGAATCTACAGGAGCTTTCACTCTGTCACACGGGAACCCTTCTCCGTCCAATCCGAATCGTCACGACAGCTATCTCACCTCTTACACCACTTCATACCGAACCTATCCTCTGTCACCAGTACAGTTTCCAGTCCATACGTATACCGTAAATGCCAAGGGACCTAAGTCACTGTGGCCCACTAATATTCCAAATGTATCATCGCAACCTTTCAAATTCCCTGCTCCGCTTTGCGCGTTGTGACAAAAAAGCTCATTCGTCATGTGTTGAAGGCCACTGCTGTTGTTAGTGGTGTTTCATCTTGGCTGGAAGATTGTGGAGAGAAGTGCATTCGCAAGAGAAGGAAATCGTCATGAACATTCAAGGAACGACACGACTGTCAGATTATTAGCTTCCATCGGCATGCTGGGATGGTCTTGCAGCTTCATCTGCAACGTTTTCAATAGGTACGTGCTACCTCTGGAGAAGTTTGGATTCGACACTTATTATTCCATTTGGTACCAGCTACACTTAGCAGACAATGTGCAGCGTGGCTTCAAGAACGGACAGTCCTCTGCAGCGCTCTTGCAAGATATCTCCTAACCTTTGACTCATTTGCACCAGTTGCGCCTCACCATCCCAACAACCACGACACCCATCCTACCTCTTTCCACAGCTAGATTATGAAACCATGCCTTGTTACCAGGACAGCTTCCAATCCCCACCATATTGCGTCAGTCCATGCGACTTTAAAGTCATTGTCCTTAGTCCAGTTCTATTCTAAAGTTACCCTGGCTACCTTTCAAATTCACTGCCCCTGTTTGTCCATCTTGATCCCAGGGGCCGGTCGTCGGAAGTTTTGACGACCTTACAAACAACCTCCTGTACTCAGCGCACTTTGTGGTTGCATGAAAGAATGCGAAGATCATAAGCAGGCGTCCAAGAGCAGAAAGGCTGCTCCACCCTGCACTTGTTGCCACGACTAACAGATAAATGCGCCACCTTGGACGGTCTGACAGCTTCGACAAAGTGTTGTCGATAGGCCCGGGCTACACCTGGAGATTCTTGGATCTGGCGTTTATTCAGTGCGTATCAGCTGCTTCACTTCGAACTCGGTGTGCTATGTGGCCTCAAGAACCGGCACTATGTTCCAGCGCTTTTCCCTCGAATCTACAGGAGTTTTCACTGTCACACGGGAACCCTCCGTCCAAACCGAATCGTCACGACAGCTATCTCACCTCTTACACCACTTCATACCGAACCTATCCTCTGTCACCAGTACAGTTTCCAGTACCTACGTATACCGTAAATGCCAAGGGACCTCAAGTCACTGTTTGTGGCCCACTAATATTCCAAATGTATCATCGCAACCTTTCAAATTCGCTGCTCCGCTTTGCCCGTTGTGTGACAAAAAAAGCTCATGCGTCATGTGTTGAAGGACACTGCTGTGCTTAGTGGTGTTTCATCTTGGCTGAAAGATTATGGAGATAAGTGCATTCGCAAGAGAAGGAAATCGTCATGAACATCCAAGGAACGACACGGCTGTCAGATTATTAGCTTCCATCGGTATGCTGGGATGGTCTTATAGCTTCGTCTGCAGCGTTTTCAAAAGGTACGTGCTACGGCTGGAGAATTTTGGATTCGACACTTATTATTCCATTTGGTACCAGCTACACTTAGCAGACAATGTGCAGGGTGGCTTCAAGAACGGACAGTCCTCTGCAACGCTCTTGGAAGGTATCTCCTAACCTTTGACTCACTTGCACCAGTGGCGCCTCACCCTCTCAGCAACCACGACACCCAGGCTACCTCTTTCCAAAGCTAAATACTGAAACCATGCCTAGTTACCAGGACAGCTTCCAATCCTCACCATATTCCGTCAGTCCATGCGACTTTAAAGTCACTGTCCTTAGTCCAGTTCTATTCTAAAGTTACCCTGGCTACCTTTGAACGTCACTGCTCCTGTTTGTTCATCTTGAGCCCAGGGGTCGTTCGTTGAAAGTTTTGACGACCTTACCAAAAACTTCCTGTACTCAGCGCACCTTGTAGTTGGCTGAAAGAATGCGAAGATCATAAGCACGCGTCCAAGAGCAGGAAGGCTGCCTCACCCTGTACTTGTTGCCACGACCAACAGATAAATGCACCACCTTGGACGGTCTGACAGCTTCGACAAAGTGTTGTCGATAGGCCCGGGCTACACCTGGAGATTCTTGGATCTGGCGGCTATTCACTGCGTAACACCTGCTTCGCCTTGAACTCGGTGTGCTATGTGGGCTCAAGAACCGGCACTACGTTCCAGCACTTTTCCCTCGAATCTACAGGAGCTTTCACTCTGTCACACGGGAGCCCTTCTCCGTCCAAACCGAATCGTCACGACAGCTATCTCACCTTTTACACCACTTCATACCGAACCTATCCTCTGTCACCAGTACAGTTTCCAGTACCTACGTATACCGTAAATGCCAAGGGACCTCAAGTCAGTATTTGTGGCCCACCAATATTCCAAATGTATCATCGCAAACTTTCGAATTCCCTGCTCCGATTTGCCGGGTGTGTGACAAAAAAGCTCATTCGTCATGTGTTGAAGGACACTGCTGTGCTTAGTGGTGTTTCATCTTGGTTGGAAGATTGTGGAGATAAGTGCATTCGCAAGAGAAAGAAATCGTCATAAACATCCAAGGAACGACACGACTGTCAGATTATTAGCTTCCATCGGCATGCAGGGATGGTCTTAAGATATCTCCTAACCTTTGACTCATTTGCACCAGTGGCGCCTCACCCTCTCAGCAACCACGACACCCAGCCTACCTCGTTCCACAGCTAAACACTGAAACCATGCCTTGTTACCAGGACAGCTTCCAATCCCCACCATATTCCGTCAGTCCATGCGACTTTAAAGTCACTGTCCTTAGTGCAGTTGTATTCTAAAGGTACCCTGGCTACCTTTCAAAGTCACTGCTCCTGTTTGTCCATGTTGAGCCCAGGGGCGGGTCGTCGGAAGTTTTCACGACCTTACAAACAACCTCCTGTACTCAGCGCACTTTGTGGTTGCATGAAAGAATGCGGAGATCATAAGCAGCTGTCGAGGAGCAGGAAGGCTGCTCCACCCTGCACTTGTTGCCACGACTAACAGATAAATGCGCCACCTTGGACGGTCTGACAGCTTCGACAAAGTGTTGTCAATAGGCCCGGGCTACACCTGGAGATTCTTGGATCCGGCGGCCATTCAGTGCGTATCAGCTGCTTCACCTCGAACTCGGTGTGCTATGTGGTCTCAAGAACCGGCACTATGTTCCATCACTTTTCCCTCGAATCTACAGGAGTTTTCACTCTGTCACATGGGAACCCTTCTCCGTCCAAACCGAATCGTCACGACAGCTATCTCACCTCTTACACCACTTCATACCGAACCTATCCTCTGTCACCAGTACAGTTTCCAGTCCCTACGTATACAGTAAATGCCAAGGGACCTCAAGTCACTGTGGCCCACTAATATTCCAGATGTATCATCGCAACCTTTCAAATTCCCTGCTCCGCTTTGCGCGTTTGGTGACAAAAAAGCTCATTCGTCATGTGTTGAAGGCCACTGCTGGGCTTAGTGGTGTTTCATCTTGGCTGGAAGATTGTGGAGAGAAGTGCATTCGCAAGAGAAAGAAATCGTCATGAATATCCAAGGAACGACACGACTGTCAGATTATTAGCTTCCATCGGCATGCTGGGATGGTCTTATAGCTTCGTCTGCAGCGTTTTCAAAAGGTGCGTGCTACCTCTGGGGAAGTTTGGATTCGACACTTATTATTCCATTTGGTACCAGCTACACTTAGCAGACAATGTGCAGCGTGGCTTCAAGAACGGACAGTCCTCTGCAGCGCTCTTGCAAGATATCTCCTAACCTTTGACTCATTTGCACCAGTTGCGCCTCACCATCCCAACCAGCACGACACCCATCCTACCTCTTTCCACAGCTAGATTATGAAACCATGCCTTGTTACCAGGACAGCTTCCAATCCCCACCATATTGCGTAAGTCCATGCGACTTTAAAGTCACTGTCCTTAGTCCAGTTCTATTCTAAAGTTACCCTGGCTACCTTTCAACGTCACTGCTTCTGTTTGTCCATCTTGAGTCCAGGGGTCTGTCGTCGGACTTTTTGACGACATTACCAACAACCTCCTGTACTCAGCGCACTTGGTGATTGCATGAAAGAATGCGAAGATCTTAAGCACGCGTCCAAGAGCAGGAAGGCTGCCTCACCCTGCACTTGTTGCCACGACCAACAGATAAATGCGCCACCTTGGACGGTCTGACAGCTTCGACAAAGTGTTGTCGATAGGCCCGGGCTACACCTGGAGATTCTTGGATCTGGCGGCTATTCACTGCGAATCAGCTGCTTCGCCTCGAACTCGGTGTGCTATGTGGGCTCAAGAACCGGCACTACGTTCCAGCACTTCTCCCTCGAATCTACAGGAGCTTTCACTCTGTCACACGGGAACCCTTCTCCGTCCAATCCGAATCGTCACGACAGCTATCTCACCGCTTACACCACTTCATACCGAACCTATCCTCTGTCACCAGTACAGTTTCCAGTCCATACGTATACCGTAAATGCCAAGGGACCTCAAGTCACTATGGCCCACTAATATTCCAAATGTATCATCGCAACCTTTCAAATTCCCTGCTCCGCTTTGCGCGTTGTGACAAAAAAGCTCATTCGTCATGTGTTGAAGGACACTGCTGTGCTTAGTGGTGTTTCATCTTGGTTGGAAGATTGTGGAGAGAAGTGCATTCGCAAGAGAAGGAAATCGTCATGAACATTCAAGGAACGACACGACTGTCAGATTATTAGCTTCCATCGGCATGCTGGGATGGTCTTGCAGCTTCATCTGCAACGTTTTCAATAGGTACGTGCTACCTCTGGAGAAGTTTGGATTCGACACTTATGATTCCATTTGGTACCAGCTACACTTAGCAGACAATGTGCAGCGTGACTTCAAGAACGGACAGTCCTCTTTAGCGCTCTTGCAAGATATCTCCTAACCTTTGACTCATTTGCACCAGTTGCGCCTCACCATCCCAACAACCACGACACCCATCCTACCTCTTTCCACAGCTAGATTATGAAACCATGCCTTGTTACCAGGACAGCTTCCAATCCCCACCATATTGCGTCAGTCCATGCGACTTTAAAGTCATTGTCCTTAGTCCAGTTCTATTCTAAAGTTACCCTGGCTACCTTTCAACTTCACTGCTCCTGTTTTTCCATCTTGAGCCCAGGGGTCAGTCGTCGGAAGTTTTGACGACCTTACAAACAACCTCCTGTACTCAGCGCACTTTGTGGTTGCATGAAAGAATGCGAAGATCATAAGCAGGCGTCCAAGAGCAGGAAGGCTGCTCCACCCTGCACTTGTTGCCACGACTAACAGATAAATGCGCCACCTTGGACGGTCTGACAGCTTCGACAAAGTGTTGTCGATAGGCCCGGGCTACACCTGGAGATTCTTGGATCTGGCGTTTATTCAGTGCGTATCAGCTGCTTCACTTCGAACTCGGTGTGCTATGTGGCCTCAAGAACCGGCACTATGTTCCAGCGCTTTTCCCTCGAATCTACAGGAGTTTTCACTGTCACACGGGAACCCTTCTCCGTCCAAACCGAATCGTCACGACAGCTATCCCACCTCTTACACCACTTCATACCGAACCTATCCTCTGTCACCAGTACAGTTTCCAGTACCTACGTATACCGTAAATGCCAAGGGACCTCAAGTCACTGTTTGTGGCCCACTAATATTCCAAATGTATCATCGCAACCTTTCAAATTCCCTGCTCCGCTTTGCCCGTTGTGTGACAAAAAAAGCTCATGCGTCATGTGTTGAAGGACACTGCTGTGCTTAGTGGTGTTTCATCGTGGCTGAAAGATTATGGAGTTATGCATTCGCAAGAGAAGGAAATCGTCATGAACATCCAAGGAACGACACGGCTGTCAGATTATTAGCTTCCATCGGTATGCTGGGATGGTCTTATAGCTTCGTCTGCAGTGTTTTCAAAAGGTACGTGCTACGGCTGGAGAATTTTGGATTCGACACTTATTATTCCATTTGGTACCAGCTACACTTAGCAGACAATGTGCAGGGTGGCTTCAAGAACGGACAGTCCTCTGCAACGCTCTTGGAAGGTATCTCCTAACCTTTGACTCACTTGCACCAGTGGCGCCTCACCCTCTCAGCAACCACGACACCCAGGCTACCTCTTTCCAAAGCTAAATACTGAAACCATGCCTTGTTACCAGGACAGCTTCCAATCCCCACCATATTGCGTCAGTCCATGCGACTTTAAAGTCACTGTCCTTAGTCCAGTTCTATTCTAAAGTTACCCTGGCTACCTTTCAACGTCACTGCTTCTGTTTGTCCATCTTGAGTCCAGGGGTCTGTCGTCGGACGTTTTGACGACCTTACCAACAACCTCCTGTACTCAGCGCACTTGGTGATTGCATGAAAGAATGCGAAGATCATAAGCAGGAGTCAAAGAGAAGGAAGGCTGCTCCACCCTGCAATGTTGCCACGACTAACAGATAAATGCGCCACCTTGGACGGTCTGACAGCTTCGACAAAGTGTTGTCAATAGGCCCGGGCTACACCTGGAGATTCTTGGATCTGGCGGCCATTCAGTGCGTATCAGCTGCTTCACCTCGAACTCGGTGTGCTATGTGGTCTCAAGAACCGGCACTATGTTCCATCACTTTTCCCTCGAATCTACAGGAGTTTTCACTCTGTCACACGGGAACCCTTCTCCGTCCAAACCGAATCGTCACGACATCTATCTCACCTCTTACGCCACTTCATACCGAACCTATGCTGTCACCATTACAGTTTCCAGTACCTACGTATACCGTAAATGCCAAGGGACCTCAAGTCACTGTTTGTGGCCCACTAATATTCCAAATGTATCATCGCAACCTTTCAAATTCCCTGCTCCGCTTTGCCCGTTGTGTGACAAAAAAAGCTCATGCGTCATGTGTTGAAGGACACTGCTGTGCTTAGTGGTGTTTCATCTTGGCTGAAAGATTGTGGAGATAAGTGCATTCGCAAGAGAAGGAAATCGTCATGAACATCCAAGGAACGACACGGCTGTCTGATTATTAGCTTCCATCGGTATGCTGGGATGGTCTTATAGCTTCGTCTGCAGCGTTTTCAAAAGGTACGTGCTACGGCTGGAGAATTTTGGATGCGACACTTATTATTCCATTTGGTACCACCTACACTTAGCAGACAATGTGGAGGGTGGCTTCAAGAACGGACAGTCCTCTGCAACGCTCTTGGAAGATATCTCCTAACCTTTGACTCATTTGCACCAGTGGCGCCTCACCCTCTCAGCAACCACGACACCCAGGCTACCTCTTTCCAAAGCTAGATTATGAAACCCTGCCTTGTTACCAGGACAGCTTCCAATCCCCACCAAATTCCGTCAGTCCATGCGACTTTAAAGTCACTGTCCTTAGTCCAGTTCTATTCTAAAGTTACCCTGGCTACCTTTCAACGTCACTGCTCCTGTTTGTTCATCTTGAGCCAAGGGGTCGTTCGTTGAAAGTTTTGACGACCTTACCAAAAACCTCCTGTACTCAGCGCACTTTGTAGTTGGCTGAAAGAATGCGAAGATCATAAGCACGCGTCCAAGAGCAGGAAGGCTGCCTCACCCTGTACTTGTTGCCACGACCAACAGATAAATGCACCACCTTGGACGGTCTGACAGCTTCGACAAAGTGTTGCCCATAGGCCCGGGCTACACCTGGAGATTCTTGGATCTGGCGGCTGTTCACTGCGTAACACCTGCTTCGCCTCGAACTCGGTGTGCTATGTGGGCTCAAGAACCGGCACTACGTTCCAGCACTTTTCCCTCGAATCTACAGGAGCTTTCACTCTGTCACACGGGAGCCCTTCTCCGTCCAAACCGAATCGTCACGACAGCTATCTCACCTTTTACACCACTTCATACCGAACCTATCCTCTGTCACCAGTACAGTTTCCAGTACCTACGTATACCGTAAATGCCAAGGGACCTCAAGTCACTATTTGTGGCCCACCAATATTCCAAATGTATCATCGCAAACTTTCAAATTCCCTGCTCCGATTTGCCGGGTGTGTGACAAAAAAGCTCATTCGTCATGTGTTGAAGGACACTGCTGTGCTTAGTGGTGTTTCATCTTGGTTGGAAGATTGTGGAGATAAGTGCATTCGCAAGAGAAAGAAATCGTCATAAACATCCAAGGAACGACACGACTGTCAGATTATTAGCTTCCATCGGCATGCAGGGATGGTCTTAAGATATCTCCTAACCTTTGACTCATTTGGACCAGTGGCGCCTCACCCTCTCAGCAACCACGACACCCAGGCTACCTCTTTCCAAAGCTAAATACTGAAACCATGCCTTGTTACCAGGACAGCTTCCAATCCCCACCATATTGCGTCAGTCCATGCGACTTTAAAGTCACTGTCCTTAGTGCAGTTGTATTCTAAAGGTACCCTGGCTACCTTTCAAAGTCACTGCTCCTGTTTGTCCATGTTGAGCCCAGGGGCGGGTCGTCGGAAGTTTTCACGACCTTACAAACAACCTCCTGTACTCAGCGCACTTTGTGGTTGCATGAAAGAATGCGGAGATCATAAGCAGGCGTCCAAGAGCAGGAAGGCTGCTCCACCCTGCACTTGTTGCCACGACTAACAGATAAATGCGCCACCTTGGACGGTCTGACAGCTTCGACAAAGTGTTGTCAATAGGCCCGGGCTACACCTGGAGATTCTTGGATCTGGCGGCCATTCAGTGCGTATCAGCTGCTTCACCTCGAACTCGGTGTGCTATGTGGTCTCAAGAACCGGCGCTATGTTCCATCACTTTTCCCTCGAATCTACAGGAGTTTTCACTCTGTCACATGGGAACCCTTCTCCGTCCAAACCGAATCGTCACGACAGCTATCTCACCTCTTACACCACTTCATACCGAACCTATCCTCTGTCACCAGTACAGTTTCCAGTCCCTACGTATACAGTAAATGCCAAGGGACCTCAAGTCACTGTGGCCCACTAATATTCCAGATGTATCATCGCAACCTTTCAAATTCCCTGCTCCGCTTTGCGCGTTTGGTGACAAAAAAGCTCATTCGTCATGTGTTGAAGGCCACTGCTGGGCTTAGTGGTGTTTCATCTTGGCTGGAAGATTGTGGAGAGAAGTGCATTCGCAAGAGAAAGAAATCGTCATGAACATCCAAGGAACGACACGACTGTCAGATTATTACCTTCCATCGGCATGCTGGGATGGTCTTATAGCTTCGTCTGCAGCGTTTTCAAAAGGTGCGTGCTACCTCTGGAGAAGTTTGGATTCGACACTTATTATTCCATTTGGTACCAGCTACACTTAGCAGACAATGTGCAGCGTGACTTCAAGAACGGACAGTCCTCTGCAGCGCTCTTGCAAGATATCTCCTAACCTTTGACTCATTTGCACCAGTTGCGCCTCACCATCCCAACCACCACGACACTCATCCTACCTCTTTCCACAGCTAGATTATGAAACCATGCCTTGTTACCAGGACAGCTTCCAATCCCCACCATATTGCGTAAGTCCATGCGACTTTAAAGTCACTGTCCTTAGTCCAGTTCTATTCTACAGTTACCCTGGCTACCTTTCAACGTCACTGCTTCTGTTTGTCCATCTTGAGTCCAGGGGTCTGTCGTCGGACTTTTTGACATTACCAACAACCTCCTGTACTCAGCGCACTTGGTGATTGCATGAAAGAATGCGAAGATCTTAAGCACGCGTCCAAGAGCAGGAAGGCTGCCTCACCCTGCACTTGTTGCCACGACCAACAGATAAATGCGCCACCTTGGACGGTCTGACAGCTTCGACAAAGTGTTGTCGATAGGCCCGGGCTACACCTGGAGATTCTTGGATCTGGCGGCTATTCACTGCGAATCAGCTGCTTCGCCTCGAACTCGGTGTGCTATGTGGCTCAAGAACCAGCACTACGTTCCAGCACTTCTCCCTCGAATCTACAGGAGCTTTCACTCTGTCACACGGGAACCCTTCTCCGTCCAATCCGAATCGTCACGACAGCTATCTCACCTCTTACACCACTTCATACCGAACCTATCCTCTGTCACCAGTACAGTTTCCAGTCCATACGTATACCGTAAATGCCAAGGGACCTCAAGTCACTATGGCCCACTAATATTCCAAATGTATCATCGCAACCTTTCAAATTCCCTGCTCCGCTTTGCGCGTTGTGACAAAAAAGCTTATTCGTCATGTGTTGAAGGCCACTGCTGTTGTAAATGGTGTTTCATCTTGGCTGGAAGATTGTGGAGAGAAGTGCATTCGCAAGAGAAGGAAATCGTCATGAACATTCAAGGAACGACACGACTGTAAGATTATTAGCTTCCATCGGCATGCTGGGATGGTCTTGCAGCTTCATCTGCAACGTTTTCAATAGGTACGTGCTACCTCTGGAGAAGTTTGGATTCGACACTTATGATTCCATTTGGTACCAGCTACACTTAGCAGACAATGTGCAGCGTGACTTCAAGAACGGACAGTCCTCTTTAGCGCTCTTGCAAGATATCTCCTAACCTTTGACTCATTTGCACCAGTTGCGCCTCACCATCCCAACAACCACGACACCCATCCTACCTCTTTCCACAGCTAGATTATGAAACCATGCCTTGTTACCAGGACAGCTTCCAATCCCCACCATATTGCGTCAGTCCATGCGACTTTAAAGTCATTGTCCTTAGTCCAGTTCTATTCTAAAGTTACCCTGGCTACCTTTCAACTTCACTGCTCCTGTTTTTCCATCCTGAGCCCAGGGGTCGGTCGTCGGAAGTTTTGACGACCTTACAAACAACCTCCTGTACTCAGCGCACTTTGTGGTTGCATGAAAGAATGCGAAGATCATAAGCAGGCGTCCAAGAGCAGGAAGGCTGCTCCACCCTGCACTTGTTGCCACGACTAACAGATAAATGCGCCACCTTGGACGGTCTGACAGCTTCGACAAAGTGTTGTCGATAGGCCCGGGCTACACCTGGAGATTCTTGGATCTGGCGTTTATTCAGTGCGTATCAGCTGCTTCACTTCGAACTCGGTGTGCTATGTGGCCTCAAGAACCGGCACTATGTTCCAGCGCTTTTCCCTCGAATCTACAGGAGTTTTCACTGTCACACGGGAACCCTTCTCCGTCCAAACCGAATCGTCACGACAGCTATCCCACCTCTTACACCACTTCATACCGAACCTATCCTCTGTCACCAGTACAGTTTCCAGTACCTACGTATACCGTAAATGCCAAGGGACCTCAAGTCACTGTTTGTGGCCCACTAATATTCCAAATGTATCATCGCAACCTTTCAAATTCCCTGCTCCGCTTTGCCCGTTGTGTGACAAAAAAAGCTCATGCGTCATGTGTTGAAGGACACTGCTGTGCTTAGTGGTGTTTCATCGTGGCTGAAAGATTATGGAGTTATGCATTCGCAAGAGAAGGAAATCGTCATGAACATCCAAGGAACGACACGGCTGTCAGATTATTAGCTTCCATCGGTATGCTGGGATGGTCTTATAGCTTCGTCTGCAGCGTTTTCAAAAGGTACGTGCTACGGCTGGAGAATTTTGCATTCGACACTTATTATTCCATTTGGTACCAGCTACACTTAGCAGACAATGTGCAGGGTGGCTTCAAGAACGGACAGTCCTCTGCAGCGCTCTTGCAAGATATCTCCTAACCTTTGACTCATTTGCACCAGTTGCGCCTCACCATCCCAACAACCACGACACCCATCCTACCTCTTTCCACAGCTAGATTATGAAACCATGCCTTGTTACCAGGACAGCTTCCAATCCCCACCATATTGCGTCAGTCCATGCGACTTTAAAGTCACTCTCCTTAGTCCAGTTCTATTCTAAAGTTACCCTGGCTACCTTTCAACGTCACTGCTTCTGTTTGTCCATCTTAAGTCCAGGGGTCTGTCGTCGGGCGTTTTGACATTACCAACAACCTCCTGTACTCAGCGCACTTGGTGATTGCATGAAAGAATGCGAAGATCATAAGCAGGAGTCAAAGAGAAGGAAGGCTGCTTCACCCTGCAATGTTGCCACGACTAACAGATAAATGCGCCACCTTGGACGGTCTGACAGCTTCGACAAAGTGTTGTCGATAGGCCCGGGCTACACCTGGAGATTCTTGGATCTGGCGGCTATTCACTGAGTATCAGCTGCTTCACCTCGAACTCGGTGTGCTATGTGGCCTCAAGAACCGGCACTATGTTCCAGCACTTTTCCCTCGAATCTACAGAAGTTTTCACTCTGTCACACGGGAACCCTTCTCCGTCCAAACCGAATCGTCACCATAGCTATCTCACCTCTTACACCACTTCATACCGAACCTATCCTCTGTCACCAGTATGGTTTCCAGTACCTACGTATACCGTAAATGCCAAGGGACCTCAAGTCACTTTTTGTGGCCCACTAATATTCCAAATGTATTATCGCAACCTTTCAAATTCCCTGCTCCGCTTTGCCCGTTGTGTGACAAAAAAGCTCATGCGTCATGTGTTGAAGGACACTGCTGTGCTTAGTGGTGTTTCATCTTGGCTGAAAGATTATGGAGATAAGTGCATTCGCAAGAGAAGGAAATCGTCATGAACATCCAAGGAACGACACGGCTGTCAGATTATTAGCTTCCATCGGTATGCTGGGATGGTCTTATAGCTTCGTCTGCAGCGTTTTCAAAAGGTACGTGCTACGGCTGGAGAATTTTGGATTCGACACTTATTATTCCATTTGGTACCAGCTACACTTAGCAGACAATGTGCAGCGTGGCTTCAAGAACGGACAGTCCTCTGCAACGCTCTTGCAAGATATCTCCTAAGCTTTGACTCATTTGCACCAGTGGCGCCTCACCCTCTCAGCAACCACGACACCCAGGCTACCTCTTTCCACAGCTAAATACTGAAACCATGCCTTGTTACCAGGACAGCTTCCAATCCCCACCATATTCCGTCAGTCCATGCGACTTTAAAGTCACTGTCCTTAGTCCAGTTCTATTCTGAAGTTACCCTGGCTACCTTTCAACGTCACTGCTCCTGTTTGTTCATCTTGAGCCCAGGGGTCGGTCGTTGGAAGTTTTGACGACGTTACCAAAAACCTCCTGTACTCAGCGCACTTTGTAGTTGCATGAAAGAATGCGAAGATCTTAAGCACGCGTCCAAGAGCAGGAAGGCTGCCTCACCCTGCACTTGTTGCCACGACCAACAGATAAATGCGCCACCTTGGACGGTCTGACAGCTTCGACAAAGTGTTGTCGATAGGCCCGGGCTACACCTGGAGATTCTTGGATCTGGCGGCTATTCACTGAGTATCAGCTGCTTCACCTCGAACTCGGTGTGCTATGTGGCCTCAAGAACCGGCACTATGTTCCAGCACTTTTCCCTCGAATCTACAGAAGTTTTCACTCTGTCACACGGGAACCCTTCTCCGTCCAAACCGAATCGTCACGACAGCTATCTCACCTCTTACACCACTTCATACCGAACCTATCCTCTGTCACCAGTATAGTTTCCAGTACCTACGTATACCGTAAATGCCAAGGGACCTCAAGTCACTGTTTGTGGCCCACTAATATTCCAAATGTATTATCGCAACCTTTCAAATTCCCTGCTCCGCTTTGCCCGTTGTGTGCCCCTCCGAAGGAGTGTCGCCTTGCCGTGGCGGAGGGGCTCAGTACCCGATCCAGACGGCCTACTCAGTGTGTCTTTGTGACCACTGGTAGGCAAGAGGTGAGGGGAAGCTAAGAGCATTCCAAACGGGTAGATGAGGCTCGGTAGTCTTGGTCGACAACTCATCTAGGAGAAGAGGACTCCGAAATCAAACTCCCCCAGGGGAACCCACCACGGTAGGTCCGGGTTTGTGCGCACCCGGGGCCCCGAGCTGCGCACAATCATTTCACCCCCTCCACCTTCATTAACTGTGCCACGTGCGACGTTTTATGATGCTTTTTATATCACCCTCTTCCTCTTCTAGGTTTATTCTGATTATTACTTTGTAAGTTCCTAGATTTATAACTCCTGTCTCACCAGCAGGGATCTTTCCTATCTCCGTGGTCCTGTCCCACGGTTTTCAGCGCGGCCCCCGACTTGTGTGCTCTTCGGAGGTCTCAGGCGCGAAGGTTGTGCGGACCCTTCACACTGCCCCCATGTGTAGCCTTAGGTGCGCAGCCCGTCCACACGTCATGTACACCCACGTAGCTCCTTGAGGGGACGGCCGGTGTTAATCTCCCGACGGCCGCGTGCCGTCGGGTTAGTATCACCGTCCGGACGTGTTACCGCTGACGGAGCCCCGGTGTAATCAACCCGAAGTCCCCTGAATCCACGCTGACTCCGTTGAGGCAGCGTGTGCTAAAGCGGGGAGCCACAGGCGGTTATTCCTGTGGTGGGGGCATAAAACCGGGGTGTCACGTGGTGAACGGTTTACCCATGCGGACAAGCAGTGGAGATCGGAGGGTAGCTCCTCTGAAGTACGCCTTGAGGTCAGTCATGGAGGGGTCTCCATGGCGGCACAGACCGTGGAGATTTTGGTGTCTTTTATCCTTTGACCCCCGGATGGCAGGCTGACGCCGACAGTTCCGGATGGGGGTCCAAATAATCATGTCTCCGCGCAACCCCTCTTCCTTTGACCCTTTCTTGGTTTTGACTTTGGCATGTGACGGGAAAACGATAAAGGACCTTAGCCCATTTTATATAAAACGAGAAGTCGACAGAATATGTTGCCCGGTTAAGAACGCGACCAGAGTTCGAGACGGTACGCTGTTGATCGAAACCAACACGGCAGATCAGACCCAGAAACTTTTAAAGGCGAGTTTGTTGGGCTCCTACCCAATTCGGGTAGCCCCACACAAATCGCTCAACACATGTAGGGGAGTTGTCACCACCTCCAGTCTGGACAATCTGTCGAACGATGAGATTACCACCTGTCTCTCCGACCAGCGTGTGTGTCAGGCTTACCGTCTTACCAAAAAGCAGGATGGCAAGGATGTGCCTTTGCGTACGGTGTTTCTGACGTTCAGAGGAACTAAATTGCCCGAGTACATCTTTTGTGGCTACGAACGTGCCGCCGTACGCCAGTATGTGCCGAACCCCATGCGTTGTTTTAGGTGCCAACGGTTCGGCCATACTAAGACCCTGTGTAATAATCCTGCTATATGTGAGCGCTGTGGTTTAGCAGCCCATGAGGACCCGACATGTACACGGGATCCCCTCTGTGTGAACTGTGAAGGGAAGCATCCATCCAGCTCGCGTCAGTGTGCGAAGTTCTTGGATGAGAAGTGTATACAAGAATTGCGCGTGAAAGAACATCTCACGTTTCCAGAAGCGCGTCGTCGCTTTGAGCAGCTGAAACCTGCTACCACCACAGGTTATGCCTTGGCTGCCCGACGCGCTCCTGCCAGCAGCATAGCGATCCAGCACGTTCCTGTGTCAGATGCTTCTACACACACTGACCTACCTGCGAATACCCCTTCACTGTCTCGTGCCACAGCTGCACCTGCTACTACATCTATAGCCGTGCAGACACCAGCTCACAAGACAACTAGCCGCAGCCAGCCTGTTGACAGCCATTATTCTAGGCCTTCTGGTCGCGCCAGCATTCGCACATCGTCCATGAAGTCCCGCTCCCGCTCTCGTTCAGCGAGCCGCCGGGGATATTTAGACTCCCGGACGTCGGCGGAGTCACCAGACGATGGCGAATTTAACCTACCCCGTCCGAAGTCGGTTAAGGTAAAGATGAAAAAGAAAAAGATGAAGACGAATCCCTAATTCTTCTTTACCATGGAAATAATCCAGTGGAATGTTAATGGGTTCCGGGCACGTGTTCCGGACGTACAGCATCTCGTTTCGCAACGGTCTCCATCAATCGTCTGTACAAGAAACGCACTTGCACCCTAACCACGCATTACAACTTCGTGGTTTTTCGGCATTTAGACATGACTCTGCAGCTGATAGGCGAGCCAGCGGGGGTGTTGCTATCCTGGTGGCGCATGATATCTCTGCCACCAGTGTGCCACTCAACACGCCGCTACAAGCTGTAGCGGTGCGTGTGCAGCTGCAGAGCCTCTGTTTCTCCCTTTGCAATGTCTATCTGCCACCGGTCAGTGTCGTACACACGAACGATCTTCAGACTCTCTTGGCACAGATTCCGCCACCGCTCATCTTTCTCGGCGATCTGAATGCCAAGCACTCTCATTGGGGCTCCGACATTGACGATGCCCGTGGGTGCCTTGTAGCAGACGTTTGCCATATGTCCGGCCTAGTCATATTAAACACTGGCGTGCCTACTTACTTATCATCTGCCTATGGTACACACTCCGCACTTGACGTTTCATTTAGCAGTCCGTCACTGGTACCTCTACTCGACTGGTCGGTACTTTCCGACTTATTTGGCAGTGATCATTACCCCATTAGCATTCACCTATCGGGCCACAATTCTGTGCCAACACGCTTTCCTCACTGGATTATTTCCAAGGCTGACTGGGGGAAGTTTCGTTCCCTCATTCACCTAACCGACGATGGTTTTACCACCATTGACGACATGGTGGAGTATTTTACTTACTCTATCCTTCGTGCAGCGGATTCCAGCATTCCTCGTCACGTTCCTGTGCCTTGGTGGTCCGAGGAATGCCGTTTGGCTACTAAAGCACGCAAGCGTGCATTGCGTATCTTTACATTACATCCTACGCAGGCGAACTTTGTCGCTTTTAAGCGTGCTCGTGCTAGGGCAAGATTTATACTTCGAGACGCAAAACGCAAATCGTGGGAAAAGTATGTATCTTCTCTTTCCCGTCGAAGTTCGGCGCAAAAGGTGTGGACTGCTGTTCGGCGAATGTACGGCAGGTGTCGCCGGACGATGATCCCCGGGCTTGCCGTACAGGGCTCCCGTTACACCAGCGAGCAGGACATCGCCGACGCCCTTGCCGAGTGTTTTGCCTGTACTAGCCAAACCCAAAGCTATGATAGAGCGTTTTTAGCTATCAAGGAATCTGCGGAGCAGATAGGCCTTAGTTTTAACAGTGCCCAAAGTGAACCGTACAATGCAGCATTTACCGAGGCGGAGCTAGCGCATTCCTTGTCCCTAGCAAAGAATTCTTCTCCCGGTCCTGATGACATCCACCGCCAAATGCTGCTTCATCTTCCACCTGCAGCTCTTTCCTTCATGTTGAGCATGTATAACCGCATCTGGCATCAGCAGGTTTTTCCGTCTTCCTGGCGAGAGGGCATTGTCATCCCTATCCCTCGACCAGGAAAAGACCGGACACTTCCCTCTAGCTACCGCCCTATCTGCCTGACGAGTGTCGTCTGCAAGACCTTGGAACGGATGATTAACACTCGCTTAGTGTGGTGGCTAGAGACGAATAACCTGCTGAGCAATGTTCAGTGCGGATTTCGTCGCTATCGCTCCAGTGTCGACAACCTGACGCGCATGGAGGCATACATACAGAATGCGTTTCTCCTGAAGCAGCATGTCGTGGGTGTCTTTGATCTGGAGAAGGCCTACGATACTACTTGGCGCTATGGCATTCTCCGTACTCTACACGGTTATGGTTTGCGCGGTCACTTAGCCGTTTTTCTTTTTAACTTTTTACTCATTCGCCGTTTTCGTGTCCGTATAGGCAACACGCTGTCTCAAGAGAAGATCCAGGAGAATGGTGTACCCCAGGGATCCATCCTCAGTGTCACACTTTTCGCAGTTGCCATTAATGGCATCACTAGTGTTGTTCGTAGCGGTATCCCGATGTCGCTGTATGTTGACGACTTTGCGATCTACTATCGCTCTTATAGTTTGGAGTTCATCGAGCGTCAACTGCAGCTGACCATAACCTCCATCGCCGAGTGGGCATTACGCACGGGCTTTCGGCTGTCCCCTACGAAAACACAGTGTCTACACTTTCACCGACTGCGAGGAGTACACCCTCCTCCTGATCTTCATCTCCGCGACACACGTCTTCCTTTTGTACCGCACCTTAAGTTCTTGGGCCTACACCTCGACAGTAAACTCACATGGGAGCACCATATCCGCTATCTTCGTGCTTCCTGCGATCGTTCGCTTCGGGTACTCAGGGTCTTATCTGGGGCATCTTGGGGCGGCGATCGCACCGTCATGTTGAGGTTGTATGGCTCTCTGGTCCGGTCCAAATTAGACTACGGCTGTTTTATTTATGGCGCGGCGTCTGCGTCTAAACTCCGGCTTTTAGACACAGTACATCACACTGGTATCCGTCTCGCTACTGGGGCTTTCCGCACCAGCAGAATCGATTGTCTGTATGCTGATTCTGGCGAAGCTCCACTGTCTGTTCGACGCTCCTTATTACTTTGTTCTTACGTGGCAAGGCTGGCCGCCCATCCAGGTCACCCTTCGTTTCCACCCGTGTTGCGTCCAGACCTCGCGCACCGTTATATGCGAAATACAACTATCTCCCGTCCAAGTGGTATCCGGTTTCGTGAACTGCTTGCTGCACACGCCCTTCGACTGCCAGCCGTAGAGCGGCATTCACGTGGCCGATGTCCTCCCTGGCAACTCCAGCGCGCACGCTTTGACCTGGAGTTGTCGGGCTGTGTTAAGATAGCTACCCCTCATTCCGTGTTTCGCCAACTATTCACGGAACTACTGGGGCGATACCGGACTTCCTGTCCGGTATTTACCGATGGGTCCCAGATGGGTAGTTCGACGGGTTGCGCCTTTATAAACAACGGTGACGCTCATACGTACCGCCTACCGGACGCCAGTTCAGTATTTACCGCCGAGTTGTTTGCCATATTTTATTTCCTCCTTTTTATCTCCAGTTCAGGTCCTGGAAGTTTTATAGTTTGTTCCGATTCTTTTAGCGCTCTCCAGGCCCTGCAACAGTTTATCGGCACCTCGGCATTGGTTGTTAAAATCCAGACGTTGATTTCTCAGCTACTGTCTCGCGGATACCAGTTTGTTTTTACGTGGATCCCAGGCCACGTGGGTATTCCGGGTAACGAGGCGGCGGATGCGGCTGCAAAGTCTGCATGTCGCCTTCCGGAGTATTCCACCCGTACGCTCCCCTATATAGATGCTCAGAAATATTTCCGTCGCCATCTATTTGCTCTCTGGCAGGAATCTTGGGAAGCGTTATTTGGCACTCAATTACGGACTATCAAGGACACGGTACAACCCTGGCATACCAGCTGCAGGAATTCCAGGCGGGAAGAAGTGGTTTTAACCCGCCTGAGGATAGGCCATACCCGAGCCACGCATGGACACCTTTTGCGTGGTGATCCGGAGCCTGTCTGTACGACGTGTAATATTCCAATCTCCGTCGCACATGTCCTTCTTGATTGTCCGCGATACGCTCGTGAGCGTCAGTCTGTTGGCCTGGGCCTTACACTGTCGTCAGTTTTAGGCAACGACCCAGTATCTGTAAATACAGTGCTGCGGTTTTGTTCCACAATTGATTTTATGAAGCAAGTGTAAGGATATTTTATTTTAGAGATTTTAGCCTTTTAGATGGCCGTATTTTTGGGTTTTTTAACGTTTTAGTGTTTTTTACTTTGTAGCAATTTTAAGTTTCTGTTTTTAGCATTTTAAATGAAACGTTTTAATAGTTGTTTAGAGGTTTTTTTATCTATTTTAACCGTAGATTTTTAGTTTTTAATGGGAGATGTTTTAACACTTGACGGTATGTAATTTTACTTCTGGACTCGGGGCCCTAATGACCAAGTTGTCGACGGGCCCTTAAACCCGACACACTCACTCACTCCCCGTTGTGTGACAAAAAAGCTCATGCGTCATGTGTTGAAGGACACTGCTGTGCTTAGTGGTGTTTCATCTTGGCTGAAAGATTATGGAGATAAGTGCATTCGCAAGAGAAGGAAATCGTCATGAACATCCAAGGAACGACACGACTGTCAGATTGTTAGCTTCCATCGGCATGCTGGGATGGTCTTATAGCTTCGTCTGCAGCGTTTTCAATAGGTACGTGGTACGCCTGCGAGAATTTTGGATTCGACACCTATTATTCCATTTGGTTCCAGCTACACTTAGCAGACAATGTGCAGCGTGGCTTCAAGAACGGACAGTCCTCTGCAGCGCTCTTGCAAGATATCTCCTAACCTTTGACTCATTTGCACCAGTTGCGCCTCACCATCCCAACAACCACGACACCCATCCTACCTCTTTCCACAGCTAGATTATGAAACCATGCCTTGTTACCAGGACAGCTTCCAATCCCCACCATATTCCGTCAGTCCATGCGACTTTAAAGTCACTGTCCTTAGTCCAGTTCTATTCTAAAGTTACCCTGGCTACCTTTCAACGTCACTGCTCCTGTTTGTTCATCTTGAGCCCAGGGGTCGGTCGTTGGAAGTTTTGACGACCTTACCAAAAACCTCCTGTACTCAGCGCACTTTGTAGTTGCATGAAAGAATGCGAAGATCTTAAGCACGCGTCCAAGAGCAGGAAGGCTGCCTCACCCTGCACTTGTTGCCACGACCAACAGATAAATGCGCCACCTTGGACGGTCTGACAGCTTCGACAAAGTGTTGTCGATAGGCACGGGCTACACCTGGAGATTCTTGGATCTGGCGTTTATTCAGTGCGTATCAGCTGCTTCACTTCGAACTCGGTGTGCTATGTGGCCTCAAGAACCGGCACTATGTTCCATCACTTTTCCCTCGAATCTACAGGAGTTTTCACTCTGTCACACGGGAACCCTTCTCCGTCCAAACCGAATCGTCACGACAGCTATCTCACCTCTTACACCACTTCATACCGAACCTATCCTCTGTCACCAGTACAGTTTCCAGTCCCTACGTATACAGTAAATGCCAAGGGACCTCAAGTCACTGTGGCCCACTAATATTCCAGATGTATCATCGCAACCTTTCAAATTCCCTGCTCCGCTTTGAGCGTTGTGTGACAGAAAAGCTCATTCGTCATGTGTTGAAGGCCACTGCTGGGCTTAGTGGTGTTTCATCTTGGCTGGAAGATTGTGGAGAGAAGTGCATTCGCAAGAGAAAGAAATCGTCATGAACATCCAAGGAACGACACGACTGTCAGATTATTAGCTTCCATCGGCATGCTGGGATGGTCTTATAGCTTCGTCTGCAGCGTTTTCAAAAGGTACGTGCTACCTCTGGAGAAGTTTGGATCCGACACTTATTATTCCATTTGGTACCAGCTACACTTGGCAGACAATGTGCAGCGTGGCTTCAAGAACGGACAGTCCTCTGCAGCGCTCTTGCAAGATATCTCCTAACCTTTGACTCATTTGCACCAGTTGCGCCTCACCATCCCAACAACCACGACACCCATCCTACCTCTTTCCACAGCTAGATTATGAAACCATGCCTTGTTACCAGGACAGCTTCCAATCCCCACCATATTGCGTCAGTGCATGCGACTTTAAAGTCACTGTCCTTAGTCCAGTTCTATTCTAAAGTTACCCTGGCTACCTTTCAACGTCACTGCTTCTGTTTGTCCATCTTGAGTCCAGGGGTCTGTCGTCGGACGTTTTGACGACATTACCAACAACCTCCTGTACTCAGCGCACTTGGTGATTGCATGAAAGAATGCGAAGATCATAAGCAGGCGTCAAAGAGAAGGAAGGCTGCTCCACCCTGCAATGTTGCCACGACTAACAGATAAATGCGCCACCTTGGACGGTCTGACAGCTTCGACAAAGTGTTGTCAATAGGCCAGGGCTACACCTGGAGATTCTTGGATCTGGCGGCCATTCAGTGCGTATCAGCTGCTTCACCTCGAACTCGGTGTGCTATGTGGTCTCAAGAACCGGCACTATGTTCCATCACTTTTCCCTCGAATCTACAGGAGTTTTCACTCTGTCACACGGGAACCCTTCTCCGTCCAAACCGAATCGTCACATCTATCTCACCTCTTACGCCACTTCATACCGAACCTATGCTGTCACCAGTACAGTTTCCAGTACCTACGTATACCGTAAATGCAGGGGGACCTCAAGTCACTGTTTGTGGCCCACTAATATTCCAAATGTATCATCGCAACCTTTCAAATTCCCTGCTCCGCTTTGCCCGTTGTATGACAAAAAAGCTCATTCGTCATGTGTTGAAGGCCACTGCTGGGCTTAGTGGTGTTTCATCTTGGCTGGAAGATTGTGGAGATAAGTGCGTTCGCAAGAGAAAGAAATCGTCATGAACATCCAAGGAACGACACGACTGTCAGATTATTAGCTTCCATCGGCATGCTGGGATGGGCTTATAGCTTCGTCTGCAGCGTTTTCAAAAGGTACGTGCTACCTCTGGAGAAGTTTGGATTCGACACTTATTATTCCATTTGGTACCAGCTACACTTAGCAGACAATGTGCAGCGTGGCTTCAAGAACGGACAGTCCTCTGCAGCGCTCTTGCAAGATATCTCCTAACCTTTGACTCATTTGCACCAGTTGCGCCTCACCATCCCAACAACCACGACACCCATCCTACCTCTTTCCACAGCTAGATTATGAAACCATGCCTTGTTACCAGGACAGCTTCCAATCCCCACCATATTGCGTCAGTCCATGCGACTTTAAAGTCACTGTCCTTAGTCCAGTTCTATTCTAAAGTTGCCCTGGCTACCTTTCAACGTCACTGCTTCTGTTTGTCCATCTTGAGTCCAGGGGTCTGTCGTCGGACGTTTTGACGACATTACCAACAACCTCCTGTACTCAGCGCACTTGGTGATTGCATGAAAGAATGCGAAGATCATAAGCAGGAGTCAAAGAGAAGGAAGGCTGCTCCACCCTGCAATGTTGCCACGACTAACAGATAAATGCGCCACCTTGGACGGTCTGACAGCTTCGACAAAGTGTTGTCGATAGGCCCGGGCTACACCTGGAGATTCTTGGATCTGGCGGCTATTCACTGAGTATCAGCTGCTTCACCTCGAACTCGGTGTGCTATGTGGCCTCAAGAACCGGCACTATGTTCCAGCACTTTTCCCTCGAATCTACAGAAGTTTTCACTCTGTCACACGGGAACCCTTCTCCGTCCAAACCGAATCGTCACGACAGCTATCTCACCTCTTACACCACTTCATACCGAACCTATCCTCTGTCACCAGTATAGTTTCTAGTACCTACGTATACCGTAAATGCCAAGGGACCTCAAGTCACTGGTTGTGGCCCACTAATATTCCAAATGTATTATCGCAACCTTTCAAATTCCCTGCTCCGCTTTGCCCGTTGTGTGACAAAAAAGCTCATGCGTCATGTGTTGAAGGACACTGCTGTGCTTAGTGGTGTTTGATCTTGGCTGAAAGATTATGGAGATAAGTGCATTCGCAAGAGAAGGAAATCGTCATGAACATCCAAGGAACGACACGGCTGTCAGATTATTAGCTTCCATCGGTATACTGGGATGGTCTTATAGCTTCGTCTGCAGCGATTTCAAAAGGTGCGTGCTACGGCTGGAGAATTTTGGATTCGACACTTATTATTCCATTTGGTACCAGCTACACTTAGCAGACAATGTGCAGCGTGGCTTCAAGAACGGACAGTCCTCTGCAACGCTCTTGCAAGATATCTCCTAACCTTTGACTCATTTGCACCAGTGGCGCCTCACCCTCTCAGCAACCACGACACCCAGGCTACCTCTTTCCACAGCTAATTACTGAAACCATGCCTTGTTACCAGGACAGCTTCCAATCCCCACCATATTCCGTCAGTCCATGCGACTTTAAAGTCACTGTCCTTAGTCCAGTTCTATTCTAAAGTTACCCTGGCTACCTTTCAACGTCACTGCTCCTGTTTGTTCATCTTGAGCCCAGGGGTCGGTCGTTGGAAGTTTTGACGACCTTACCAAAGACCTCCTGTACTCAGCGCACTTTGTAGTTGCATGAAAGAATGCGAAGATCTTAAGCACGCGTCCAAGAGCAGGAAGGCTGCCTCACCCTGCACTTGTTGCCACGACCAACAGATAAATGCGCCACCTTGGACGGTCTGACAGCTTCGACAAAGTGTTGTCGATAGGCCCGGGCTACACCTGGAGATTCTTGGATCTGGCGGCTATTCACTGCGTATCAGCTGCTTCGCCTCGAACTCGGTGTGCTATGTGGGCTCAAGAACCGGCACTACGTTCCAGCACTTCTCCCTCGAATCTACAGGAGCTTTCACTCTGTCACACGGGAACCCTTCTCCGTCCAAACCGAATCGTCACGACAGCTATCTCACCTCTTACACCACTTCATACCGAACCTATCCTCTGTCACCAGTACAGTTTCCAGTCCATACGTATACCGTAAATGCCAAGGGACCTCAAGTCACTGTGGCCCACTAATATTCCAAATGTATCATCGCAACCTTTCAAATTCCCTGCTCCGCTTTGCGCGTTGTGACAAAAAAGCTCATTCGTCATGTGTTGAAGGCCACTGCTGTTGTTAGTGGTGTTTCATCTTGGCTGGAAGACTGTGGAGAGAAGTGCATTCGCAAGAGATGGAAATCGTCATGAACATTCAAGGAACGACACGACTGTCAGATTATTAGCTTCCATCGGCATGCGGGGATGGTCTTGCAGCTTCATCTGCAACGTTTTCAATAGGTACGTGCTACCTCTGGGGAAGTTTGGATTCGACACTTATTATTGCATTTGGTACCAGCTACACTTAGCAGACAATGTGCAGCGTGGCTTCAAGAACGGACAGTCCTCTGCAGCGCTCTTGCAAGATATCTCCTAACCTTTGACTCATTTGCACCAGTGGCGCCTCACCCTCTCAGCAACCACGACACCCAGCCTACCTCGTTCCACAGCTAAACAGTGAAACCATGCCTTGTTACCAGGACAGCTTCCAATCCCCACCATATTCCGTCAGTCCATGCGACTTTAAAGTCACTGTCCTTAGTGCAGTTGTATTCTAAAGGTACCCTGGCTACGTTTCAAAGTCACTGCTTCTGTTTGTCCATTTTGAGTCCAGGGGTCTGTCGTCGGAAGTTTTGACGACCTTACAAACAACCTCCTGTACTCAGCGCACTTTGTGGTTGCATGAAAGAATGCGAAGATCATAAGCAGGCGTCCAAGAGCAGGAAGGCTGCTCCACCCTGCACTTGTTGCCGCGACTAACAGATAAATGCGCCACCTTGGACGGTCTGACAGCTTCGACAAAGTGTTGTCGCTAGACCCGGGCTACACCTGGAGATTCTTGGATCTGGCGGCTATTCAGTGCGTATCAGCTGCTTCACTTCGAACTCGGTGTGCTATGTGGCCTCAAGAAACGGCACTATGTTACAGCGCTTTTCCCTCGAATCTACAGGAGTTTTCACTGTCACACGGGAACCCTTCTCTGTCCAAACCGAATCGTCACGACATCTATCTCACCTCTTACGCCACTTCATACCGAACCTATGCTGTCACCAGTACAGTTTCCAGTACCTACGTATAACGTAAATGCCAAGGGACCTCAAGTGACTGTGGCCCACTAATATTCCAAATGTATCATCGCAAACTTTCAGATTCCCTGCTCCGCTTTGCGCGTTGTGTGACAAAAAAGCCCATTCGTCATTTGTTGAAGGCCACTGCTGGGCTTAGTAGTGTTTCATCTTGGTTGGAAGATTGTGGAGATAAGTGCATTCGCAAGAGAAAGAAATCGTCATGAACATCCAAGGAACGACACGACTGTCAGATTATTAGCTTCCATCGGCATGCTGGGATGGTCTTATAGCTTCGTCTGCAGCGTTTTCAAAAGGTACGTGCTACCTCTGGAGAAGTTTGGGTTCGACACTTATGATTCCATTTGGTACCAGCTACACTTAGCAGACAATGTGCAGCGTGGCTTCAAGAACGGACAGTCCTCTGCAGCGCTCTTGCAAGATATCTCCTAACCTTTGACTCATTTGCACCAGTTGCGCCTCACCATCCCAACAACCACGACACCCATCCTACCTCTTTCCACAGCTAGATTATGAAACCATGCCTTGTTACCAGGACAGCTTCCAATCCCCACCATATTGCGTCAGTCCACGCGACTTTAAAGTCACTGTCCTTAGTCCAGTTCTATTCTAAAGTTACCCTGGCTACCATTCAACTTCACTGCTCCTGTTTGTCCATGTGGAGCCCAGGGGTCGGTCGTTGGAAGTTTTGACTACCTTACCAACAACCTCCTGTACTCAGCGCACTTTGTGGTTGCATGAAAGAATGCGAAGATGATAAGCACGCGTCTAAGAGCAGGAAGGCTGCCTCACCCTGCACTTGTATCCACGACATACAAATAAATGCGCCACCTTGGACGGTGTGACAGTTTGGACAAAGTGTTGTCGATAGGCCCGGGCTACACCTGGAGATTCTTGGATCTGGCGGCTATTCACTGCGTATCAGCTGCTTCACCTCGAACTCGGTGTGCTATGTGGTCTCAAGAACCGGAACTATGTTCCAGCACTTTTCCCTCCAATCTACAGGAGTTTTCACTCTGTCACACGGGAACCCTTCTCCGTCCAAACCGAATCGTCACGACACATATCTCACCTTTTACACCACTTCATACCGAACCCATCCTCTGTTACTAGTACAGTTTCCAGTACCTACGTATACCGTAAATGCAGGGGGACCTCAAGTCACTGTTTGGGGCCCACTAATATTCCAAATGTATCATCGCAACCTTTCAAATTCCCTGCTCCGCTTTGCCCGTTGTATGACAAAAAAGCTCATTTGTCATGTGTTGAAGGACACTGCTGTCCTTAGTGGTGTTTCATCTTGGTTGGAAGATTGTGGAGATAAGTGCATTCGCAAGAGAAGGATATCGTCATGAACATCCAAGGAACGACACGACTGTCAGATTTTTAGCTTCCATCTGCATGCTGGGACGGTCTTAGAGCTTCGTCTGCAACGTTTTCAATAGGTACGTGCTACGCCTGGGAGAATTTTGCATTCGACCCTTATTATTCCATTTGGTACCAGCTACACTTAGCAGACAATGTGCAGCGTGGCTTCAAGAACGGACAGTCCTCTGCAGCGCTCTTGCAAGATATCTCCTAACCTTTGACTCATTTGCAGCAGTGGCGCCTCACCCTCTCAGCAACCACGACACCCAGCCTACCTCGTTCCACAGCTAAACACTGAAACCATGCCTTGTTACCAGGACAGCTTCCAATCCCCACCATATTCCGTCAGTCCATGCGACTTTAAAGTCACTGTCCTTAGTCCAGTTCTATTCTAAAGTTACCCTGGCTACCTTTCAACGTCACTGCTTCTGTTTGTCCATCTTGAGTCCAGGGGTCTGTCGTCGGACGTTTTGACATTACCAACAACCTCCTGTACTCAGCGCACTTGGTGATTGCATGAAAGAATGCGAAGATCATAAGCAGGAGTCAAAGAGCAGGAAGGCTGCTCCACCCTGCACTTGTTGCCACGACTAACAGATAAATGCGCCACCTTGGACGGTCTGACAGCTTCGACAAAGTGTTATCGATAGGCCCGGGCTACACCTGGAGATTCTTGGATCTGGCGGCTATCCACTGAGTATCAGCTGCTTCACCTCGAACTCGGTGTGCTATGTGGCCTCAAGAACCGGCACTATGTTCCAGCACTTTTCCCTCGAATCTACAGAAGTTTTCACTCTGTCACACGGGAACCCTTCTCCGTCCAAACCGAATCGTCACAGCTATCTCACCTCTTACACCACTCCATACCGAACCTATCCTCTGTCACCAGTACAGTTTCCAGTACTTACGTATACCGTAAATACCAAGGGACCTCAAGTCACTGTTTGTGGCCCACTAATATTCCAGATGTATCATCGCAACCTTTCAATTACCCTGCTCCGCTTTGCCCGTTGTGTGACAAAAAAGCTCATGCGTCATGTGTTGAAGGACACTGCTGTGCTTAGTGGTGTTTCATCTTGGCTGAAAGATTATGGAGATAAGTGCATTCGCAAGAGAAGGAAATCGTCATGAACATCCAAGGAACGACACGGCTGTCAGATTATTAGCTTCCATCGGTATGCTGGGATGGTCTTATAGCTTCGTCTGCAGCGTTTTCAAAAGGTACGTGCTACGGCTGGAGAATTTTGGATTCGACACTTATTATTCCATTTGGTACCAGCTACACTTAGCAGACAATGTGTAGCGTGGCTTCAAGAACGGACAGTCCTCTGCAACGCTCTTGCAAGATATCTCCTAACCTTTGACTCATTTGCACCAGTGGCGCCTCACCCTCTCAGCAACCACGACACCCAGGTTACCTCTTTCCACAGCTAAATACTGAAATCATGCCTTGTTACCAGGACAGCTTCCAATCCCCACCATATTCCGTCAGTCCATGCGACTTTAAAGTCACTGTCCTTAGTCCAGTTCTATTCTAAAGTTACCCTGGCTACCTTTCAACGTCACTGCTCCTGTTTGTTCATCTTGAGCCCAGGGGTCGGTCATTGGAAGTTTTGACGACCTTACCAAAAACCTCCTGTACTCAGCGCACATTGTGGTTGCATGAAAGAATGCGAAGATCATAAGCACGCGTCCAAGAGCAGGAAGGCTGCCTCACCCTGCACTTGTTGCCACGACCAACAGATAAATGCGCCACCTTGGACGGTCTGACAGCTTCGACAAAGTGTTGTCGATAGGCCCGGGCTACACCTGAAGATTCTTGGATCTGGCGGCTATTCACTGCGTATCAGCTGCTTCGCCTCGAACTCGGTGTGCTATGTGGGCTCAAGAACCGGCACTACGTTCCAGCACTTTTCCCTCGAATCTACAGGAGTGTTCACTCTGTCACACGGGAACCCTTCTCCGTCCAATCCGAATCGTCACGACAGCTATCTCACCTCTTACACCACTTCATACCGAACCTATCCTCTGTCACCAGTACAGTTTCCAGTACCTACGTATACCGTAAATGCCAAGGGACCTCAAGTCACTATTTGTGGCCCACTAATATTCCAAATGTATCATCGTACCCTTTCAAATTCCCTGCTCCGATTTGCCCGGTGTGTGACAAAAAAGCTCATTCGTCATGTGATGAAGGACACTGCTGTGCTTAGTGGTGTTTCATCTTGGTTGGAAGATTGTGGAGATAAGTGCATTCGCAAGAGAAGGAAATCGTCATGAACATCCAAGGAACGACACGGCTGTCAGATTATTAGCTTCCATCGGTATGCTGGGATGGTCTTATAGCTTCGTCTGCAGCGTTTTCAAAAGGTACGTGCTACGGCTGGAGAATTTTGGATTCGACAGTTATTATTCCATTTGGTACCAGCTACACGTAGCAGACAATGTGTAGCGTGGCTTCAAGAACGGACAGTCCTCTGCAACGCTCTTGCAAGATATCTCCTAACCTTTGACTCATTTGCACCAGTGGCGCCTCACCCTCTCAGCAACCACGACACCCAGGCTACCTCTTTCCACAGCTAAATACTGAAACCATGCCTTGTTACCAGGACAGCTTCCAATCCCCACCATATTCCGTCAGTCCATGCGACTTTAAAGTCACTGTCCTTAGTCCAGTTCTATTCTAAAGTTACCCTGGCTACCTTTCAACGTCACTGCTCCTGTTTGTTCATCTTGAGCCCAGGGGTCGGTCGTTGGAAGTTTTGACGACCTTACCAAAAACCTCCTGTACTCAGCGCACATTGCGGTTGCATGAAAGAATGCGAAGATCATAAGCACGCGTCCAAGAGCAGGAAGGCTGCCTCACCCTGCACTTGTTGCCACGACCAACAGATAAATGCGCCACCTTGGACGGTCTGACAGCTTCGACAAAGTGTTGTCGATAGGCCCGGGCTACACCTGGAGATTCTTGGATCTGGCGGCTATTCACTGCGTATCAGCTGCTTCGCCTCGAACTCGGTGTGCTATGTGGGCTCAAGAACCGGCACTACGTTCCAGCACTTTTCCCTCGAATCTACAGGAGTGTTCACTCTGTCACACGGGAACCCTTCTCCGTCCAAACCGAATCGTCACGACAGCTATCTCACCTCTTACACCACTTCATACCGAACCTATCCTCTGTCACCAGTACAGTTTCCAGTACCTACGTATACCGTAAATGCCAAGGGACCTCAAGTCACTATTTGTGGCCCACTAATATTCCAAATGTATCATCGTACCCTTTCAAATTCCCTGCTCCGATTTGCCCGGTGTGTGACAAAAAAGCTCATTCGTCATGTGATGAAGGACACTGCTGTGCTTAGTGGTGTTTCATCTTGGTTGGAAGATTGTGGAGATAAGTGCATTTGCAAGAGAGGGAAATCATCATGAACATCTAAGGAACGACACGACTGTCAGATTATTAGCTTCCATCGGCATGCTGGGATGGTCTTATAGCTTCGTCTGCAGCGTTTTGAATAGGTACGTGCTACGCCTGGGAGAATTTTGCATTTGACCCTTATTATTCCATTTGGTACCAGCTACACTTAGCAGACAATGTGCAGCGTGGCTTCAAGAACGGACAGTCCTCTGCAGCGCTCTTGCAAGATATCTCCTAACCTTTGACTCATTTGCACCAGTGGCGCCTCACCCTCTCAGCAACCACGACACCCAGCCCACCTCGTTCCACAGCTAAACACTGAAACCATGCCTTGTTACCAGGACAGCTTCCAATCCCCACCATATTCCGTCAGTCCATGCGACTTTAAAGTCACTGTCGTTAGTGCAGTTGTATTCTAAAGGTACCCTGGGTACCTTTCAACGCCACTGCTCCTGTTTGTCCATCTTGAGCCCAGGGTTCGGTCGTTGGAAGTTTTGACGACCTTACCAACAACCTCCTGTACTCAGCGCACTTTGAGGTTGCATGAAAGAATGCGAAGATCATAAGCGCGCGTCCAAGAGCAGGATGGCTGCTCCACCCTGCACCCTGCAAAGTGTTGTCGATGGGCCCGGGCTACACCTGGAGATTCTTGGATCTGGCGGCTATTCACTGCGTATCAGCTGCTTCACCTCGAATTCGGTGTGCTATGTGGCCTCAAGAACCGGCACTATGTTCCAGAACTTTTCCCTCGAATCTACAGGAGTTTTCACTCTGTCACATGGAATCCCTTCTCCGTCCAAACCAAGTCGTCACGGCAGCTATCTCACCTTTTACACCACTTCATACCGAACCTATCCTCTGTCACCAGTACAGTTTCCAGTCCCTACGTATACCGTAAATGCCAAGGGACCTCAAGTAACTGTTTGTGGCCCACTAATATTCCAAATGTATCATCGCAACCTTTCAAATTCCCTGCTCCGCTTTGCCCGTTGTGTGACAAAAAAGCTCATTCGTCATGTTTTGAAGGACACTGCTGTGCTTAGTGGTGTTTCATCTTGGCTGGAAGATTGTGCTTTCGCAAGAGAAGGAAATCGTCATGAACATCCAAGGAACGACAGGACTGTCAGATTATTAGCTTCCATCGGCATGCTGGGATGGTCTTATAGCTTCGTCTGCAGCGTTTTCAATAGGTACGTGCTACGCCTCGAGAATTTTGGATTCGACACTTCTTATTCCATTTGGTACCAGCTACACTTAGCAGACAATGTTTAGCGTGGCTTCAAGAACGGAAAGTCGGCTGCAGCGCTCTTGCAAGATATCTCGTAACCTTTGACTCATTTGCACCGGCGGCGCCTCACCTTCTCAACAACCACGACACCCTGCCTACCTCGTTGTACAGCAAAATATTGAAACCATCCCTTGTTACCAGGACAGCTTCCAATCTCCACCATAGTCCGTCAGTCCATGCGAATTTAAAGCCACTGACCTTAGTCCAGTACTATTCTGAAGGTACCCTGGTTTCTTTTCAACGTCACTGCGCCTGTTTGTCCGACTTGCGCCCAGGGGTCGGTCGTCAGATAGGTTTTGGAGCCCTTACCCATGCGAAGATGATCAGCACGCTGCCAAGACCAGGAGATTTCCTTCACCCTGCACTTGGTGCCACGACTACCGGATTAATTGCGGCACCTGGGATGATGGTCTGACAGCTTCGACAAAGTGTTGTCGATAGGCCCGGGCTACACCTGGAGGTTCTTGGATCTGTTGGCTATTCGCTTCGAATTAGCTCCTTTACCTCGAAGTCGGTGTGCTATGTGGCCACAACAGCCAGCACGACGTTCCAACACTTTCCGGGGAATCTTCCGGAGCTTTCACTCTGGCACACGGGAACCCTTCTGTGTCCAAACTCACCTCTACTCCGCTTGAAACCAAACCTATATGTTATCAGGACAGTTTGCAGTCCCTACCGGATGCCGTCAATGCCAAGGGTCTTCAAGTCACTATTCTTGGCCCACTAATATTCGAAATGTATCATCACGAAGTTTGAAATTCCCTGCTCCGCTTTGCCCGTTGTGTGACAAACAAGCTCATTCGTCATGTGTTGGAGGACACTGCTGTGCTTAGTGGTGTTTCATTTTGCCTGGAAGCTTGTGGAGATAAGTTCACTGGCAAGAGCAGGAAATCGTCACGATCATCCAAGGAACGACAGGACTGTCAGATTATTAGCTTCCATCGGCATGCTGGGATGGTCTTATAGCTTCGTCTGCAATGTTTTGAATAGGCACGCGCTACGTCTGGAGATTTTTGGATTCGACACTTATTATTCCATTTCGTACCAGCTACGCTTAGCAGACAATGTGCAGCGTGGCTTCAAGAACGGACACTCGGCTGCAGCGCTGTTGAGAGATATCTCGTAACGTTTGACACATTTGCAGTAGCGGGGCCTCACCCTCTCAACAACCACGACACCCAGCCTACCTCGTTCTACAGGTAACTACTGAAACCATCTCTTTTTACCAGGACAGCCTCCAGTCCCCACTATATTCCGTCAGTCCATGCGACTTTAAAGTCACTGTTCTTAGTCCAGTACTATTCTAAAGGTACCCTGGCTACGCTGCACGTCGCCGCTCCTGTTTGTCCGACCTCCGCCCAGGCGTGGTTCGCCGGGCTTGTTTTATAGACCTTACCAAGAGCCTGCTGTACTCAGCGCACTTTGGGTTGCATGAAACCATGCGAAGGTGATAAGCACGCTGCCAAGAGCAGGAAATCTCCTTCGGCCTGCACTTGGTGCCACAATTCTGTTGGCCCTACTGAAAGAGGCAGAGGGATGTTAAGCAAGGATCCCCAAGGGCCAACCCTAGAAGAAGAGCGGTTGCAGTAGGGTGTCTTTTGGCTGTGGCCGTGCCTTATTTATTCGTTTGAACCTTCTTTACTTTGGGCATGTTGTCCCGGCTCTCTTAGTCTGTCTATCTATTGTTACGCTCCTTTTGCGTTTTGCTTACACCTACTACCTTTCCCTTTCCTTACTAGCGTATTCCGCAGGATCGTTACAGGGTACTACCAAGTAACACAACACACTACAGCATAGCATAACATTTATTATAGTGAAAGGTGTTAAATATTAACAAGCAATTAGTTAAAAAACAATTTTAACAATGGACTCCGTTACGTAGTAACTTAAAAATATTAAAATGAAACCACCAACTTGATAATGAACGCTATTAAATATTAACATGAAAATTCTAAAATGAAAACAAGAACCTTTCCTATATTTGGAATCAGTTAATTACAGAGAAAATACTAGCTGGAAATCTTGCGTACAGTCTGTGACGATATCCACTAACTAAACTACCGAGTTGCTCTCCGGTTTACTGATAAGGGGCCTCGTACAGAGCAATCCCCCTTTGTTAACTGTCCCTCTGGAGTTTTCCCACTCCTACAAAGTATTATTAACAAAACTGATACTCATCCCGATGTCGGCACTAGAAGATATAGGATGTACGGAGAACTTCCAGCCTGGAGTAGCCACGCCCTGGTCGACAGTGTACAACGGTGTCCTCAGCTTTCACCGCCATTCATCGAAGCCTCCTTGCACATAGGCGACGTCTCTAACCAGACTTAACTGGCTCAACCACCTCAGAAGTCCATACCGCTCCTTTGCCAAAGGGAACCACATGCACCAAGTCGTATTCCATGTAACTGTGAGAATGAAGTTTATGCGCCTATCTTGCATTCCCCACGACCAGTGGGTGCCGACTTGCACTGGTGCCCGGGTTCTACTTCCCCTTGTTGATGGCGGACGAACTCCTGGTCACATCTCACGGTAGACTCCAAAAAAAAACGCACACTAACTACGCAGTAGAAACCTCTAGACCACAGGCTTTTTTCTCTGGCGTCATCTCAAGCTGTTCCATCTCTTGCCGACCACCCTCTCTTTTTGGCTCTTCCAACTGCTGTTCGTGCCCCCCACTAATTAATCCGTTACACTCCCCCCCTTTAATCTATTGTGAAACAATAGCCTTGAAGAGGTGAACCCTTCATCCTACCCCGGAGAACATCTCAGTTTACAATTCCTATTCCTATTATTTCTTCAATTGAGACACATGCGCAAAGCTTGATTTTCCAGTCCCGCTCTCCGTCAATCGCACTGAGACTGGAGATGTGAATTCTTCTATAAGCCATGGGCCCTTATATCTCGGGGCGAGTTTAGCCGTGTACTTATTACTTGCCTTACTCTGGGGATGATTCTGTACGTACACTATATCGCCAACCTGAAAGTGAGGAGCTTGTCGTCCCGCATTATAGTACTTAGCCACTTTATCTCTAGCCTTCAATAAATTACGTCTGACCCGTTTCCAGGTCTCCCGAATCTCGGACTCGCTTACTTTATCCGGCAAAATGTCCTTAATCCCCCATAAATTAGATAGAGGACAGTTAGGCTGGAATTTAAACATTAACCTGAACGGGCTCTCGCCATGACTCTCGTGCCTAGCCGCATTAAATGCAAATTGCAACCAGTACAAGTTCTGGTCCCACTTGGTGTGATCATCTGAGTGATAGGCAATCAACGCATTCTTCAGGTTTCTATTAACCCTTTCACTTTGTGACGCCTTAGGATAGTAGGGTACCATGAATACGTTACGAATGCCACTTCCCCAACAAAACGATTTAAACGCCCTTGACTTAAAACACGTGGCATTATCCGAAACGACTTCCTCCGGTACTCCGAAGACAGCAATTATGCCTTGCAATTCCTTAATCACATTATGGGTGTTCGCTTCACGAACTGCTCGTATCCAAACATATTTTGTAAACGCATCAACTATCACCAGCGCATGTTTATTTCCCATCTTGCTCCTCGGAAATGGTCCGATGTAATCGACAAACAATCTCTCCATTGGCCGTTCAGCTACCTTGGAGGCCAAATACCCCACTTGCTTACTCTTTACAGGCTTGCTCTGTTTACACCTACGACACTGAGCTACTCTCTGGGTTATCTCTTTATCCATTCCTTTCCATCTGAAATACTGTTTGATCCTAGCTCTGGTTTTAAACCCCCCTAAGTGCCCCCCACTAGGCGCTTCGTGAAAATAGGTAAACAGCTCTGGCACTAAGCTCTTTGGTACCAGAATCTTTGCGTCCTGCGTTCTATTTTTACAACACAATACTCCATCCTGTACGACATATTTTGGTACTCCTTCCCCCCCCTCAACCTGTTGCAATAGGGGCCCCAATTCACTATCGTTACGTTGATAGGTCCGGATATCTTCAAACAACGAGGGAAGATTTGATAATATTGTACATACTTTTCCTGAAACTTGTTCACAATTATCCACTGGCGTATCATACATCCTTGACAGAGCATCCGCTATTGAATTACTCGAACTTCTGACATGTTTTACTGTGAACTTAAAGCTAGATAATTTTAATGCCCATCTGGCAATTTTCCCTGCTTTCCTCGGTTTCGCTAAGACCCATGATATCGCCTGATTGTCTGTTTCTAATTGAAATTCGGTATGTTCCAGGTAAAATCGATATTTCTCCAAGCCATATAACACCGCTAGGGCCTCCAATTCGTAAATTGAATATTTTCTCTCGGTCGCTGATAATCTTCGTGATGCATAAGCCACTGCTTTCCTCCCCTCGGCAGATTCTAATAGCAATACCGCCGAAATCGCTCCCGACGAGGCATCCGTTTGAAGCACAAATTTTTTTGAGAAGTCCGGTACTGCCAATATTGGAGGTGACATTAAACATTCCTTTAATTTAATAAACGCCTTTTCTTGCTCTATATCCCAATGAAACTTTACTCCTTTCTTACGTAATCTATTTAATGGTTCAGCCAAATCTGCATAAACGGGGATAAACTTCGAAAAATAATTAACCATTCCCAAAAATCTTGCTATATGCTTAACCGACCGTGGTCGCGGATATTCGCGAATCTTAAGTACTCTGTCAGGATCTACTCGTACTCCCTGTGACGAGATAATATGCCCCAAGAATCTCAATTCTGAAGTAGCGAACTTCACTTTTTGCGGATTAACTGTTAATCCAGCGTTACGTAATCTCGTAAACACCTCTCTTATATGGCAAAGATGTTCCTCAAAAGTACTCGAATAAATACAAAGATCATCTAAGTAATGATAAAGATAAGTAAATTTAATATCCCCAAAGATCTTATCTAGTAACTGTGTTAAGACCTGAGCTCCAACCGCCAAACCGAAAGGTAGTGAAGTAAATTCAAACAAATTATAATCTGTGGTGAAAGCTGTATACCGTCGAGAATTCTCATGTAAAGGGATCTGGTAATACGCACTGTTTAAATCCAAAGTTGTAAAATATCTTGCTCCTGCAAACCAATGAAATGAGTAATGAATATGGGGTAATGGGGTTGAATCAATCCGCAGTTTCTGGTTCAACTGTCTATAATCTACTACTAACCGCACGTCATTATTTGCCTTTGGTACTACGAACACCGGACTTGAATAATTTGACTGGGAGTGTACTATCACTCCAGTTTCTAACATTTCGTTTACTTTCTTTCTTAATAAATTTAGCCGATTTGGGGGTAGCCGATAAGGCGATAATCGTACCGGTGTTTGATCTTGTAACTGAATTTCATATTGCATAAGGTTCGTTCGTCCCAGGCGTTTCGTTAATACATCGGTAAACTCATCCAAAAGTGGTTGTAATTTACTCTGTTGTTGCGATGATAAATATCCCAGATCAATTTCCCTGTTTAACCGTTCTTCTTCCACATTAGAAATAACTGTACCCCCTGGACTCTGTTTTAACCAAGTTTGTAATGGAATATAAGTACTTGGCTGAAAACCGAAATAAGCTTTTGCTCTCGCTAAATCCACTACCATTTGTGTATGTCTAACAAAATCCGCTCCTAAGATCAGTGGTACAAATAATTCCTCTATGACATAAACTTTATAGTTCCAACGAAACTCCTCAATTTTCAATGGAATTACTAAGGATCCAATAATCTTCAACGGGCTGCTATCTACCGTAATGAATTGTGTTTCCTCAACCATTAGATCTCTACGCTTATCCTTAATATACTGTGCATTAACTAATGTTACCACACTACCCGTGTCAATCAACGCGAATGAGGGAATCCTATTTACCTCTATCTTCATAAAAGGCAATTCTTTATGCACTAAACCCTGTATTGCATTTATTCCGTGAACCAGCCTGTCCCTTAATTGTCAGGAATTCCTCCCGAAAGACGAGTTTTGAAATATCTGCTCTCCCTTAAGCCGTTTAACGTCACAATCTTTTACCATATGACCTGGCTTATTACAGTAATAACACACGAACACTTGTTTACTCTCTTGTTTCGTTAGTTCGGTATTCGATAGTGGCTGCCCCATTTGAATCTGAGACCCGCACGTATTTAAACTTGGCAATTGTGTACATTTCAAAGCTACCTCCTCCAACTCTTTAAAGGTCGTGGGCTTTGATTTACTCAAAAATAATGACCGGAGTTCGATATGAACTGTATTCTGTAATATATTACTCACAATCTCTTCTTCTGAAAGTACTACTTTTAGTGCCAAGGCTACCAACTTCTGCTGATTAATATAATCTAAAATACTTTCCGAAGTCCGTTGTAGCCTAAAAAAATGTCGATATAGGAGCTCATGAATTTGTGCTGATGACAGAAACATATGTAACACCTTACTATGAAAACTATCTAACGAGCCCTCTTCTGCAATTATTTGTAACAACACCGACTGTAAATTCAAGCCTACAAAAGGTTGTAACATCTGTAACACAGTCACTTGTGGTGTTCGGAAAGCTTCAGCTTGCATTTTAGCTTTCACCAAACAAATGAGAAAATCCAATATGTCGTCTGGTGATTTTACCTCAAATATTTTTAATGACGCTAAGAACGCTTGCCATGGATTCGGTACAACAAGTTTCGCGAATTTAACTTGAAGTAGCTCTGGATTGATATTCTCAGTATTTCCTGAACCAGTTGCTCCTTTATTTTCAATTCCGGTGGCATCTAATTGTGTTGCTAATGACGACAAGCGCCTCCCCAACTTATGAAGCTGTTCATTATTTTCTCCTTCTAACAATCGTGCATTTTCCTTTATCCTAAAACTCCAATACTTTAACCTTCCAACTATTCTTCGTTTCTGACTCGGTGTGATTTCCGATAACCTAAGTTCTTTTAACATTTCATCAAATAAATTAACATTCGCCTCACAAAGTCCGATTTCCTGTACCGGATCAAAACTCGCTCCGAGATTAATTGGGCTTGGTTGGCTTAATGCTTCTCGTAAACTTCTGGCCAATTCAACTACTGTACTTTTTGAATCATATTTTATCTGTCTTATTTTCAGTTCTCTTTCCAACTCCGTACGATGGAGGAATTCGGGCTGAAATACAATTTCCATTATCACACTGACAATATAATTGACCTGAAACACTATTTTGTGTACTTTGTAGTATCCTGTTAAATGTTCCCACCGACACTAAAACGTGTATGTAGGACAAAATGGCTCTGCTACCAGTGTTACGCTCCTTTTGCGTTTTGCTTACACCTACTACCTTTCCCTTTCCTTACTAGCGTATTCCGCAGGATCGTTACAGGGTACTACCAAGTAACACAACACACTACAGCATAGCATAACATTTATTATAGTGAAAGGTGTTAAATATTAACAAGCAATTAGTTAAAAAACAATAATTTTAACAATGGACTCCGTTACGTAGTAACTTAAAAATATTAAAATGAAACCACCAACTTGATAATGAACGCTATTAAATATTAACATGAAAATTCTAAAATGAAAACAAGAACCTTTCCTATATTTGGAATCAGTTAATTACAGAGAAAATACTAGCTGGAAATCTTGCGTACAGTCTGTGACGATATCCACTAACTAAACTACCGAGTTGCTCTCCGGTTTACTGATAAGGGGCCTCGTACAGAGCAATCCCCCTTTGTTAACTGTCCCTCTGGAGTTTTCCCACTCCTACAAAGTATTATTAACAAAACTGATACTCATCCCGATGTCGGCACTAGAAGATATAGGATGTACGGAGAACTTCCAGCCTGGAGTAGCCACGCCCTGGTCGACAGTGTACAACGGTGTCCTCAGCTTTCACCGCCATTCATCGAAGCCTCCTTGCACATAGGCGACGTCTCTAACCAGACTTAACTGGCTCAACCACCTCAGAAGTCCATACCGCTCCTTTGCCAAAGGGAACCACATGCACCAAGTCGTATTCCATGTAACTGTGAGAATGAAGTTTATGCGCCTATCTTGCATTCCCCACGACCAGTGGGTGCCGACTTGCACTGGTGCCCGGGTTCTACTTCCCCTTGTTGATGGCGGACGAACTCCTGGTCACATCTCACGGTAGACTCCAAAAAAAACGCACACTAACTACGCAGTAGAAACCTCTAGACCACAGGCTTTTTTCTCTGGCGTCATCTCAAGCTGTTCCATCTCTTGCCGACCACCCTCTCTTTTTGGCTCTTCCAACTGCTGTTCGTGCCCCCCACTAATTAATCCGTTACACTATACGCAGTGAAAACAAACACGACAGTCGCAAGAAGCACACTGTTGTGCAAGAGTGGGCGTGTTATTTCCTCTACCTGCCGGCTGGCCGGCTCTATACTCCCTTCTCTTTATATAATTCCTATGTTTATTTACTAAAACCCGGAACCTTGGTGATGCAGCATCCTTGAATAGGTGAACCTCTGGCCTCATCTATCAAATGTACTCCTACTAAACGGTGCTGTTACTGTGTCCTGGTCCTGTAAAGTATGTGAGTTATTGTTGCTTAGCAACTGATTCTGCTGAAGCAAGGAATAGTCTCATAGTGCTTGAAACTCCTCTGATGGATTTAAGGCATCTGCACATTTCTTTTGTTTTTTTGTTTCCCTTGGTTTCTCAGATTTGTACATGGCACTAGTTGTACATCAAGTTTGATAAATTGTTTCAGCTTGTTGCTTCTGTATGGTTATTTCTCTTCTGATTTAGGCGCATAGATTTCATCCAAATTCAAGACATTGGCTTATTCTTTCGTTTTGATGACGTGTAATCCATATTTCAACTTAGACACGTTCATTTTGTTCTTCCGTTAGGCAGTATTTCACCGAACTTGTATTTTTCTGCTGTGAATTTGAATTTCGCTTTAGTCTACCAGTGCCATACAGATTCCGATGTGCCACTCTGGGCCCTAGGTTTTCCAATTGCAGATGGTTCCTTATCGGCGAGGATACATTTCGTATGAAGTATTGGTGATCCATTCAGCTCCATTTGTCTCTTGTGTTTCAACCTTTAAACAAGGAATATGTTATAAGAAATGAGAATATTATGGGAGCACTACAGCTTTAACCTTTAAGGTGGTAAAGGAACAGGTTCAAAAGATTAAGAAGCATTGTTTGTTTGAAATGCAATGTTTTGCCATTGAGTCAGATGCTATCATAACCTTCTTGGTGTTATATTGCCAGATTTGACCTCGATAGACTTCTAACGAAGAGCCCACCCTGATAGCTTTCGGAAACACGTCTTGCTGCTTCCACCACTCGCATGCAACTCTGTATATTTTAATGTGTTGAGAACGTTGGACTTTCATTGAAAAGTTTGTGGCCTAATTCTGTCTCTCTTTTTCTTCAGTTCTGTCGGCAGCTGTATGTGCCTTCCAGCCATTTCCTCCCTGATTCTGAGGGATGAATGCTCCAGTTGACTCAATTCCGGTTTTCTGACCAGCACCCTAGCACTTAACATTTTGTGGTACTCCATCTGAAGCAGCTAACAAAGCAGAATGTTAGAGTGATGAAGCAAAGGCATCACTTTTGTTGCTATAGTTGTTTCCTTGCTATCGTTTTCTATGCACAACGGCGTCTTCTGCTTTATGATGTATTTTACTCCACAATTTGAGCACTAAAAGCCAATCTATAGGAAAGCCATTTTGAAATTTCTTTTGTACAAGTGACGAAAATCTCTTCGAATGCAGAGTACGAGCATCAATTCTTTTCGAGTGTGAAACATCTTCAGAAATCAATGCCACCCCATTACATTTTCCTGCAACACAAATCTCATCATTGAACAGTTTTACTGACCATTCTGTCCACTCTTGTACTATAGGACCCAATTTCGCACAAAAAGTTTTCTTTCCTGATAGATGCAGCTTCGGTATTCTGATGCTGCAGTCTCACTAAGTTTCCAGATTTATAAATATTTTCGTGAACATAACCTTGGAGAATGATTTGTAGACGTTCGAAATGATGTACTAAATTGTTGTGCTGACAATCATTGTTATCAGTGTTTATTTTCCATGGTTTCTCTTTCTAAAAATTCTGCTATTTCTGATCCTTCAGACTTCTGTTGGCTAGCTTCTCTCTTTCATAGTAATTTCATACACTGGTGATTTTAGCATCATTTGGTTTCTGTACGGAATAAAAAATTCCTTGTTAGCAGGTTTTAGAATGACTTCCTATTCCTTAATTGTATGTTTTATACAAAGTATGATAATCATTATCTAAATGAATAAAGGGCTTCTCTTGAGCAGGTGTAGATTTTCCATTTTTCTTGCAGCTATTTCTTTCAAATAACTCCTGTAATGTTAAATGATAAGGACAACTTGGCCTTGCTGGTATTTACATCTGCCATAGGAGCAAAATGTACGTTTTTGCTTCTATGTAGCTTTTCTTTCTTTGGTTCCAAAGCATATAATACATGTAATGTAAGCTGTTCAAATGTTATTTTGTTGCGAGGTGTACTTGAGACCTGCTTATGTTTGCTGTTGTGCTGGCTTTGGTCATCCATTACTTCATCGGTTATTCATCAATAATAGTTTTATAGTGTTCTCCATACCCTTTCTATGAAGATTAATTTGGTCTCATTGAACAGGTCTTCACTTCAGCTGTGCTATATGATTTCACAGCGGGGCGTAAATTTGGGACATACCATGCTCAGAGCTACGGAGACACCATTTCCACCCTTATGTCTTCAATCGCCAGTTTGCCGGCACTGCTAAACAGCACTTCACAACTTGGAAGTATTGATTAAGTTCCTTGCAGTAATTTATGCCACTGCAAACTACTGTTTTCTAAAAATCAGAGCTGTCTATCTGACATACATTTTGTACATGTCATGTTAAGTGGAGAAATTCTTCATATCTTCACTGTCCTGGAGATATGTTCTTTGAAGTTTGGCACGTACAAGAAAGGAAATCTCATTAATCTGGGCCATCATGGCTTCTTTGGCATTTGGACTCATAATAGATCTCGGATCTACAGTATTTATGAAGCTTGAAACGAAAGGGATGCTGAATACTTTGTGCAGATGGCCTCTGCCTGGTTCTTTGAAGAATTTAGTTATGTTTGGAGTGGCCTGCATAAAATTACAAGGAGCAAAAGGTTTTCCTGACGCTATATTTCAGCTTTATGTTCGGTTTCATGTACGTGCTTCATTGTTACATACATTTTCTCGGAGGGATGTCTTGCATTCGCAATTAGGACTGGCAGTATTTGGTATTTCGAATACACTTTTACTCCTGTGTGGTGGCTGGGAAAGAGAAAAGTCTCACCATAGTTCACATGGGTCGTAAGAGGTGACCAAAATGGGTACCCGGTGCCTGGGGGTATATCGGGTCCACCCGAGCTACCGAGGGGACTAAATATTGGGAGTCCAATTGTCCGAGGCAACAGGGCTTCAGCGTCGGACACTGCTTGACAGGGAAGTTCTTACAAGTATTCACTAGGTTTTATTAACTTGACGCAATGCCGACTGATAGTGCTTCGGAGACTCAGCAATCAGACATTGGATATTTGCTTTCCCATTACGCAAGATGTATAAAGTATTACGTTAATATTGTGGTTAATACTAACGCAGTTTGTGAAGAACACAACACAGTTAACTCCTAATTAGTGGGAGATGACAACAATTCACCACTTTTAAACAGTACTGAAGACAATGAATAGGACCTTTGTGTTGCTTGTTACTGTACCTCGCCATCATTACTGCTGATGCTGTTGCTACTGCAACTGTTCGCTGCAGATTCTCAGTAAGATTTTCAGCTTTATGAATATTTTCTTGAACCTGAACTTGGGAATGTTTTGTAGAATCGTGAAATGATCTATTAAATTGTTCTGCTGACAATCATTCATCTTCCGTACTTTCTCTCTAAAATTTCTGCTATCTCTGATCCTTCAGACTTCTGTTAGCTAGCTTCTTTCTGCCATGCTGATTTCATCCACTCTGGTGTTTTTGCCATGATTTGGTTTCTGCACTGAATAACAAGTTCCTTATGTAAGATTTGAAGCTTTCACGGCGAGCGCTATGGATCAACGCCTCACGGGTGATCAGCCGTGTCAGATGTATAATAGTCGACTCTCGGCCATTGTAGACTCCATGGCCATCTTCAGGATGAAAAGTCCAGAGGCAGTTCGAGTCGAGCGGGGATCTTGCTCCCCTGCTCGGGTGTCATTACCGCAGTACCCAGCCGTAACACGGCTTTACCTGCGGCGTGAGGGATGAGGACTTTGCTCTACTAGCATATAATAACTGGGAACATTTTGTGGTTTCTGGTGTATTTTTAGGGACGGGTTGGTCGGTTAAGAGGGATTGTCTTTTTTGTGGTGAGGAAAAAGGCTACTTACGCCCTTACCGCGGGCTAGCATGCGAGTGTAAGACTCCTACTCTGGCTTCGAACCCGGGCAGCGTACTCACGAAGCGTACTCACCGGAAGTCTTGAGGTCGAGACCTCAATGCTGCAGTACCGAATTAAGCACCTGCGCATTCAGTGGTGAAAGATGGAAACTGCCTGCCAGTGACAGTAATAGCGAGTATATTACTGATGTGCCCGAGGACAATAAGCCCTCAGTGCTCCCTGGTAGCAATTAATGGTGACGTGTTTGAAAGGTATTGGTGAACTTTGTAATGAGTCCACCATATGGCGTCGATAAGTGTTGAATGGTGCAGATGGGCGTGAGGGGTGGCTGAAATGAGCATGTTTGAAGTTTTATTCTCCATCCGAAGGTTTCGTTTGTTGTACTTAGAGTTTATTTTTTTCCATTTTTTTAATTTTCCTTTTATCTGGTCCGCAAGCGGAAAGTGCCCGCCCTTTGACTGGCCTCTTTCAGCCAATGAGGTTGCGTGCTTATCTCCTCCAAGTTTCAGGCCGTCAGTCACTCACTGTGCGGTGAGCTGAACTGTGGTTTGTGTTGTGGCCAACGAGCGGGTGATAGTCTGCGATTGTTTTTTTTGTTTTTTTTTTGTTTTTGTTTGTGGGAAAAAGGCTACTTAGGCCCTAACCGCATGCGTGCATGCGAGTGTAAGACTGCTACCTTGGCTTCGAACCCGGGCAGCCTACTCACTAAAAAACCCCATCGGAAGACATTTCATTGCAGAGCTGTATTAGGGCTTCTGCGCGTTCAGTGGATCAGAGCTGCCTGTCTGGGCCAGTAACAGCTGGTAATTACAGAAGAAATGCCCTGTCTTGCAGGGGAGAATTTGATGAGTGATTGTGGGTATAATAGTCGGGTCCCGCATTTGCACCCCGGTCAGTGACGTAAAGTTTCATGCTGGCATGCAGTGAATGCGAGCGCGTCAACGATGAAATCCTGGGCTGCAGTCATGATCAAGTCCTGGCTACAGCCTGGGGGTGACATTGATAACAAACTTTATAGTGGTATTTCTTATTCTATGTTAGGCGTCCCTAGTGGGAGCCTCGTCTGTGCTTGGCGTCCACATTGGGAGCCGTGTCAGTGCTTGGCATCCTCGATGGGTGCCGCGTCTGTTTTTTGCGTTGCCGGGTGTCGCCTGGTCGTCTGGAGTACACACTTGGCAGGCAGTCTGCCGGAAGTGCAAGTGCGAGCCAGTGCCACTCGCGAGGGGCCCTCTCCCCAGGGACCGCCTTGGCTAGGCAGCGCAAGGTCTTGGATGGCGCTGTGGGAGATGGACGTCACGTGGTATGTCTAACATACAGCCGTCAAAGTCAGTGGATTAGGTTAATGTATGAGGTTCTCAAGGTAATCGTTTATGCCGTCGTCTGTCTGGGTTGGTCAAGTTTCTGTGAAATAGGGACAGTGGTCTCTTGTGTTTGTCGATGGTTGTTTCGTATTGTCCAAGTGCAGTTACGAGTGTATTGTGGTGTGATGGGATTTTATTGTATAAGTCGAAAGCTAGTTTCTTAATAAATTGTTCTATCGTGTGCATGTGTAGCTCCTCGTGTAGTTGTTTGGATGGTGCTAAGTATGGGACTTTTGCTACTATACGTAGTATCTTATTTTGTAGTTGTTAAATTCTTTTGATATGTGGTTTTGCCGCGTAGCCCCAGACCGGCGCCGGTAAAAAAGCCAAGTGATTAGAACTGAACATAAATTTTTTTAAAAAGCTGCTCATAACTAATAATTCACTATAAAAGTAGCAGTACACAATATTCAGTATTATAGCACACCACAATGAAAGTTTCCATGACATATGTCATGCTTGTAAGTAGGAGGTTGTGATGTCTCATCATCTGTATACTTTGTCACCCAGCATGTAACAGCTCCCTTCTTGTTTTTACACTAGACATCATAACCAGTAATTACTTATATTAATATAGCCTGTATAATTTTTATTACAAACACAAAGTTGGGGAGGTAGTCTCACTGTTCTTTCACCCTGCCTCTATCTCCTACTGTTTGATGGTAAAGTAAAAATGAGCTCTGTTATCAAAATATAAGTCAAAGCCTTTGAGTACAGATGTGTTTAGTGATATTCTAAGGTTCCTCAATCTGTAGCAACAAAAGCATATTGACCACTAAGTTTCCAACTATTATTTCCTCTTTTAATACAACACAAATGTGTGTAAGTAGAATGTAGCTCTTAAGAGTAAGAACAAAAATGTCAATGAAACAAGAAATTGTGGTAAATGGCATTGAGGTTAGGAACACGTTCAACATTAGATTGAAAATTCAAATCACCCTGATAAAATAAAAAGACAAGAGCTGTCAAGTTATTAGTTTAATTCCAGCTAATAAACAGAAAAATCGTATTACATTCACAAGGCTTTCTCAAACCATTATCATTTACTAGCTTTCAGAAGCTATCCTTATACACGCTTACTTTCCTAACACTATTTAGGATAAATGTGTACAGAATTAGTTTCATTACAGATGTAGGTTTAAAATGGTAATCAAATCTTTAAAAAGAAGTTCATTGTAAACTGACTTTGAGAGTCTTCACTCCTTCCATAAAATTGAAACTGAGCGGTGACAATGTTGCCAACGTCCAATATGCCATGCTGTTTAGACATAAACACATGTAAATATTGTATATGTAATATGATTATTAAAGTTGAATTTCGACGTCAATCATGACCCTATGATCGACACATAATCGAATCGATGACTAGTCAATTGCGGTTGCTATGCCCATAACTAGGGGAATCAACAATTACCCCTATAGAGGTAATGAATCATTAATAGTAATATGTGTCGCTAAAGACAGTCGCATATTGGTGCTGTGGAATAATGAATTTTGTCAGCAATCTAACAATGTTAAATCACATCAAAGGACGTGTGGTTGAACAGTGTGTGTAAATACATTGCGTAGGTTTTGGCAGCCTTCAGTCTTCCATGTGCAGTTTAGAATTCTTCTTATTCAAGCCGATATATACTGGAACACAGAAAGAAGATTGCAAATGTGCACACAAATGTTAAAATGCACTGGCTGTGGTTCTGATGAAACATGGAATGTACAACACAGAAACCCAGGATCACATGTAAATCTAATTAGAAACAAAGACACACATTAACTTGCAAACACATCACTAAAATGGGTACAAATCTGTTACAAAGTAAAACACTTGCTTCCATGCGTGACACATTCAGTTTGTAACATGACTTATGTAGCAGTTATGGCCAGACATACAAGGAACTGCAGTGGTGGCTGTTGTCTCGGAGACGAGCGTGAAAGACATTTCATGCAAGTACCCTACCCAAGTATTCACAGATATATGTGTGACCTCTTCTTTGTGAATAAGATAGAGGGGTTTTACCTCTAATATCCATTACACTAGCAGCACCACATGCAATAAGGAGCTTTACAACATCAACATGTGCATAATAACAAGCTGCATGCAGGGGAGGGATATTCCGTCCAGCCTTAACATTAACATCTGCTCCCTTGTCCAGAAGATATTCACAAACTGCAGTCTATGCTTGTTCTGATGCAGCATGTAGAGTAGTAGATTCATCCTTAGATGAATCAGCTATTCCAATAGAAGCACCAAATTTGGGGATGCAACGAGACAACTAAAGAGGGACGAGCATTATTACACCTTGAAAACAACTCGGACTGCTTAATCCACACTCCTGAGGAACATACTTACGTTCCTTATTGCAGGACACAGATCTGACGTGCTAGATCTAGCCCTGTCCCAAACCTTAACACGCAGAACACATCTCAAAGTTATGAATGAGCTGTCATCTGACCATCTGCCCTTCATAATCACCCTAGAGGGCAATGCAGCTCTAATCCCGCCAATTAAACGCCCAAACTATAACAGAGCGAACTGGGATAAATTTGTAGACACTGTAAGCAAAACCTTGCCCACTGTCCCACTAAACACTAATGAAAGCACCAACGAAGCGGTCATCCAATTGGAAAAGGCCATAAAATAGCAACAGCCGCCTCTGTGCTTATGAGCCAGCCGCGGCAACACCAAACTAAACTCCCACAAGACATAACCTCTCTAACAGCCGAAAGGAACAGAGCCAGACGCAAATGGCAAAAAAATGTGGCACTTAACAGACCTCGAGTACGTCAAATACTTAACCTAGTAAGCGAAAGGATCTCAAATCACGTCTCGAGGCAATGGCAGAACACACTGGAGAATCTCGATTATGAACGAGACTCAGTGTGGAAAGTAGCTCGCTGCCTAACACGCGATAAAGTGCAAATTCCTCCACTCCATACTAATCAAAACATAGCCACCACCGATAAAGAAAAAGCAAATGCTCTCGCGGACGCGCTACAAGAAACATTAACTCCAAATATCACTCCCTCTTGCCCACAATTCACCGCCAAAACCGAGGAAGAAACGCGCGAATATAAAGACCAAATAACGCACAATAAAATAAGAAAAACATGTCCCAACGAAGTCAAATGGCTCATTAAACATTTACCGAAACGAAAGGCCCCTGGGCCAGACAGCATTTCGGTGGTAGCCTTAGCTAACCTACCCGAAGATGCTTTCAAACTACTATCAAAATCTTCAACTATGTGCTGGAGAAAGGGTACTACCCTGACAGATGGAAGTCAGCTATAGTCGTACACTTTCCCAAGAAGGGCAAAGATCTCTCGAACCCACAGAACTACAGACCAATTAGTCTACTAAGCGTTCTGGGAAAACTACTTGAAAAAGTAATACTAAAACGCCTAAATGCAAAATTAATCAAACAAAACAACTGTAAACGAACAATTCGGATTCCGCGCTCGCCATTCCACAACCCTGCAACTTCTGAGAGCCACAGAACACATCACGCATGGGTTTAGCTTCCGAAAATCGACAGGCGCAATCCTACTTGATGTAGAACGCGCGTTCGACAGAGTTTGGCACGCGGGCCTGCTCAAGAAACTCAAAACACTTAATATACACGACTCTAATAAAACTAATCGCAAACTATCTACACAATCGGACATTCCAGTCCAGAGTAAACAACCATCTCTCTTCCCCCCGCCCTATAAAAGCGGGATTCCCACAAGGAAGTATATTGGGGCCGATTAGCTTTAACATAACAATGAACAATATCCCGAAAACACACAACACGAACTTATTCATCTACGCAGATGACACGGCAATTGTAGCGCAATCGGGGAAAGTCGAGTTCATACACAGGAGGCTACAAAACGCCCTTAACGAGCTACAGGATTGGTTCACCAAATGGCGAATTAAGGCGAATGTCAAGAAAACGCAGGCTATCATATTCACCAAAAGAATCAACCATGGACTGGGTAAACACCAGCTTCCACCACTCACCATATTTGGAGAGAACATTGAGTGGAAAAACAGTCACCTGGTTAGGGCTTAAAATGGACCAGCGACTCACATGGAAGCAGCATATATTCCAAATAAGGGGAAAAGCGAACGCCCAATTAGGCAAACTCTATCCCCTTATAAACATGAACTCGCAACTAAAACTCAAAATGGGACCAACATTATACAAGACGCTTATCCGCCCTATACTCACTTACCTTGCTCCGGTTTGGGGTTATGCCGCAAAAACACACATTATGTGCCTACAAAGACTCCAAAACAAAATACTGCGATTGGTAGCAAAAGTGCCTTACACTGCACCAGCGGACTTACTACACGACGAATTAAAAATGCACACGATAGAGCAATTCATTAAAAAGCTCTCACACGATACGCATAAACACTTGCATAAGCATCAGAACCCTCTAATAACGAACCTAGGCAACTATACTCTGGAAATTTATAAACACGCTAGACCGCTAGCGCTTTTCGACAGAAATCTAACTCCAAACAACACGGAAGTAGGGGAATTCTTGAACAATCTACTACACTACTAAATCAAACATTGACACAGGACTGTTCCCTTCTCTATCACACAACTTAACCTTCCTTTTCCGTTTCAGACCGCTGCCTGCCACAGAGCCCTACAAGCCCTTGGCAACTGGCGAGGCGCACCGGGAGAACTAGGGCCTCCCACCAGTGTGCTAGGTGTGCGGTGAAAGCGGGCCACCGTATGATGGAGTAGGACACTCCGACGACCAGGCCAATCCAGGATACACGCACATACGACTAGACCTGCCTGTCTCTGGCAGACAAAGTAGAAATCTAGCACGATAGCATTCACCAAGCACGTTATAGTTACAAAACAATAGCTGATACGACTTGCAGGTCGTGCAACACTAGACTTAAGCTTAAATGTTGCACGAAAAACACATATTTTGTACCCTAGCAATAACATTAGCTCATATCATAACGACTTGCAGGTCCACGTGGACCTGTGCATCGCTAGATATAAGCTCGAAAATTGCACGAATAACATCAGTTTACGCTAACACTAACATTAGCAACTATCATAACGACTTGCAGGTAAATACCTGTGTAACACTATATATAAGCTAAAGAATTGCAGTCCGCCTCGATAGCGTGCTGGTTAGCGTGTCTGCCTCACGTTCAAGAGGTCGCGAGTTCGAATCTCGCTTAGGGTAAGTTATCCGGGTAAGGTTTTTTCCGAGGTTTTCCCTTATCCTGAGAAGACGAATGTCGGACAACTTAAAAGCTCCATATACCTCGGGCTCATTTGAGCATCATTTCACCCGTTTCATTCGCTCACCGTCCGATATGACGCAATGTTGGAGGAGGTTAATTAAAAAAAAAAAAAAAAAAAAAAAAAAAAAAAAAAAAAAAAATTAAAAAAAAAAAAATAAATAAATAAAGGATTGCACGAAAAAATCATATTACGCTAACACTAACGTTAGGTAATACCACAACGACTTAAAGGTCTACACCTGTGCAACGCTAGATGTAAGCTTAAACATTGCACGAATAAAAACATTTTACGCTAAAACTAACATTAGCACGCACCATGACTAACAGGCCTATTGCCTGTGAAACTTTAATCATAAGTAAGCACAAATAGTGTCTCATATTAACACAAAGATAAATCGCATGTAATCCTCTTGGTCCTGTCCAGGTTTCATGGGCATTACCAAAAAGCAACTTCTGACTCGCTCGCATGAACTACATGCCAGCTTAAAGCTTTCAAGTACTAACCGGGGTGCTATGCGGGCCCCGACTAACGCACGATGATGCACGATAACATTCCCCCCAGGGGGACCTACTACGGTAGGTCCGGGTTTGGCGCACCCGGGGCCCCGAGCCAACTGACTCCCTCGGTGTGGGCTCCTCTTCGTGGTGAGGGAGTCAGTCAAATCGCCCACCCACGTATAGGCCGTGCGTGGAGACCCGTGTCGGTGGAAAGGATTATCCTGGTGGTTGAGGGGTGCGTATCTGAGCTCGGGACAGTTTTTTTTTTCTGAATCTGGGGATGGTGCGCATTTCCGATACACTGCTTTGGTTTCTGCTTCATCTAAACGGGAGGCTAGGGACTAACCCACCCGTAGTCAATCGGCCAGGACTAGGTATTGCACCGAACTCCAGGGTGAGTGGGACGGCGAGCCCGCAACATCCCCTGTGTAGCCCTGTCATCCCAGTGGGATGACCCCTCGTTGGGCTCCGCGGTGGGTGGGGAGCACTGGGGGATGAAATTTTTAGCCTTTTTCCTATGGCAACCAATACACCTAAACGCCGCAAGCAAGTGCAGGTTGAAAAAGAGGTACACGCGTCATCGGCACGTTACCTAGTTATTCACCGGATGGAAGATGGTCAGTCATTTCTGAAGGTCAACCCTTTCATTATTCAATCAGGTCTCGATAAAATTGCCGGTCCTGTAAAATCCTGCACCCGTCTGCGATCCGGTTCACTACTTGTTGAGAGCTACACTGCCCAACAGTTTGAGAAGATACTGAAAGTCAAACTCCTCCACGGATACCCCATCCGTGTCGAGAAGCACCGAAGCCTGAACTACTCTAAGGGCGTCATTACCAGCCAGCTTTTGGATGGTATGCCGGAGGAGATACAGGGTTATCTGTCGGACCAAGGAGTAACTGAAGTTTACCGTGTAAGAGCTAAGCGTGATGGCGTGCAGGTGGATACCCACACGCTGTTTCTCACTTTTGATCGGCTCGAGTTACCTCAGAAGATGTAGGCAGGTTACGAGGTTATTCCGGTCCGACCCTAAATTCCACGACCTATGCGTTGCTTCCAGTGCCAACGCTATGGCCATACTAAGACCTCCTGTAAGACTTCGGTTGCGGTTTGTGGCAATTGTGGTAAGGATTCTCATGACGGAGCTTGTCCATCGGCTCCTAGCTGTGTGAACTGTCGAGGTAACCATCCAGCGACTTCCCGCGACTGTCCACGATACCAGGATGAGAAGGCCATCCAAGAGCTGCGGGTGAAAGAGCGTCTTTCCTTCTCCGAAGCCCGCAAACGCCATCTAGCTCGCCAGCCTCCTCTCCTGAAGTTTGGTACTTTTAGTTCAATTGTTTCTACACCAGTGCCAAAGCGGGATAGGGGCACTCAAACTTGCCCTATAGTCTCCACAACCGCCGCTCCTCGCATTGCAGTACCAGCTTCCACTTCCACCAGCTCCACGGTCCTTCCTATAAGTAGTGAAACTCGGAAATTCAAAGTCACCCCGAAACGCTCCGATTTTCTTAAAGAGCCTTCTGACTCTGCCAGTGGAAGGTGTGCCCTTAAGGCCACTTCTCCTTCACCTCCTCGGCGATCTCAATCCCAGGAGACTAGGGCGCGCAGTCGCGTGAAGCGGGATTCTCCACCTCCCGTGACCACTGGCAACCGGTTTGTACTTCTGTCTCAGGTTTCTAGTGACACTGACCCTCTTCCATCCGAGGAGCCTATGGAGCATGAACCTGCTCCACAAAGCCAGAGTCCCACACGGAATCAGAAGGGCAAATTGAAGCGACAGCCGTCGACTAAATGAACTCGGTGACCAGCTTCTCCCTTTTTCCACAGGATGTCTATCTTCCAGTGGAATACACGTGGCGTGCGCAGGCATAAATCAGAACTCGAACTGTTGGCTAATTCGCTATCCCCCAGTCTTTTCTGCCTGCAGGAAACCAAACTTAACCAGCAGGATGCTTTCACCTTTCCTGGTTTTACTCCGGTGCGATGTGATTTACCACCGGAGCCTGGTACTCCTGCACATGGGGGTGTCATGCTGCTGATCCGCGACGACGTATTTTACCAGCCTATTATGCTCACTACTACATTGCAAGCTGTAGCCGTTACTGTGAATTTACCTGGTTTTTGTTTTACATTATGCTCAGTTTACCTTCCGCCTTCTTTCCCCTTAGCCATTGGGGACCTTTCTGATCTGGTGTCCCAGCTCCCAGCGCCCTACTTCTTGTTGGGAGACTTCAACGCTCATCACCCTCTTTGGGGATCTTCTAGGGCTTGCGTAAGGGGGAAGCACCTCGCAGAGTTTTTCCATCGTAATCACCTGTCTTCTCAATACCGGCGAACCTACTTTTATTTCTGATTCCACAGGCACTCTCTCTCACCTGGATTTATCTGTTTGCACAGCACAGCTTGCCCATCGTTTGGAGTGGAACGTCGTCTCGGATACCTTCTCGAGTGATCACCTTCCCTGTGTGATCAGCCTGCTTTCCAATTACGTACCCTCGTCACGTGTACCCACCTGGCAGCTACGCAGAGCGAACTGGCCTCTTTTTTCCCACCTAGCTGTATTCGACGACCGTGTTTTCGGCAATGTTGACCAGATGGTGGATCACCTTACTACTGTGATCCAAGCCGCTGCCGAGCGTGCTATCCCTCGGTCGTCGGCCCAACCGAGGCGTTTACCCGTTCCTTGGTGGACCGAAGAATGCCGGGCGGCGGTTCGTGCAAGGCGGGCTGCACTACGTGTATTTCAGCGCCACCCTACCCTCGATAATCTGGTCATCTACAAGCGATCACGTGCCCGCGCTCGTCGGATAATACAGGCTAGTAAGAAGACATCCTGGCTCCGCTTTGTGAAATCCTTCAACTGCTTCACAAAATCGTCGGTGGTTAGGGACAAGCTCCGTCGCGTGGCCGGCAAATTTTCGCGAATTACGGTGCCTGGTCTTAAAATCAATAATGACACAGTAGTTTGCCCTAGGGCTTTCGCTGACGTCCTTGGAGGTGCTTTTGCAGAGGTGTCTAGCTCATCACATTACCACCCGGATGTTTTACCAATCAAGCAACGAGCTGAGACGCATGATTTTTCTTTCCACTCAAACAACCGCGAGTGTTATAATGCCTTATTCACAATGTCTGAGCTGGAGCGGGTCCTGGGCTCTTCAAGGCAGTCCGCTCCTGGGCCGGATGGCATTCACATCTCGATGCTGCAGCACCTGTCTTTGCCTGGCAAGCAGTATCTTTTACGAGTAATTAACCATATCTGGCATTCCGCTACTTTCCCATCCGTTTGGCGAGAAGCCACCATCGTCCCGATTTTAACCTTTTCACTGCTGACATACCATTACCTGGTCAAACCCCTCCATGCTAAGTTATTTTCAGAAAACATAAACATTTGAAAAATACCGATAATGCCATGAAAAACTATAGTAAGTGACAAAAACTCACCTCAGATGATGTAAACTGTCCTTGATAATCCACATTGTAATAATTGTCGTTTTTAAATTATATGCTGGGAAGCATATGCAACACTCACAACACAGGGTTGTCCACAAGGGGCCACTAGTATACATTTTTCTGTCTGGCATTATGTAACGTCAATGCACTGGTTTGTTACTTGCAAAATAAACATTGATTATATATTTGCACTTACATTTTTCACTTGACTTCATACTTAGGGATGTCCAAACAAGAACAGTTAAAATACATGTGAAAAATTATGTTTGGGGGAAAAAAAGCATTTCACGCAGTACATTTGCTCGTTTTCTTACACGCTTCTTTGCACAGCAACTCAGAAATTTAAAAGCGTGTGATATTTTTCAAAACAGGGTGTTACACACAAGCCAACGCCACATTTGGCACACATATACCTGCTTTCCCTTCGCTTCTTCTCTCCTAAAGATGTATTGGAGCAGACATAGCATTGCTTCGTGGGATTTGCTTTCTTTGGGGTGGGTGGTACACTGGAAGGAAAATGCCTTTCTATCAACCGTAGAGGTTGGTTACCTGATGATGGTCTTCCTGATGAAGTGGTAGGTCTTGGCGTATAGTATTTCTGAAAAATTTCTGTAATTAGTGAAATTTGGAATTCAGCCAATGAGATGTTCTTGCCAGTTTTTACATTGTACAGCGTCTGGGAATTTAGTATGACGATATCCAATAGGTGAAAGAAGAGTTTTCTGTACCATTTTAGTGACTTTCTAAGACAGTGAAGAGAACTTAGAATCATATCCGATCTATCCACTGCACCCATGTTCCTGTTGTAGTCCATTACACATTGTGGTTTTCTTACTGGTGTATTTGTAGTCCTGCTCACTTTTCCAGTTTCCTTCATGTCAGTTGAATGCATTGTAGTCAGCATACACACTTCTCGCCTATCCATCCACCTCAATGCCAGCTGATTATTTGTGTGCCTCGATTCCACTTCTTCTCTTTTCAATTTGGACGTCATCTTGGGCATTCCCTTCCTATTTTTTCTTACTGTACCACAAGCGTTAGTGCAATTCCTGTGAAGCCAATCATAAAGGAGAGGACTGGAATACCAGTTATCCAGCCAAACACTGTGCCCTTTGTGCAGATATTTATTTATGAATGTCTGGACTACTGCTCTGGAAACCCCAAATTCACGCCCCGGAATTATGTCTGTAGTTGCTCCTGTGTACAGTATAAAGTCAACGTATCCTGTTTCACAGTCACACATAACAAACAGTTTTATTCCAAACCTGTGTCGTTTGGATGGAATATATTGTGACTTTGGTTGTGTTCAAAAGTAAAGTAGACAGATGTAGTCGAGATAAAGAAACACTTTTATTTCCGTAAACAGTAACTTTGTACACTCGTTGCAACAACAAGAAAGTCTTTTCCGATTCTCCAACAGCACGGCTCCGAATTCGTAACACAAAGAACTAACTCCGTCGGCACGACTCCTCAACCTTCACATACGTCTGACTGCCTCTTCTCACACTTTACCGCTATTTATATCTCCCGGGCACTATTCTGGAAGCTTCAGGAACGCTCACTTATTGCGGTGAGATACAAAGTAGAATATTCCAGTAGCCTCTATCCTTTTCTCTCTTTCGGCAAGCGCCCCAACAATGCGGCCATTCTCTGTCTCTTTCCTTCGAGTCCTTTGCGGTAGCGCCGACAATAATGCGCTGGGCGACACTGCTCCCTCCTCAAGGCTGGTCGTCCCGAACAGCACCATCGTAACGGGCCAGACGATCCAGGTGTACCACTAACATCTTCCCTCGGGGCACCTTCTGGATGCGGTAGACTACGTCGTTAATCCTCTTTACTACTCGGTACGGTCCTTGCCACGGTTGTTGAAGTCTTGGGCAGCGTCCCTTGGTCCGGGTAGGGCGGTACAACCAGACCATGTCACCTTGCTGGAATCCTCGGCTGTTGACTTGCCTGTCGTACCGGGTCTTCATGCGGTCGCTCGCCATCTGGATGTTCTGACGAGCCATCTCGTGCATGTCGTGGAGATGGTCTACTAGACTCCACATACTCGGTTGCCGGCCGTTTCGCTTCCGGGGGGCTCCCAAAAGCCAGGTCACAAGGGAGGCGTAGATCTCGGCCGAACATTAGGCTTGCTGGTGTCATCCCGGTAGTGTCGTGTGTCGACGAACGGTAGGCCAGCAAGAACAGTGGTACCTTGAGGTCCCAGTCTCTCTGATGGCTGGCCACGACCTTCCTCAGGTGCTCCTCTAGGGTCTTGATGTATCTCTCGACCATGCCGTCCGACTGTGGATGTAGGGGTGTTGTGCGGGTCTTGTTCACCCCGTCTTTCCAATGCCTCCTTCGTTAGGTGCGACTCAAAATTGGTGCCCTGGTCGCTGTGGAGCTCTAACGGGACCCCAAAACGGCAAAACAGCTGTTCCACGAGGCAGTCTGTAATTGCCTTCGCCTCTTGGTTCGGGATGGCATACACCTCCGGCCACTTGGTGAAGTAGTCCACAGCTACCATCAGGTACTTGTTGCCTTGATCGGACACTGGGAATGGTCCAGCTATGTCGACGGCGATGCGTTCGAAGGGCGCTCCGACGTTGTACTGCTGCATGCGACCCCGGCTCCTAGTCTGGGGGCCGCGACTCGCCGCGCACACGTGACATTGACGGCACCAGTTCTCAGCGTCTGCTCGGAGCCTCAGCCAGTAGTAGCGCTGTCGGAGTTTGTCGATCGTCCGGTTTGCTCCTAGGTGTCCACCCGAGGTACCGGCGTGCACTTCCTCCAAGACTTCCGGGACCTTACTTCGGGGAAGTACCAACTGCTCTTTCTGGGTCTTCCCATCAGGTGATTCCCATACCCGGAACAGCACGCCCTCTGGTCTTCAACGAGTCCCATTAGGCCCAGTACGACTTGTATGTAGCGCTTCTGGGTGCGATGTCCTCCCAGGTTGGTCTCGTCCCTGCCTGCACTTCTCTCAAGAGTGGCCCCAAGTCGGCGTCCGCCAGCTGCTCCCTCAGGCCCGCGGTATCCCATCCGTCCGCAGGCACTGCCGTGACCACTCTGACAGCTGCGGTACGCTCCTTCTCTTCCACTCTTGCGCATTGGCCGCACTCTTCTGGGCATGGTCTTCGGGACATGGCGTCTGCGTTGCCGTGGCTCTTCCCTCTGCGATGTTCGGAGGTGAAGTCGTACTCCTGCAACCTTTGGACCCAACGGGCTGTCTGGCCCTCCAGGTTTCTAAAGCTAAGTAGCCAGGTTAGGGCGGTGTGGTCTGTTCTCAGGTGGAATGGCTGACCGTACAGGTACTTGTGGAAGTGCTCCAAGGTCTTCACTACCGCCAGTAGCTCTCGTCGGGTGACACAGTAGTTCTTCTCTGCCTTGGACAACGTCTTGCTGTAGTAGACTATCACCCGCTCGTGGCCGTTCTGGACTTGGGATAGGACGCCTCCAATGCAATGGTTGCTGGCGTCGGTGTCCACAATGAAGGCGTCGCTTGGTTGTGGGAATCCCAAAATAGGAGCACTGCAGAGCGTCCTCTTGAGCTGTCGGAAAGCGCCTTCGGCGTCCTCCGTCCACACATAAGGTCGATGTTCTTCCGTCAAGCGAGTGAGGGGTTTGGCGATGCTGGAGAAACCCTTTATGAAGCGGCGGTAATAACTGCACAATCCAAGGAAACTGCGCAGTTCTCGCCTATCCTTTGGGCGAGGCCAATCTCTCACGGCCTGTGTCTTCTCCGGATCCGTGACCACTCCGGTTGGTGAGACTATGTGGTCCAAGTAGTTGACTTCCCTGCGGAAGAGCTGGCACTTCTTGGCGTTCAGCTTCAAGCCGGTCGCCTGCAGTCTCTGCAGCACCTTGCTCAGTTTGTCAAGATGGTCTTCGAATGTCTTGCCGACGATGATGATGTCGTCCAGGTATAACAGGCAGGCGTCATAAGTCAATCCTCTCATTACTGACTCCATGAGGCGTTGGAAGGTAGCTGGTGCGTTGCAGAGACCAAAGGGCATAACTGTGAACTGCCAAAGCCCTTGGCCTGTCGAGAATGCGGTCTTCTCCTTGTCTCTCGGGTCTAGAGCCACCTGCCAGTAACCCGATTTCAAGTCCAGGGTTGAGAACCACTGCGCACCAGCAAGCGTGTCCAGGGTGTCGTCAATCCGGGGTAAGGGGAAGCAGTCCTTCCTGGTGACAGCGTTCAGCTTCCTGTAATCTACGCAGAAGCGTAGCTCGCCATTCTTCTTCACCAGAACTACAGGGGAACACCAAGGACTGTCAGACTCTTCGATCACTCCCTTGGTTCTCATGTCCTCCAGCATGTCTCGTACCGCCGCTTGTTTAGCCAACGGAACGCGTCTAGGTGGTTGCCGAATAGGCCGGGCGTCTCCGGTGTCGATGTGGTGAAGCACTCGGTCCGTGCGGCCGTAATCGCAGCTGCCTTGGCTGAAGACGCGCTGATATCTTCTCAGCAGTTGTTGGACCTTCTCTCTCTGTTCAGCGGTCAGGTGGTCGGCCGCCCTCTCCAGTAATTCTTCCAGCCGGGGCCCCAGGTGTTGCGTCGGCACCGGCTCCTGGGTCTTGTCTATTGGTGTTACGCTGACCACGGGCTCGCACGTCCCCAACTCCGTCCCGGCCTGGACGTCGTGATCGGTGTCAGTTGGGTTGAGCAGTCTCACCGGCACCTCCTCTCGGCACGGCAACAATGTCCCGGCTACACAGAGCCCGTGCACATCGTCTTCCGGTCCAGCAGCATGTTCTTCTTGCGCTGGCCTTCCAGTCGCGCCGTCACTACCATCTCGCTTCTCGCTTCCCTGAGAATGACCCTGCAGATTCCAAGGCGTTCTTCGGGGTGCCGGAGCATTACTTCCTCTCCCTTAAGCCGCAGAACCTTCTTGCCGATGTCGACCGTCGCCTCGTGGCTCCTGAGGGCATCCAGTCCCAGTATCACCTCCTCAGCCACCTCCGCGACGAACACCCACAAACGCAAGACACTTCGCCCCAATGTCAACTGCAGCAGGGTCTCCCTCTCCACAGGCAAGGTGTCACCCGATGCCGTCACTAGTTGGTACGGTCGGCTCGGTTTTCTCGACGGCAAGCCCCTGGCTACGTCAGGTCTGACGACAGTCACGGCTGCTCCAGTGTCAACAAGCACGTGGCACGGCTTCCCTCTCACCCAACCGTCCGCGATGAGGCTGTCATCCATCCGTCGGCTGACGGCGCGCAGTGTCACTCGAGGGGATGATGGTGACGGCGCCGACGTGCCCCTCGCCGGTCATTACTCGTTTTTCCGGCTGCTCTTCTTGGTGCCGGCAGTCTCTCATCAAGTGTCCCGGCTGGCCACACTCCCAACACACGCCACCTGGTCTCCGTCGGCGTCCCTGGACTGGTCTGCGGTCTTCATCGTAGCGGACACTCCTTGTCTTCGAGGTCGGGGTAGCCGTCACTTTGGCCGCTTCCATCCTTAATGCGGCCGTTAGTGCCTCGTGGATGGTCTTGTAGTCGCCGAGCATCAGGCGTTGACGTATCTCGGCATCGCGTACCCCGTCGACGAAGGTATAGGCGGCTTCTCGGGATACGAATTCGGAGGGGAGGTCCACCAAGGCTTTGCTGGCCAGCTGTTCGATTGCCAGGGCGAACTCCTGCAGCGTCTCCACTGGCAGTTGCATCCTAGATTTCAGTTGGCTGCGGTAGGCTGCGGCTAAGCGGTGGTTTCCGAATCGGTTCTCCAGGGCCTCCCAGATGTCCTTGGGCGCTGCCGCTGTCTGAACTGCGTTCAGGACCTCTGCGGCTCGCCCCTGGAGGCTATCAGCTGCGCGGCCTCTTCTTCTGGCAACCATTTGTTGTGCTTGGCCACTGTGTCGAATTGAAGGCGGAAGACCTCAAACGTTGACGTGCCATCGTACTTCGGTGGTTTGACGCGCGTCGATGTTGTGTCGCGTGCTGGAGCCTCGGCCTTGTAGTTCTTCAGCTTTTTACTAAGTATCCCTTCTACCATTGCATTTAGCTGCTTGGCGCTACCGTGTACCCTGTCTTCGAGAACGCTAAGCCGTTCCCCGACATTCTCCAGGGCGTCAACGCGTTGGCCGAGGTCCTCCATCTTTCCACCGAGCTCTTTCACATCCTTCCTTACGCCAGCCAGTTCTCGTCAATTTTCGCCGATAGCTCCGTCTTCATCTCTTTCAGCTCGGCAGCGAGGTTGTTGTTTGACGTTTCCATTTTGGCAGCGAGCTTGTGGTTTGACGTTTCCATTTTGGCAGTGAGGTTGTCGTTTGCCGTCTTCATTTCAGCCATTTCCGTCTTCATTTCGGCGAATAATTCTTTCATCATTGCCATCATCCTGGTTTCCGAATCTCTCTCCATCTTGGTTCTGACGTTGCAACTTCTAACGAGGATGTAACGAAACTAGAAGCAATTCGACGGATCCCACTTCTGACACCATTGTGACTTTGGTTGTGTTCAAAAGTAAAGTAGACAGACGTAGTCGAGATAAAGAAACACTTTTATTTCCGTAAACAGTAACTTTGTACACTCGTTGCAACAACAAGAAAGTCTTTTCCGATTCTCCAACAGCACGGCTCCGAATTCGTAACACAAAGAACTAACTCCGTCGGCACGACTCCTCAACCTTCACATACGTCTGACTGCCTCTTCTCACACTTTACCGCTATTTATATCTCCCGGGCACTATTCTGGAAGCTTCAGGAACGTTCACTTATTGCGGTGAGATACAAAGAAGAATATTCCAGTAGCCTCTATCCTTTTCTCTCTTTCGGCAAGCGCCCCAACAATGCGGCCATTCTGTCTCTTTCCTTCGAGTCCTTTGCGGTAGCGCCGACAATAATGCGCTGGGCGACAATATTGTAAAATTTGCAGGCGCCCCTTGAAAAGTACAAGGCTCTCGTCAATACAAATGTCACGAAAGGGGGTAAATACTTCACTGAAAACATTTCGGAGGTGATCTATTACTGGTCTCAGTTTATAAAGTCTTTCTCCTTGAGCTTGGTTGTCATTATCACTGAAATGCAGCACACGCAAAATGAGAAGATATCTATCCCGAGACATATAGTTCGTAAACTGTGGGGTGGCAAGAAGAGGATGTTTTGACCAGCTTTCTCCAATTGTTAACTTTTTTACCCTGGCCATAAGCAGAGTAATACCGAAAAAGACGTACAATTCTTCTTTTGTCACATCCTTCCACTTCTGAAGACGAGAGCTGGGAGATGGCTGTTCTTTCTGAATGAGAAACTTATAATATTTATTAGTTTCCTCAGCAATATTCTCAACAAAATGAGGGGAGAAATAGAGCTGGAAATAATCCAGTGCACTGAAGTTATCCCCTATATTCACAGAAATGCCTGAACTGTCCTTGTTGAAGTCATGCACACGTGGAGTAAAATTTCCAGAGCACCACTGGAACAATGAAATGTCCTTTCGTGCCCGCTTTAGCACGTGTTGGTATTGCCTGTTGCTCATTTTCACCCTCACTGCTAGCTTCACCATTATCCGTCACTTCAAAGTTGTCACTGTCCGCGAACTCCGAAATATCGGATAAATCTGACGGTAATGATTCAAAAACATTTAACATTTCCGCATCGCTAAGGTTCAACCGCTCACCATGTGAAGAAGCCATTTTCACTAAGTTGGAAAACCCTGAATACGCCATGCCGATCACGTGACCAAGCAGTGGTCGCAAGTGCATGCAGCTGTCATTGCACCCCCTTCAAATATTTCCCTGCAGAGGGCATTACTATACAGAGTGACAACAGAAATGTAGTTCACATGCTTCCCAATAGATGAAATTACATCCCTGTGTTGTTCAAATGCTTATACGAATAAAACCTTGGAAATGCCCGGCATTCAAAGTTCCGTCCGAGATAACTCGCCCGTAGCACAGCTGGCAAGCCTTTCCGTGCCCGAGATATCTCGCCCGTAGCAGTGAAAAGGTTAAAGCCTGGAAAGGACGGGCATCTACCTTCCAGTTATCGCCCAATCTCCCTCACTAGTTGCATCTGCAAAGTGATGGAGCGGATGATTAACGGGCGACTGACGTGGTGGCTTGAAACTCAACACCTGCTGTCCAACGTTCAGTGCGGTTTTCGTCGCTTCCGTTCAACGGTCGACCATTTAGTTTCCTTGTCCACGCACGTGATGGACGGCTTCGTGCGCAAGTGCCAAACGGTTGCTGTCTTTTTTGATCTTGAGAGGGCTTATGATACTTGCTGGAGGTACGGTATTCTTCGTACCCTCCATAAATGGGACATTCGTGGTCGGCTGCCCCTTTTTATTCGGGAGTTTATGCGGGATAGAGTGTTTCGGGTACGGGTGGGCTCGGTTTTGTCCCGTGTTTTTAGTCAAGAGAACGGAGTACCGCAGGGCTCGGTACTCAGCGTCACACTATTTGCCATTGCAGTCAATCCCATTGTAGAGTGCGTCCAGTCTGGCGTTTCTTCTTCACTATTTGTGGATGACTTCGCCATTTACTATAGCTCTCGGCGGACTTCTCTCTTGCAACGTCGACTCCAATTGTGTCTGGACCGACTGTTCGCTTGGAGTGTCGAAAATGGTTTTCTTTTTTCCGCCGAAAAGACAGTCTGTGTAAACTTCTGGCGTCGGAAGACGTTTCTCCCGCCTTCGCTCTGTCTCGGCCGAGATGCACTCCCTTATGCAGACGACACGAAATTTTTGGGATTGATTTTTGACCGAAAACTTAATTGGTCTTCTCACATTTCCTATTTAAAAGCAAGGTGTGAACGTTCTCTTAATGTTTTACGTGTTTTAAGTGGCACATCATGGGGAGCTGATCGGACAATTCTTTTACGATTATACCGTTCACTGGTCCGATCGAAGCTAGATTACGGTTATGTTGTGTATGCTTCGGCTCGACCATCTGTTTTAAATCGGCTTAATGCTACACACCACCGCGGTATCCGCTTGAGTATTGGCGCATTTCCTACGAGCCCAGTTATTAGCCTGTGCGCGGAAGCTGCTGAACCTCCGCTCGCCTATCGGCGGGATGTTCTTCTCAACAGCTATGCTTGCAGACTCTCTAGTCTAGCCGAACACCCGTCTTTGAGTTTATTTTTTAATGATAGCTGGGACCGCCAATACTCAGCGAGCTCTCTAGCCCTACTACCCCCTGGCGTTCGGTTTCACTGAATGCTTCGGTCTTTGGACGTCGAAATACCCGCGACGTTGCCGAGGGGTGAAACTCGATTTCCCCCATGGCTTCGCAGCGAGACCAATGTCCAACTTGGTTTGTTGTCCCTCCCGAAGTCGTCGACGCCAGATTCCGTTCTTCGTTCTGCCTTTTTAGATATTCAGTCACAGTTTGAATCCTGCAGTTTTATATACACTGACGGCTCGAAGGATGATCGGGGAGTAGGATGTGCTTGTATCCACGGTCGCCAGAGTTTTAGCTTCAAGCCTTTACCGCAGTGCTCGATTTTTACAGCAGAGTTATTTGGTATTCATCAAGCCCTTTTATACATGCAGCGCTTCATTCTTTGTTCGGATTCCTTGAGTGCCCTCCAGAGCCTACGGACGCTGTACAATTATTATCCACTGGTTCAGCGTATCCAGGACCACCTCCACACCCTCGCCAGTGCTGGCACTTGCGTCTCCTTTGGGTGGGTACCTGGTCATGTAGGTCTGCAAGGAAACGAGGCTGCCGATGCCGCTGCTAAGGCAGCAGTTTTAGCCCCAAGGTTTTTTAGCGCTTGTGTTCCCTCTGATGATCTTAGCTTATTTTTACGTCGTGCACTACTTTCACGGTGGCATAGTGAATGGAGTAATAAAATATCTTGGCTATCCGGTTGTTGCCGCGTCAAATTATAAAATGCCGACGTTTCGACCATCTTGTCGTGGTCGTTATCACAGGCAAACTGCGCCGCTATGTAGCAGCTAGTCAACTTATATACTGGCAAACAGGTGAAAGGTGCAGTTTGCCTGTGATAACGACCACGACAAGATGGTCGAAACGTCGGCATTTTATAATTTGACGCGGCAACAACCGGATAGCCAAGATATTTTAAACGATGGCCGTGGAAGCTTGAGAGAATACATTATGAATGGAGTAATGTTCAGGGGAACAAGCTTAGGGAGGTGAAACCCCTCCCTGTCACCTGGGGAACTTCCTCGCGCGTCTCTCGTCGCGAGGAAGTGATTTTAGCAAGACTGCATATCGGGCACTGCTCTTTTAGTCATCGTCACCTTCTATCTTCGGATGATGCACCGCTCTGTGCTCACTGCCATGAGCCTCTGACGGTGAAGCATGTTTTATTTCAGTGCCAGTTGTTTACTCCGCTGCGGCAATCCCTGAGTTTACCAGCAACCCTAGCCGAGGTGCTGGGAGACACTTTATGTGCTGTAGAGCGAGTGTTACATTTTATTCGAGATTGTGGACTGGACAAACGTGTTTAATTTGCGTATTTTACTTCATTTTAATTTTTACCTATAATTTATAAATTGGCTTCCTGCAGCGAGTTATTTTAACACTTGTCATTTTATGCTTATGTTTTATCTCTCCTTTTAGTGTTCAAGGTACTGTGTTGGTGACGTTTTACTGTTTTAACTGTTTTTAAATTGTCATACAATATATGGGTTTTTAGCTTCTGTTCTGTTTGGGCGCTAATGACCGTCGTAGTTGTGCGCCCTAAAACCACAATACTACTACTACTACGATAACATTAGCATTGCACGAACAAACACGTGGAGGGCTCTTTTAGTGAGTAACCCACACCCTTCAGGGCGCAGGGACCCTCACACTGTTGGCCTCAGCATGTCGGCGTCCGCCTGTAACGGGTTTTTCCTCTCCACGGTAAAAAAAAGAGAAAAAGATAAATAAGGGGAGACAGAAAGAAAGTTGGAGATAAAAGAGTGGCTTATTTCGCCAGCAGAGAAGGGAGATAGGAGGGTGTTGGTTTTACGGGGAATTTGAAGGGAGAAGTGTTTCGCGAGTTTTGAGGTTCCGCTAAGCACCCTCGTTAGTGCGGGGATAAGCCGGTAAGTTAGCGGTATCGTGGTAACGGATGTCCGGGTGACAGCCATGGCGGAGACTCTGATTGCTACACACGGGGAGTTGGGCGTGGGATGGTTGGGTTAAACGGGTATTTAAGGGATATGTTTAGACCAGGAGTATCCGCTGGTCGAAGGTGTTGGCCACTGTCTGGGTTCCTTATATTTATTTGGTCCTCTGTACTGCAGTGTTGGGTTGCTGGTCATTCAAGTTTCATAGGGAGTGTAGTCAGCTGTGTTGAAGTCCTGCTTGGTCCCATAGAGAAGTTTAGTCCTCAGTTCTTCTATTGAGGACTCCATGACGAGGTGATTATCGGTGGTCCTTTGGAAGCCTGTAGCTTTGTCGAGGCATGTTCTAAGGTCTGATTTGTGTCCGAAATTTGGGAAGTAACGTTGCTGTTGAGTTCTTGAATTTTTTGTATGATGTATTGAAGGATGGACAGTTGATCAGGAGTGGCTCCAAGACAGCGGTCTTCAGCATCTAGTCGTGAGAGGGCGTCGGTGATATGTCGTGAGAAGAGTTGGCACTGTTGGTGGTGGTCTGTTGCTGCAGTCAGCCTGGAATTCAGTTTGTTAAGTGCTGCGGTGTTAGCTTCAGAAAGAGCAGTGATCTCATTCCGGGCTGCGGTGATAGCTTCAGCTAGAGTAGTGAGCTGTGACTTAACGGCGTTGTTGGTTTCCAGGATTATGTGGAGTTGTGCCTCGATGTTGTTGAGTGGATCTTCTTGCGTAGATGTTGATGCAATGGAGTCATGTTGTGTTTGAGGTCGTGACGTGGGCAGGTTCTGTTGTGGTAGATGCGCCAAAGTCGGCTGGGTTGGTTGAGACTGGAGTGGGTGTGAGCGTCTTCCGTGGATATGATGCATACTGAGCCTGGCCTGTGATATGGCCAAAGCTATTGCAGGAGGCACATTATCGGCGGCGTCTTCTTGGTCATGCAAAGTGCAGTCCTTGGTTTCACTCGGTGCACCACAGTAGTGGCATCGAGGTGGAGAGGTGCAGTCAGCCGAGTTGTGTCCATATCCACAGCAGTAGCGACAGATTACGTGCCGAGAAACTCGCTCTCCTCAATACGCAAGCGTTGCCCGAACAGGGTTAAGCCCGCGCTCGAGGCAGCTTCGTAGTCCCGGGTGTCTGCGAACACCAACCTGACGAGACTAGATGGTCCACGGTTCGTGATGATTCGAGTGGTCCTCAAGGTAGAGCGCCACACGTGTTGAGCTGCGGTGAGAATGTGGCGTGTCGGTAAGTCCCGGGGAACATTGTAGATTACTGCGCTGTGTCTCGTAGGGGTGCAGTAGGCGTAGACGGCGGCAATAGGTTGACTGAGGAACCCAAGTGTTGCTGTGGAAGGGGCTCCCAAGAGACACTGCCACTGCCAATTCCGGGTCTATGGATATGGAGATTGCGGGAGATGCAGCGCTGACTCCCGGTGAAGGTCCATATGTTGCAGCAGTAGAATTATCGGTAAGACTGGCGCGTAGAGTACAGCGGCGACCGGTGGGTTTTTGCGGTGTGTCTTTCCCTTAGGAAACCTGTACGCATTTTGTTCCGGATCAATAGCGTTGCTCCCTCTGTGGATGCCAAACACAGACACGGCGACAGCAATAGCCGGTGATAATGGTGAACCCATGGCCACTCTATCAGTTTGTTCGAAAAACTGGCCGTTGTGGCAGAAGTAGGTGGACTTGAGAGTGTGTCTGAAGAGTTGTGTGATTTCTTCCGGAAATTGTTCTGCTATAAGATGGAGTGCGTCTTCTAGCATCACCATGGTGAAGGGGAATTCAACGTCGAATGGTGTCCATGTCTTAATGCTAAGGCACCTGTCTTTGGCTGGTAAACTCTTCCTCTTACACGTGTATAACCGCGTCTGGTGCACAGCAACATTGCCATCCGCTTGGCGCTAGGCCACCATTGTCCCGATTTTGAAGCCTGGGAAGGATCGCCAACTACTTTCCAGTTATCGCCCGATCTCCCTCACCAGTTTCATCTACAAGGTGAAGGAGCGGATGATCAACGGGCGATTGATATGGTCGCTGGAATCTCATAATCTGTTATCAAGTGTTCCGTGCGGTTTTCGCCGATTCCGTTCAGCGGACGACCACCTACTGTCCTTATACTCATGTATTATGCACGGTTTTCTGAGGAAGAGCCAAAGGGTTGTTGTCTTTTTTGGCTTGAAGAAGGCGTATGACACCTGCTGGAGGTACGGAATTCTTCGTAACCTTCTTTAATGGGGCATTCGCGGACGTATGCTGCATTTTATTAAGAAGTTTATGCGGGATAGTGTATCGGGTACGTGTGGGGTCGGTTTTATCTTCTGTTTTTACTCAAGAGAACGCAGTACCGCAGGGCTCGGTATTCAGTCACATTGTAGCCATTGTCATCAATCCAATTGTGGAGTGCATCCCATCGGGTGTTTCATCTTCGTTATTCGTGGATGACTTCGCCATTTATTGCAGTACTCGGTGAACTTCTCTCGTACAACGGCGCCTCCAAATGTGTCTTGACCGCTTGTACAATTGGAGTGTCGATAACGGCTTTAAGTTCTCCGCCGAAAAGACCGTCTGCGTTAACTTCTAGCGCCGTAAGGCGTTCCTTGCGCTTCCTTTCGGAGACGAGACGAAATTTTTGGAATTTATTTTTGATAGGAAACTTGGTCTTGCCATATCTCGTATTTAAAGGCACGGTGTGAACGTTTTCTTAATGTTTTACGGGTTTTAAGTGGCACATCCTGGGGAGCTGATCGTACCATTCCTTTACCACTGTACCGTTCAGTGGTCCGATCGAAACTTGATTACGCTTGAATCGTGGACCACTCAGCTCTACAGTCGGTTTCAACTCGCCTCAACGCTACACACCACCGTGTCATGGGATTAAGTATTGGAGCATTTCCCACGAGTCCAGTTCTTAGCATGTGTGCGGAAACTGCTGAACCTCCGCTTAGTTATTGGCGCGACGTTCTTTACTGCAGCTACACTTGCAGACTTTCTAGTCTGCCTGAACACCCATCCTTTCGTTTGTTTTACGATGATAGCTTGGACCGCCAATACTTAACGAGCTCTCTAGCCCTACTCCCTCGTGGCGTCGAAGTCGATGCCAGATTCCGTTCTTCGTTCTTTCTTTTTAGATATTCAGGTTCAGTCTGGATCCTGTAGTTTTATATACACTGACGGCCCGAGGGACAATCGAGGTGTAGGATGTGCTTTTGCTCACGGATGCGAGTTTTAGTTTTCGTCTTTTATCGCGGAGCTCGATTTTTACCGCAGAGCCTTTTGGTATATACCAAGCGCTTTTGTATATTCGTCGGCCACCCTTTCAGAAGTGGGTTATTTGTTCAGATTCTTTGAGTGCCCTTCAGAGCCTGCGGACTGCCTTAAAAACCTCGCCACTTGCGTTTCGTTTGTGGGTACCATGACACGTAGACTTACAAAGTAACGGGGCTGCCGATGCTGCTGCTAAGGCAGCAATTTTACATCCCAGGCATTTTAGCTCTTGTGCTCCCTGTTAATATTAGTTTTTTGAGGTTTCATACAATCCTGGTAATGATTGTCATGGACTTGTGCGTAACAAGCTTCGGAAGGTGAAGCCCCTCCGTGTAGCCTGGAAGACTTCCTTGCGCGTCTCTCACCGGGAGGAAGTGTTTTTAGCAAGAATGGGTATCGGGCACTGCCGGTTTAGCCTAGTTCACCTTTTATCTTCTGACACTGCACCGGTATGTGCTCATTGTAATGAACTTCTGACGGTGCGGCATGTGTTAGTTCAGTGCCAGTTTTCAATGTATCTCCGCGATTCGTTAGGGCTGCCAGTCACCCTGGCTGAGGTGCTGGCAGACACTTCCTGTGCAGTAGAGCGTGTTTTACATTTTATTCGTTTAAGTGGAATGTGCGCGTGAATCTGACTCGCTTAACGATCTTTTATCCAACCTATGATGACGTTCGGTCGTTGGTGCGAGTTCTTTCTCTCAATAAATGTAACTGTTTCCGTCTATTGCTCTACTTTGCAGTTGCTGGCACTCTATTGGTTGTTTTCAGCCTTGTTAGTTTAGTTATTGTTCTTTTTACCTTTTTACGCTTTTAGTTTTACTGGGGCACTAATAACCCTAAAACCGTACTACTACTACTACTACTACTACTACTACTACTACTACTACTACTACTACTACTACTACTACTACTACTACTACTACTACTACTAGTACTACTACTACTACTACTACTACTACTACTACTAGTACTACTACTACTACTACTACTACTACTACTACTACTACTACTACTACTACTACTACTACTACTTTCTACCAATGTGTAAACGCCAGAAGAAAACCTGTCCAGTTCTAAGAAGGCTGCTCTGAAGGTACGATTTGGACTTTTAGTGACCATTGTGAACCTGTTGTTGCCTAAAAGTGTGGAAGAGAAATTCAAAGCAATCAGAAGAAAACTAGATTTTTAATCTTCACAGATACATTGCCATATCCTTGCTGGATTATCAGGCGGTTTTCATCCCGGCTATGCCATGATTTTACAGCTTTGGTTTGGTACATAGGGTGCTGTCGGCTACCATTTGTCTCTTGTGTTTCAACCTTTAAACAAGCAATATGTTATAAGAAATGAGAAAATTATGGGAGCATTACAGCTTTAGCTTTTAAAGTGCTAAAGGAACAGGTTAAAAGAGCAAAAGATTAAGAAGCATTGTTTGTTTGAAATGCAATGTTTTGCCATTGAGTCAGATGCTATCATAACCTTCTTGGAGTTATAGTGCCAGATTTGATCTCGATAGGCTTCTATCGAAATGCCCATCCTGATAGCTTTCGGAAACACGTCTTGCTGCTTCCACCACTCGCATGCAACTCTGTATATTTTAATGTGTTGAGAACCTTGGACTTTCATTGAAAAGCGTGTGGCCTAATTCTGTCTCTCTTTTTCTTCAGTTCTGTCGGCAGCTGTATGTGCCTTCCAGCCATTTCCTCCCTGATTCTGAGGGATGAATGCTCCAGTTGACTCAATTCCGGCTTTCTGACCAGCACCCTAGCACTTAACATTTTGTGGTACTCCATCTGAAGCAGCTAACAAAGCAGAATGTTAGAGTGATGAAGCAAAGGCCTCACTTTTGTTGCTATAGTTGTTTCCTTGCTATCGTTTTCTTTGTACAACGGCGTCTTCTGCTTTATGATGTATTTTACTCCACAATTTGAGCACTAAAAGCCAATCTATAGGAAAGCCATTTTGAAATTTCTTTTGTACAAGTGACGAAAATCTCTTCGAATGCAGAGTACGAGCATCAATTCTTTTCGAGTGTGAAACATCTTCAGAAATCAATGCCACCCCATTACATTTTCCTGCAACACAAATCTCATCATTGAACAGTTTTACTGACCATTCTGTCCACTCGTGTACTATAGGACGCACTTGGGCACAAAAAGTTTTCTTTCCTGATAGATGCAGCTTCGGTATTCTGATGCTGCAGAGTCTAAGTTTCCAGCTTTATAAACATTTTCTTGAACATAACCTTGAGCATGATTTGTAGACGTTTGAAATGATCTAAATTGTTGTGCTGACAATCATTGTTATGAGAGTGTTTATCTTCCATGGTTTCTCTTTCTAAAGATTGTGCTATCTCTGATCCTTCAGACTTCTGTTGGCTAGCTTCTTTCCTTCATAGTAATTTCATACTCTGGTGATTTTATCATTTGGTTTCTGTACGGAATAAAAATTTCCTTGTTAGCTGCTTTTGGAATGACTTCCTATCCCTTAATTGTATGTTTTATACAAAGTATGATAATCATGATCTAAATGAAAAAAAAGGGCTTCTTGAGCAGGTGTAGATTTTCCATTTTTCTTGCAGCTATTTCCTTCAAATAACTCCTGTAATGTTAAATGATAAGGGTAACTCGGCCTTGCTAGTATTTACATGTGCTATAGGAGCAAAATGTACGTTTTTGCTTCTATGAAGCTTTGCTTTCTTTGGTTCCAAAGCATATAATAGATGTAATGTAAGCTGTTCAAATGTTATTTTGTTGCGAGGTGTACTTGAGACCTGCTTATGTTTGCTGTTGTGCTGGCTTTGGTCATCCATTACTTCATCGGTTATTCATCAATAATAGTTTTATAGTGTTCTCCATACCCTTTCTTGGAAGATTAATTTGGTCTCATTGAACACGGCTTCACTTCAGGTGTGCTATATGATTTCACAGCGGGGCGTAATTTTGGGACATACCATGCTCAGAGCTACGGAGACACCATTTCCACCCTTATGTCTTCAATCGCGAGTTTGCGGGCACTAGCGTGTAGAGTCCGGCGGCGACCGGTAGGTTGTTGCGGTGGGTCTTCTTTCCGTTAGGTATCGTGTACGCATTTTATTCCGGATCAATGGTGTTGCTCCCTCTGTGGATGCCAAACAGACACGGCAACAGCAATAGCCGGTGATAATGGTTAACCCATGGCCACTCCATCAGATTGTATGAAAAACTGGCCGTTGTGGCAGAAGTAGGTGGACGTGAGAGTGAGTGAAGAGTTGTGTGATTTCTTCCAGAAATTGTTCTGGTACGAGATGAAGTGCGTCTTCTAGCGGCACCCTGGTGAAGAGGAATTCAACGTCGAATGGTGTCCATGTCTTAATGCTACAGCACCTGTCTTTGGCTAGTAAACTCTTCCTCTTACACGAGTATAACTGCGTCTAGCGCATAGCAACATTGCCATCCGCTTGGCGCGAGGCCACCATTGTCCCGATTTTGAAGCCTGGGAAGGATCGCCAACTACCTTCCAGTTATCGCCCGAACTCCCTCACCAGTTGCATCTGCAAGGTGATGGAGCGCTTGATCAACGTCGATTGACATGGTTGCTGGAATCTCATAATCTGTTATCAAGTGTTCAGTGCGGTTTTCGCCGATTCCGTTCAGCGGACGACCACCTACTGTCCTTATCCTCATATTTTATGTACGGTTTTCTGAGGAAGAACCAGACGATTGCTGTCTTTTTTGACTTGAAGAAGGCGTATGACACCTGGACGTACGAATTCCTCGTACCCTTCATCAATGGGGCATTCGCGGACGTATGCTGCATTTTATTAAGGAGTTTATGCAGGATAGTCTATCGGGTACGTGTGGGGTCGGTTTTATCTTCTGTTTTTACCCAAGAGAACGGAGTACCGTAGGACTCGGTATTCAGTGTCACATTGTTTGCCATTCCCATTAATCCCATTGTGGAGTGCGACCCATCGGGTGTTTCATCTTCGTTTTTCGTGGATGACTTCGCCATTTATTGCAGTATTCGGTGAACTTCTCTCTTAGAACTCCGCCTCCAATTGTGTCTTGACCGCTTGTACACTTAGCGTGTCGCAAACGGCTTTAAGTTCTCCGCCGGAAGGCGTTTCTTGCGCTTCCTTTCGCAGACGAGACGAAATTTTTGGAATTGATTTTTGAAAGGAAACTTGGTCTTCCCATATCTCGTATTTAAAGGCACGGTGTGAACGTTTTCTTAATGTTTTACGGTTTTTAAGTGGCACATCCTGGGGAGCTGATCGTACCATTCCTTTACCACTGTACCGTTCAGTGGTCCGATCGAAACTTGATTACGGTTGAATCGTGGACTACTCAGCTCGACAGTCGGTTTCAACTCGCCTCAACGCTACACACCACCGTGTCATGGGATTAAGTATTGGAGCATTTCCCACGAGTCCAGTTCTTAGCATGTGTGCGGAAACTGCTGAACCTCTGCTTAGTTATTGGCGCGACGTTCTTTTCTGCAGCTACACTTGCAGACTTTCTAGTCTGCCTGAACACCCATCCTTTCGTTTGTTTTACGATGATAGCTTGGACCACCAATACTTAACGAGCTCTCTAGCCCTACTCCCTCGTGGCGTTCGATTTCGTTCACTGTTTCAGTGATCAGGAAACGATTTATCCCTGAGGTTGCCGAAAGGTGAAACAAGATTTCCCCATGACTCTGATGCGAGACAAATGTTAACCTGGTTTTGTTGTCCATGCCGAAGTCGATGCCAGATTCCGTTCTTCGTTCTGCCTTTTTTGATATTCAGGTTCAGTCTGGATCCTGTAGTTTTATATACACTGACGGCCCGAGGGACAATCGAGGTGTAGGATGTGCTTTTGCTCACGGTTGCGAGTTTTAGTTTTTGTCTTTTATCGCGGAGCTCGATTTTTACCGCAGAGCCTTTTGGTATATACCAAGCGCTTTTGTATATTCGCCGGCCACCCTTTCAGAAGTGGGTTATTTGTTCAGATTCTTTGAGTGCCCTTCAGAGCCTGCGGACTGCCTTAAAACCCTCGCCACTTGCGTTTCGTTTGTGGGTACCATGACACGTACACTTGCAAGGTAACGGGGCTGACGATGCTGCTGCTAAGACAGCAATTTTAGTTCCCAGGCTTTTTAGCTCTTGTGCTCCCTGTTAATTTTGCAGTTTTTTGGGGTTTCATACAATGCCTTGAGCGTAACAAGCTTCGGGAGGTGAAGCCATTCTCTGTTGCCTGGAAGACTTCCTTGCGCGTCTCTCACCGGGATGAAGTGTTTTTAGCAAGAATGGGTATCGGGCACTGCCGGTTTAGCCTAGTTCACCTTTTATCTTCTGACGCTGCACCGGTATGTGTTCACTGTAACGAACTTCTGACGGTGCGGCATGTCTCACGCTGGCTGAGGTGCTGGCAGACACTTCCTGTGCAGTAGAGCGTGTTTTACATTTTATTCGTTTAAGTGGAATGTGCGCGTGAATCTGACTCGCTTAACGATCTTTTATCCAACCTATGATGACGTTCGGTCGTTGGTGCGAGTTCTTTCTATCAATAAATGTAACTGTTTCCGTCCTTTGCTCTACTTTGCAGTTGCTGGCACTGTATTTGTTTTGCTTTCAGCCTTGTTACTTTATATATTTTTTACCTTTTTAAGCTTTTAGTTTTACTGGGGCACTAATAACCCTAGTAGTTGAGCGCCCTAAAACCGCACTACTACTGCAACTACTACTACTACGCCTACTACTACTACTACTACTACTACTACTACTACTACTACTACTACTACTACTACTACTACTATTACTACTACTGCTACTGCTACTGCTACTGCTGCTACTACTACTACTACTACTACTACTACTACTACTACTGCTACTACTACTACTACTTCTACTACTACCACCACCACTACTACTACTACTACTACTACTACTACTACTACTACTACTACTACTACTACTACTACTACTACTACTACTACTACCACTACTACTACTACTACTAGTACTACTACTGCTAATACTATTACTACTACTTTCTACCAATGTGTAAACGCCAGAAGGAAACCTGTCCAGTTCTAACAAGGCTGCTCTGAAGGTACGATGTTGACTTTTACTGACCATTGTGAACTTGTTGTTGCCTAAAAGTATATGGAAAAGAAATTCAAAGCAATCAGAAGAAAACTAGATTTTTAATCTTCACAGATACATTGCCATATCCTTGCTGGATTATCAGGCGATTTTCATCCCAGCTATGCTATGATTAGGGCTCGGAAGTTCATGCCCTAAAAACACTGAAATATGCATGCAAATATGCTCTTAAAAACCTGAAAATATGCCAAGAAATATGCACTATTGAATTAAAACAATGCCCCTTCGAAGTAGACAAGGCGAGTTAGTATAAATAAATAAAGATACCTAATTCCTTAGAGTTTGAAGCAGAAGTGGTCTCACCGCTAGTATTAACTGCTAAATTGCAGTTCACAACCAACAGTTTGCACAAATTTTCAACTGTAAAACATGGTCTGTTGTCTCGCAAAACACTTTTGTATCGTGAAAAACTCCTCTCCGCGTCACAAGATGTTATCGGGGCATATTTAAATGATGTTAACTGCTTCACAGAGAGAGTCAACTCTCTTGGTGTGGTAGATGGTTTTCTTTCAAGGATGTCTCGAATATCGCACATCTGTTTATAACCAGAATTTTTTGAAATTATATAATTCACTTTCTCTTTCACTTTTTGTCCTATGCTACCAGGAACCGAACCTAGATCACAAATTGTTTTTTCAAACACAGTGATTCATGCAAAGGAGATCCTACAGCTTCCAATGCCGTTATGGCTGTTGGTAAGAAAGAAAAATGGGCAGATACGAAACTAAGATCCTCTTTTAACCCAGTGTCTGACAGAATATTTTGCACAGTTTCTATTGATGAAGCATCTTTCGAGTCCAATGAATTAACCTCTTCAACTATTTCTATGTGCTCAGTATAATATAAAACTGCATCGACCCATGTTCTCCATCGAGTTAACACTTGTGCATGAGGAAGTCGGATATTAGGTGGTGTTGATCTAAACAACTTAACTCTTTTAGGAGATTTAACAAAAATTGTCTTTGTACTCGAAAAAAATCTATCTACCAATGAGAAAGAATCGCGCATTGTCTCAGAAATTCGATGAAGAGCGTATGCCAAACAAGTTATATGAATTAAGTTAGGAAAAATACCTTTCAGGGTTTGTCCTGATTTTACCATATAAGGACCTGCATCAGAAAAAAATAAAATTACCCGGTTGTATTTGATTCCACATGGCCATACTAATTTCAAAGAGTCCATCACAAGCTGGGTTACAGTTACATTGTCAGTGGCCGACAATTCGCACACATTAAGAAGATAAGGTGTCGTCTTTTGTTCATTATTTAAAGCACCCACGATTATATTAACAATAGAACGGCGTTCAGAATCAGGGATTTTATCAACAGACAACCACACAAACTGATCCGCTAATTCATTTTGTATATTTGACAATACGTTGTTGCTACAATGCCCTACATAAGTCTTACACAGTGTACTTTCTTCAGGCACATGTTGTTGAGTACACTTGGCAAGAAAGTTTTTAAATATCGGATTATTAATTTTGAACAAGGGAATATCAGCAGCTAAAAATGCTTGGCACAAATCATAGGAAAGTTCAGTAACTCTACTTCCTAAACACTCTACTAGCTGTTTTTGAACAGGTTCTTTGTTTGCGAGTTTTCTGATTAAATTCTCCTTATGTTTTGCTGTGTTTATGTGCCGAAGTATTTGAAATCTTTTCTCACCCCTACCTTTTTCTCACACGCTCCACAATACAGTACCCTATTATATGTAGATATTAAATCACTCGAAAACTCTTTCTGTAAATTAATTAATCTAGCACTCGAAGTAGGTTTTATTTTCGGCATTTGAAGAGCTCTTTAACATTTTATGCGCCTAATTTAATTTGGTGGGAACCGGTTCACAACACTGTTACGTTTGAAGACCATGGCACAACCACAGATTATTTGGGCACAACTGTTGGAGAGCAAGGAAGCGTTGCGATAATCGTGCTGCTCAAAACCAACTGGCCTGCACTTTATCTTTGTTAATATAAACCTCTCAGATAACGCACTGATTATTCTCTACGCAGATACATATAATGAAGGGATGGAAACTGGGGGTTCACTACATAACAACATTACTGACCTCGCGAGTTGCATCAACATGTGCAATACTACCAATATGAAAAGTATTATACACATGGTAAAAATTTTAAAAACCATAGATATCATTAAAATATGCAATATAGGGGCCATAATATTGAAATCTTCGTGAGTTGCATTATCGTGTGCAATACTACCAATGTGAGAAATATCCAGATGAAAAAATGATAAAAAACGATAAAAATCATAAAAATCATTAAAATATGCAATATAGGGGCTATAATATTGAAATAATATGCATTTATCAAAATCAAGAAAATATGCAGTTATATGCAGCATAAAGTCATGTCCAAATAACTGAAAATTCTATAATTCGTGCACATAACGTAAAAACATACATTTTTAGCCCATATGAAAAGACATGCTAATGCATGAACTTCCTAGCCCTAGCTATGAGTTTACAGCCTGGCTAAGTTTGGTACATAGGGTACTCTCGGTTACCGAAGGACCATCTCTATACCGCTTCCGTATATATCGCTGAAAATGAACCGTGGGACTTCGCAGGATTTTCGCGCTTGAAGAGTGATGTGTGTGTAGTCCACTACCACTTGATTTAAAGTGATAATTAGTTTTTGGGTGCATTCCTCGCATGTGACATGCTGGTGCTTCAAGGGTGGTATGTCCCATGTTTCCAACGTGGATTTCGGATGACTTGTGCCGCTCCTTTGCACTTTTAACGTTTCCTTAACGGTTTGCTGTGTTATGCTGCATTCTAGACACCGCCACTTGTTGCGCGGTGAAGACGCACCACTGTGTCCTCGGTGCGATGCGACTCCGACGGTACGATACGTTGTAGCAGATTGCTTGCCTTTAGCCTCTCCGTAGTCTTCTGGGTTTTGTATCGCCCTGTCCGACATCTTAGCAGATGACAATGTCTGTTGAACGTGTTTCATCGTTTCATTGTCGAAGCATCATGCTTGCTCCAATTTAAGCTTTTACCTGTCTATTAGAGCCTCGTTTTAACGTCGCGTTGTACACACGCTGCCCATATTTTCATTTGTTTTAGGTGTGTTTTAATCAGGTCCTTTGTTTTTAAGCTTGGTTGTTTCAGGTAGTTTTGGTCTTCCTGTTATACTGCTTTAGTTTCCCCCTTTTTTAACTTTGGACGGGCGCAAATGACCTTCCAGGTTTTTCACCCTACAATCCTCATTACATTCATACATATAGCCCACATGGGTCGTAAGCAGCGACAAAATGGGTACCCGGTGCCTGGGGGTATAACCGGGCCACCTGGGCTCCCGAGGGGACTTTTGTATTCTTAACGTATGATTAAGTTTTGTCTGCTTTATGCTGCATTTTACTAATTTTGCTTGAAACTACCAAATCTTCGAGTGCCGTTCAAGGGTCTGATACCATTCCTGATCGTCCTGCAAGAGTAGGCGGAGGGATGTTAACTTGGAATCACCAAGGGCGAAACCCCAGAAGACAAGCGGTTCCATTCGGAAGGCGTTTGGCTGTGGCCGTGCCTTGTTATTCATGAATATTTTGAGATAATGGGTGGTATAAATAAAAACTAGCTAGTGCTTGTGAGCTGAAGCTGGTAAGCAAGTTGAGAATCAAGCAAAAGGTCGTGATTTTGTATATATAAAAACTTCCCCTCTTCCACCAGCTCTTGCTTTCAACACAAGGCTTTTCACCACGCGACGTAAACACACCTTTTTCATGTCTAGAGGGATTTAAATATGTGTTGCATTTAAATATCCATATACTTATTCATGTTAACCCTGATACAGATACTGATTTTAAAGAACGAAAATGTAAGTAAAGATTTGGCAAATTAAATAGAAATTAAGATTCGCCTGGCATTCCACCTTTTACGTTCATACACTTTCTAAATTCCATCAGTGATTTTCTTAATGTTGTAGTATTGAGAATTTGTATAAACTGATATGTGGAAGTAGATAATTTTTTTTTAAAAATTTATTTATTATTTGAAGTCGCTTCAATATAAAAGTCATATCGCGACTAAACATTGAGGCAAAAAAGGAGGAAACAAATCATGAAGTTTACATTGTATTTAAACATTAACTTTGCATGCTTTGATGAACTTGATGATTTTCTTGTGATATTGTTGATCACCCAAAGCTAGCTGAAGGTTCTCAGGAACTCCATACTGAACTCGCTGGTGAGTGTATCTTGGGCAAACAGTGAGCAGATGCTGAACGGTAAGAGTAGAATCACACAGAGTACATTTAGGAGGAAGTTCAAGGGACAGAATGTAGGAATGAGTAAGCGCAGTGTGGCCAATGCATAATCGGATTATTAGCACCTGGTCTCGCCGGGTTAGTGTTCCAATTGTTGTGGACAGGTTAGGTATTGGACAGATATCATGCAGTTTGCTGTTGGATGTAGTTGTCCAATCTGTCTTCCATCGGTGTAGGATAGTTCTTTTAAGATGCCGTAAATAGTCTTCATATGGTAGCTTAAGATCTGGTAAGCTTGGAGGATGCTTGGTAGCTTCTTTTGCGGCAGTGTCAGCAAGATCATTTCCTGGTATGTTACAGTGGGATGGTATCCATGCCAAGATTAGTTGTTTACCTGATGTTTTGTACACTTCGTCAGTGTTTTTGTCATGACTTATAGCAATACTGACTTCACACTTTTGCCAACTGTCCCAGGCTTCCTCACCACCGTGGACAACATCTGTGCCATGGCTGCAACTTTCAAATTCTTCAAGTCATATGTATTACCTGGCTTGAAAAACTTTGGCTGGAGTTTAGTGACTGACACGTATGGTGTCAGTTGACAAGATTTCAGTTCCCACAATTTCACTGATGACTCATAAACTTCTCTAATGTCACTGTTATCATCACCATCATAAATAATGCATCCCCTTTTAGCAGGAGGAGGCTGCCAGCTGTCAGAATTGTCCGAATCAAACCTTGTCTCTTTCACTGCACTGATCTATAGCACCACATTTGTATTTGCCATCCTTCTTTGTTATTTTTATCCGAAAGTCACCAGGTATTGCAACTTCACCATCACTCTAGAGCACAGCAACGTTGGAGACTGGCCGAGGTTCCTTGTGGGCTGCCAAAGCCAGTTTGTTCACTTTCTGTTTCAAGTACTTTCCAACTTTAACACCACCACCAGGTGGCTGTATCAGCTTCCAATTACTCCTCCTGAAAATTTTAGGTCTCAAAACTGCTGCTTGAAGTTTCAGCCATCTGTCTTCTGAGAGACCCAGCTCGTGCTTTTGCACCGTTATACTGATATCCTTTACATCTATACATATAAAATATCAATAACTAATTCCAAGAGTGAGTGTGTGGGGACTAATTCCAAGATAATGTAAGACTTTATCATAAATTAAAGCTATACCGGATGAAGAAGTTTCATTTCGGGGAAATTTCAATTTAATGTCGGTTTTTTATGAAAGTCTTCAGTTATAACCCGATTTTGATTTGCACAATATTCCACTCTATGTATCGTTTTGATTACGTTATCGTCGGTAATGAGAGCGGAACACTATTACGTCATTCACATTATGCTTAGCGTTATCGTACGCAGGCAAGATGACAACACCTTAGAATGTATACAGATTGTTAAAAGGTCCCTTCGTGTTTCATTTCCCTCTGGAAGCAATTAGTGCGGAAGCAAGTCTACATTTTCTCTTTAAATGTGATTATAGTTGTTTATATCTGCATCCAAGTCCCTACATATTGTGTAGTTTTTTAGTTCCTCAACCACTAAACGTATAGTAGAGGAATTATTGCATTCCGCCCAATAATTCGATATCGAGATTATAGCAGAAATACACCTTCTGAGCCTTTCTCAATAGAGAGAGAGAGAGAGGTCTTGGTGTGCGTGCCTGTATGTGTGTAAGTGTGAACATCAAAACCCAAGCAGTCACTGTTAAAAACCAAATTTCGTATTGAAATTCGGTATCCTCCAAGAGTGCGACCTTATGGAAACCCTCCATCCAAAACTAACTTTTACATCTATAAATATTCATATTTTTAATTTTCTCAAAAATGGCCACTGTACTCGTATTTTGATTGAAATTGCATATGTTTAAGGTATTTACATGACAATTAAAATGTAGGTATACCTTTAATTTTGGGGGAATAGCCTGTGAAGTCCTTTTCATTCTGAATCACATTTGTTTGTATAACTGATCAACTGTAGAAGATAGACGAAGTCTTACTACACAAAAAATGTGTATCTAATAAAGCACACAGTTTACGTCAATATATTGTTTTTTTTTGGGGGGGGGGGCGGCGGGGACAGGTGTAAATGAAACAGTAATTGGGATTTATCCGAATTTCCAACACATGGCGATTGCCATAATTTGACGATCTGCGTTATTACAAGTGATGTACTGAAAGATTACTTTTGCTAGTATTTCGTAGATCTGCTCTAGAACTGGGCAATGAAAATTGATGGAACATTAAAGTAGGCAATTCTAAGACTTTAAAAGTGTTATCTGAATTAAAGCTATACCTACTTTGTGAAAGAGTTTCATATGGTCTTATTTTATAGATATAATTCGACCTTGATTTGTCGGAGCATTATTCTCTTCATGTTTGTATAAGCACGTTCGTATATGTTTTGACTCCATTATCAGGTTTCCGGTGATGAAAGTGGATCACTATGACATCACTTGCATTGTAACCAGGCAAGTTCACAACACCTCAGAGAAATGTCCTTGTATCATCGGAGCTGTTATGAAACTAAGCCCCGGCACTAAAGCCCATGAAGAGTCAAGCCTTACCACCCAGCTGCTGCGTCCCCCACCTCGGCCCACTACAGGCGTCATTGGTGGGCTTCAGTATTTGAGGGTGGTATGTGGTCAGCGTCTTGATCCCCCTGGGGCCGCTACTTTTCTATCAAGTAGCTCCTCAATCGGTAGCTCGGGAACCTAACGAGGCTGAGTGCACCCCGTGCCAGACCTCCGAGAGGGGATAAAATCTCCATGCTAGTACCGGGTTCTCCGCGCCAGAGGCAAGCTCGCTACCAACTGCGCTACGGAGGCGGTCATCAGAGCTGATATAGCAGCAAATATCTACAAGAGTAGAGTTTATATTTTACAACACGTATGTATTTCAGTCAACACGGTTGAAGAAAGCAGTGTATTTATGAGGCGCTTTGTTCATCTATTGAAGGAAAATCAAGACATTCTATTAAAAGCACAGTTGCCAGAAGGTAAGCGCAAACGTTTAGCAATAGCTACAGTAAAGCAACAATTGAAGGAAGAGTTTAAATAATCCATCATCGAGATGCAAATACTAAAAAAAGCAACTTAAAACAAGAATGAAGTGGAAAAGTGATTTGAAACTAATTGGCAATAAGCTTGTTTTAAAACAGTGGGAGCAGGAAATCCTGATTGAGCAAGGTGAGGTACCTACATAGCTACCTCAGAAAATAGCCACCAAAAGCTTCGTAGGAGCGAGGAAAGCGGGTTTTTATTTATACCATTTCGCGAGCAATAGCTCCGCGGTCAAGATCGGGAAGCTTTACCTTGCAAGGAGATGGAGGAGAAGGTTTTTATTTATGCGAAACCAACCTCTTGCTCCGAATTAGTGAGAAAAAGCTAGTGCTTGCTTTTATTTATACTACCCGATATCGAACTCATTTGGTGCTCCTCACTGATGCCTCTAGTTCTTGCTGGGTTTCCTATCAGGCGCTACCGAAGTGTTCGTCCCAGCTGTGCTGTATGATTTCACAGCTCAGCCGTAGTTCGCTAGATAGGATGCACTAGGCTAGTGAAGGTCCATCTACAGCCTGCAAGCGTATATAATCTCCTGCAAATTAACCCTGGGACTTTGCAGAATATTCGCGTTTGAAGCGTGCTGTAGTGTGTGTTGTCCACTACCTCTGGATTTAAAATGATAACCTTTTGTTGGGTATATCCTTCCCATGTGTCGTATTTTGGCGCTTCAAAAGCAACATGTCTCATGTTTCTAACGTGTGTTTGCGATGGCTGCTGGCACTTTTTTGTATTGTTAACGGTTGATTAACGTTTGTTTAAGGTGTGAGTGCCATCAATGCAAACAACATCATTTTCAAACTTCCTTAGGGCGTCCATCTGTACATTGTTTGCAAAGATCAGGCAGAATTTCTCTTGCTTCAAGTTGGGGTTATCTGAACGTATCACTCCCTGAGATTTATACAGGCGAGATATACTGTTGCATTCATTATGTCGTAAACCTACTAATTAGACCTCAACCAGGGGGTAGCATCAGGTGGTAGAGTTAATCGGTATCAGGAATTACTGGAAAGTGTGGATTTTTTATACAACTGAACACGAGATTTCTAACACCAAAAGGAGTAGTTTAATTTAGACTCTAAGTAGAAACTTACAATAACCTAATTCACAAAATGTTTTACATCAAGAATACCTGGTTAGATGGTGCTTGGTACCTGATGATTACATAGGACACGGAGAGACGTGATGTCCCATGTCTGTTCCTCGGAAGCTTAGTTTAGAAGAGGAAGTTCCTACAGTGTTCCCACCAACACTTCCGATATCCCCTTCTAGCCCTTCATTGGCCTTGGCACCACCAACCTTAGCATACTAACACTCCGTGGGACCACAGGCTATGGGGACACAATATGCTCTACCCACATATCGACTGCTTTAGCATCATTACTTTCTCTATACTCTTCCAAACCATACTGTAGAATAATATTTCTCATATCTTGTTTTGTTGCAAGATGAAATCTTTGAATATTGTTTTCTTCCAAAGAATTTCTGTTTCATTTAATGTGGTCCAGAGGTATTTTAATATTGACCTGTGCTGCAAGTTGCTCTTTTTCTTGTTTGGTAAAACCACTCTACGAATATCACAGCTATGTCCAACATGTGCGCTTTCAAAAGTAACCTGTCAGACCCATATTACCTAGTCTACCTTCATACTTTCTGGGCAATAAGCATGAATTTTATTTGAGCCAGAAGTTTTAAAACTCCTAATAGCCTTTCCATTAGACACGTAATTTCCGTTTCTGTGACAATAATAGTATATAGTCCTGCTTCCATCCCGATGTCTTCTGCTACCACCACGCTGTGCATATCTTGTCGTTGTCTCTTGCACTATTTTGTCTTTCCAGACACTAAACTCGGATACAGTTGTAAACATTAAATTATCGTTTTTATGCTAAAGTCATGTACTTGCTTAAGGCGCTTTCATATTCAGAAATATGCACATTGCACAGGGAGCACTTCTTAATATTTCCTGCTAACCTCATGTTATGACTTAGCAAATGTCTGTTAAGGCCATATTTATCTCCGAGTTCTTTATAGCACACATCGCATGTTAACAAACCCACTTCTTTATTTGCCATCCCGGCTCGGTCTGTCAAAGTTGGTATTCAGTGTTGCGAAAGAGGCAGAGGAACGTTATGCTGGGACCACCAAGGGCCAAACCCCAGAAGACAAGCGGTTCCAATCGGGTGGTTTTTGGTTGTGGCCGTGCCTTGTAATTCGTTTCTATTATGTGAGGTAATATTATCGGGCGCATTTAAAGCTCCTTGCTTATGCGTCTTATATTTGCTGGATTTCATGCCAGGCACTTTTCATATCCAGCCCGCTTACGTATAAATCGCCTGAAAATGAACCGTGGGACTGCAGGTGTCCCGCTCGAAGAGTGATATGTGCGTGGACCACTACCCCTTGATTCAAATTGATAACCACTTTGTGGGGTATAACATTCCCCTGTGACAGGTGTAAGTGTCTCAAAGGTGATATGTGCCATATTTGTAACATGGCCTTGCGATGGCTGTTTCGCTTTTATGTAGTTTAAACTCTTGGCTGTCTTATGTCATCTTACTCATTTTAGTTGAAACTACCAAATCTTCTAAGATCGTCGATACTTAGGTGTGAATGCTGGGTTACAGATAGTGCTCCAAAGCTCATCATTAACGCTGTGTAGCTTGGAATTCTTTATCTTACGTCTAGTTCTTCCCTTTCTACCAATATGTATACGGCAGAAGGAAGCTTACTCTACTGGTTCTAACAATGCCGCTTTGAAAGTAATCTGTTGCTTTTACTATCCATTGTGAACTTGCACCTGCCTAAAAGATGCAACAAGATCAGCAAGACGATTGGCCTTGGTAACCTTTTGTCTTTTTCAGTGAGCATTGCGTGTTTCGTAATACCAAATGGTACACAAGAATGGTAACGAGATAGCACCCGTCTCTCGGTTTCTTGACCACTGCCAACTGATTTAATGTGGCAACCTCATTGCTGGCTGATTGTGGTTGTGCAGGGTCTGATCTCAATTCTGTTGGCCCTACAGAAAGAGGCAGAGGGATTTTAAGCAAGGATCCCCAAGGGCCAACCCTAGAAGAAGAGCGGTTGCAGTAGGGTGTCTTTTGGCTGTGGCCGTGCCTTATTTATTCGTTTGAACCTTCTTTACTTTCGGAATGTTGTCTCGGGTCTTTTACTCTGCCTATCTATACGCACTGAAAACAAACACGACAGTCTCAAGAAACACTGTTGTGTAGCAGTGGGCGTGTTATTTCCTCAACCCACACGCTACCTGCCAGCTGGCCGGCTCTATACTCCGTTCTCTTTATGTAATTCCTATGATTACTTACTAAAATCCGGAACCTTGGTGATGCAGCATCCTTGAATAGGTGAACCTCTGGCCTCATCTCTCAAATGTACTGCTACTAAACGGTGCTGATACTGTATCCTGGTCCTGTAAAGTATGTGAGTTATAGTTGCTTAGCAACTGATTCTGCTGTAGCAAGGAATAGTCTCATAGTGCTTGAAACTCCTCTGATGGATTTAAAGCATCTGCACTTAATGATCCATTTCTTTTGTTTTCTTGTTTCCCTTGGTTTCTCAGATTTGCACATGGCACTAGTTGTACATCAAGTTTGATAAAATGTTTTAGCTTGTTGCTTCTGTATGCTTATTTCTCTTCTGAGTTAGGCGCATAGATTTCATCCAAATTCTTCAAATAAGACATTGGCTTATTCTTTCGTTTTGATGACGTGTAATCCATATTTCAACTTAGACACGTTCATTTTGTTCTTCCATTAGGCAAAGTGACTGAATTTGTATTTCTGCTGTGAATTTGAATTTCGCTTTAGTCTACCAGTGCCATACAGATTCTGATGAGCCACTCTGTTTAGGCCCTAGGTTTTCCAATTGCAGATGGTTCCTTATCGGCGAGGATACATTTCGTATGAAGTATTGGAGATCCATTCAGCTCCATTTGTCTCTTGTGTTTCAACCTTTAAACAAGGAATATGTTATAAGAAATGAGAATATTATGGGAGCACTACAGCTTTAGCCTTTAAAGTGCTAAAGGAACAGGTTAAAAGAGCAAAAGATTAAGAAGCATTGTTTGTTTGAAATGCAATGTTTTGCCATTGAGTCAGATGCTATCATAACCTTCTTGGTGTTATATTGCCAGATTTGACCTCGATAGACTTCTATCGAAATGCCCATCCTGATAGCTTTCGGAAACACGTCTTGCTGCTTCCACCACTCGCATGCAACTCTATATTTTAATGTGTTGAGAACCTTGGACTTTCATTGAAAAGCGTGTGGCCTAATTCTGTCTCTCATTTTCTTCAGTTCTGTCGGCAGCTGTATGTGCCTTCCAGCCATTTCCTCCCTGATTCTGAGGGATGAATGCTCCAGTTGACTCAATTCCGGCTTTCTGACCAGCACCCTAGCACTTAACATTTTGTGGTACTCCATCTGAAGCAGCTAACAAAGCAGAATGTTAGAGTGATGAAGCAAAGGCCTCACTTTTGTTGCTATAGTTGTTTCCTTGCTATCGTTTTCTATGCACAACGGCATCTTCTGCTTTATGATGTATTTTACTCCACAATTTGAGCACTAAAAGCCAATCTATAGGAAAGCCATTTTGAAATTTCTTTTGTACAAGTGACGAAAATCTCTTCGAATGCAGAGTACGAGCATCAATTCTTTTCCAGTGTGAAACATCTTCAGAAATCAATGCCACTTCATTACATTTTCCTGCAACACAAATCTCATCATCGAACAGTTTTACTGACCATTCTGTCCACTCTTGTACCATAGGACCCAATTTCGCACAAAAAGTTTTCTTTCCTGATAGATGCAGCTTCGGTATTCTGATGCTGCAGTCTCACTAAGTTTCCAGCTTTATAAACATTTTCTTGAATATAACCTTGAGAATGATTTGTAGACGTTTGAAATGATCTACTAAATTGTTGTGCTGACAATCATTGTTATCAGTGTTTATTTTCCATGGTTTCTCTTTCTAAAAATTCTGCTATTTCTGATCCTTCAGACTTCTGTTGGCTAGCTTCTTACTTTCATAGTAATTTCATACACTGGTGATTTTAGCATCATTTGGTTTCTGGACGGAATAAAAAATTCCTTGTTAGCAGGTTTTGGAATGACTTCCTATCCCTTAATTGTATGTTTTATACAAAGTATGATAATCATTATCTAAATTAATAAAGGGCTTCTCTTGAGCAGGTGTAGATTTTCCATTTTTCTTGCAGCTATTTCTTTCAAATAACTCCTGTAATGTTAAATGATTAGGACAACTTGGCCTTGCTGGTATTTACATCTGCTATAGGAGCAAAATGTACGCTTTTGCTTCTATGTAGCTTTGCTTTCTTTGGTTCCAAAGCATATAATACATGTAATGTAAGCTGTTCAAATGTTATTTTGTTGCGAGGTGTACTTGAGACCTGCTTATGTTTGCTGTTGTGCTGGCTTTGGTCATCCATTACTTCATCGGTTATTCATCAATAATAGTTTTATAGTGTTCTCCATACCCTTTCTATGAAGATTAATTTGGTCTCATTGAACACGTCTTCACTTCAGCTGTGCTATATGATTTCACAGCGGGGCGTGAATTTGGGACGTACCATGCTCAGAGCTACGAAGACACCATTTCCACCCTTATGTCTTCAATCGCGAGTTTGCCGGCACTATTAAACAGCACTTCACAACTTGGAAGTATTGATTAAGTTCCTTGCAGTAATTTATGCCACTGCAAACTACTGTTTTCTAAAAATCAGAGCTGTCTATCTGACATACATTTTGTACATGTCATGTTAAGTGGAGAAATTCTTCATATCTTCACTGTCCTGGAGATATGTTCTTTGAAGTTGGGCACGTACAAGAAAGGAAATCTCATTAATCTGGGCCATCATGGCTTTTTTGGCATTTGGGCTCATAATGGATCACGGATCTACAGTATTTATGAAGCTCGAAACGGAAGGGATGCTAAATACTTTGTGCAGAAGGCCTCATCCCGGTTCTTTGAAGAATTTAGTTATGCTTGGAGTGGCCTGCATAAAATTACAAGGAGCAAAAGGTATTCCTGATGCTATATTTCAGCTTTATGTTCAGTTTCATGTACGTGCTTCATTGTTACATACATTTTCTCGGAGGGATGTCTTGCATTCGTAATTAGGACTGGCAGTATTTGGTATTTCGAATGCACTTTTACTCCTGTGTGGTGGCTGGGAAAGAGAAAAGTCTCACCATAGTTCACATGGGTCGTAAGAGGTGACCAAAATGGGTACCCGGTGCCTGGGGGTATATCGGGTCCACCCGAGCTACCGAGGGGACTAAATATTGGGAGTCCAATTGTCCGAGGCAACAGGGCTTCAGCGTCGGACACTGCTTGACAGGGAAGTTCTTACAAGTATTCACTAGGTTTTATTAACTTGACCCAATGCCGACTGATAGTGCTTCGGAGACTCAGCAATCAGACATTGGATATTTGCTTTCCCATTACGCAAGATGTATAAAGTATTACGTTAATATTGTGGTTAATACTAACGCAGTTTGTGAAGAACACAACACAGTTAACTCCTAATTAGTGGGAGATGACAACAATTCACCACTTTTAAACAGTACTGAAGACAATGAATAGGACCTTTGTGTTGCTTGTTACTGTACCTCGCCATCATTACTGCTGATGCTGTTGCTACTGCAACTGTTCGCTGCAGATTCTCAGTAAGATTTTCAGCTTTATGAATATTTTCTTGAACCTGAACTTGGGAATGTTTTGTAGAATCGTGAAATGATCTATTAAATTGTTCTGCTGACAATCATTCATCTTCCGTACTTTCTCTCTAAAATTTCTGCTATCTCTGATCCTTCAGACTTCTGTTAGCTAGCTTCTTTCTGCCATGCTGATTTCATCCACTCTGGTGTTTTTGCCATGATTTGGTTTCTGCACTGAATAACAAGTTCCTTATGTAAGATTTGAAGCTTTCACGGCGAGCGCTATGGATCAACGCCTCAGGGGTGATCAGCCGTGTCAGATTTATAATAGTCGACTCTCGGCCATTGTAGACTCCATGGCCATCTTCAGGATGAAAAGTCCAGAGGCAGTTCGAGTCGAGCGGGGATCTTGCTCCCCTGCTCGGGTGTCATTACCGCAGTACCCAGCCGTAACACGGCTTTACCTGCGGGGTGAGGGATGAGGACTTTGCTCTACTAGGATATAATAACTGGGAACATTTTGTGGTTTCTGGTGTATTTTTAGGGACGGGTTGGTCGGTTAAGGGGGATTGTCTTTTTTGTGGTGAGGAAAAAGGCTACTTACGCCCTTACCGCGGGCTAGCATGCGAGTGTAAGACTCCTACTCTGGCTTCGAACCCGGGCAGCGTACTCACGAAGCGTACTCACCGGAAGTCTTGAGGTCGAGACCTCAATGCTGCAGTACCGAATTAAGCACCTGCGCATTCAGTGGTGAAAGATGGAAACTGCCTGCCAGTGACAGTAATAGCGAGTATATTACTGATGTGCCCGAGGACAATAAGCCCTCAGTGCTCCCTGGTAGCAATTAATGGTGACGTGTTTGAAAGGTATTGGTGAACTTTGTAATGAGTCCACCATATGGCGTCGATAAGTGTTGAATGGTGCAGATGGGCGTGAGGGGTGGCTGAAATGAGCATGTTTGAAGTTTTATTCTCCATCCGAAGGTTTCGTTTGTTGTACTTAGAGTTTATTTTTTTCCATTTTTTTTAATTTTCCTTTTATCTGGTCCGCAAGCGGAAAGTGCCCGCCCTTTGACTGGCCTCTTTCAGCCAATGAGGTTGCGTGCTTATCTCCTCCAAGTTTCAGGCCGTCAGTCACTCACTGTGCGGTGAGCTGAACTGTGGTTTGTGTTGTGGCCAACGAGCGGGTGGTGGTCTGCGATTGTTTTTTTTGTTTTTTTTTTTTGTTTTTGTTTGTGGGAAAAAGGCTACTTAGGCCCTAACCGCATGCGTGCATGCGAGTGTAAGACTGCTACCTTGGCTTCGAACCCGGGCAGCCTACTCACTAAAAAACCCCATCGGAAGACATTTCATTGCAGAGCTGTATTAGGGCTTCTGCGCGTTCAGTGGATCAGAGCTGCCTGTCTGGGCCAGTAACAGCTGGTAATTACAGAAGAAATGCCCTGTCTTGCAGGGGAGAATTTGATGAGTGATTGTGGGTATAATAGTCGGGTCCCGCATTTGCACCCCGGTCAGTGACGTAAAGTTTCATGCTGGCATGCAGTGAATGCGAGCGCGTCAACGATGAAATCCTGGGCTGCAGTCATGATCAAGTCCTGGCTACAGCCTGGGGGTGACATTGATAACAAACTTTATAGTGGTATTTCTTATTCTATGTTAGGCGTCCCTAGTGGGAGCCTCGTCTGTGCTTGGCGTCCACATTGGGAGCCGTGTCAGTGCTTGGCATCCTCGATGGGTGCCGCGTCTGTTTTTTGCGTTGCCGGGTGTCGCCTGGTCGTCTGGAGTACACACTTGGCAGGCAGTCTGCCGGAAGTGCAAGTGCGAGCCAGTGCCACTCGCGAGGGGCCCTCTCCCCAGGGACCGCCTTGGCTAGGCAGCGCAAGGTCTTGGAGGGCGCTGTGGGAGATGGACGTCACGTGGTATGTCTAACATACAGCCGTCAAAGTCAGTGGATTAGGTTAATGTATGAGGTTCTCAAGGTAATCGTTTATGCCGTCGTCTATGTCTGGGTTGGTCAAGTTTCTGTGAAATAGGGACAGTGGTCTCTTGTGTTTGTCGATGGTTGTTTCGTATTGTCCAAGTGCAGTTACGAGTGTATTGTGGTGTGATGGGATTTTATTGTATAAGTCGAAAGCTAGTTTCTTAATAAATTGTTCTATCGTGTGCATGTGTAGCTCCTCGTGTAGTTGTTTGGATGGTGCTAAGTATGGGACTTTTGCTACTATACGTAGTATCTTATTTTGTAGCTGTTAAATTCTTTTGATATGTGGTTTTGCCGCGTAGCCCCAGACCGGCGCCGGTAAAAAAGCCAAGTGATTAGAACTGAACATAAATTTTTTTAAAAAGCTGCTCATAACTAATAATTCACTATAAAAGTAGCAGTACACAATATTCAGTATTATAGCACACCACAATGAAAGTTTCCATGACATATGTCATGCTTGTAAGTAGGAGCTTGTGATGTCTCATCATCTGTATACTTTGTCACCCAGCATGTAACAACTCCCTTCTTGTTTTTACACTAGACATCATAACCAGTAATTACTTATATTAATATAGCCTGTATAATTTTTATTACAAACACAAAGTTGGGGAGGTAGTCTCACTGTTCTTTCACCCTGCCTCTATCTCCTACTGTTTGATGGTAAAGTAAAAATGAGCTCTGTTATCAAAATATAAGTCAAAGCCTTTGAGTACAGATGTGTTTAGTGATATTCTAAGGTTCCTCAATCTGTAGCAACAAAAGCATATTGACCACTAAGTTTCCAACTATTATTTCCTCTTTTAATACAACACAAATGTGTGTAAGTAGAATGTAGCTCTTAAGAGTAAGAACAAAAATGTCAATGAAACAAGAAATTGTGGTAAATGGCATTGAGGTTAGGAACACGTTCAACATTAGATTGAAAATTCAAATCACCCTGATAAAATAAAAAGACAAGAGCTGTCAAGTTATTAGTTTAATTCCAGCTAATAAACAGAAAAATCGTATTACATTCACAAGGCTTTCTCAAACCATTATCATTTACTAGCTTTCAGAAGCTATCCTTATACACGCTTACTTTCCTAACACTATTTAGGATAAATGTGTACAGAATTAGTTTCATTACAGATGAAGGTTTAAAATGGTAATCAAATCTTTAAAAAGAAGTTCATTGTAAACTGACTTTGAGAGTCTTCACTCCTTCCATAAAATTGAAACTGAGCGGTGACAATGTTGCCAACGTCCAATATGCCATGCTGTTTAGACATAAACACATGTAAATATTGTATATGTAATATGATTATTAAAGTTGAATTTCGACGTCAATCATGACCCTCTGATCGACACATAATCGAATCGATGACTAGTCAATTGCGGTTGCTATGCCCATAACTAGGGGAATCAACAATTACCCCTATAGAGGTAATGAATCATTAATAGTAATATGTGTCGCTAAAGACAGTCGCATATTGGTGCTGTGGAATAATGAATTTTGTCAGCAATCTAACAATGTTAAATCACATCAAAGGACGTGTGGTTGAACAGTGTGTGTAAATACATTGCGTAGGTTTTGGCAGCCTTCAGTCTTCCATGTGCAGTTTAGAATTCTTCTTATTCAAGCCGATATATACTGGAACACAGAAAGAAGATTGCAAATGTGCACACAAATGTTAAAATGCACTGGCTGTGGTTCTGATGAAACATGGAATGTACAACACAGAAACCCAGGATCACATGTAAATGTAATTAGAAACAAAGACACACATTAACTTGCAAACACATCACTAAAATGGGTACAAATCTGTTACAAAGTAAAACACTTGCTTCCATGCGTGACACATTCAGTTTGTAACATGACTTATGTAGCAGTTGTGGCCAGACATACAAGGAACTGCAGTGGTGGCTGTTGTCTCGGAGACGAGCGTGAAAGACATTTCATGCAAGTACCCTACCCAAGTATTCACAGATATATGTGTGACCTCTTCTTTGTGAATAAGATAGAGGGGTTCTACCTCTAATATCCATTACACTAGCAGCACCACATGCAATAAGGAGCTTTACAACATCAACATGTGCATAATAACAAGCTGCATGCAGGGGAGGGATATTCCGTCCAGCCTTAACATTAACATCTGCTCCCTTGTCCAGAAGATATTCACAAACTGCAGTCTATGCTTGTTCTGATGCAGCATGTAGAGTAGTAGATTCATCCTTAGATGAATCAGCTATTCCAATAGAAGCACCAAATTTGGGGATGCAACGAGACAACTAAAGAGGGACGAGCATTATTACACCTTGAAAACAACTCGGACTGCTTAATCCACACTCCTGAGGAACATACTTACGTTCCTTATTGCAGGACACAGATCTGACGTGCTAGATCTAGCCCTGTCCCAAACCTTAACACGCAGAACACATCTCAAAGTTATGAATGAGCTGTCATCTGACCATCTGCCCTTCATAATCACCCTAGAGGGCAATGCAGCTCTAATCCCGCCAATTAAACGCCCAAACTATAACAGAGCGAACTGGGATAAATTTGTAGACACTGTAAGCAAAACCTTGCCCACTGTCCCACTAAACACTAATGAAAGCACCAACGAAGCGGTCATCCAATTGGAAAAGGCCATAAAATAGCAACAGCCGCCTCTGTGCTTATGAGCCAGCCGCGGCAACACCAAACTAAACTCCCACAAGACATAACCTCTCTAACAGCCGAAAGGAACAGAGCCAGACGCAAATGGCAAAAAAATGTGGCACTTAACAGACCTCGAGTACGTCAAATACTTAACCTAGTAAGCGAAAGGATCTCAAATCACGTCTCGAGGCAATGGCAGAACACACTGGAGAATCTCGATTATGAACGAGACTCAGTGTGGAAAGTAGCTCGCTGCCTAACACGCGATAAAGTGCAAATTCCTCCACTCCATACTAATCAAAACATAGCCACCACCGATAAAGAAAAAGCAAATGCTCTCGCGGACGCGCTACAAGAAACATTAACTCCAAATATCACTCCCTCTTGCCCACAATTCACCGCCAAAACCGAGGAAGAAACGCGCGAATATAAAGACCAAATAACGCACAATAAAATAAGAAAAACATGTCCCAACGAAGTCAAATGGCTCATTAAACATTTACCGAAACGAAAGGCCCCTGGGCCAGACAGCATTTCGGTGGTAGCCTTAGCTAACCTACCCGAAGATGCTTTCAAACTACTATCAAAATCTTCAACTATGTGCTGGAGAAAGGGTACTACCCTGACAGATGGAAGTCAGCTATAGTCGTACACTTTCCCAAGAAGGGCAAAGATCTCTCGAACCCACAGAACTACAGACCAATTAGTCTACTAAGCGTTCTGGGAAAACTACTTGAAAAAGTAATACTAAAACGCCTAAATGCAAAATTAATCAAACAAAACAACTGTAAACGAACAATTCGGATTCCGCGCTCGCCATTCCACTACCCTGCAACTTCTGAGAGCCACAGAACACATCACGCATGGGTTTAGCTTCCGAAAATCGACAGGCGCAATCCTACTTGATGTAGAACGCGCGTTCGACAGAGTTTGGCACGCGGGCCTGCTCAAGAAACTCAAAACACTTAATATACACGACTCTCTAATAAAACTAATCGCAAACTATCTACACAATCGGACATTCCAGTCCAGAGTAAACAACCATCTCTCTTCCCCCCGCCCTATAAAAGCGGGATTCCCACAAGGAAGTATATTGGGGCCGATTAGCTTTAACATAACAATGAACAATATCCCGAAAACACACAACACGAACTTATTCATCTACGCAGATGACACGGCAATTGTAGCGCAATCGGGGAAAGTCGAGTTCATACACAGGAGGCTACAAAACGCCCTTAACGAGCTACAGGATTGGTTCACCAAATGGCGAATTAAGGCGAATGTCAAGAAAACGCAGGCTATCATATTCACCAAAAGAATCAACCATGGACTGGGTAAACACCAGCTTCCACCACTCACCATATTTGGAGAGAACATTGAGTGGAAAAACAGTCACCTGGTTAGGGCTTAAAATGGACCAGCGACTCACATGGAAGCAGCATATATTCCAAATAAGGGGAAAAGCGAACGCCCAATTAGGCAAACTCTATCCCCTTATAAACATGAACTCGCAACTAAAACTCAAAATGGGACTAACATTATACAAGACGCTTATCCGCCCTATACTCACTTACCTTGCTCCGGTTTGGGGTTATGCCGCAAAAACACACATTATGTGCCTACAAAGACTCCAAAACAAAATACTGCGATTGGTAGCAAAAGTGCCTTACACTGCACCAGCGGACTTACTACACGACGAATTAAAAATGCACACGATAGAGCAATTCATTAAAAAGCTCTCACACGATACGCATAAACACTTGCATAAGCATCAGAACCCTCTAATAACGAACCTAGGCAACTATACTCTGGAAATTTATAAACACGCTAGACCGCTAGCGCTTTTCGACAGAAATCTAACTCCAAACAACACGGAAGTAGGGGAATTCTTGAACAATCTACTACACTACTAAATCAAACATTGACACAGGACTGTTCCCTTCTCTATCACACAACTTAACCTTCCTTTTCCGTTTCAGACCGCTGCCTGCCACAGAGCCCTACAAGCCCTTGGCAACTGGCGAGGCGGACCGGGAGAACTAGGGCCTCCCACCAGTGTCCTAGGTGTGCGGTGAAAGCGGGCCACCGTATGATGGAGTAGGACACTCCGACGACCAGGCCAATCCAGGATACACGCACATACGACTAGACCTACCTGTCTCTGGCAGACAAAGTAGAAATCTAGCACGATAGCATTCACCAAGCACGTTATAGTTACAAAACAATAGCTGATACGACTTGCAGGTCGTGCAACACTAGACTTAAGCTTAAATGTTGCACGAAAAACACATATTTTGTACCCTAGCAATAACATTAGCTCATATCATAACGACTTGCAGGTCCACACCTGTGCATCGCTAGATATAAGCTCGAAAATTGCACGAATAACATCAGTTTACGCTAACACTAACATTAGCAACTATCATAACGACTTGCAGGTAAATACCTGTGTAACACTATATATAAGCTAAAGAATTGCAGCCCGCCTCGATAGCGTGCTGGTTAGCGTGTCTGCCTCACGTTCAAGAGGTCGCGAGTTCGAATCTCGCTTAGGGTAAGTTATCCGGGTAAGGTTTTTTCCTAGGTTTTCCCTTATCCTGAAAAGACGAATGTCGGGCTACTTAAAAGCTCCATATACCTCGGGCTCATTTGAGCATCATTTCACCCGTTTCATTCACTCACCGTCCGATATGACGCAATGTTGGAGGAGGTTAATTAAAAAAAAATAATAATAATAATAATAATAATAAATAAATAAATAAAGGATTGCACGAAAAAATCATATTACGCTAACACTAACGTTAGGTAATACCACAACGACTTAAAGGTCTACACCTGTGCAACGCTAGATGTAAGCTTAAACATTGCACGAATAAAAACATTTTACGCTAAAACTAACATTAGCACGCACCATGACTAACAGGCCTATTGCCTGTGAAACTTTAATCATAAGTAAGCACAAATAGCGTCTCATATTAACACCAAGATAAATCGCATGTAATCCTCTTGGTCCTGTCCAGGTTTCATGGGCATTACCAAAAAGCAACTTCTGACTCGCTCGCATGAACTACATGCCAGCTTAAAGCTTTCAAGTACTAACCGGGGTGCTATGCGGGACCCGGCTAACGCACGATGATGCACGATAACATTCCCCCCAGGGGGACCTACTACGGTAGGTCCGGGTTTGGCGCACCCGGGGCCCCGAGCCAACTGACTTCCTCGGTGTGGGCTCCTCTTCGTGGTGAGGGAGTCAGTCAAATCGCCCACCCACGTGTAGGCCGTGCGTGGAGACCCGTGTCGGTGGAAAGGATTATCCTGGTGGTTGAGGGGTGCGTATCTGAGCTCAGGACATTTTTTTTTCTGAATCTGGGGAGGGTGCGCATTTCCGATACACTGCTTTGGTTTCTGCTTCATCTAAACGGGAGGCTAGGGACTAACCCAGCCCTAGTCAATTGGCCAGGACTAGGTATTGCACCGAACTCCAGGGTGAGTGGGACGGCGAGCCCGCTACATCCCCTGTGTAGCCCTGTCATCCCAGTGGGATGACCCCTCGTTGGGCTCCGTGGTGGGTGGGGAGCACTGGGGGATGAAATTTTTAGCCTTTTTCTATGGCAACCAATACACCGAAACGCCGCAAGCAAGTGCAAGTTGAAAAAGAGGTACACGCGTCATCGGCACGTTACCTAGTTATTCACCGGATGGAAGATGGTCAGTCATTTCTGAAGGTCAACCCTTTCATTATTGAATCAGGTCTCGATAAAATTGCCGGTCCTGTAAAATCCTGCACCCGTCTGCGATCCGGTTCACTACTTGTTGAGAGCTACACTGCCCAACAGTTTGAGAAGATACTGAAAGCCAAACTCCTCCACGGATACTCCATCCGTGTCGAGAAGCACCGAAGCCTGAACTACTCTAAGGGCGTCATTACCAGCCAGCTTTTGGATGGTATGCCGGAGGAGAAGATACAGGGTTATCTGTCGGACCAAGGAGTAACTGAAGTGTACCGTGTAAGAGCTAAGCGTGATGGCGTGCAGGTGGATACCCGCACGCTGTTTCTCACCTTTGATCGGCTCGAGTTACCTCAGAAGATCAAGGCAGGTTACGAGGTTATTCCGGTCCGACCTTAAATTCCACGACCTATGCGTTGCTTCCAGTGCCAACGCTATGGCCATACTAAGACCTCCTGTAAGACTTCGGTTGCGGTTTGTGGCAATTGTGGTAAGGATTCTCATGACGGAGCTTGTCCATCGGCTCCTAGCTGTGTGAACTGTCGAGGTAACCATCCAGCGACTTCCCGCGACTGTCCACGCTACCAGGATGAGAAGGCCATCCAAGAGCTGCGGGTGAAAGAGCGTCTTTCCTTCTCGGAAGCCCGCAAACGCCATCTCGCTCGCCAGCCTCCTCTCCTGAAGTTTGGTACTTTTAGTTCAATTGTTTCTACACCAGTGCCAAACGGGATAGGGGCACTCAAACTTGCCCTATAGTCTCCACAACCGCCGCTCCTCGCATTGCAGTACCAGCTTCCACTTCCACCAGCTCCACGGTCCTTCCTATAAGTAGTGAAACTCGGAAATTCAAAGTCACCCCGAAACGCTCCGATTTTCTTAAAGAGCCTTCTGACTCTGCCAGTGGAAGGTGTGCCCTTAAGGCCACTTCTCCTTCACCTCCTCGGCGATCTCAATCCCAGGAGACTAGGGCGCGCAGTCGCGTGAAGCGGGATTCTCCACCTCCCGTGACCACTGGCAACCGGTTTGTACTTCTGTCTCAGGTTTCTAGTGACACTGACCCTCTTCCATCCGAGGAGCCTATGGAGCATGAACCTGCTCCACAAAGCCAGAGTCCCACGCGGAATCAGAAGGGCAAATTGAAGCGACAGCCGTCGACTAAATGAACTCGGTGACGAGCTTCTCCCTTTTTCCACAGGATGTCTATCTTCCAGTGGAATACACGTGGCGTGCGCAGGCATAAATCAGAACTCGAACTGTTGGCTAATTCGCTATCCCCCAGTCTTTTCTGCCTGCAGGAAACCAAACTTAACCAGCAGGATGCTTTCACCTTTCCTGGTTTTACTCCGGTGCGATGTGATTTACCACCGGAGCCTGGTACTCCTGCACATGGGGGTGTCATGCTGCTGATCCGCGACGACGTATTTTACCAGCCTATTATGCTCACTACTACATTGCAAGCTGTAGCCGTTACTGTGAATTTACCTGGTTTTTGTTTTGCATTATGCTCCGTTTACCTTCCGCCTTCTTTCCCCTTAGCCATTGGGGACCTTTCTGATCTGGTGTCCCAGCTCCCAGCGCCCTACTTGTTGTTGGGAGACTTCAACGCTCATCACCCTCTTTGGGGATCTTCTAGGGCTTGCGTAAGGGGAAAGCACCTCGCAGAATTTTTCCATCGTAATCAACTCTGTCTTCTCAATACCGGCGAACCTACTTTTATTTCTGATTCCACAGGCACTCTCTCTCACCTGGATTTATCTGTTTGCACGGCACAGCTTGCCCATCGTTTAGAGTGGAACGTCGTCTCGGATACCTTCTCGAGTGATCACCTTCCCTGTGTGATCAGCCTGCTTTCCAATTACGTACCCTCGTCACGTTTACCCACCTGGCAGCTACGCAGAGCGAACTGGCCTCTTTTTTCCCACCTAGCTGTATTCGACGACCGTGTTTTCGGCAATGTTGACCAGATGGTGGATCACCTTACTACTGTGATCCAAGCCGCTGCCGAGCGTGCTATCCCCCGGTCGTCGGCCCAACCGAGGCGTTTACCCGTTCCTTGGTGGACCGAAGAATGTCGGGCGGCGGTTCGTGCAAGGCGGGCTGCACTACGTGTATTTCAGCGCCACCCTACCCTCGATAATCTGGTCATCTACAAGCGATCACGTGCCCGCGCTCGTCGGATAATACAGGCTAGTAAGAAGACATCCTGGCTCCGCTTTGTGGAATCCTTCAACTGCTTCAGAAAATCGTCGGTGGTTTGGGAGAAGCTCCGTCGCGTGGCCGGCAAACTTTCGCGAATTACGGTGCCTGGTCTTAAAATCAATAATGACATAGTAGTTTACCCTAGGGCTGTCGCTGACGTCCTTGGAGGTGCCTTTGCAGAGGTGTCTAGCTCATCACATTACCACCCGGATTTTTTACCAATCAAGCAACGAGCTGAGACGCATGATTTTTCTTTTCACTCAAACAACCGCGAGTGTTATAATGCCTTATTCACAATGTCGGAGCTGGAGCGGGTCCTGGTCTCTTCAAGGCAGTCCGCTCCTGGGCCGGATGGCATTCACATCTCGATGCTGCAGCACCTGTCTTTGCCTGGCAAGCAGTATCTTTTACGAGTAATTAACCAAATCTGGCGTTCCGCTACTTTCCCATCCGTTTGGCGAGAAGCCACCGTCGTCCCTATTTTAAAGCCTGGAAAGGACCGACATCTACCTTCCAGTTATCGCCCAATCTCCCTCACTAGTTGCATCTGCAGTGATGGAGCGGATGATTAACGGGCGACTGACGTGGTGGCTTGAAACTCAACACCTGCTGTCCAACGTTCAGTGCGGTTTTCGTCGCTTCCGCTCAACGGTCGACCATTTAGTTTCTCTATCCACGCACGTGATGGACGGCTTCGTGCGCAAGTGCCAAACGGTTGCTGTCTTTTTTGATCTCGAGAGGGCTTATGATACTTGCTGGAGGTACGGTATCCTTCGTACCCTCCATAAATGGGGCATTCGTGGTCGGCTGCCCCTTTTTATTCGGGAGTTTATGCGGGATAGAGTGTTTCGGGTACGGGTGGGCTCGGTTTTGTCCCGTGTTTTTAGTCAAGAGAACGGAGTACCGCAGGGCTCGGTACTCAGCGTCACACTATTTGCCATTGCAATCAATTCCATTGTAGAGTGCGTCCAGTCTGGCGTTTCATCTTCACTATTTGTGGATGACTTCGCCATTTACTATAGCTCTCGGCGGACTTCTCTCTTGCAACGTCGACTCCAATTGTGTCTGGACCGACTGTTCGCTTGGAGTGTCGAAAATGGTTTTCATTTTTCCGCCGAAAAGACCGTCTGTGTAAACTTCTGGCGTCGGAAGACGTTTCTCCCGCCTTCGCTCTGTCGCGGCCCAGATGCACTCCCTTACGCAGACGACATGAAATTTTTGGGATTGATTTTTGACCGAAAACTTAATTGGTCTTCTCACATTTCCTATTTAAAAGCAAGGTGTGAACGTTCTCTTAATGTTTTACGTGTTTTAAGTGGCACATCCTGGGGAGCTGATCGGACAGTACTTTTACGATTATACCGTTCACTGGTCCGATCGAAGCTAGATTACGGTTGTGTTGTGTATGCTTCCGCTCGACCATCTGTTTTAAATCGGCTTAATGCTACACACTACCGCGGCATCCGGTTGAGTATTGGCGCATTTCCTACAAGCCCAGTTATTAGCCTGTGCGCGGAAGCTGCTGAACCTCCGCTCGCCTATCGGCGGGATGTTCTTCTCAGCAGCTATGCTTGCAGACTCTCTAGTCTAGCCGAACACCCGTCTTTTAGTTTATTTTTTAACGATAGCTTGGACCGCCAATACTCAGCGAGCTCCCTAGCCCTACTACCCCCTGGCGTTCGGTTTCGCTCAATGCTTCGGTCTTTGGACGTCGAAATACCCGCGACGTTGCCGAAGGGTGAAACTCGATTTCCCCCATGGCTCCGCCGCGAGACCAATGTACACCTTGGTTTGTTGTCCCTGCCGAAGTCGTCGACGCCAGATTCCGTTCTTCGTTCTGCCTTTTTAGATATTCAGGCGCAGTTTGAATCCTGCCGTTTTATATACACTGACGGCTCGAAGGACGATCGGGGAGTAGGATGTGCTTTTATCCACGGTCGCCAGAGTTTTAGCTTCAAACTTTTACCGCAGTGCTCGATTTTTACAGCAGAGTTATTTGGTATTCATCAAGCCCTTTTATACATACGTCGACAGCCCATGCAGCGGTTCATTATTTGTTCGGATTCCTTGAGTGCCCTCCAGAGCCTACGGACGCTGCACAATTATCATCCACTGGTTCAGCGTATCCAGGACCACCTCCACACCCTCGCCAATGCTGGCACTTGCGTCTCCTTTGTGTGGGTACCTGGTCATGTAGGCCTGCAAGGAAACGAGGCTGCCGATGCCGCTGCTAAGGCAGCAGTTTTAGCCCCAAGGTTTTTTTTTTTAGCGCTTGTGTTCCCTCTGATGATCTTAGCTTATTTTTACGTCGTGCACTAATTTCACGGTGGCATAGTGAATGGAGTAATGTTCAGGGGAACAAGCTTAGGGAGGTGAAACCCCTCCCTGTCACCTGGGGGACTTCCTCGCGCGTCTGTCGTCGCGAGGAAGTGATTTTAGCAAGACTGCGTATCGGGCACTGCCTTTTTAGTCATCGTCACCTTTTATCTTCGGATGATGCTCCGCTCTGTGCTCACTGCCATGAGCCTCTGACGGTGAAGCATGTTTTAATTCAGTGCCAGTTGTTTACTCCGCTGCGGCAATCCCTGAGTTTACCAGCAACCCTAGCCGAGGTGCTGGGAGACACTTTATGTGCTGTAGAGCGAGTGTTACATTTTATTCGAGATTGTGGACTGGGCAAACGTGTTTAATTTGCGTATTTTACTTCATTTTAATTTTTACTTGTAATTTATAAAATGGCTTGCTGCAGCGAGTTATTTTAATACTTGTCATTTTATGCTTTTGTTTTATCTCTCCTTTTAGTGTTCAAGGTACTGTGTTGGTGACGTTTTACTATTTTAACTGTTTTTAAATTGTCATACAATATATGGGTTTTTAGCTTCTGTTCTGTTTGGGCGCTAATGACCGCCGTAGTTGTGCGCCCTAAAACAACAATACTACTACTACTACAAAAGTCGTGATTTTGTATATATAAAAACTTCCCCTCTTCCACCAGCTCTTGCTTTCAACACAAGGCTTTTCACCACGCGACGTAAACACACCTTTTTCATGTCTAGAGGGATTTAAATATTTGTTGCATTTAAATATCCATATACTTATTCATGTTAACCCTGATACAGATACTGATTTTAAAGAACGAAAATGTAAGTAAAGATTTGGCAAATTAAATAGAAATTAAGATTCGCCTGGCATTCCACCGATTACGTTCATACACTTTCTAAATTCCATCAGTGATTTTCTTAATGTTGTAGTATTGAGAACTTGTATAAACTGATATGTGGAAGTAGATAATTTTTTTTTAAAAATTTATTTATTATTTGAAGTCGCTTCAATATAAAAGTCATATCGCGACTAAACATTGAGGCAAAAAAGGAGGAAACAAATCATGAAGTTTACATTGTATTTAAACATTAACTTTGCATGCTTTGATGAACTTGATGATTTTCTTGTGATATTGTTGATCACCCAAAGCTAGCTGAAGGTTCTCAGGAACTCCATACTGAACTCGCTGGTGAGTGTATCTTGGGCAAACAGTGAGCAGATGCTGAACGGTAAGAGTAGAATCACACAGAGTACATTTAGGAGGAAGTTCAAGGGACAGAATGTAGGAATGAGTAAGCGCAGTGTGGCCAATGCATAATCGGATTATTAGCACCTGGTCTCGCCGGGTTAGTGTTCCAATTGTTGTGGACAGGTTAGGTATTGGACAGATATCATGCAGTTTGCTGTTGGATGTAGTTGTCCAATCTGTCTTCCATCGGTGTAGGATAGTTCTTTTAAGATGCCGTAAATAGTCTTCATATGGTAGCTTAAGATCTGGTAAGCTTGGAGGATGCTTGGTAGCTTCTTTTGCGGCAGTGTCAGCAAGATCATTTCCTGGTATGTTACAGTGGGATGGTATCCATGCCAAGATTAGTTGTTTACCTGATGAAATAAGCTCACTGTATATACAAATGTTTTGTACACTTCGTCAGTGTTTTTTGTCATGACTTATAGCAATACTGACTTCACACTTTTGCCAACTGTCCCAGGCTTCCTCACCACCGTGGACAACATCTGTGCCATGGCTGCAACTTTCAAATTCTTCAAGTCATATGTATTACCTGGCTTGAAAAACTTTGGCTGGAGTTTAGTGACTGACACGTATGGTGTCAGTTGACAAGATTTCAGTTCCCACAATTTCACTGATGACTCATAAACTTCTCTAATGTCACTGTTATCATCACCATCATAAATAATGCATCCCCTTTTAGCAGGAGGAGGCTGCCAGCTGTCAGAATTGTCCGAATCAAACCTTGTCTCTTTCACTGCACTGATCTATAGCACCACATTTGTATTTGCCATCCTTCTTTGTTATTTTTATCCGAAAGTCACCAGGTATTGCAACTTCACCATCACTCTAGAGCACAGCAACGTTGGAGACTGGCCGAGGTTCCTTGTGGGCTGCCAAAGCCAGTTTGTTCACTTTCTGTTTCAAGTACTTTCCAACTTTAACACCACCACCAGGTGGCTGTATCAGCTTCCAATTACTCCTCCTGAAAATTTTAGGTCTCAAAACTGCTGCTTGAAGTTTCAGCCATCTGTCTTCTGAGAGACCCAGCTCGTGCTTTTGCACCGTTATACTGATATCCTTTACATCTATACATATAAAATATCAATAACTAATTCCAAGAGTGAGTGTGTGGGGACTAATTCCAAGATAATGTAAGACTTTATCATAAATTAAAGCTATACCGGATGAAGAAGTTTCATTTCGGGGAAATTTCAATTTAATGTCGGTTTTTTATGAAAGTCTTCAGTTATAACCCGATTTTGATTTGCACAATATTCCACTCTATGTATCGTTTTGATTACGTTATCGTCGGTAATGAGAGCGGAACACTATTACGTCATTCACATTATGCTTAGCGTTATCGTACGCAGGCAAGATGACAACACCTTAGGATGTATACAGATTGTTAAAAGGTCCCTTCGTGTTTCATTTCCCTCTGGAAGCAATTAGTGCGGAAGCAAGTCTACATTTTCTCTTTAAATGTGATTATAGTTGTTTATATCTGCATCCAAGTCCCTACATATTGTGTAGTTTTTTAGTTCCTCAACCACTAAACGTATAGTAGAGGAATTATTGCATTCCGCCCAATAATTCGATATCGAGATTATAGCAGAAATACACCTTCTGAGCCTTTCTCAATAGAGAGAGAGAGAGAGAGAGGTCTTGGTGTGCGTGCCTGTATGTGTGTAAGTGTGAACATCAAAACCCAAGCAGTCACTGTTAAAAACCAAATTTCGTATTGAAATTCGGTATCCTCCAAGAGTGCGACCTTATGGAAACCCTCCATCCAAAACTAACTTTTACATCTATAAATATTTATATTTTTAATTTTCTCAAAAATGGCCACTGTACTCGTATTTTGATTGAAATTGCATATGTTTAAGGTATTTACATGACAATTAAAATGTAGGTATACGTTTAATTTTGGGGGAATAGCCTGTGAAGTCCTTTTCATTCTGAATCACATTTGTTTGTATAACTGATCAACTGTAGAAGATAGACGAAGTCTTACTACACAAAAAATGTGTATCTAATAAAGCACACAGTTTACGTCAATATATTGTTTTTTTTTTTGGGGGGGGGGGGCGGCGGGGACAGGTGTAAATGAAACAGTAATTGGGATTTATCCGAATTTCCAACACATGGCGATTGCCATAATTTGACGATCTGCGTTATTACAAGTGATGTACTGAAAGATTACTTTTGCTAGTATTTCGTAGATCTGCTCTAGAACTGGGCAATGAAAATTGATGGAACATTAAAGTAGGCAATTCTAAGACTTTAAAAGTGTTATCTGAATTAAAGCTATACCTACTTTGTGAAAGAGTTTCATATGGTCTTATTTTATAGATATAATTCGACCTTGATTTGTCGGAGCATTATTCTCTTCATGTTTGTATAAGCACGTTCGTATATGTTTTGACTCCATTATCAGGTTTCCGGTGATGAAAGTGGATCACTATGACATCACTTGCATTGTAACCAGGCAAGTTCACAACACCTCAGAGAAATGTCCTTGTATCATCGGAGCTGTTATGAAACTAAGCCCCGGCACTAAAGCCCATGAAGAGTCAAGCCTTACCACCCAGCTGCTGCGTCCCCCACCTCGGCCCACTACAGGCGTCATTGGTGGGCTTCAGTATTTGAGGGTGGTATGTGGTCAGCGTCTTGATCCCCCTGGGGCCGCTACTTTTCTATCAAGTAGCTCCTCAATCGGTAGCTCGGGAACCTAACGAGGCTGAGTGCACCCCGTGCCAGACCTCCGAGAGGGGATAAAATCTCCATGCTAGTACCGGGTTCTCCGCGCCAGAGGCAAGCTCGCTACCAACTGCGCTACGGAGGCGGTCATCAGAGCTGATATAGCAGCAAATATCTACAAGAGTAGAGTTTATATTTTACAACACGTATGTATTTCAGTCAACACGGTTGAAGAAAGCAGTGTATTTATGAGGCGCTTTGTTCATCTATTGAAGGAAAATCAAGACATTCTATTAAAAGCACAGTTGCCAGAAGGTAAGCGCAAACGTTTAGCAATAGCTACAGTAAAGCAACAATTGAAGGAAGAGTTTAAATAATCCATCATCGAGATGCAAATACTAAAAAAAGCAACTTAAAACAAGAATGAAGTGGAAAAGTGATTTGAAACTAATTGGCAATAAGCTTGTTTTAAAACAGTGGGAGCAGGAAATCCTGATTGAGCAAGGTGAGGTACCTACATAGCTACCTCAGAAAATAGCCACCAAAAGCTTCGTAGGAGCGAGGAAAGCGGGTTTTTATTTATACCATTTCGCGAGCAATAGCTCCGCGGTCAAGATCGGGAAGCTTTACCTTGCAAGGAGATGGAGGAGAAGGTTTTTATTTATGCGAAACCAACCTCTTGCTCCGAATTAGTGAGAAAAAGCTAGTGCTTGCTTTTATTTATACTACCCGATATCGAACTCATTTGGTGCTCCTCACTGATGCCTCTAGTTCTTGCTGGGTTTCCTATCAGGCGCTACCGAAGTGTTCGTCCCAGCTGTGCTGTATGATTTCACAGCTCAGCCGTAGTTCGCTAGATAGGATGCACTAGGCTAGTGAAGGTCCATCTACAGCCTGCAAGCGTATATAATCTCCTGCAAATTAACCCTGGGACTTTGCAGAATATTCGCGTTTGAAGCGTGCTGTAGTGTGTGTTGTCCACTACCTCTGGATTTAAAATGATAACCTTTTGTTGGGTATATCCTTCCCATGTGTCGTATTTTGGCGCTTCAAAAGCAACATGTCTCATGTTTCTAACGTGTGTTTGCGATGGCTGCTGGCACTTTTTTGTATTGTTAACGGTTGATTAACGTTTGTTTAAGGTGTGAGTGCCATCAATGCAAACAACATCATTTTCAAACTTCCTTAGGGCGTCCATCTGTACATTGTTTGCAAAGATCAGGCAGAATTTCTCTTGCTTCAAGTTGGGGTTATCTGAACGTATCACTCCCTGAGATTTATACAGGCGAGATATACTGTTGCATTCATTATGTCGTAAACCTACTAATTAGACCTCAACCAGGGGGTAGCATCAGGTGGTAGAGTTAATCGGTATCAGGAATTACTGGAAAGTGTGGATTTTTTATACAACTGAACACGAGATTTCTAACACCAAAAGGAGTAGTTTAATTTAGACTCTAAGTAGAAACTTACAATAACCTAATTCACAAAATGTTTTACATCAAGAATACCTGGTTAGATGGTGCTTGGTACCTGATGATTACATAGGACACGGAGAGACGTGATGTCCCATGTCTGTTCCTCGGAAGCTTAGTTTAGAAGAGGAAGTTCCTACAGTGTTCCCACCAACACTTCCGATATCCCCTTCTAGCCCTTCATTGGCCTTGGCACCACCAACCTTAGCATACTAACACTCCGTGGGACCACAGGCTATGGGGACACAATATGCTCTACCCACATATCGACTGCTTTAGCATCATTACTTTCTCTATACTCTTCCAAACCATACTGTAGAATAATATTTCTCATATCTTGTTTTGTTGCAAGATGAATTCTTTGAATATTGTTTTCTTCCAAAGAATTTCTGTTTCATTTAATGTGGTCCAGAGGTATTTTAATATTGACCTGTGCTGCAAGTTGCTCTTTTTCTTGTTTGGTAAAACCACTCTACGAATATCACAGCTATGTCCAACATGTGCGCTTTCAAAAGTAACCTGTCAGACCCATATTACCTAGTCTACCTTCATACTTTCTGGGCAATAAGCATGAATTTTATTTGAGCCAGAAGTTTTAAAACTCCTAATAGCCTTTCCATTAGACACGTAATTTCCGTTTCTGTGACAATAATAGTATATAGTCCTGCTTCCATCCCGATGTCTTCTGCTACCACCACGCTGTGCATATCTTGTCGTTGTCTCTTGCACTATTTTGTCTTTCCAGACACTAAACTCGGATACAGTTGTAAACATTAAATTATCGTTTTTATGCTAAAGTCATGTACTTGCTTAAGGCGCTTTCATATTCAGAAATATGCACATTGCACAGGGAGCACTTCTTAATATTTCCTGCTAACCTCATGTTATGACTTAGCAAATGTCTGTTAAGGCCATATTTATCTCCGAGTTCTTTATAGCACACATCGCATGTTAACAAACCGACTTCTTAATTTGCCATCCCGGCTCGGTCTGTCAAAGTTGGTATTCAGTGTTGCGAAAGAGGCAGAGGAACGTTATGCTGGGACCACCAAGGGCCAAACCCCAGAAGACAAGCGGTTCCAATCGGGTGGTTTTTGGTTGTGGCCGTGCCTTGTAAGTCGTTTATATTATGTGAGGTAATATTATCGGGCGCATTTAAAGCTCCTTGCTTATGCGTCTTATATTTGCTGGATTTCATGCCAGGCACTTTTCATATCCAGCCCGCTTACGTATAAATCGCCTGAAAATGAACCGTGGGACTGCAGGTGTCCCGCTCGAAGAGTGATATGTGCGTGGACCACTACCCCTTGATTCAAATTGATAACCACTTTGTGGGGTATAACATTCCCCTGTGACAGGTGTAAGTGTCTCAAAGGTGATATGTGCCATATTTGTAACATGGCCTTGCGATGGCTGTTTCGCTTTTATGTAGTTTAAACACTTGGCTGTCTTATTTCATCTTACTCATTTTAGTTGAAACTACCAAATCTTCTAAGATCGTCGATACTTAGGTGTGAATGCTGGGTTACAGATAGTGCTCCAAAGCTCATCATTAACGCTTTGTAGCTTGGAATTCTTTATCTTACGTCTAGTTCTTCCCTTTCTACCAATATGTATACGGCAGAAGGAAGCTTACTCTACTGGTTCTAACAATGCCGCTTTGAAAGTAATCTGTTGCTTTTACTATTCATTGTGAACTTGCACCTGCCTAAAAGATGCAACAAGATCAGCAAGACGATTGGCCTTGGTAACCTTTTGTCTTTTTCAGTGAGCATTGCGTGTTTCGTAATACCAAATGGTACACAAGAATGGTAACGAGATAGCACCCGTCTCTCGGTTTCTTGACCACTGCCAACTGATTTAATGTGGCAACCTCATTGCTGGCTGATTGTGGTTGTGCAGGGTCTGATCTCAATTCTGTTGGCCCTACAGAAAGAGGCAGAGGGATTTTAAGCAAGGATCCCCAAGGGCCAACCCTAGAAGAAGAGCGGTTGCAGTAGGGTGTCTTTTGGCTGTGGCCGTGCCTTATTTATTCGTTTGAACCTTCTTTACTTTCGGAATGTTGTCTCGGGTCTTTTACTCTGCCTATCTATACGCACTGAAAACAAACACGACAGTCTCAAGAAACACTGTTGTGTAGCAGTGGGCGTGTTATTTCCTCAACCCACACGCTACCTGCCAGCTGGCCGGTTCTATACTCCGTTCTCTTTATGTAATTCCTATGATTACTTACTAAAATCCGGAACCTTGGTGATGCAGCATCCTTGAATAGGTGAACCTCTGGCCTCATCTCTCAAATGTACTGCTACTAAACGGTGCTGATACTGTATCCTGGTCCTGTAAAGTATGTGAGTTATAGTTGCTTAGCAACTGATTCTGCTGTAGCAAGGAATAGTCTCATAGTGCTTGAAACTCCTCTGATGGATTTAAAGCATCTGCACTTAATGATCCATTTCTTTTGTTTTCTTGTTTCCCTTGGTTTCTCAGATTTGCACATGGCACTAGTTGTACATCAAGTTTGATAAAATGTTTTAGCTTGTTGCTTCTGTATGCTTATTTCTCTTCTGAGTTAGGCGCATAGATTTCATCCAAATTATTCAAATAAGACATTGGCTTATTCTTTCGTTTTGATGACGTGTAATCCATATTTCAACTTAGACACGTTCATTTTGTTCTTCCATTAGGAAAAGTGACTGAATTTGTATTTCTCTGCTGTGAATTTGAATTTCGCTTTAGTCTACCAGTGCCATACAGATTCTGATGAGCCACTCTGTTTAGGCCCTAGGTTTTCCAATTGCAGATGGTTCCTTATCGGCGAGGATACATTTCGTATGAAGTATTGGAGATCCATTCAGCTCCATTTGTCTCTTGTGTTTCAACCTTTAAACAAGGAATATGTTATAAGAAATGAGAATATTATGGGAGCACTACAGCTTTAGCCTTTAAAGTGCTAAAGGAACAGGTTAAAAGACCAAAACATTAAGAAGTATTGTTTGTTTGAAATGCAATGTTTTGCCATTGAGTCAGATGCTATCATAACCTTCTTGGTGTTATATTGCCAGATTTGACCTCGATAGACTTCTATCGAAATGCCCATCCTGATAGCTTTCGGAAACACGTCTTGCTGCTTCCACCACTCGCATGCAACTCTGTATATTTTAATGTGTTGAGAACCTTGGACTTTCATTGAAAAGTTTGTGGCCTAATTCTGTCTCTCATTTTCTTCAGTTCTGTCGGCAGCTGTATGTGCCTTCCAGCCATTTCCTCCCTGATTCTGAGGGATGAATGCTCCAGTTGACTCAATTCCGGCTTTCCGACCAGCACCCTAGCACTTAACATTTTGTGGTACTCCCTCTCAAGCAGCTAACAAAGCAGAATGTTAGAGTGATGAAGCAAAGGCCTCACTTTTGTTGCTATAGTTGTTTCCTTGCTACCGTTTTCTATGCACAACGGCGTCTTCTGCTTTATGATGTATTTTACTCCACAATTTGAGCACTAAAAGCCAATCTATAGGAAAGCCATTTTGAAATTTCTTTTGTACAAGTGATGAAATTCTCTTCGAATGTAGAGTACGAGCATCAATTCTTTTCCAGTGTGAAACATCTTCAGAAATCAATGCCACCCCATTACATTTTCCTGCAACACAAATCTCATCATTGAACAGTTTTACTGACCATTCTGTCCACTCTTGTACTATAGGACCCAATTTCGCACAAAAAGTTTTCTTTCCTGATAGATGCAGCTTCGGTATTCTGATGCTGCAGTCTCACTAAGTTTCCAGCTTTATAAACATTTTCTTGAATATAACCTTGAGAATGATTTGTAGACGTTTGAAATGATCTACTAAATTGTTGTGCTGACAATCATTGTTATCAGTGTTTATTTTCCATGGTTTCTCTTCCTAAAAATTCTGCTATTTCTGATCCTTCAGACTTCTGTTGGCTAGCTTCTTACTTTCATAGTAATTTCATACACTGGTGATTTTAGCATCATTTGGTTTCTGGACGGAATAAAAAATTCCTTGTTAGCAGGTTTTAGGATGACTTCCTATCCCTTAATTGTATGTTTTATACAAAGTATGATAATCATTATCTAAATTAATAAAGGGCTTCTCTTGAGCAGGTGTAGATTTTCCATTTTTCTTGCAGCTATTTCTTTCAAATAACTCCTGTAATGTTAAATGATTAGGACAACTTGGCCTTGCTGGTATTTACATCTGCTATAGGAGCAAAATGTACGTTTTTGCTTCTATGTAGCTTTGCTTTCTTTGGTTCCAAAGCATATAATACATGTAATGTAAGCTGTTCAAATGTTATTTTGTTGCGAGGTGTACTTGAGACCTGCTTATGTTTGCTGTTGTGCTGGCTTTGGTCATCCATTACTTCATCGGTTATTCATCAATAATAGTTTTATAGTGTTCTCCATACCCTTTCTATGAAGATTAATTTGGTCTCATTGAACAGGTCTTCACTTCAGCTGTGCTATATGATTTCACAGCGGGGCGTAAATTTGGGACATACCATGCTCAGAGCTACGAAGACACCATTTCCACCCTTATGTCTTCAATCGCGAGTTTGCCGGCACTATTAAACAGCACTTCACAACTTGGAAGTATTGATTAAGTTCCTTGCAGTCATTTATGCCACTGCAAACTACTGTTTTCTAAAAATCAGAGCTGTCTATCTGACATACATTTTATACATGTCATGTTAAGTGGAGAAATTCTTCATATCTTCACCGTCCTGGAGATATGTTCTTTGAAGCTTGGCACGTACAAGAAAGGAAATCTCATTAACCTGGGCCATCATGGCTTCTTTGGCATTTGGGCTCATAATGGATCACGGATCTACAGTATTTATGAAGCTCGAAACGGAAGGGATGCTAAATACTTTGTGCAGAAGGCCTCATCCCGGTTCTTTGAAGAATTTTGTTATGCTTGGAGTGGCCTGAATAAAATTACAAGGAGCAAAAGGTATTCCTGATGCTATATTTCAGCTTTATGTTCAGTTTCATGTACGTGCTTCATTGTTACATACATTTTCTCGGAGGGATGTCTTGCATTCGTAATTAGGACTGGCAGTATTTGGTATTTCGAATACACTTTTACTCCTGTGTGGTGGCTGGGAAATAGAAAAGTCTCACCATAGTCCACATGGTAGAGGTCTGCACGGGCCGACTTTCTTGGGCCCGGCCCGGTACCAACCAAGCCCGGGCCCGGCCCGAGCCCGAGAATAGTCTATAGGCCATGGCCCGGGTCCGGCCCCAGCCCGTTTGTGCAATTTTCTTTTGAACAAAATTATCCTGCAGTTATTGAGAATATTGTTATTATTATTATTATTATTATTATTATTATTATTATTATTATTATTATTATTATTATTATTATTATTATTATTATTATTATTATTATTATTGTTATTACGATTACTATTATTATTATTACTATTAGTATTAGTATTATTATTATTTGTTTGTTTATTTATTTATTTGCTAAAATCCAATTTTCGTTCAAATATTTACGCTAGGGAATGTTGGGTACCTACATAAATAACGTTAGTACATTAAAATAATGAATTGAATGAGGGACGCCTTTGTTGTCTGCAACTTCAAGACAATAATATACATTCGGCGAAGTAACTTTCATTGTCACGGTCTAACGGTTGTTGAAATATAATGTACCTGAAGAAAATGTTTAATAATTAATAAATAATACATTAATAATGACATAAAGGCAACAAAAAGCATTTATTTTGTAAAATAGACATACTAAAAAGGCAGAAAAAGGCAACATAAAACTGTGGCATTTCAATCACAAAGGTGTAATTCGTACAGATTCACTTTCAAACTGAAAATAAATTTGACGCATTTAAAAAGGCATTTCGCATAAGTTCCTGTCTCTGCTTATAATGATTTCTACGATGGATATGTGCATGCCTGTGCATGTTTTAAATCAAAGTAAACATTAATTATAAGTTATTGGACTAAGGACTCGCCATGTTTAATGACCCAAATTGTCGTGCAGAAAGAGAATGGAATCCACACTCTGGCTGCTCAGGTTAGTTCGACGTTCTTGAATAAGTAGTCCTGCTGCACTAAAATTCCTTTCACTACTCGCACTTGATGCTGGAATACACAAAAACTGTTTCGCTATCTTTGATAAATATGGAAATTCCTGTGCATGAGTTTTCCACCATTCCAAGAGATCTTCTATATTCACTGAACCGCAATTTTGCTTTAAGTATTTCAGCACTTCATCATCAGTCTCACTCTGCTTTGCATTGTCTTCATCTTCAAAGCAAGAAAAATCCACTACTTTTTGCCTTTTGACAGGTACATCAGAACCGGTGTGCTTATCTACAGTCAGTATAGTCTGTTTTGAAGAAGATGGTTCTTTAGATGACAAATTCTGTTCTTCAGCTTTCAACTTATGTATTAAGGAATGCACTTCCGTCTTTATATCTTCTTTCTCAGAGTGTTGAAGCATTCTCAATTGGCGGAAATTAGGCCATAGAAAGCAAGCAATTTTATGGAAACTGTTAACAACAAACTTATCTTCAAGCAGATTTAATGCAATATGTTTCAACTCTGTGTCAGTGGGATCATTGTGTGAGAGGTGTCTGAATAAACTGGACCACAGTGGCAAAGCAAGTGGCAATGTGGGATATGTGTCGGCCTCTAGCTGGAGAGAAGCTTCGTTGAATGGTTCTAGAAAGTTTATAAGCATTTTCAGTGTCTCTTGCTGAACATGTGACATTCTTTCTTCCTCTTGTCGCTCTATTAGAATATTTTCAATATCATTGTAATTTGCATCAAATGACTTGTACATGTCAACCCTACTGTACCATCTAGTTTCAATTTCTTGGTGAAGGGTAGTTTTCAAATGTTGCGCTAGTCCTGTGTGTTTCATGTGTCTCACCACTTCCTTAGTCTGGTTTGTCAGTATTTCTACATGTGAAAGTCGTTGCTCCAAAAGCTCTTTTTTGAATGTATTTCTCTGTACTGTATTCAGCAGATGAGAAGAACAGTTTAATCTGGTACAGCTCTGAAGGGCACTCACTATGTTACTACCCTGGTCCGTCACGAACACTAATCGAGACAAGCAGCCTTGTCGCAACCCCATCGACGTTAATTGTTTGTTGAGTTCTAATCTTATGTTTGTTGCTGTTTTGCGATCATGCATAAATTCTACTGTAAAAAGCACTTCCAATTTGAGTCAACAAAATGAACAGTGAGAGTAATATATGAAATATGCTTGTATTCATCAGTCCATATATCTGTTGTGGCGGCACACTCTCTTCTATCCATCATCATTTGCACTGTAGGAATGAGTGATTTTCGCAACATTTCAGCTTCTTTCACTGCGCTGCGAGATACTGTAGTAGGATGGGGCAGCAAGTCCTTCGCATTCACATTACCATACTTAGCACCAATGTTAATCAAAATCTGAGAGTACTCCAGGAATCCTGCACCTTTCACAATATCGAACGGTCTTAGGTCTTTGCAACAAAAGAAACACATGCTTTAGTCACTTCATCTTTAGACGTTTGAGGAAGCCGAGACTGAGACTGCATAAAAAAGTTCTGAATTTTACTTTGCCCAGTGGAAGTTTTACACGAATGTCGGTTTAAATGAGAACTTCCTGTCTTTGAAGCAGAGTAGTTTAAGATAGCATGGCACTTCCTACACTGAACTGCACCAATTTTTTCGTGACTGTCACATTTTTGTATTTCTCGAAACTTCTTCCAAATGTCACTTTTACCACGTGTATTTTCCACTAAGAGATACTCCCCTCGTTGCAATCTAGCCCTGATTTCTTCAGTGTTCATTTTGTTGTGTGCACTGGTTAATTAACGGTGAAAAAACTCACGTATTTGTATATGCACGAGTGTACGATCTGATAAACTCTCATACTGTTGACTTGAAGAAATATCACCAGCCAAGTATTTCCTAAAAGGGAAATATGAACTGTATAGAAGTCAAAAGAATGACGTAATAGTCAGAAACGATATCAGTGCAATTGGTGACAAGAGTTACTAAACATTATGTACGTCACAAGTAGGTAGGGTTTCGGAGGTACAGTCGCGTAAAGAAAATATCACCAATTCCAAGATGCCTGCAATGAGTCGTGCTAACGATGCAAACCGAGTAACACCAGCAGTTTAAAATTACTGTCTACAAGACAGTTGAACTGTAAGTAGTGCCAGTGTTGCTGCAATAGTATATAGTATGGTTTCCAAAGTCTCTAATAAACATAATTCATTAATAATATGATAATAACACTAAAAGTATGATAATAATTTTATTGCTTTGTTTTATGCAGCAATATATTATATAATTTTTTTATTTATTGACTCATTGCTGCTGGTGTTTGTTTTTATCTTAATAACAATGAAATAATTCACATTCAATTCTTATGAATTCAATAGCTCTTTTGAGATCAGCTTCTAACAATACTACTTCGCTATTGCTTGAACGCTCTATACCATTCCTTGACTTCTCGTCTAATCGAATAGACAGTATACATATTTCACAAAACCTCATCTTAATCAAAACATCATGTGCCTATTACTTTGCACAACGACCAATGTGTAATTTTTTTAAAATACACATTTTTATAATATCCTGCAATTTTGGGTAGGTGTTCGACTATTGGGTCAAGCTCCCTTCTCTCTTGTATCGCGCGCTGTGGCTGTGCGGCGGCGGAGGCCTAGTGTTGCCAACTGTAATTCAATAAAACAAGCTAAACCGGCTTGCCAAAAAGGCTAGAAAAGGCTAGATTATATTTTAATACCTATATAAACATTAGAAAACTACATTATTAAAAAAATACGCATGGATCACCTACCAAAAATAAACGTGGTCTTCGTCATCCCCCTCTGCCTCATTTCTACTGCATGCAGCTGGGATTTCCCTTAGACTCTTGCATGTATGCAGGATTTGTACCAACAACTTCAATATTTCATCTGGGACTTCGCATGAAAAGTCTTATGTGTTACACTCACACGACTTTCTCTACCCTTGTACTAACCATTCTTACAAACTCTTATTCCTATATCTTCTTCGTGTTAATTGAGATAAACATTTGTACAAATTATCTTATTGCTTATTTCCTTGTAGGTGCAAGGGGAATATTAGAATAGACTTTGTGCGATTGTCAAATCTTTTATAGCTTTCAAATTCCGTTCTCTTTGCAGGGTTATCATAACAAATTGAATAACGATGTTCCATTTGACAGAAATACAAATAACAAAGCATATCTCCGAAATGGTTCACTCTATAAAAAATTATTCAGACATAAATTCTGCATTTTAGAATACAGTTCTTCATAGTAAGATTTGGTCTATTTCTGACGGTTTACCAGTTATGCAAAAGTCATCCAGAGTAAATAGGAGTACAGAGGTTATAGCCAGAAAATTCAAAATATACATTTCATTTGTCATTAAGATTTTTCAAACCTATGGCATTTTAATCAACATCGTTAGAGCTATTTTCAAGAAAATCAAAATTTTCCATGTAAAGGGTAGTTTCGGGTGGAACAATTTTCTTCAAAATCTTTGTGACGCACCCTTGAAAGACATTAAACTTATATACCAACTTTGGTTTTTAACCAACTTTTCGTTTTTCAGTTGTGTCCACAAGCTCGAGATACACACACAGACCTTTTTCTAAAAAGTGCCAAAGAATCTAAAAACTTGGTGAAATCCACACTCCCAGATTAAAAAAATTCGGGAATTCACCAAAAGGGTTATATCATTACGTCATTATCATCTTCAAGAACGGACATTCGGCTGCAGCGCTCTTGCAAGGTATCTCCTAACCTTTTACCCATTTGCACCAGCGGCGCCTCACCCTCTCAACAACAACGACACCCACCTACATCGTTCGACAGCTAACTACTGAAACCATCCCTTGTTACCAGGACAGCTTCAAATCCCCACCATATTCCGTCATTCCATATGACCTTAAAGTCACTGTCCTTAGTCCAGTACTATTCTAAAGGTACACTGGCTGCGTTTCAACGTCACTGCTCCTGTTTGCCCGACTTGCGCCCTGGGGTCGTCCGTCGGGCATGTTTTGGAGAACTTACCAACAACCTCTGGTACTCAGCGCACTTTGTGGTTGCATGAGAGCATGCGAAGATGATAAGCACGCAGTCAAGAGCAGGAAATCTCCTTCCCCCTGCACTTGGTGCCACGACTAACGGATTATTAGCTGCACTTGGGATGGTCTGTCAGCTTCACCAAAATGTTTTCGATAGGCCCGGGCTACACCTGGAGATTCTTGCATCTGACGGCTATTCACTGCGTATCAGCTGCTTCACCTCGAAGTCGGTCTGCTTTGTGGCCTCAAGAACCGGCACTACGTTCCAGCACTTTTCCGGAGAATCTACCGGAGCTTTCACTCTGGCACACGGAAACCCTTCTCCGTCCAAACCGAACCATCACGACAGCCATCTCACCTCTTACACCGCTTCATACCGAACCTATCCTCTCTTACCAGGAGAGTTTCCAGTCCCTACCGTGTGCCGTCAATGCCAAGGGACCTCAAGTCACTGTTCTTGGCCCACTAATATTTCAAATGTATCATCGCAACCTATCAAATTCCCTGCTCCGCTTTGCCCGTTGTGTGACAAACAAGCTCATTCGTCATGTATTGGAGGACACTGCTGTGCTTAGTGGTGTTTCATCTTGCCTGGAAGCTAGTGGAGAAAAGTGCACTGGCAAGAGCAGGAAATCCTCATGAACATCCAAGGAACGATACGACTCAGATTACTAGCTTCCATCGGCATGCTGGGATGGTCTAATACAGGCAGCCTCAACTCGTTGCACTGTGACGTCATATCTTATAGCCCGATGCCCGAGCGTGTGGAAGCGGGCAGAAATGAAGGTCAACGGAGATAGAAAAAGTCAGTGGCGGAATAACTAAGATTTGCAACATCGGAAGCTTTGAACGTTTATTGAGTGTTGACTGAGTATACAAAGAGAAATAAACATATATTTACCTAGATGCTTAATAGAGCAAATTTAACATACCATTTCATAGCTTATATCTGTCACTTATATTATATTTAATACTTCCAAGTGAGTTCAATTTTGATTCAGACGTCGAGTTTTTTTGTATCCTTTTCCCCCTTATTATCTGTGAAATATTTGGTGTAATTGTCTTTGTAGTACAAAGACGAAGACTGCATTTCAAGTTGCTGTCAGATAAATGGCTTCTGTGACTCGGTTTACAGTGTTTCATTAGTGAAAAGAATTGTTCACAGAGGTAAGTAGAGCCAAATATGCTTAATATGTGAGCTGCTTGTCTGTGTAGTCGTGGAAATCTGGACTGAGGAAAGTTTATATAACAATCGATCAAGTTTCTTTTATGAACAAAGGAATCCTTCATTTCCCGATCATATTGCAGGTCAATAAGTTCTAATTGAAACTCCGTAGGAACGTTCTCGACGTCTACGGCGAAAGGAGTGACAAATAATGGAAAACATTTAGATTCCATAGTTTGTATAATTATTCTATTATAGCTAAGACGTACAGCCGATTCACTTATTTTATGGTCCGTATCATTGTCAGTAGCCATAGTGTCTTTCAGTTTCTGTATCATCATGTCACGTTCCACTCCATTATAGCCGTCGTATTCACTGCTATGAGCAGCGTAATGTCGTTGTAGGTTATACTTTTTAATTGTTTGAACAATCTTACCACACACTAAACATTTCGCGGCATCCCCTAGGTCTATGAACAGATACTGTTGTTCCCAAACAGAGGAAAAAGTATATGGGGAAGATGGGCGAGGATTAGATGAGGTAGCCACACTTAGAGATGTTGCCATTTCTGTACTTCATGAACCGCCACTGCACACTAGTTACACACGTCCGTTGCTGGTGCACTCAGATAAACAACTGTAACACAATGCCCGCTTGCACGCACAGATATGCTGACTTTGCCCGCTGCCCGTATTTACGTGAGTTGAGGCTGCCTGGTCTAATAGCTTCGTCTGCAGTGTTTTGAATAAGTACGCGCTACGCCTGGAGATTTTTATATTCGACACTTATTATTCCATTTGGCACCAGCTACACTTAGCAGACAACATGCGGCGTGGCTTCAAGAACCACTCGGCGGCAGCGCTCTTGCAAGATATCTCCTAACCTTTGACTCATTTGCACCAGCGGCTCCTCACCCTCTCAAAAACCACGACGCCCAGCCTACCTCGTTCCGCAGCTAAATATTGAAACCATCCCTTGTTACCAGGACAGCTTCCAATCCCCACCATATTCCGCCAGTCCATGCGACTTCAAAGTCAGTCCTTAGTGCAGTACTATTCTAAAGGTACCCCGGCTACGTTTCAACGTCGCTGCTCCTGGTTGTCCGACTTCTGCGCATGGGTGGTTCGTCGGACATGTTTTGGAGACCTTATGAAGATCCTGCTGTACTCAGCGCACTTTGTGGTTGCATGAAAGCATGCGAAGATGATAAGCACTCTGTCAAGAGCAGGAAATCTCCTTCGCCCTGCACTTGGTGCCAAGACTGACGGATTATTAGCGGCACCTGGGATTATCTGACAGTTTCGCCAAAGAGTTGTTGATAGGCCCGGGCTACACCTGGAGATTCTTGGCTCTGGCGGCTATTCACTACTTATCAGCTGCTTCACCTGGAACTCGGTGTGCTCTGTGGACAAAACAACCGGCACTACCTGCCAGCACTTTTCCGGGGAATCTACCGGAGCTTTCACTCTGGCACACGGGAACCCTTCTCCGTCCAAACCGAAGCATCACGGCAGCCATCTCACCTGTTACACCTCTTCATAATAAACCTATCCTCTGCTACCAGGACAGTTTCCAGTCCCTACCGTATGCCGTCAATGCCAAGGGACCTCAAGTTGGCCAACTACTATTCCAAATGTATCATCGCAACCTTTCAAATTTCCTGCTCCGCTTTGCCCGTTGTCTGACAAGCAAGCTCATTCGTCATGTGCTGGACGACACTGGTGAGCTTAGTGGTGCTTCATCTTGCCTGGAAGGTTGTGGAGATAAGTGCACTGGGAAGAGCAGGAAATCATGAACATCCAAGGAGCGACACTACTCTTAGATTATTAGCTTGCATCGGCATGCTGCGATGGTCTTATAGCTTCGCCTGCAGTGTTTTGAATAGGTGCGCGCTACGGCTGGAGATCTTTCGGGTCGATGCTTATTCCATTTGGTACCAGCTACACTTAACAGATTATTAACGGATTATTAGCGGTACCTGGGATAGTCTGACAGGTTCGCCAAAGTGTTGTCGATAGGCCCGGGCTACACTTGGAGATTCTTGGATCTGGCGGCTATTCACTGCGTATCAGCTGCTTCAACTCCAACTCGGTGTGCTATGTGGCCTCAAGAACCGGAACTACGTTCCAGCACTTTTGCGGGGAATCTACGGTAGGTTTCACTCTGGCACACGGGAACCCTTCTCCGTCCAAACCGAATCGTCACGACAGCTATCTCAGCTCTTACACCGCTTCATTCCAAACCTATCCTCTGTTACCAAGACAGTTTCCAGTCCCTACCGGATGCCGTCAATGCCAAGGGATCTCAAGTAACTGTTCTTCGCCCACTGATATTTCAAATGTATCATCGCAACCTATCAAATTCCCAGTTCCGCTTTGCCCGTTGTGTGACAAACAAGTCGACTCATTTGCAGCAGCGGCTCGTCACCCTCTCAAGAACCACGACACGCAGCTTACCTCGTTCCAGAGCTAACTACTGAAACCATCCCTTGTTACCAGCACAGCTTCCAATACCCACCATATTTCGTCAGTCCATGCGACTTTAAAGTCACTGTCCTTAGTCCAGTGCTATTCTAAAGGTACCCTGGCTACGTTTCAACGTCACTGCCTCTGTTTGTCCGACTTGCGCCCAGGGGTCGGTCGTCAGATGTTTGGGAGAACTTACCAACCTCTGGTACTCAACCGACATTGTGGGTGCATGAAAGCAGGCGAAGATGATAAGCACGCTGCCAAGAGCAGGAAATCACCCTGCACTTGGTGCCACGAATAACAGATTATTAGCGGCACCTGCGATGTTCTGACAGCTTCGCCAAGGGGTTTGTCGACAGGCCCGGGCTACACCTGGAGATTCTTGGATCTGGCGGCTATTCACTGCGTATCAGTTGCTTCACCTCGAACTCGGTGCGCTATGTGGCCTCAACAACCGGAACTACGTTCCAGCACTGTTGTGGGGAATCTACCGGAGCTTTCACTCTGGCACACGGGAACCCTTCTGCGTCCAAACCGAACCATCTCAACAGCCAAATCACCTCTTACACCGCTTCATACCAAACCTATCCTCTGTTACCAAGACAGTTTCCAGCCCCTACCGGATGCCGTCAATGCCAAGGGATCTGAAGTCACTGTTCTTCGCCCACTAATATTTCAAATGTATCATCGCAACCTATTAAATTTCCTGCTCCGCTTTGCCCGTTGTGTGACAAACAAGCTCATTCCACATGTGTTGCAAGACACTGCTGTGCTTAGTGGTGTTTCATCTTGCCCGGAAGCTTGTGGAGATAAGTGCGCTGGCAAGAGCAGGAAATCATAAAAATCCAAGGAACGACACGACTGTCAGATTATTAGCTTCCATCTGCATGCTGCGATGGTCGTATAGCTTCGTCTGCGGTGTTTTGAATAGGTACGCGCTACGCCTCGAGATTTTTGGATTCGACAATTATTATTCCATTTGGCACCAGCTACACTTAGCAGACAACGTGCAGCGTGGCTTCAAGAGCGGACACTCGGCGGCAGCGCTCTTGCAAGATACCTCCTAACCTTTGTCTCATATGCACCAGCGGCTCCTCACCCTCTGAAAAACCACGACACCCAGCCTACCTCGTTTCGCAGCTAAATATTGAAACCATTCCTTGTTACGAGGACCTTGTTACCAGATATGTTTTGTGGACCTTACCCACAACCTCTGGTACTCAGCGCACTTTGTGGTTGCATGAAAGCATGCGAAGATAATAAGCACGCTGCCAAGAGCAGGAAATCTTCGCCCTGCACTTGGTGCCGCGACTAACGGATTATTTGCGGAACCTGGGATGGTCTGACAGCTTCGCCAGTGTTGTCGATAGGTTCTGGCTGCACCTGGAGATTCTTGGATCTGGCGGCTATTCACTGCTTATCAGCTGCTTCACCTCGAACTCGGTGTGCTTTGTGGCCTCAAGAACCGGCACTACGTTCTAGCACTTTTCCGGGGAATCTACCGGAGCTTTCTCTCTGGCACACGGAAACCCTTTTCCGTCCAAACCGAACCATCACCTGCTCCGAAGGAGTGTCACCTTGCCGTGGCGGAGGGGCTCAGTACCCGATCCAGACGGCCTACTAAGTGTGTCTTTGTGACCACTGGTAGTCAAGAGGTGAGGGGAAGCTAAGAACATTCCATACGGGTAGATGTGGCTCGGTAGTCTTGGTCCACGACTTTTCTAGGAGAAGAGGACTCCGAAATCTAACTCCCCCAGGGGAACCTACCACGGTAGGTCCGGGTTTGACGAGCCCGGGGCCCCGAGCTTCGCACCATCATTTCACCCCCTCCATCTACATTAACTGTGCCACGTGCAGTGTTTCATGTTGCTTTTTATATCACCCTCTTCCTCTTCTAGGTCTATTCTGATTATTAGTTAGTAAGGCCTTAGTTTTATAACCCCTGTGTCACCAGCAGTGATCTTTGTTATCTCCGTGGTCCTGTCCCACGGTTTTCAGCGCGGCCCCCCCCTCTTCGGAGGTCTCGAGCGCGAAGGTTAGACGGACCCTTCACACTGCCCCCATGTGTAGCCTTAGTTGCGGAGCCCGTCCACACGTCATGTACACCCACGTAGCTCCTTGAGGGCACGGCCGCGTGCCGTCGGGTTAGTATCACCGGCCGGACGTGTTACCGCTGACGGAACCCCGGTGTAATCAACTCGAAGTCCCCTGAATCCACGCTGACTCCGTTGAGGCAACGTGGCCTAAAGCGAGGAGCCACAGGCGGTTATTCCTGTGGTGGGGGCATAAAGCCGGGGTGTCACGTGGTGAACGGTTTACCCATGCGGACAAGCATTGGAGCTCGGAGGTTAGCCCCTCTGAAGTACAACCTTAGATTAGTCATGGAGGGGTCTGCATGGCGGCACAGACCGTGGAGATTTTGGTCTTTTATCCTTTGACCCCCGGATGGCAGGCTGACGCCGACGGTTCCGAATGGGGGTCCAAACCAATCATGTCTCCACGCAAACCCTCCCTCATTGACAGTTTCTTGGTGCTGACCTTGCAATGTGAACGAAAGACGATGAAGGACATTAGTCCGTTTTATATTAAAAATGATGTCGATAGGATCTGTGGCCCGGTGAAAAACGCAACCAGACTTAGAGATGGCACGTTATTGATCGAGGTGATGAATGGAGATCAGTCGCAGAAGCTGTTGAAGGCGAGTTTATTGGGCTCCTACCCTATCCGGGTAGCCCCACATAAGACCCTGAACTCATGTAGAGGAGTAGTAACCACTTCCAGCCTCGACGATCTCTCCAACGAAGAAATTGTCACCTGCCTCTCTGATCTGCGAGTCTGCCAAGCATACCGGTTAACTCGGAAACAGGATGGTAAAGAGTGTGCCTTACGTACAGTATTCCTTACGTTTAAGGGCACTCAGCTTCCAGAATACATCTACTGTGGCTACGAGCGTGCTGCAGTACGACCGTATGTCCCGAATCCCATGCGCTGTTTTCAGTGTCAGAGATTCGGGCATACCAAGACCTCGTGTAACCATCCTGCAGCTGTGAACGTTGCGGCTTACCTGCACACGAAGACACGGCTTCCACTCGAGACCCATGTTGTGTGAACGGTGGGGATAACCATCCATCTAGCTCACGTCAGTGTCCTAAGTTCTTGGACGAAAAGAGCATTCAGGAGTTGCGGGTAAAGGAGCGCCTGACATTTATAGAAGCGCGTCGGCGTTTCTAACAACTGAAGCCTGCCACCACCTTAGCTTATTCGTCGGCAGCTCGCCGCCCTCCTGTTGCTACTGTCGGCTTGCAACATGTGACCGTTGAAAATGCCTCGACACAGAGTGCCCTTCCACAGAGCACCCCAAGAGTTAGCCGCAAATGTCCAGTGTCTAAAACATCTCCCTCCGTGCAGACCAGAGTTTCCAAGCCGTTAGGAAGCGGTAAGGATCCTATCGATGGAAATCGTTCGCGACATAAAGTTCGCGAAAGCAGTCTCCCGTCCTCTCAGAGATCCCGCTCTCGCTCTGCGAGTCGTAGGGGATCATCTGCCTCGCACACCTCCCAGGAATCGCCGGAGGATGCCGACTTCCACATCGTTGGACCTAAGTCAGCCAAGGTGAAAAGAAGAAAAAGATGAAGACTAGCCATTAATCCTTTTTCACTATGGAAATAATCCAGTGGAATGTTAATGGGTTCCGGGCACGTGTTCCGGACATACAGCATCTAATTTCTCAACGCTGTCCATCTATCGTCTGTCTACAGGAAACCCATCTCCAACCTCATCACGCACTCTATCTTCGTGGTTTTGTGGCCTTTAGACATGATTCTGCAGCTGATCGACGGGCAAGCGGTGGTGTTGCTATTCTGGTGGCGAATACCATCTCTGCCACCAGCAAACCACTAAACACGCCGCTCCAAGCTGTAGCGGTACGTGTACAGCTGCAGAGCCTTTCTTTATCTAGCTGTAATGTCTATCTGCCACCGGTCAGTGTCGTACACGAGAACGTACTTCGGGCTCTCTTGGCTCAGATTCCGCCACCGTTTCTTCTTCTAGGCTATCTGAATGCCCAAAACACCTTGTGGGGCTCCGACACTGACGATGCACGTGGTTGCCTTGTAGCAGACGTTTGTGATATTTCCGGCCTACTTCTATTGAACACTGGTGCCCCTACCTTTTTATCATCTGCCTACGGTACCTACTCCGCTTGAGACGTGAGCTTCTGTAGCCCGTCACTGGTGCCACTCCTTCATTGGTCGGTGCTCAGCGACCTCTTCGGCAGTGATCATTTTCCCATTAGCATTCACATATCTAGTCTCCATCCTGTGCCAACACGATATCCTCACTGGATTATTTCCAAGGCTGACTGGGGGAAATTTCGTTCCCTCATTCACCTTCACAACGATGTCTTCCCCACCATCGATGAACTGGTGGAGTATTTTACCTGTTCTGTCCTGCTCTCAGCGAATTCCAGCATTCCTCGTGGTTCTACTACACTTCGTCACGTTCCTGTACCTTGGTGGTCCGAGGAATGCAGTTTGGCTATTAAAGCAAGGAAACATAATCTGCGTGTCTTCAGTTCACATCCTACGGAGGAGAACTTGATAGCTTTTAAGCGTTCTCGTGCCAGGGCTCGTTTTGTCCTCCGCTGTGCAAAACGCACATCCTGGGAAACTTTTGTCTCTTCTCTGTCCCGTCGCACTCCGGCAAAGAGGGTGTGGACTGCTGTTCGCCGCATGTATGGCAGGTGTCGCCGGACTACCATTCCCGGCTTTGCCATAAGTGGATTGCATTACACCAGCGAACAGGATATCGCGGACGCCCTTGCTACTTTGTTTGCTGCTACTAGCCAAACGATTAGTTACGACAGAGCGTTTATAGCTCTCAAGGAATCTGCCGAGCGGATAATTCTTCCTTTTAACAGTGACTACTGAACCGTACAACTCACCCTTTACCGTAGCGGAGCTAGAGCACTCTTTGTCACTTGCTAAAGATTCCTTTCCTGGTCCAGATGACATCCATCGACAAATGCTGCTTCATCTTCCACCTTCGGCTTTGTCTTTCCTTTTGGGTATTTATAACCGTATCTGGCGCAAGCAGCTTTTTCCGTCCTCCTGGCGAGTGGGTATTGTCATCCCTATCCCTCGACCTGGAAAAGACAGGACACTTCCCTCTAGTTACCGCCCTATGAGCCTAACGAGTGTTTGTAAGACCTTCGAACGGATGATTAACACTCGTTTAGTGTGGTGGCTGGAGACGCATAACCTGCTCACCAATATTCAGTGCGGTTTTCGTCGCCATCGGTCTAGTGTCGACCATCTGACACGCTTAGAGGCTTACATCCATAATGCCTTTCTGCTGAAGCAGCATGTCGTTGTCTTCTTTGATTTAGAGAAGGCCTACGACACCACCTGGCGCTATGGAATCCTTCGTGCTCTGTGCGGTTACGGTTTACGCGGTCACTTAGCGCTGTTCATTTTAAACTTTTTACGACTTCGAAAATTTCGTGTCCGCATTGGTAATAAATACCCTGTCACAGGAAAAGATTCAAGAGAATGGTGTGCCTCAGGGGTCCATCCTGAGTGTCACGCTCTTCGCCGTAGCAATTAACGGAATCGCTGATGTTCGTAGCGAAATCCCGATGTCACTGTATGTTGACGACTTTGCAATTTACTATCGCTCTTATAATCTCGATCACATTGAGCGTCAACTGCAGCTGACCATAACATCAATAGCAGACTGGGCCCTTCGCACCGGCTTTCAGTTCTCACCTACGAAAACTCAGTGTATCCACTTCCATCGAGTTCCTGATTTTTATTTGCGTGGCACACGTCTACCGTTTGTCCTGCACCTCAAGTTCCTTGGCCTGCACTTCGACAGTAAGCTGACGTGGGAGTACCATATTCGCCAACTTCGTGCTTCCTGCGATCGCTCACTTCGAGTACTCCGCCTTGTATCCGGAGTTTCTTGGGGCGGTGATCGTACAGTTATGTTACGATTGTGTCGATCACTGGTGCGGTCAAAGTTAGACTACGGTAGTTTATCTATGGCGCGGCGTCCGCCTCTAAACTTCGTCTTTTAGATACTGTACACCATGCTGGTATCCGTCTTGCTACAGGGGCGTTCCGCACCAGTAGAGTTGAGTGTCTGGTGAGTCTGGAGAACCACCACTGTCGGTCCGTCGTTAGATTTTATTGTGTTCGTATGTCGCAAGGTTGGCAGCCCATCCGAGTCATCCTTCCTTTAGATCTGTCCTGCGTACCGACCTTGCTCACCGTTATCTGCGCAACACAACTATATCGCGCCCAAGCGGTATTCGGTTCCGCGAACTACTTGATAAACACGATCTCCGCATGCCTGCTGTAGAGCGATTCTCTCTAGGACGCTCTGCTCCTTGGCAACTCCGGCGCGCGCAATTCGACCTGGAGCTCTCAGGCTATGCTAAGCTATCCACCCCGCAATCGGTGTATCGCCAACTGTTCACCGAACTTCTGGGCCGCCACCGGACTTTCAGCCCGGTGTTTACCGATGGGTCCCAGGTGGGTGGAGCTGCGGGATGTAGTTTCGTGTGTAACGACGAGGCGCACCAGTACCGGCTTCCGGACCATAGTTCCGTTTTTACTGTCGAGCTGTTTGCTACATTTTATTGTTTACTTTTTATTACTAACTCAGCTCCCGGCAATTTTATCATTTGTTAAGACTCTCTGAGTGCCATTCTATCCTTGGACCAGTTTATCGGCACCTCAGCATTCGTTTTAAAAATACAGGCTCTCATTTCGCAACTGCTCTCGCGCGGATACCAGTTGCTTTTTACATGGACCCCAGGCCATGTGGGTATACCCGGCAATGAGAAAGCGGGTGCGACTGCTAAAACTGCTTGCCGTTTGCCGGATGCTGTCACACACAGTCTGCCTTATGTCGATGTGCAGCGCCATTTCCGTCGACATGTTTTATCGATCTGGCAGCAGTCATGGGAGGTATTTTCTGGCACTCAGCGTATATCCTTGGATGACATCCTGCAGGGACTCCAAGCGGGCTGAAGTTATCCTCACCCGCCTGTGGATAGGTCACACGGGCGACCCATGGGTACCATTTGAGTGGGGACCCGGCGCCTGTCTGCCCTACGTGTAATATTCAACTTTCTGTGGCCCATGTTCTTATAGATTGTCCGCAATACGCTCGTGAGCGCCGGTGCGTTGGCCTGGGGTGTGCACTTGCTTCAATTTTGGGTGACGACCCGGTGTCTGCCTGCAAGGCGCTGCGTTTCGTTGCCCAAATTGGGTTCGCTAAGAAGGTATAACGTGTTTTTTAGTGTTTGAGATTTTTAGTTTTGTTTTTTTAGCACTCGTTTTTACGACCATTTGGCGTTTCACGTTTTACTGTTTTAAATGTTTAGTTTTAATATCTTTTTTAGATTTGAGCTATTACACTTTTTATGAATGGTTTTATCAAGTTTTTAGCTTAGCACAATTACGTGCAGTTTAGTGCTTTTATGTTTGCGCTTTTAGTTGCTCTTTTAGCCCTCACATTTTAGGCAGCTTTTAGGCGATTTTTAGATTTTTTATATTCTGACCTAGGGCCCAAATGACCTAGTTGTCGACGGGCCCCTAAACTCCATCAATCAATCAATCTTTGTTAATATAAACCTCTCAAAAAACGCACTGATTATTCTCTACGCACATACATATGATGAAGGGATGGAAACTGGTGGTTCACTAGTGGTGCACCTGGTGGTGCACTGGTGGTGCACCTCGCGAGTTGCATCAACATGTGCAATACTACCAATAGGAAAAGTATTATACACATGGAGAAAAATTATAAAAACCATAAATATCATTAAAATATGCAATATAGGGGCTATAATATTGAAATAATATTCATTTATCAAAATCAAGAAAATATGTAGTTATATGCACCATAAAGTCATGTCCGAATAACTGAAAATTCTATAATTCGTGCACATAACGTAAAAGCATACATTTTTAGCCCATATGAAAAAAAAAAAACATGTTAATGCATGAACTTCCTAGCCCTAGCTATGAGTTTACAGCCTGGCTAAGTTTGGTACATAGGGTACTCTCGGTTACCGAAGGACCATCTCTATACCGCTTCCGTATATATCGCTGAAAATGAACCGTGGGACTTCGCAGGATTTTCGCGCTTGAAGAGTGATGTGTGTGTAGTCCAGTACCACCTGATTTAACGTGATAATCAGTTTTTGGGTGCATTCCTCGCATGTGACATGCTGGTGCTTCAAGGGTGGTATGTCCCATGTTTCCAACGTGGATTTCGGATGACTTGTGCCGCTCCTTTGCACTTTTAACGTTTCCTTAACGTTTTGCTGTGTTATGCTGCATTTTACTCATTTTAGTTGAAAGTGCGAAATCCTTGCAGATACTCGATACCTATCTGTGTGAACACTGCGTTAGGTATAATGCTATAAAACCATAGATTAACACTTTGTAACTTGGAATTCTCTATCTTATATCCGCTTCTTCCCTTTCTAACAATATACAACGCCAGAAGGAAGCTTCTCATCCAGTTCTGACAATGCCCCTGTGAAGGTACCCTGTTTACTTTTACTCTCCATTGTGAACCTGTATCTGCCTAAAAGTGTGGAAAAGAAATTCAAGCCAGTCATAAGAAAACAGGATTTTTTAATTTTCAAAGATACATTGCCATAACCTTGCTGGATTATCAGGCGCTTTTCATCCCAGCTATGGTATGATTTTACAGCCTGTGCTATGTTTGGTACATACGGTATTCTCGGTTACTGAAGGACCATCTCTAGCCCGCCTGAAAATGAACCCTGGAACTTTCCAGGATTTTCGCGCTTGAATGATGTGTGTGTAGTCCACTACCACTTGATTTAAAGCGATAATCTTTTTGATGAGTATACGCTTCCCCTGTGACCTATGTTGGAGCTTCAAAGGTGATGTCACATGTTTCTATCCTGGGCTTGCGATTACTTTTTCCGGTTCTTTTGCACCATTAAAGTTTGTTTAACGTTTTATCCTGCATTTTACTCATTTTGCTTGAAACTACCAAATCTTCTCGTGCCTTGCAAGGGTCTGATACCATTGCTGTTGGCCCTACAGAAGCAGCCAGAGGGATGTTAATCTGGGATCACCAAGAGCCAAACCCCAGTAGACAAGTGGTTCCATTCTGATGGCCTTTGGCTGTGGCCGTTTGTTTTATTCGTTGGTATTGTTTTGAGGTAATATCGGACGCTTTGGGTGCCCCTAGCGGACGCCTCTAGATCTTGCTGGATTTCCCATCGGCGCTACCGAATTCTTCGTCCCAGCTATACTATGTGATTCACAGCTGGGCCTTGGTTTGGTACATAGGATGCTCTCGGCTACGGAATGACCTTCGCCATCCCGCTTGCCTAAATTTTCACCTGAAAATGTACCCGGGCACTTTGCAGGATTTTCGCGCTGGAAGAGTGATTTGTGTGTGTAGTCCACAACCACTTCATTTAAAGTAACAACCGTTTTGTTGTGTGTACCCTTCCATTGTGACATGCTGGTGCTTCAAGGGTGGTATGTCCCATGTTTCCAACGTGCATTTGGGATGACTTGTGCCGCTCTTTTGCACTTTTAACGTTTCCTTAACGGTTTACTGTGTTATGCTGCATTCTAGACACCGCCACTTGTTGCGCGGTGAAGTCGCACCACTGTGTTTGTATAAGCACGTTCGTATATGTTTTGACTCCATTATCAGGTTTCTGGTGGTGAAAGTGGATCACTATGACATCACTTGAATTGTAACCAGGCAAGTTCACAACACCTCAGAGAAATGTCCTTGTATCATTAGGTCTGTTATAAAACTAAGCCCCGGCACTAAAGCCCATGAAGAGTCAAGCCTTACCACCCAGCCGCTGTGTCCCCCACTTCGGCCCACTACAGGCGTCATTGGTGGGCTTCAGTATTTGAGGGTGGTATGTGGCCAGCGTCCCGATCCCCCCGGGCCAGTTATGCAGTGTTCATTACCTGGGGCCGCTACTTTTCTATCAAGTGGCTCCTCAATCGGTAGCCCGGGAACCTAACGAGGCTGAGTGCACCCCGTGCCAGACCTCCGAGAGGGGATAAAATCTCCATGCTGGTACCGGGTTCTTCGCACCAGAGGCAAGCTCGCTACCAACTGCGCTACGGAGGCGGTCATCAGAGCTGATATAGCAGCAAATATCTACAAGAGTAGAGTTTATATTTTACAACACGTATGTATTTCAGTCACCAGGGTTGAAGAAAGCAGTGTATTTATGAGGCGCTTTGTTCATCTATTAAAGGAAAATCAAGACATTCTATTAAAAACACACTTGCCAGAAGGTAAGCGCAAACGTTTAGCAATAGCTACAGTAAAGCAACAATTGGAGGAAGAGTTTAAATAATCCATCACCGAGATGCAAATACTAAAAAAAGCAACTTCAAAACAAGAATGAAGTCGAAAAGTGATTTGAAACAAATTGGCAATAGGCCAGATGTTTTAAAACAGTGGGAGCAGGAAATCCTGATTGAGCAAGCTGAGGTACCTACATAGCTACCTCGGAAAATAGCCAGCAAAAGCTTCGTAGGAGCGAGGAAAGCAGGTTTTTTATTTATACCATTTCCCGAGCAATAGCTCCGCGGTCAAGATCGGGAAGCTTTAGCTTGCAAGGGGATGGAGAAGGTTTTTATTTATGCGAAACCAACCTCTTGCTTCGAATTAGTGAGAAAAAGGTAGTGCTTGCTTTTATTTATACCACCCAATATCGAACTCATTTGGTGCTCCTCACTGATGCCTCTAGTTCTTGCTGGGTTTCCTATCAGGCGCTACCGAAGTCTTCGTCCCAGCTGTGCTGTATGATTTCACAGCTCAGCCGTAGTTCGCTAGATAGGATGCACTAGGCTAGGGAAGGTCCATCTACAGCCTGCAAGCGTATATAATCTCCTGCAAATTAACCCTGGGACTTTGCAGAATATTCGCGTTTGAAGCGTGCTGTAGTGTGTGCTGTCCACTACCTCTGGATTTAAAATGACCTTTTGTTGGGTATATCCTTGCCATGTGACGTGTTTTGGCGCTTCAAAAGCAATATGTCTCATGTTTCTAACGTGAGTTTGCGATGGCTGCTGGCACTTTTTTGTATTGTTAACGGTTGATTAACGTTTGTTTAAGATGCGAGTGCCATCAATAAAAACAATATCATTTCCAAACTTCTTTAGGGCGTCCATCTGTACATTGTTTGCAAAGATCAGGCAGAATTTCTCTAGCTTCAAGTTGGGGGTATCTGAACGTATCACTTTCCCAGGGGGACCTACTACGGTAGGTCCGGGTTTGGCGCACCCGGGGTCCCGAGCCAACTGACTCCCTCGGTGTGGGCTCCTCTTCGTGGTGAGGGAGTCAGTCAAATCGCCCACCCACGTGTAGGCCGTGCGTGGAGACCCGTGTCGGTGGAAAGGTTTATCCTGGTGGTTGAGGGGTGCGTACCTGAGCTCGGGACAGTTTTTTCTGAATCTGGGGAGGGTGCGCATTTTCGATACACTGCTTTGGTTTCTGCTTCACCTAAACGGGAGGCTAGGGACTAACCCACCCCTAGTCAATCGGCCAGGACTAGGTATTGCACCGAACTCCAGGGTGAGTGGGACGGCGAGCCCGCTATATCCCCTGTGTAGCCCTGTCATCCCAGTGGGATGACCCCTTGTTGGGCTCCGTGGTGGGTGGGGAGCACTGGGGGATGAATTTTCATAGCCTTCTTTTATGGTACAAAATACACCTAAACGCAGACGTCAAGTAAATGATGGAAAAGAGGTATACGCAGCGTGCTCTGCTCGTTACCTAGTCATTCATAGAGGTGAAGAGGGTCAGTCGTTTCTAAAAGTCAACCCTTTTGTTATCCAACTGGGTCTCGATAAACTAGCGGGCCCTGTTAAATCGTGTACGCGTTTGAGATCTGGATCCTTGCTTGTTGAGACCTACACAGCCACCAATTCGACAAGTTGTTAAAGGCCAAACTCCTGCACGGATACCCTATCCGTGTAGAGAAACACCGGAGTTTAAACTCCTCCAAGGGCGTTATCACCACCTCGCTGTTGGATGGTATGCCGGAAGAGGAGATCCAAGGCTACTTGTCCGAGCAGGGTGTCACGGAGGTATACCGTGTGCGAGCGAAGCGTGATGGTGCGCAGGTAGATACACGCACGTTATTTCTCACTTTCGACCGACTAGACCTGCCTGAGAAGATCAAGGCAGGCTATGAGGTTATCCCGGTCCGTCCGTATATCCCGCGCCCCATGCGTTGTTTCCAATGCCAACGCTATGGGCACGCTAAGACATCCTGCAAGACCTCCATTGCCGTGTATGTTAACTGTGGTAAAGATTCTCATGACGGAGCTTGTCCATCTGCTCCGAGCTGTGTCAATTGTCGAGGTGCTCATCCAGCGACGTCCCGCGACTGTCCTCGTTACCAGGATGAGAAGGCGATTCAAGAGCTGCGGGTGAAGGAGAGGTTATCTTTCTCTGAAGCCCGCAAACGTCACCTTGCTCGCCAGCCTTCTCTCTTGAGGTTTGGCACCTTTAGTTCCGTGGTTTCAACTCCAGTGCCAAAGCGGGACATGGGCACTCAAACTTGCCCTGTTGCCATTACAACTGTTGCTCCGCCTCGTATTACATTACCAGCTTCTAATCCAGCCGGATCCAAGACTCTAATTCCTACTAGCGACACTCGGAAATTTAAAACAGAACCCAAGCGTACAGATTTTCTCAAGGAATCTACGACCTCATCCAACACAAAGTGTGCCTTCACGACCACTTCTCCGTCACCTCCAAGGCGATCCCTCTCCCAAGATGGTAGAGGGCGCAGTCGCGTGAAGCGGGATTCTCCTAAACGTGTGTCGCTAGGGAACCGCTATGTCGCTCTGTCTCTAGTAGCCGATGACATTGACCCTCTTCCCCTTGGGGAGCCTATGGAGCAGGAATTAGCTGCTCCAAAAAGCCCTAGCCCTCCGCGCAACTCAAAGGGCAAGTTGAAGCGACAGCCGCCGGTCAAGTGAATCTAAACGACAGCTTATTCCCTTTATCCCAGGATGTCCATCATTCAGTGGAATACACGTGGCATACGCGCCCATAGGGCGGAGTTGCAAGTACTTACTAATTCACTTACTCCTAGTATAATGTGCTTGCAGGAGACCAAGCTTCGCCAGCAGGACTCTTTTAAATTTCCAGGGTATAGTCTGGTGCGCTTTGACCTCCCACCGGAACCTGGTATCCCTGCACATGGAGGTGTCATGCTCCTCATTCGAGACGACGTTTTTTATCAGTCTATCCCCCTTACCACTCCATTGCAAGCTGCTGCTGTTAACCTGAGCTTACCCGGTTTTTCTTTTAGCCTCTGCTCCGTCTATCTACCTCCTTGTTCTCCCTTCGAAACTGCGGATATCTCCCACCTAGTGTCCCAGCTCCCAACGCCGTACCTTCTGTTGGGAGATTTCAATGCCCACCACCCTCTTTGGGGTTCACCAAGGGCTTGCGCAAGGGGAACACACTTAGCCGCTTTCTTCATAGAGAACTCTCTTTCGGTACTGAACACTGGTGAACCTACTTTTGTTTCCGACTCCACTGGCACCCTTTCCCACCTGGATTTATCCGTCTGTTCAGCTCAGCTTGCGCCTCGTTTGGAGTGGAACGTCGTCTCAGACACCTTCTCCAGCGATCACTTTCCATGTGTTATTAGCTTGCTCTCTCACTACGCGCCCTCGCCACGTGTACCTCACTGGCGTCTAAACAGCGCGGATTGGAACCAATATACCCGCTTAGCTGTTTTTGACGACCGCTTGTTCGACGATGTAGACCAGATGGTGGCTCACTTCACATCCGTCGTTCTTCGCGCTGCTGAACGCGCAATACCTCGGTCGTCTGGCCATCCACGACGTGTACCGGTCCCCTGGTGGACCGATGAATGCCGAACGGCCGTCCGTGCTCGGCGAACGGCGCTACGCGTGTTTCGTCGTCACCCTACACATGACAATCTTGTCGCATTTAAGCAATCGCGCGCCAGGGCTCGTCGCGTCATACAGGCCAGTAAGAGGACATCCTGGCTCCGTTTTGCGGAGTCCTTTAATAGATTTACACCATCATCTGTCGTTTGGGATAAGCTCCGTCGCGTGGCCGGCAAAGCTTCGCCGTTTGCCGTCCCCGGTCTCCGGATCAATAATACCCCCATTGTTTGCCCTAGAGCTGTTGCCGACACTCTGGGCAACGCTTTTGCTGGTATTTCAGGCTCATCGCATTACCACCCGAATTTTTTACGCATCAAACAAGACACTGAGTCCCACAACCTCTCTTTTAACTCATCGAACGCGGAGTGTTATAATGCCTTTTTCACCATGCAGGAGTTGGAGCGGGCCCTGACTTCCTCCAAACCCTCCGCTCCTGGGCCGGATGGTGTCCATATCTTAATGCTACAGCACCTGTCTTTGGCTGGCAAACTCTTTCTCTTACACGTGTATAACCGTGTCTGGCGCACAGCAACATTCCCATCTGCTTGGCGCTAGGCCACCATTGTCCCGATTTTGAAGCCTGGAAAGGATCGCCAACTACCTTCCAGTTATCGCCCGATCTCCCTCACCAGTTGCATGTGCAAGGTGATGGAGCGTATGATCAACGGGCGATTGACATGGTGGCTCCAATCTCATAATTTCTTGTCAAATGTTCAGTGCGGTTTCCGCCGATTCCGTTCAACGGAGGACCACTTAGTGTCTTTATCCACATACATTATGAACGGTTTTCTGAGGAAGAGCCAAACGGTCGCTGTCTTTTTTGACTTGGAGAAGGCGTATGATACGTGCTGGAGGTACGGAATTCTTCGTACCCTTCATCAATGGGGCATTCGCGGTCGAATGCCGCTTTTTATTCGGGAATTTATGCGCGATAGTCTTTCGGGTACGTGTGGGGTCGGTTTTATCTCGTGTTTTTATTCAAGAGAACGGGGTACCGCAGGGCTCGGTACTCAGTGTCACATTGTTTGCCATTGCAATCAATCCCATTGTGGAGTGCGTCCCATCGGGCGTTTCCTCATCGTTATTCGGGGACGATTTCACTATTTATTGCAGTACTCGGCGGACTTCTCTCTTACAACGTCGCCTCCAATTGTGCCTTGACCATTTGTACACTTGGAGTGTCGAAAATGGCTTTAAGTTCTCCGCCGAGAAGACCGTCTGCGTTAACTTCTGGCGCCGGAAGGCGTTTCTTGCGCCTTCTCTACGTCTCGGCCCAGATGCACTTCCCTTCGCAGACGAGACGAAATTTTTGGGATTGATTCTTGATAGGAAACTTAGTTGGTTTTCCCATATCTCGTATTTAAGGGCACGGTGTAAACGTTCTCTTAATGTTTTACGGGTTCTAAGTGGCACATCCTGGAGAGCTGATCGGACCATTCTTCTACGACTATACCGTTCACTGGTCCGATCGAAACTTGACTACGGCTGTGTCGTATATTCCTCGGCTCGACGGTCGGTTTTAAATCGCCTCAACGCTATACACCACCGTGGCATCCGATTGAGTATAGGCGCATTTCCCACGAGTCCGGTTCTTAGCTTGTGTGCGGAAGCTGCTGAACCTCCGCTTAGTTATCGGCGCGACGTTCTTCTCTGCAGCTACGCTTGCACACTTTATGGTCTACCTGAACACCCATCCTTTCGTTTATTTTATGATGACAGCTTGGACCGGCAGTATTTAACGAGCTCCCTAGCCATACTTCCTCCTGGCGTTCGATTTCGTTCACTACTTCGGTTATTGGGCATCGTTTTACCCGCGGCGTTGCCGCAGGGCGAAACAAGATTTCCTCCATGGCTCCGTCGCGAGACCCATGTCAACCTGGGTTTGTTGTCCATGCCGAAGTCATCAACGCCAGATTTCGTCCTTCGTTCTGCCTTTTTAGATATCCAGGCGCAGTCTGGATCCAGTAGTTTGATATACACTGACGGCTCGAAGGACGATCGAGGTGTAGGTTGTGCTTTTATTCACGGTGCCCAGAGTTTTAGTTTTCGTCTTTTATCGCAGTGCTCGATTTTTACAGCAGAGCTTTTTAGTATATACCAAGCGCTTTTATATATTCGTCGGCAAACCTTACAGAACTGGGTTATTTGCTCAGATTCTTTGAGTGCCCTTGAGAGCCTGCGGACGCTGTACCACTACCATCCCCTGGTACAGCGTATCCAGGACTGCCTTCACACCCTCGCCACTTGCGTCTCGTTTATGTGGGTACCTGGACACGTAGGCCTGCAAGGTAACGAGGCTGCCGATGCTGCTGCTAAGGCAGCAGTTTTAGCTCCCAGGCATTTTAACTCTTGTGTTCCCTCGGTTGATTTTAGAGTAGTTTCACGTCATGCCATTCTCTCCCGGTGGAGAGATGCGTGGCATGGCCTTGAGGGTAACAAACTTCGGGAGGTGAAACCCCTCCCTGTTGCCTGGAGGACTTCCTCGCGCGCTTCTCGCCGCGAAGAAGTGATTTTAGCCAGAATGCGCATCGGGCACTGTCGTTTTAGTCATGGTCACCTCTTATCATCTGACGCTGCACCGCTATGTTCTCATTGTAATGAACCTCTGACGGTGCGGCATATTTTAGTTCAGTGCCAGTTTTTAACATATCTCCGTGATTCGTTGGGCCTGCCAGGCACTCTGGCTGAGGTGCTGGCAAACACTTCCTGTGCAGTAGAGCGTGTTTTACGTTTTATCCGACTAAGTATAATGTGCGCACGAATCTGACTCGTTCATCGATCTCTTATCCAGCCCACTACAATCGGTCGTCGATGCGAGTCGTTTTTATCAATGCATTTAACTGTTTACGTGCTTTGCTCTACTCTGCAGTTGCTGGCACTTATTGGTGACTTTTTAAGGTGTTATTGTTTTAGCTTTTAGCTTATTAGGTTAAGATTTTTTGTAACTTACGTTTTTAATCTTTTAGTTCTACTTGGGTGCTAATAACCTTAGCAGTTGAGCGCCCTAAAACCACACTACCACTACTACTACTACTGAACGTATCACTCCCTGAGATTTATACAGGCGAGATATACTGTTGCATTCATTGTGTCGTAAAGCTACTAATTAGACCTCAACTAGGGGGTAGCATCAGATGGTAGAGTTAATCGGTATCAGGAATTACTGGAAAGGGTCCATTTTTTATACAACCAAACACGAGATTTCTAACACCAAAAGGAGCAGTTTAATTTAGATTCTAAGTAGAAACTTACAATTACATAATTCACAAAATGTTTTACATAAAGAATACCTGGTTAGATGGCGCTTGGTACCTGAGGACACGGGGAGATTCTCAGTAAGAATTTCAGTTTTATGAACATTTTCTTGAACCTGAACTTGGGAATGTTTTGTAGAATCGTGAAATGATCTATCTACTAAATTGTTCTGCTGACAATCAACTACCGTACTTTCTCTCTAAAATTTCTGCTATCTCTGATCCTTCAGACTTCTGTTAGCTAGCTTCTTTCTTCCATGCTGATTTCATCTACTCTGGTGCTTTTTGCCATGATTTGGTTTCTGTACTGAATAAAAAATTCCTTATATAAGATTTGAAGCTTTCACGGCGAGCGCTATGGATCAACGCCTCACGGGTGATCAGCCGTGTCAGATTTATAATGGTCGACTCTCGGCCATTGTAGACTCCATGGCCATCTTCAGGATGAAAAGTCCAGAGGCAGTTGGAGTCGAGCGGGGATCTTGCTCCCCCGCTCGGGCGTCATTACCGCAGTACCCAGCCGTAACACGGCTTTACCTGCGTGACGAGGGATGAGGACTTTGCTCTACTAGGATATAACTGGGAAAATGTGGTTTCTGGTGTATTTATAGGGACGGAATGGTCGCTTAGGAGGGATTATCTTCTTTTGTGGTGAGGAAAAAGGCTACTTACGCCCTTACCGCGTGCTAGCATGCGAGTGTAAGACTCAGCCAATCAGGTGGCGTGCTTATCTCGTCCAAGTTTCAGGCCGTCAGGCACTCACTGTGCGGTGAGCTGAACTGTGGTTTGTGTTGTGGCCAACGAGCGGGTGATGATCTGTGATTTTGTTTTCGGTCATCATTTTCGGGTGTCATTACCTCAGTACCCAGCCGTAACACGGCTTTACCTGCGTGATGAGGGACAAGGACTTTGTTGTACTAGGATATGATAACTGGGAAAATTTTGTTGTGTCTGGTGTATTTATAGGGACAGAATGGTCGCTTGGGAGGGATTGTCTTTTTTTTTTGTGGTGGGGAAAAAGGCTACTTACGCCCTAACCGCATGCCTGTATGCGAGTGTAAGACTCCTACCCTGGCTTCGAACCCGGGCAGCCTACTCACTAAAAAAGCCCACCGGAAGACATCTTGCCGAGCCGCATTAGGGCTTCGGCGCGTTCAATGGTGACGGATGAGAGCTGCCTACCTGGGGGCAGTAACAGCTGGTAATTACAGCAGAAGTGCCCTGTCTTGCATGGGAGAATTTAATGAGTGATTGTGGGTATGATAGTCGGGTCCCGCATTTGCACCCCGGCCAGTGACGTAAAGTTTCATGCTGGCATGCAGTGCATGCGAGCGCGTCAACGATGAAGTCCCGGGCTGCAGTAATGACCAAGTCCTGGCTACAACCTGGGGAGTTGGAGGTGACTTTGATAACAAAATTTATCGTGGTTTTCCTTATTCTATGTTAGGCGTCCCTAGTGGGAGCCTCGTGTGTGCTTGGCGTCCACATTGGGAGCCGTGTCAGTGCTTGGCATCCACGATGGGTGCCGTGTCTGTGTTTTTACCTTTGCCGGGTGTCGCCAGGTCGTCTGGAGTGCACACTTGGCGGGCAGTCTGCCTGAGGTGCAGGTGCCAGCCAGTGCCACTCCCGATGGGGCCCTCTCCCCTGGGACCGCCTTGGCTAGGTGGCGCAAGGAGTTGGAGGGCGCTGTGGGAGATGGACGTCACGTGGTATGTCTGTTACATAGAAGCAAAGTCAGTGGATTACGTTAATGCATGAGGTTGTCAAGGTAATGGTTTATGGCGTCGTCTATGTCTGGGTTGTTCAAGTTTCTGTCAAATAGGGATAGTAGTCTCTTGTATTTGTCAGTGGTTGTTTATTATTGTCCAAGTGCAGTGATGAGTGTATTGTGGTGTGATGGGATTTTATTGTATAAGTCGAAAGCTAGTTTCTTAATAAATTGTTGTATCGTGTGCATGTGTAGGTCTTCGTGTAGTTGTTTGGATGGTGCTAAGTATGGGACTTTTCCTACTATACGTAGTATGTTATTTTGTAGTTGTATTCTTTTAATATGCGATTTAGTCGCATAGACACAGAACGGCGCCGCGTACGTCAGTATGGGCCGTATAAGCATTTTGTAAAGTGTTAGACCCATGTCGAGCTGTAGGGCGTTACTGTAGTTGATTAATGGATATAACTTGCTCAATTGAGCATAGGCTTTTCTACGCACTTCCTCTATGTGAGGTCGCCAGGTGAGGCCCGGATCCATCACTAGACCTAAGTACGTTACTTTATTGGTCCAGGTTATTGTTAAAAAGTTTTAGTGGTTGCAGTCCATGCCTCGGGTGGTAGTGTTTTTTATGTTTTGTGAACATTATAGCTTTACTCTTAGTGGCATTGACTTTTATTCGCCATTGGGCGAGCCAGGGCTCCAGTAGATCCAGTGATGTCTGGAGGTTTCTGCGTACGAATACAGGTTTACCTGATTGACATATAATCGTCGTATCGTGGGCATACAGGAGATATGTTGTGTTTGCGCTCTTTGGTATGTCGTTTATATAGATATTAAATAAAAGCGGCCCGAGTGTTCTACCCTGAGGGTCACCCGCCAGTATCGGGCGGGGTGTGGACTTTGCATCGTTCGCTAGCGAGGAGAAAGATCGTTCGCGCAAATAGTTCGCTGTTAGTATAATCATTGTATCCGGGAATTTACTGTTTATCATTTTTCGTTAAAATCCTGCATGCCACATGCGGTCGAAAGCACGTTCTAGGTCCAGTAGAACGACTCCCGTTGACTTCTTGAAATTGAAGCCTTTCGTAATGTAATCGGTGGCACGCAGGAGTTGCAGTGTGGTTGAGTGGTTTGCCGGGAAGCCAAACTGTTCGGGAATTAAAATGTTATGTTTTATAATAAATGCATTAACACGCTTTAGTATTACTTTTTCAAGACGTTTGCTCATCGTGTTAAGCAGGCTAATAGGCCTGTAGTTTTGTGGGTCCGCGGTATTTTTGCCTTTCTTCGGGAAGTGTAGCACTTTTGCTGTTTTCCACCTATTTGATAAGCAGCCGTCCAAAAGGCAGAGGTTGAATAGTTTCGCTAGTATTTCTAGTGCGCTAGCCGGTAAGTGTTGCAGCGCAATGTTCGGGATTTTGTCTGGCCCTGGTGTTTTTCTTTTCGGTAATGTCTGATGATCCATTTGATTTCGCAGGCATGTTTTTATGATTCTGTCGTGCGTTTGCCTTTCATGTATGTTTTGAACTACGGTCTCAGTTTCGTTTACAAATACCGGCAATGATAGCGTTACGTTGGGTTTGAGCGTATTTTCTAGTGCATCTGCAAGTGCTTCTGCTTTCTCTTCATCTGTGGTTGCGATATATTCACCCACGTGAAGAGAGGGAATGGAAATCTTGTCCCGGGTGAGACATTTGCCTATTCTCCTTACTGTGTTGGTGCCCGGATTTAGTGACTGTAATGTATCGTTCCACTGGGGATGTAACAGTGGATGTCCGCTCGCGAAGTTGTTGGTTCAGTGTTTTCAGTTGGTTCTGAAGTGTCGGATGTCGGTGCTGCTGCCATTGCCGCCCGGTTCTATTTCTTTGTTTGGTAAGACGTATGTCTACTGGCAGGCGTGCGTTTGTTTTCTTTTGCCGCTGTAGTGGAACTGCCGCCATTGTGGCATACTGTATTGCTTTTTCCACCGTTTCGGTAGCATCTGTGTCCTCATTTGAGTCTACTTTAATGTCCGACATTTGGGCATCTACGGTTTCTGCGAAGGTGTCCCAGTTAGCTTTGTTATAATTTCGCCTTGGTCTGGGTAGCACACTCCGGAGAGGGCCTTCAAGTTTTATAAGGACCGGTAGATGGTCTGACGATATCTCGTTAGAAACTTTGAGACAGACGCGGGCGCCGCCTTGCCTTTCTAGTACTATGTCTAGAATATCAGGCGTTTAGTTTGCCTGAAACGGGGCGTACGTCGGTTCTGTGGGTGCGTGTATCATGTAATCGGATCTGTTTTCATGTAATAGGGTTTGACCTGCCGCGTTCATGTTGGATGAATTCCATAGTGGGTGTTTGGCATTTAAATCGCCTGCTATTATAACACTTGGGTTTAACTGCAGGAGCGAGTTAATGTCTTCTGTGACTATGTCGCCTGGTGGGTTGTACGCTGAGACGATGAGTATGTGGTTGTTGTTAATTGTGGTAGCTATAGCTCTTGTCTCAGGTCTGTGGAGGGGTGGAAATGGTACTTGATGGGCTGTGTCTTTGCGGACAGCTATGGCTGTGCCGCCGCCACGCCTATCTCTGTCGTTTCTATAAAGATAATATCCGGGTAAGTTAAGTCTGTCACGAGGGCTTAGGTGAGTTTCCGTAAGGACTATTGGTATGTCGTTTTTGTCTAGAAAGTCAAGACGTTCATGTTTTCGCCTGGAGCGTGTCCATAGTCTCGACAGGCTTGAGTTGTAGTCTTTCCAGGGCCATGTAACACATCTCTAAGTTATGGAACCACTCTGGGCTATTAACGTAGAGATATGTGGGGTAGTGACTGCCGCGGGAGTGGTCCTGGGCTTGTCTGGTTTTGGGAGTTGGCCTGACGGCATCGCGGTTCAAGCTGTTGGGAGCTCTTGCCGCCGTCTTGGGAGGAAGCGCACTGGTCCCTGTACTCGTGCCAGGGTTAGCAGTGGGAGCTCCCCGGTTGGCGGGTGGTCCCGGCTTCCTCCCATACCAGCTTATCCCCGCACTAACGAGGGTGCTTAGCGGAACCTCAAAACTCCCAAAACACTTCTCCCTTCAATTTCCCCGTAAAACCAACACCCTCCTATCTCCCTTCTCTGCTGGCGAAATAAGCCACTCTTTTATCTCCAACTTTTTTTTTGTGGGGAAAAAGGCTACTTACGCCCTAACCGCATGCACGCATGCGAGTGTAAGACTCCTACCCTGGCTTCGAACCCGGGTAGCCTACTCACAAAAAAAAAAAAAAAAAAAAAAAAAAAAAAAAAAAAAAAACCACCGGAAGTCTTGAGGTCACGGCCTCTATGCTGCAGTACCGCATAAAGCACCTGCGCATTCTGTGGTGAGAGATGGAAGCTGCCTGCCAGTGGCAGTAACAGCGAGTATTACTGATGTGCCGGAGGGCAAACATGACATAAGCCCCGAGTGCCCCCTGGTAGTAATTAATGGTGATGTGGTTGATAGTTGGTGTTCTTTTTGTGTTTCAGCCATTTGGCATCGTTAGGTGTAGATGGATGTGAGGGATGAGTGAAATGAGCATGTTTAGTTTGTAAATCTCCACCCGAAGGTTTCGTTTCTTGTCCTTAGCGTATTTTAGTTTTGTATTTATTTATTTATTTATTTATTTATATTACGTCCTATAATCTATGCTAGAAGTATTTAAGATATGCTTATATAACCAGGTGCAGTTGTGATATGATTTACAACTTGTAGAGCTAACTTCTACTGTCTGTTAATCTTACTATGGTGTTATCAAGCCGGAGGCTTCGTCATTAATCGTGTACCTGATCTTGCCTGGTCGTATAAGTGCATACATGGCGGGCTGTCTGCCTGAAGTGCAGGAGCGAGCCTGTGCCACTACCGGGGAGGCCCTCGTCCCCCGGGGTCCGCCTTGGCTAGGTAGCACAAGGACTTGTGAGGGCTTGAGTGTAAGTGTATGTATTTTAGTGTTATGTGTTTGTTGTGTGCTTCCCTTCATCACCTAACCAGTAATTTCATGGTACTAAATTATTCAGGTATTCCTGTATGTTGAGTTCAGGTTCACCAATACTTATAGTGCGATCGAACAATGATAGAGGGCGGAGGTGTTTGTCGCAAGTCATATCATACTCCCCGAGCATTCGTATTGGCTCGTTGTGGTTCTTATTCTTTTTGGCGTACAGGTTGCATCTCAGGTGTTTAAATAAACTGCTTGATTGTGAGCATTTTTAGCTCTTCATGTAGCTGGTACGTAGGAGCCTCTGGCGGTAGTTTTGCAATAATTCGCAGTATTCTACTTTGCATCGTTTGGAGGCGCTTTATGTGCATTTTTGCCGCATATCCCCATACCGGGGCGGCGTATGTTAAGATGGGTCGGATCAGCGTCTTATAGAGCGTAAGTCCCATGCGTAGTATCAGCGGGTACAGTCTGATTTTTTTTTTTTTTTTTTTTTTGAAAGGGGAGACAGAAGTAGAGTTGGAGGGACAAAGAGTTGGCTTATCTCGCCGGGTGAGGAACAGGGGAGGGAAAAAACTTAACTAAGGAGTGGAAGGTGAAAGAGTTGAGGATCGAAGGAGAAAGTGGTGGAGTCCCGCTACTAGCATCTCCGTAATTGTCGTAGATTGCTAGCTGCCGCCTGATAGGCGGAGCGGGTGGGTAATGGTGTTCAGGTTTATGACCATGACACAAGGCCCTGGTCATGTCACGTGCGAAGTGGAGAGAAGGTATGTAGGTAGTCGAAGGAGAAGTTGGTGGAAGTGAAGGTGAAAGTATTTTATTAATTAATTGTGCACTGATGTGCTTCTGCGAAGTCGGCGTTGGTGGTTCCTCCTGCGGTGGCACTTGTTACTCAAGTGGGAGGAGGAGGTCGCTGATGTCTACTCCTGTGGCGCTGCAGAGTTGTCTTTTGCACCGCCGGGTGCAAGGGTATCCAGGGTGCGCAGTATAGCCGCCTCTCCAGAACAGTGCTATTTGCTCCGGTGTCGGTGGAATGGCTGGTGGTGGCTCATGTGTCGGTAGATAGTGTGCTTGTTGCTCGTGTGTCGGTAGATGGCAGGACCCTCTAGATTAACGGACCTGACCCTGGCATCCCAGTTGTACAAAAATGGCGTTGGCTGGTGGGAGTGATTTCTGAGGTGTTTCCACACGCTGTTTTTCGTATTATTTTATATGTCTTCGAGTTATTGTTTGTTATAATAATTCCTATGTAAGTTTGTCTTCATATTAGCAAAGCGAGTGTTTGAAAACTTTTATTTGGGCAGTATAGGCAACGGGAATAAATCTAATAACATGTTGGCTGTGCCGTGTGCCATCCACGTGTTCATGTTTATTGTGTTCCATATAAGACTATGGCTACATTAGCCGTATAGTGTGCTTAATTTATCTGTTTGCAAGTACAATTTGTGTCACGATTACAGTGGTGAGAGGTTGTTGAAGAAAAACTGTTCCAGTAGTGTATGTTATTGTTGCCATACTACAACCTAACCATAAACATGACAATGCCCCGTAACTGTTGCATTCCCGGATACAAATTAAAAATCAGAAACTTTCAGTTAAAACAAAAGGTAAATTCCAACGTAAAGCTTCTAAATTCAGTATTTAATTACTATAAATTGCAGCGTTATGTGTGTGTAGGTTGCCGGTATATATATGTCATGGTGAATAGTGTGAATAGTGAAAGACAATAATTTCGAGTGAACTCAATTAGTGGCATCTGCAACACCAACAGTTTGTTTCATGTAAGTAGTATGCTGCTTGAATTTACACATTATCTTTTGTCTTTGTAATTTAAATATGTAGCTGTAGTTTACAGGAAATGTGTTATGTTGCTGCATGTAAAACTGTAGACTATAGGAAAGTTTGGTAAATATTTACAAAATCGGCCGCTCGAGAAAACGATTGAAACAGTGCAATGGATGCAGTTTTTATTGCTGATTACGATCTTGTAAGTTTTATTGTGCACTCAAGCTTCGTGTTTTATTTATGAGAAAATTTCGTGCGTGCGATGAAGTGGTTTTATTTCGCTTATGCGGCGGATATTTAGTTAATAAATGTGTATAAACGAGTGTAATGTATGCTACAATGATTGATTAATGCATTTACGTTGAAATGATTGCATAAACACTGCCCAAATTGTAAATATTTGATAACAGGACCCTGTCACCCCACTCATATACAACACTAACCTAACCTAACACAATGTTGCTTTACAATGCTGATTTAAGATTACGCATTTCATATATTTCATTTACAGTGCTGTTTTACGGTTATTTTTAATATTTCATCTGCTTTTGTGGATTCCCCCTGTAAAATAAGGTGTCATCAAGTGCTGAGTAATATGTTGTTGCAAACTGAGTAATCAAAAGTTTTCAGTAATAGTAAAAGCAAATTTCCGCCCTAAAGCTTTTTAATTCAGTAGGTAGCTAATTATTCTAAATGGCAGCATTTGTATATCAGCCATCCAGTATAGTATGTTTGTGTAGGTATATAACCTTATTTAGATTGTACAAATGTGAAAAACAGTGTAAACAATGATTAATAATTGAATCAACCCAATGTCAACACTTCTGTTTTATTTAAGTAACATGCTGCTTGCAATTTTGTCTATCTTCTTTGTAATTTGAGTGTGTAATGCAGTTACATAATGGCATGTAAACCTGTAGATTGCATGAATGATATTTAAGGTTATGTATTTTATTGCCCATGGGTTATCGTTTAATATTAAATGTCATCCTTTTTTGTTTACTTGAGGTTACGTTTAAGACTATTGTTACCGTCATGGTAATAAAATGGACTGTGTCCTTTTTGATCATTTATTCTACAACGTTGTTTACATAGTACAACGTTGTTTACATAGTACATAGTTACCTCTCTTGACAACCATCAAAACAGGCTAGCCAACCTTTCGACCGCAATTCAAATATCAGTCACTGAACATACCGGCCGCCAAGAAATAAGTCTTATTTTTTCATCAACACAATTGTAAGAACAAAATACAATGAATTAATGATAAAACAATATCAGTGCATGTATTAAATTATGTCTGTCTCTTGAGGAAGAGGACACAGTTTAACAATAGGTCTCTTAAATACCCCAGTTGCTGTGCGAATTGTTGCAACTCGCACTAACCCATCTGCTCCTGGATGTAGTCCCTCAACCACTGCCAGCTTCCAGCAGAGTGGAGGAAGGTTGTCTTCTTTCACTATGACGACTGCACCCTGCTTGACATTTGCATGTGGCCTGTTCCACTTAGATCGCTGCTGAAGATGATGCAAATATTCATGTGACCATCTGGACCAGAATTCCTGAAGTTGTTGCTGTAATTTCTCCCACCTAGTTAGCAAGCTAAGTTTAGCACTACCGAGATCTGGCTGGGGTAAACTGGTTAAAGCTGTACCAATTAAGAAATGACCAGGGGTCAGAACTTTAAGATCAGTAGGATCAGATGAGAGAGGAACTAAGGGTCTGGAATTCAGACAAGCTTCTATCTGACAGGTTAGGGTATGGAATTCTTCATAAGTAAGACATGATGCGCCCATAACACGTCTAAGGTGGTATTTAAAAGATTTTACACCTGCTTCCCACAGGCCGCCAAAATGTGGTGCTCTGGGTGGCATGAAGTGCCAAATTATACCTTCATAATTTGCAAATCTCTGTATTTCTTCCTTAGTCTGCTGAGAGTTAAGGAGCTCTTGTAATTCTTTCAACTCCCTTCTTGCACCTTCAAAATTTGTGCCACACAATTTGTTACTCACAACTTCTAAGTGCACTGCTCTGGTAGTAAAACAAACAAATAAAGACACATAACACTTTACCTTTGTCGTTGTTCTGCGAGTGCTAGACTTTATGTAAAATGGCCCTGCATAATCAATGCCACAATTCAAGAATGGTTTAGCTGCTTCCACTCGTGCACGCGGTAGTTGTTCCATTAACTGTTTTGCTGTTTCTGCCTTTAGCTTATAACATATTATGCAATTATGAATCAAATGTCTAACAGTGTTTCTGCCATTTAATATCCAATATCCTTCCCTAAGAGAAGCCAATAAAAGTTGACAACCTGCATGCAACAATCGTTTGTGTTCATGCTGTATAATCAGATTGGTTAAATGATGACGTGGCAAAATTAGAGGATGCTTTTGATCATACGTTAGGTTAGAGTGTTCTAACTGTTCTAACTCCAACCATTGATCAACTATTCTACATACTGCAGGCTGAATAGATAACCACCTCGTGTCACAAGCTTGGGGGATTTTCAGTGGTTCATTCCCGTCATTTAGAGTGGAGAAAATTTGGCGGTAAAAGAGTTGCCGCGATGAAGTCCGAGAGAACCAATTATAAGTTTCTCTAATAAGAAAATCCAAATTTCTTGGAAGAGAATCTGCAGTTGCTGCAGAGGTTCCCAGTTGAATAGAGTGGCACACGCACCTTATAAGTACCAAGTGTGGGACCTCCCGTTTAAGAATTTCATATACTCCATTATTAATCTCCACCATCACACTAGCATTGTCTATTCGATGCCTTGCAATTTTTGCAAATCTAAATTAATTGATTTCAATGACTCTTTAACTGCCCTTGCAATAGACACTGCATCGCACTTTTCAAGTTCGACAAGTTCAAGATAAGTTGAAACAATCCTGTCAGATGTTTGGCTGTGATATATAATAGCGATTGCTAGAAGCTTAGTGACGGCAATGTCAGTTGATTCGTCCACCAAGATGCTGTACACTGAATCACCAATATCACTTCTTAAGTCACTCGCAAAGTAGGGTCCAAGAACGTTCTTAATAACAGCACTACGCTTTGTACGATGTAACTTAATCTGGCTTGCAGCTACGCTATCACTGAATCTGTTTTTACACATTTCGCTTAAGTGATCGCATGACATTATGGCACAATGTGCGGACACAAAAAGTGCAAGTGATGCTTCAGCACTGTTCCTTTCTAAAGGAACCACCACTGGTTTGAAGTTAACATGTGTCTGTCTTTGGGAGGAAAATACAGAAACTGCAGATTTGTGCTTTTTTGTTTCCGCATGATTTTCCAAGTCTGCTAACCGAGCTCTTATGCTACAACGACACACTTTGCAAACGCTTTTGTATTATCACCTACAGCCCGAGATAACCATTCTACAAATTTTGGATTTTTCAACCACTCTTCTCTAAACTTTTGAGTTTATTGCGGTTTTACTTTGCCCATTTTGTTAGTTAATTAACCGTATAATTTTGTCACTATTCGCAACAGACCACTATATTGATGGGTGAAGCACACGCAGCTAACCATGAACACAGTGTGAACTGAGAAGAGAAACGAGAATTTTGAATGGCACTGTGAAGTAAGCAAAGTTGTTTAATTGTTGGTATAAACAGTAGCCGAGGACTGATATAATAAACCACGTTTATCAAATAGCGCGCCGCCTACTTGTATTGCCGGTAACACCGATAGCAGTACTACAGCAGCTACTGTGAAGCAAGTAGGCTTTAGAATATCTCTTGTGTATTATTTTGCTGACTCCAGGGTTCGGTTTACAAGCAGTAAACATTTCACCACCCAAAAGCTCATAACACGCAGATAACACGCAGGGTGACTAATCACCAGGAATTGCAGAAGGGGATTGTTGCTAATCACAGCAAGTTTATATTTCGATGACGCAATTCAAATGGTGGATATTTTCTTGTGTATACATCGGATGTGTCGAGCCTCGCAGCAGGAAAATGGTCTGTAAATCGCTTCTAAAAGAACAATATTGCATTCAACCATACATTTAAAAAACCAGATCGCAACCAGATGCATTTTGAAAAGAACCAAATTTCCCACTAGCAACTAAAAGATAAATTTTCCTACTAGACAGACGCTCAAAAAGACCAGATTTAGTTGTTAAACAACTAAATTGGCAACACTGCGCTCGACTGGCAGGCTTGACTTGCTGCGGTGCGACAGGTTGCCCAATGAGAGCAACCTGGTGGCGCTCGGCGCGGGACCGGCCGGAACTGCAGTAGCTGCGGTGGCTGTCTCGGCGATCTGGTCGCTTGTTTCGGCGTTCTTGTCGGCTCTGCTATTTTATGGTTTCGGGGCCGATGTGTCTCTCCAACTCTCTGTCTCCCCTTTATTTAAAAAAGATTTTTTAAGGGGAGACAAAGAGAGTTGGACAAGAAAGAGTTGGCTTATTTCGCCGGGAAGAGTGGGAACAAGGGACGGGAAGAAAAACTAAGTTAAAGGTTTTCAAGAGGGGGTTTTGGGAGAAGTGTATCATGACTATCGAGGTACCGCCGAAGCACCCTCGCAGTACGGAAGGATTCAGCCGGCTATTACCGGCATCCGGAAAGGGTATTCCGGGTGACAGACATGGCTAGGCCTTGACTGCCACACACGGGGAATAAGGAGTGGGATGGTAAAGTTCCGGGATCTTCTTGGTTAGCGGTTCCAGTTCCACGAGCGTTTACCTGTGACGCCGCTACATATCATTAGCTTGCATCGTTCGTAGCGAGGTTGGCGATGGTGATCGAAGAAGCCAGTGTATGCAAACTCTGGGTGATCAAACTGCTGTGGCCACCATGTTTGTGGAGAAATTTGCGCTTGTGCAAGAATCTGCTGAAGTTTAACTTGTCGCTGTTGTGGATTTGCCTGCTGGGATGGTGGCAGGAAGTGGTGTACTTCTGTTTGAGTAGTGGCCACTTGTGTTGGAGTAGTCTTGTTCTCGATCTGTGTCAGCTTCTGCTGGACTGAGTCGAGTTTCTCCATTGACCGCGACGTATTCAGTGAGAGTTCTGACTTCAGCTCGTAGTGCTTCAACTGGTTCTTTAAGATGAAGTCCGGAGGATGTGTTGGCGGCGGTGTTGATTAAGGTGGTGACGGCGTTGGTTAGTTGTAGGGCGTCTTCGATGTTACCCAGTCGTCGATTGAGGCTAAGAACCTCAGAGCAGAGATATTCCACTTCCTTACTGGGCGGTTGTGTACTGGCGGTGGCGGCGGCGTATGTGAAGTTCGACCCTTGGAGTGTTGATGATTCATGCTGCGTTGTCGGTTGTGGAAGCTGAGGAGATTGACACTGCTCAGGTGGTGATGCGGCGTATGTGAGGATCGACCCTTGGAGTGTTGATTCTTGCTGCGTTGACTGCGTTGTTGGTTGTGGAAGCTGAGGAGATTGACACTGCTCAGGTGGTGATGCGGCGTATGTGCAGTTCGTCCCTTGGAGTGTTGGTTCTTGCTGCGTAGACTGCGTTAGCGGTGGTGGAGGTTGAGACTGCTCAGGTTGTGATGCGGCGTGGTTTCGGTGCCTCGGGTAGAGCGGACAGCAAACCTGCCCGGTGTAATGGTCTCTCCTGTCGCAGGTGGCGCAATATCTACGACGTCGGGTGAGGTCGTGGTGCTGACAGGAGGATGTCAGTACTGCTGCTCCACAGTAGTGACACTTGGCTCGGGCGACACAGGACTGGGCTTCATGTCCATAAGAGTAGCATCTCCGACAAGGCTGGATCCATTCGTTCCGACTACACTCTATACGAATTTGTCAGCCGAAGAGGGTGAGTCCTGAGGTGATGGCGGCGTTGCAATGCGTCCTGTCTTGAAAGACAAGTCGCACTAGGGCTGTCGCTCCGTAATTTACCCTAATCCTAGAGGCACCGACTAGTGAGCTCCATTTTCGCTGTCCCTCCTGTAGTACAATCTGCGGATGCAGGTGTCGATTAACTCCAATGGCATCCGCGCCGAAGCGGCCGTATCGTGGGTTAGTTACAGGAGGTTCGGTGGCGGCGGAGTTGTCTTGAGGTGGCGCGTTGCTAGTAGCGGCGTTCTGCGTCGGGACGGAATTGGCGGCCAATGTGGTTCCATATTCTGGCGTAGATTGCGTGTTCCGGCGATACTTCTTCTTGACCATGCTCCAAAAGTCCCTCTTTAAAAAAAATTTTTTTTTAGGTGGAGGGGAAAAATCTTGTTACGAGACCCCATGGTACTGCGGGAGTCGCCATTGAAGATGGGATACCCACTAAAAAAACCCCCATCCACCGGATTAGGAAGGTGAAAGCCTGCTGCGGTACCGCCTGTAGCACCCGCGCATTCAGTGGTGAAAATAGAGCTGGTTCGCATAGCCTAACCAGACGGAGAAGGTTAGGAGCTTGGAGTCCAGCTTGACCGAAGCCCAGCTTGCCCCCTAGCGGAGTCATGGATGATTTAGGAGTCATTTGTGATTGTTGTCAGGAATCAGGGTGCTATGTTGCTTGGCGTGTATACGCCGCGTCTGTGCGTGCGCCTCAGAAGTCTGGGAGCGTGTCGATACCCTGCATGCTGGATCCCTGAAACAATCTAAATATACATGTACATAGACTAAGAAAAAAGAAAGTGCATACAATTAGTCTCTTAGATTAATGGTAAGTAGCGCGCTAGTGGCGTCGTCAGTCTACAGTAAATTATAAATGTTACGCTCCACCATACGGCGTCGTCTGCAATTCATAATTAGTGTTGATATACCATTCGGCATCGTCAATTAGGTGAGTGCATGTCCGTTGTATCGCCTGTTCGTCTGGAGTGCACACTTGGCGTGCAGTCTGCCTGAAATGCAGGTGTGAGCCAGTGCCACTCCCGAGGGGGCCCTCATCCCCCTGGGTCCGCCTTATAAATAAGGACTTGAGGGTTATCTGGCAAGAGAAAGTGTGTGTAGGTGTGTGTGTGATTGAGAGAGAGAGAGAGAGAGAGAGAGAGAGAGAGAGAGAGAGAGAGAGAGAGAGAGAGAGGGAGGATGCACAGTTCACATGTGAATAACATCGGGGTAATTTACTAGATTGTCCCGATATTGTTGCATGTCAACATCTGGCACCCCGAGACCAATAGTTCTCTGTAATAGAGATAGTGGCCTTGCGTGTTTGTCGTGCGTTATATCATAATTTCCTAGGTTTTGAATTAGTTCGTTGTGGTTTTTGTTTTTCTTATCAAGTAAGTTACAGGTGAGCCTTTTTATGAATCGTTCAATGGAATGCTCTTTTAGCTCCTCGTTTAATTGGAGCGTTGGAGCTACTTCGGGTAGTCTCGCGATTATTCGGAGTACTCTATTCTGCATCGTTTGCAGTCTCTGTGTTTTCGCTGCATGTCCCCATACGGGTGCAGCGTATGTTAGGATGGGCCGGATTAGAGTTTTATAAAGTGTTGTGCCCATCTCTATCTTACTGTTTTGGTTGATTATTGGGAATAGCTTATTGAGTTGTGTATTGGCTTTGGCTGTTACGGTGTCTACGTGCTGTTTCCACGTAAGGCCCTGGTCCATCGTTACACCTAAGTAGGTGATGGTTTTGCTGTTCCATTGGATTGGCTCTTGTCCAAGCGTTAGTGGCTGAAGGCCGTGTTTACCATGACGGTGCTTAATTCGCTTGGTGAATACAATTGCCTGGCTTTTTCTGGTATTTACCTTTATGCGCCATTTCGTGAGCCATGGCTCTAAATCATTTAGAGCATTTTGTAGCCTGATGCGTATAATCCTCGGCATGGTTGATTGTGTGACAAGCGCTGTGTCATCCGCATATAGATATCGGTCTACTCTTATCGTCTCTGGTAAATCATTTATGTAAATATTAAAGAGGGTGGGCCCCAATAAGCCGCCTTGTGGGACCCCTGCCCTGATTGGCCGTCGCGTTGATGTCTCTGTTTCGACTGCCGTGCGGAACGTTCGGTGAGATAGATAGTCCTTTATTATGGCTATCATAGAGTCCGCGAATTCCAGTGATATGAGCTTTCTGAGTAGACCAGCGTGCCACACGCGATCGAAGGCCCGTTCAATATCCAGGAAGATGACCCCTGTGCATCGGTTTTCGTTGAATACTCGCGTGATGGATTCCGTCATTCGCAATAGTTGTAGCTTTGTCGAGTGTTGTGCCCGGAATCCAAATTGTTCGTTGATTACTAAGTTATTTTTGATTACGTGGTTCGTAAGTCTTTTGAGTATTATTTTCTCTAAGACCTTGCTCATAGTGCTGAGGAGGCTGATTGGCCTATAGTTTTCAGGCTGTGATTGGCTCTTTCTCGGTTTAGGGAACATGAGAGTTTTGGCCTCTTTCCACTATGGAGGGAATCGGCCTTTCTCAATTGTATAGTTAACTATATCTGCCAGTAGCTTCAGTGCTTTGGCTGGCAGATGTTTTAGTACTATATTTGGGATTTGGTCTGGCCCTGGAGCCTTCCTAGAGGGCAGGTGTTTAATTATCCATTTGATCTCACCCACATTCGTTTTTCGTGTCTTATTATGCGTTGGTGTTCTACCGATATTCACGACCATTGCTTCCGTTTCGTCCACAAATGCTTGGTCTGACGGAAAGGCATTCGGTTCAAATGTTGCCCCTAGGATGTGTGCAAATGCTTCGGCTTTGGCTCGGGGAGTTTCCGCTATTCCGTTAGGCGTGTGGAGGGGAGGGACATGTGTGTACGTACGCGTTAGGTTTCTGACTATTTTCCAGATTGTATGGTTTTGTGGGTTGATGTTACTTAATACATCGTGCCACTGATTTGTTGTGTACTCTTGTATTCGTTCGTTCGCTTGAATGCTTAGATGCGTGTACGCATTACGGTCTATTAAGTTACGCGATTTTTGCCATTTACGCCTCGCGCGATTTCTGTCTTGAATGGCTTGTGTAGTGTCGCGTGGAAATAAATCTTTGTGTAGAAGTTATAGGATATCTGATTGGGATGTGTTGGTCGGTAGCGAGCTTAATTGATTAACCGATATGCTCAATAGCTTCGTCTTGTTTTTCATGTTTTTCGATTGTGTGTTCGTGTATAATGTTTTGTAGTGTGTTTTCGAAGGACTCCCAGTCTGCTTCTCTGGAATTGGGTCTTGGTGGTTCCGATTTAAAAGTAATTGGGGCTTCAATTTCTAATAGCACTGGGAGGTGATCTGAGTTTAACTCGTTTTTTTTAATGATTTATTGATCGATCAGCGCATGTGCGCTCTACAGACCATTGTTGAAATACACATAACAATAAACAATATAATAGGTAACATTGAAATGAGGTAAACCCCATTGGGCCCCTCACTGACAGTATTAGTTGAAATTAAATCAGATCTTGCTGTGATAACTGGTCCAGTGGTAGACGACTCTTGATGCGTGTTGGAAAGTTGGATTTTCTGCCAAGAGAGTAGTGAATAGATCCAGGAGCGTTCTTTAGATTGCTGTAAAACTGTTCGGCTTGTGAAGAAATTGACTGTTGAATGGTACTGATTCCAGTTTCTCTGTGTAGTTGATTATTTCTGACAAACCATGGCGCATTAGTTGAGGTACGTAAGATTTTGTTTTGAAACGTTTGGATGCGTTTAATTTCTGTAGCACTGGCTCCTCCCCAAATTGGACAGGCATATAGTAAAAGCGGCCTTAAAAGAGTTGTGTAGAGTAGTATGCAGTTTTTTAACTTAAGCGAAGATTTTTTGTTGAGAAGTGGATAAAGTTTTGTCAGTCTTATTTGGGCAAGTTTGAGTTGGTTACTTATATGTGGCTTCCACGTGAGTTTTCTATCAAACAGGTACTTCACCGTTTCTCTGTCACTTTTCCAGGGTATAGAATTTGTTGCTATCGTTACTCTTGGTGGGTATTCCGGTCTGCATAATGTAAACACCATTGCTTCACATTTGTCATGGTTGAGAGAAATGCGCCAGTTGTCAAGCCAGGGTATGATTAAATTTAAGGCCTCTTGAAGGCGATTTCTAGCGGTGTGTAAATTACGATGGGTTGCATAGATGGCAGTATCATCGGCATACATTGCTATTTGAGCTGTGGGCGTTGTAGGTATGTCAGAAGTGAACAAGTTGAACAGAATTGGACCCAATATTGAACCTTGTGGAACACCTGCTGTTACAGGGCTGGTAGAAGAATGACTGTTACCTATTCGAACTGAAAAGGTACGGTATGATAGAAAGGAAGATATTATTTTGTAGAGGTAGTCTGGAGTGCCATAGAGAAACAGTTTGTATAGTAGACCCTGATGGCAAACTCTGTCAAATGCCTCAGTGAAGTCAAGGAATGCGACAGCAGTGTAAAGGGAGGTATTAGTGACACTTGTTCTAGAAATTTTCCTAAACGTTTCAGTATAATCTTTTCATACACCTTGGACAGAGTTGGCAGCAGACTTATTGGACGATAATTTGTTGGATTGGAAGGGCATTTTCCAGATTTATGAATAACAATAACTATGGCGTGTTTCCAGATTCTTGGGAAATAACCCATTCGCATAAAACTGTTGAACAACGAAGCTAGGATAGCAAGTGCTTTGCTACTCAAATGTTTTAATACAAAGTTTGGTATGAGATCATGCCCAGGCGATTTTCTTGCGGGAAGTTGCTGGATGATAAAAAGAATTTCTTTGGGTGAAGTGAAGTCAATGGGTAGTGGTACTGTGGCGTAAGAACCAGTAAACTGTTCAATTTCGTGGTTGAATTCTACGTTGCTTCCTGGATTAGATCTAAACGAATTTTGTAGAGTATCTGCAAATAGTTCGCTTTTCTCACAGTCGGAGATGTAGTGTTTTCCACCTTGTTCTAGGGGCGGAATAATCGTCGGCTCTTTTAGTACTCTCTTAGTCTCTTTCCACAATGATGAGTCTTCCGGTGAGATACTGGAGAGATGCCGTTGGTGAGTTGAATACCGATATTCATCCATTCGTTTCTTCACTTCTCCTGTGAGTTGGTTCAAGCGACGAAGTTGCCAAGTTTCTCTGTGCTTTTGCCAAAGTCGACGAGTTTTGTGCTTTTCTTTCAGGAGGTTTCTGATGCTTGGGGGCAAAGATTCATGGTAAGATTTTCTGTGTTGATGTCTCGCTGGGGCTGTGGCTTTGTCTATAGAGGAAGTTGCGGATTTTGTGAAGCTGAGAATTGCTGCATCGGCATCACTGGGGGTTCTCAAATTCTGTGTAATTCTTAACTGGTCATCCATTACGTGCTGAAAAGTCTCCCAGTTTATGAAACCTTTGTTGAGTTTCTTTGTGTGTTGCGGTTGTAGAATCGGAATGTCATCGAACGAGATTAAGACTGGGCAGTGATCTGAGTCCATTTCAGGCAGAACAGCCATAGTGGGAGTGCTTGATAAATGTTTGTAGAGTGCGATGTCTAATATATCTGGTGTTACATTTGGTCTATAGAATGTGGGGTCTGACGGAGCTGCAAAGTTAACTGCGTTGTGATCGGCTGCAGTTAATAAATGTCTTCCATTTGGAGTTGTTACACGGCATCCCCATGTTTGATGCTTGCTATTTAGATCTCCTGCTAGGAAAGTCGGTGCTGTGTCAGAAAATAACGTATTAATATCCTGGTCATTTAGATTGGGTCCTGGCGGTTTGTATGCAGAAATTATTCTAGTTTTAGAAGAATTGCGTGTGAATATTTGAATTGCGCAGGCTTCGATGCTGGTTAATTGAGGTAATGAAACTGAGTGGTGAGGTATGTCTTTTCGAATAATTATAGCCACTCAACCTGAAGCGAATGGAGCATTGCGATCGTATCTATACACTGCGTAGCCAGGTAAAGAAAACTTTTCTTTGTGTAATGAATGCGTTTCTGTGATGCAAGCTAATTGTGTCTGGAGATGAATTCCAAGAAGGCTTCTCGCTTTGCTTTGACTCCATTGGCGTTCCAATTTAGTATGATTAGTTGTGAGAATGTTTTTTGGTTTTTAGTGGCCATTAGCAAACAAACTTGTGAAGAGCTTTAGTTAAAAGGACTTTATTGATGGCAGGAATGGTGTGAGGAAATTAATGGCTAGCTGAATTAGGTTTTCGGTTCCATCGGAGGAGCAAGAAAAAGGAGAAGAAGAATTCTGTGTTGATGTCTGCTGAGTTACCTGCCTAGGACTTTATTCTCCCGAAACAGCTGAGCGTGGCCATTGTGGAATTTCAGGAGTTGGAGAGGGCGAGTTTGATTACAAGCTCGGGAAATTTTCCATGTTTAGCTTTGAAGATGGTGTTATTGCAGGCTGAACCACCCTTGCATCGCGTTTCTTTTTCCAATCTAGGTAATAACGACAACCTTTGAAATTTGCCGGATGTGCTTCTCCACAATTCACGCAGGAGGGCTGAGTGTCTTTGTCTTTTGTGCATTCAGAAAAGTGGTGATTTGAGGGGCATTTCACACATCGAGGTGTGAGTCGACAGAAGTTCTTAGTATGCCCGTGGCGTTGGCATCGTGTGTATTGTGGGATGTTCGCGGGCTTCTTGCGGTACTCGACTTTAATCATGGCATGGTAAATATGTTTGACTTCGAAGATCTTCTTACCCTGCTCATTGTTTTCTAATTCTACGGCACACAGTGGCACAGGTTGTCGATCTTTATAGAAAAGCCTGGTAACTTTTACTACTGGTAAGTTCAGAGAGGTCAGTTCTGTAACAATATCGTCATCTGTAAGACAGTAGGGACCATCTCTTAAAATAACTTCAAGTCTTTTGGAGTTTGGGTCACGGAAGGTGTGAAAAGGAAGCTTCAGTTCTTCCAGGAATCTTGTTAAAGCGAGGAAGTCATTTACTGAAGTTGTATTTATTTTAAGAACTTTATTTTGTTGCTGTGTTGTGTACTCATCTTTTACAGTAGAAGCTATATCTTGGATAATCTGCTGGTAATTATTGACTTCATGAATAAAAATTGGTGGGATTCTGAGTTTAGGAGTTGTAGAGAGATTTTCTTCAGAAGTTGTATCATTCTCTTCCTCCATGCTTTCCAAAGGGGAAAATTTGTTGTGAACGGAGGTTAAGTCGACTATATATTTGGTATTTACAGCTGATACTGAAGCTGTGTGCTTCTTGTTGGGTGTAATGAAGCAATCATTAGAATTGGAACCGTTGCCTTGGTTAGTTTCTACAAGCGGGCGCTTATGGACCAACTTAGGTGGTTGTAAGATTGTTCGCGACGTAGTAGCTTTGTCAGGATATCTCATAGAGTGTGAACTTGAGAAGCTTTGCTCTTGTTGACTAGATTGCATTATGTTGGTAACGCAACAAAAGACTGACTGGAAACAACTGACGGTTTGCTTCTCTGACAAAACAAAAAGTCTTGCAGAGGGCTAGCCGTGCAATACTGAAATTACTTTAATTAACGTGTTATATGCTGTAGACAGTTCCTAACATGTACACAGTGTATTAAAAGATTAATGATTACTTCTGCAAGCGAAGTTTACTCACAGGTTTAGCTGGTTGTAAAATATTGCACTTTTTGTATCACAGAATAACACCATTAACAGCTCTGTTCACTGCCTCCTGAAGCCTTCGTTCCTGTTTAACTCGTTAATTACGTGTGTGTTTGTGTTGTGTGTAGTGCCCTTGAGGAGAACAATGTCTAGTATATCTGGTCTGTGTGTATGTACTCTTGGTATGAATGTCGGCTCTTCAGGGCCAGTTAGAAGTATGTTGTGTCTGTTAATGTATGCTAGTAGTTTATTGCCCGCCTTGTTTGCAGCTACGCAATTCCAGAGGAAATGTTTCGCGTTCAAGTCCCCTGCTATTACTACTTTTTGGGCCATACGCAATAGTGTATTAATGTCGTCCGTGTCAATATCGCAGGGTGGATTATACGCAGCAATAAATGTAACTTCGGTATTAAGAAGCTTTACACTAACCGCGGTGGCTTCTATTCGGTTTAGTTGGAGGACAAACGCCTGGTGGTGTTGCACTGAATTTTGAATAACTACGGCTGTCCCTCCGCCTCTCCTATTTCTATCTGTTCGGTATATTGAATATCCTGGGACTGAGAAGCGATCTACAGGTCCCAGGTGGGTTTCGTTAATTAGCGCTATTTGGATTGAATTCCTTAGGAGGAATTCCGTAAACTCCTTGCGCTTCCTTTTGAGGTTATTACAATTCCAGTATGATATTTACGGTGGGTGTGTTACTCATAACAAGTGAACTGTGCGAGAATTCCCAGGAAATGTGTGACATGCTCAAAGAGGAAAAGTGGGTCGCTGTTGGTGTTTATTTGCTCCAGGAGACACTTTGCGTGCTGGAGGAACGAGTTCCAGCCTAATTCAAGTTTTGGGTAGCCCAACTTTGCGAGGAAGTCGGCTAGTGCAAGGCCATTTTCAAAGGCATCGCGAGGGGTTTGCGACTTTGGGACCAAAAAGCTTGGTCCCTTTGTGTGTGTTGCCTGGTGTGTGGTTGTGTGGGAGCGGTTTTGTGTGTCTTTGTGGGTTTTTGTGTGTTGTGTTTGTGTTGTGTTGTGTTGGGGAGTGTCGCTTGGTGGGTGCCGTGACTTGGGCAGGAGCGACCTGCTTGGTCACCGCTGCAGAAGGGGCGGGGGCTGGGCAGGTTCTGCCTCTGCGGTCCTGAGTAAACCATTGCCCTTCTGCTGATGACGGGCCAGCCTGGGGTAATTTTGTCTGTTCATCCCTGGGTTTGGGGTTCCCTGGCTGTACCCTGGGCCTTGCGCGTTCCAGTGCAGAGAGGTATTTGGGGCAACCGCGCCAAGTTGCTCCATGACCTTTCTGGCCACAGGGCGCACAGGCGTTCCTCTGTGGGCACTTTGCAGGTGTAGGAGGGGTGGGGGCCTGTACATTTGGCGCATACTTGTGAGGGGGCCTGGCATTCTCGGTAATAGTGCCGTAGCTGCTGACAGCGTCGGCACTGTTTGGGCTCTGGAGCAGAGTGGTACTCTTCTACTCTGACTCTAAAGTGGGCCAAGTATTTGAGGCCGAGTATCTTCCTACTTTTCTGGGTGTCCTCCATTTCCACTAGGAACATTGGGAGGGGGTGCCTATTTCTGCCTAGTGGGTGCATTTGCAGTGTATGATGGCAATATCTAAAATGTCGGGTGAGTGTTGCGCCTGGAATGGGATAAAGGTGTATGCTGTAGGGGCATAAATGATGTAATCCGAGTGATTTTCGTGATTGAGGAGAGTGTCCAGCGTTATTGGCAGTGCGAGAATTCCAGAGTTGATGTTTCGCGTTAAGGTCTCCGGCAATAATAATATTATGATTTAGATTTAATAAGGCATCTAGATCATCGGTGTCTAGATGACCGGGTGGATTGTAAGCCGAAATAATAAGTGTTTTGGTGTTGCTATTTTTAACGAATACACCAGTGGCTTCGAGTCTATTTATTGTCGGGATTGGAGCAAACTCGTGCTCGATAGTGTTTTTGATAACTATCGCGGTGCCACCACCATGTCTGTCTCTATCGGAGCGGTAAATTCTGAAATTTGGAATGTTAAATCGCGTATTGATGGCTAGACGTGCTTCCTGAATTAAAATAATATCTATATTATGCGTTGTCGCGAAGTCAATAAGTTCAGTTTTACGTCTAAGTATTCCATAGGCATTCCAAGTCATTATTTTAATATTTTGGTCAGCCATTATTGGTAGAAATTGGTGAGCGGGTTAGAAAGCATTTGGAAGAATTTGGAGTGGGCATGAAGAAATTGAGGGATTTGATTTGGATTTTGCGGCATTCGGGAAGTGATGTTGTGAAGTGATTGGTAAATATCACCCCAGTGCATAGGGGAATGGTTCAGGGGGGACGCATTTGGTATTGTGTGGGGTAATTGTTGTATTGATTTGGGATGTGTGAGTGGGAGAGGAGGGAGGGGTTTGTCGAGGTTGGATAGGCACGGTTGGGATTCTGTGTGTTGCGGGAAGGTGGTTGGGATCGCCTCTGTGCGGCACTAGACTGTCGTGTTGTTATAAGGAGCACGCGTTGGATGAATGTTTTGTGCGACTCCAGGTTGGGAATATCTGTATGGGTTACAAGACCTGAGTCGCTCTAGCTGCTGCCTGTACTCAGGGCAGGCTTTATAGCGTGCCCCGTGTCCCACCTGGAAGCATAGAGCACATTTGCGTTGCTCTAGGGGACGCTGACAGAGACGTGACTCGTGGTATAGTGCGCACTTGGAGCACACAGGTTTTGATGCGGTGCAACCTCTCTCGGAGTGTCCCAGGCGTTGACACCTGCCGCATTGTTGAATCAGGGGGGGAGGCTGATAGTCCTCAACTCTTACCTTGCAATGACAAGCAAGCGTAAGTTTGAGGAGCCTCTCCCTATCCTCGATGTTCTTAACCTCGACGAGGTAGATGGGTAATAAGGGGCGACCTCTGGAGAGCCGCCTCAGCTGGACCACCCTGGAGGCCACGATACCAGCACGTTGAAGATCGGTCTGCAACATACTTTCTGCGTGATTCAGAAAGAGCTGCTTAATGACCAGTCTATAAGACCGGTCATCCTCTCGCTGTGACAGTTGATAGGACCAAGACTGCTCCTTCAGGAGATTACACCAATTGGTGTAGCCCTCCTGAGAGGAGGTACGGATCACCCAGTCCCCTGACACAGGTGCACTTTGTACCGTGTACTTAAGGTCTGGCCATCTAGTGTCAAAAACCTCCATAAGGGAAGGAAAATTTTCCTGTCCCTTATGGACGTATAATGGCGCTTGCTGTGCGGCCCTCTCGGCATAGGAAACGGTTGTTGGCTGGTTTGGTAGGGATGGGTGTGGAGTTTGAGAGGAAGAAGGAATTTGAGGAGTGTGAAGGGGCATTTGGGCTGTAGAGGTTGAGGGTTGATTTGTCAAGAGAGGAAGATGTGAACTGGGAGTGAGATGATTGTTGGTGTTGGTAGAGAAAGAAGAAGGGGGGTGCGAAGTGATGCGTGATTGATTTGGAAGGGGTGGAAATGAAGTTTGAAAGGAAGAGGGGATTTGGGCTATAGAGGTTGAAGGTTCATTTGTGAAGAGAGGAAGATGTGAATTGGGAGCGAGAAGATTGTTAGTATTGATAGAGAAAGAAGAGGAGGGGAATGGGATGTGTGATGGGTTTGATGAGTGTGGAGAAGGAGCGTGAGGGGTGGGAAAGGCTTTGGAAGTGGAGGGTGTTTGGGTGATATTTGAGAAAGTAGAGGGTTGGGGATTTGATGGGGGTGTGGAGAGGATTTGATCTTGGGAGATACAAGGTGGATGTGAAGAAGCAGAGAAGGTAGTAGGAGCCTCAGGGTTAGGTTGTATTGGAAGAGGGTTTGAGGAGGTAGGGGGTGTGGTAGGGAGGTTGACAGTGTTGAAACCCGAGGCCGACCAGATACTCGCACCCTTGTCTATGAGGAAAACCCTAAGATTGCGGTAATCCTCACGTGAAGAAGCCCGTACCATTTGGACCCCATGATTGTTTCACATGTCCGCTGGAGGTTATGAGGTGTGTGAACCCGGCCAAACTCCCCCAACAGGGCATCAAGCCCTCTCTGGTCCAAGGCAACAAAGAGCCAGGGTGGCAAGACAGCCCTGTCGGTTCCAGAAGGTTGGGTTGTGATAGGAGAAGGGTTTTCTGGAGGTGGGGAAGGAGATCTGGAATTTGTCCTCGAACGGGAACGTTCGTTAGACTTCTGCTGCAGGGATTCGAGAACAGGGCTTGGGTTAGGAAGAAGATGATTGAAATTTTCGGAACTGGAGGGGATTTGTGAGTTAGGTGAGGAAGGTGGAAGAGAGGTAGGCAGATCAGAAATGAAAGAAGTTGAGGCATCGGATGGTTTGGGGGTGTTAGGTTGGACGGGAGTGAGTGAAACAGTACTTAGTTTCATGATGGGAGCAGGTCTAGGTGGTAGAGGTTCATCAGGAGATGAAAAGGTTGCGGAGGGTGTAGATGGGGAAGAAAAGGAGGATGATGAGGGTGCAGGTGAGGGTGTAGAGGATCTGGCACCACCGACCTCAGCCATGAGGTTTCTGGCAACAACCCTGCCCGGTGGAGCCGTCTCCGTTGGAGAATACACCACTGGCTTTCCACACTTCCCCATTGGAAATGTCAAAAGTCAGTAGAAGGAAAGAATGGCTAATGTCGCAGTACGTGTAAAGTACGTTGTGTTAGTAGAAAGAGGGAAGCATATAAACTAATAGAAAAGATGAACGAAGAATGACAGAAGTAGAGAAAAGAGCTGATAGAGGGTGCTAATAAGCCCGAGCGACAGAGGACCGAACCCAATAATGGGCACCTTGGAACCAGTTTCTGATAAACTGTTGGCTAGGTCTTGTCACTCTGCCCTGTTATCTAGCTAGAGTGTCGATTTGATCAGTGAGAAGGTACTTCTCGGCAAAAATAGCCTGGTTGCCTTCAATCACTGACCGGCGTTGACTAGGTGATCCTGGCGGGTTCAAAAATAATACAGCCCAAACGGCGACCCCGGACAAATTTCGTACCCGCGGGAAAACACTTCAGCCGAGGACAAACACCTCACGACAGCCGGCCCAATCACAGACGATCATCCGCTCATTGGCCACAACCCAAAACACAGTTCCGCTCACCGCACAGTGAGTGACTGACGGCCTGAAACTTGGAGGGGATAAGCGCGCCACCTGATTGGCTAAAAGAGGCCAGCACTTTCCGCTTGCGGACCAAATTAAAGAAAAATTAAAAAAAAAAAAAAATAGAAAAAAATACAACTAAATAAACTCTAACAACAAACGAAACCTACGGGTGGAGAATAAAACTTCAAACATGCTCATTTTAGTCATCCCTCATGCCCATCTACACCATTCAACACTTAACGACGCCATATGGTTGACGCCTTACAAAGGTCACCAATACCTTTCAAACACGTCACCATTAATTGCTACCATGGAGCACAGAGGGCTTATTGTCCTAGGCCACATCAGTAATGTACTCGCTGTTACTGCTACTGGCAGGCAGTTTCCATCTTTCAGCACTGAATGCGCAGGTGCTTAATGCGGTACTGCAGCATTGAGGTCTCCACCTTAAGACCTCCGGTGGGATATCTTAGTGAGTAAGCTGCCCGGGTTCGAAGCCAGGGTAGGAGTCTTACACTCGCATGCTAGCATCCTGTAAGGGCGTAAGTAGCCTTTCCCCCCCCCCCCCACAAAAAAGACAATCCCTCCCAAGCGACCATTCCGTCCCTATAAATACACCAGACACCACAAAATTTTCGCAGTTATCATTATATCCTAGTACAGCAAAGTCCTTGTCCCTCATCACGCAGGTAAAGCCGTGTTACGGCTGGGTACTGCGGTAATGACGCCCGAGTGGGGGAGCAAGATCCCCGCTCGACTCGAACTGCCTCTGGACGTTTCATCCTGAAGATGGCCATGGAGTCTACAATAGCCGAGAGTCGACCATTATAAATCTGACACGGCTGATCACCCGTGAAGTGTTGTTCCACAGCGCTCGCCATGAATGCTTAAAATCTTACATAAGGAATTTTTTATTCAGTGCAGAAACCAAATCATGGTAAAAAGCACCAGAGTGGATGAAATCAGCATGGAAGAAAGAAGCTAGCTAACAGAAGTCTGAAGGATCAGAGATAGCAGAAATTTTAGAGAGTAAGTACGGAAGATGAATGATTGTCAGCAGAACAATTTAGTAGATAGATCATTTCACGATTCTACAAAACATTCCCAAGTTCAGGTTCAAGAAAATGTTCATAAAGCTGAAAATCTTACTGAGAATCTGCAGGGAACAGTTGCAGCAGCAACAGTATCAGCAGTAATGATTGGCGCAGTACAGTAACAAGCAACACAAAGGTCCTATTCATTGTCTCCAGTACTGTTTAAAAGTGGTGAATTGTTAAGTCATCTCGCACCAATTAGGAGTTAACTGTGTTGTGTTCTTCACAAACTGTGTTAGTATTAACTACAATATTAACGTAATACTTTATACATCTTGCGTAATAGGAAAGCAAATATCCAATGTCTGATTGCTGAGTCTCCGAAGCACTATCAGTCGGCATTGGGTCAAGTTAATAAAAACTAGTGAGTACTTGTAAGAACTTCCCTGTCAAGCAGTGTCTGACGCTGAAGCCCCGTTGCCTCGGACAATTGGACTCCCAATATGTAGTCCTCTCGGTAGCCCGGGTGGCCCCGATATACCCCCAGGCACCGGGTACCCAATTTGGTCACCTCTTACGACCCATGTGGACTATGGTGAGACTTCTATTTCCCAGCCACCACACAGGAGTAAAAGTGTATTCGAAATACCAAATACTGCCAGTCCTAATAACGAATGCAAGACATCCCTCCGAGAAAATGTATGTAACAATGAAGCACGTACATGAAACTGAACATAAAGCTGAAATATATCAGCAAAACCTTTTCCTCCTTGTAATTTTATGCTGGCCACTCCAACCATAACAAAATTCTTCAAAGAACCGGGCTGAGGCCTTCTGTACAAAGTATTCAGCATCCCTTCCGTTTCAAGCTTCATAAATACTGTAGATCCGAGATCTATGATGAGCCCAAATGCCAAAAAAGCCATGATGGCCCAGATTAATGAGATTTCCTTTCTTGTACGTGCCAAACTTCAAAGAACATATCTCCAGGACAGTGAAGATATGAAGAATTTCTCCACTTAACATGACATGTATAAAATGTATGTCAGATAGACAGCTCTGATTTTTAGAAAACAGTAGTTTGCAGTGGCATAAATGACTGCAAGGAACTTAATCAATACATCCAAGTTGTGAAGTGCTGTTTAATAGTGCCGGCAAACTCGCGATTGAAGACATAAGGGTGGAAATGGTGTCTCCGTAGCTCTGAGTATGGTATGTCCCAAATTTACACCCCGCTGTGAAATCATATAGCACAGCTGAAGTGATGACGTGTTCAATGAGACCAAATTATCTTTCAAGAAGGGGTATAGAGAACACTATAAAACTATTATTGATGAATAACCCATGAAGTAATGGATGACCAAAGCCAGCACAACAGCAAACATAAGCAGGTCTCAAGTACACCTCGCAACAAAATAACATTTGAACAGCTTACATTTCTATTTCCCAGCCACCACACAGCCACCCAAAGAAAGCGAAGCTACATAGAAGCAAAAACGTACATTTTGCTCCTATAGCAGATGTAAATACCAGCAAGGCCCAGTTGTCCTAATCATTTAAGATTACAGCAGTTATTTGAAAGAAATAGCTGCAAGAAAGATGGAAAATCTATACCTGCTCAAGAGAAGCCCTTTATTAATTTAGATAATGATTATCATACTTTGTATAAAACATAAATTAAGGGATAGGAAGTCATTCCAAAACCAGCTAACAAGGAATTTTTTATTCCGTACAGAAACCAAATGATAAAATCACCAGAGTAGGTGAAATTACTATGAAAGAAAGAAGCTAGCCAACAGAAGTCTGAAGGATCAGAGATAGCAGAATTTTTAGAAAGAGAAACCATGGAAGATAAACACTCTGATAACAATGATTGTCAGCACAACAATTTAGTAGATCATTTCAAACGTCTACCAATCATTCTCAAGGTTATGTTCAAGAAAATGTTTATAAAGCTGGAAACTTAGACTCTGCAGCATCAGAATACCGAAGCTGCATTTATTAGGAAAGAAAACTTTTTGTGCCCAAGTGCGTCCTATAGTACACGAGTGGACAGAATGGTCACTAAAACTGTTCAACGATGAGACTTGTGTTTCAGGAAAATGTAATGAAGTGGCATTGATTTCTGAAGATGTTTCACACTGGAAAAGAATTGATGCTCGTACTCTGCATTCGAAGAGAATTTCATCACTTGTACAAAAGAAATTTCAAAATGGCTTTCCTATAGATTGGCTTTTAGTGCTCAAATTGTGGAGTAAAATACATCATAAAGCAGAAGACGCCGTTGTACATAGAAAACGATAGCAAGGAAACAACTATAGCAACAAAAGTGAGGCCTTTGCTTCATCACTCTAACATTCTGCTTTGTTAGCTGCTTCAGATGGAGTACCACAAAATGTTAAGTGCTAGGGTCAGAAAGCCGGAATTGAGTCAACTGGAGCATTCATCCCTCAGAATCAGGGAGGAAATGGCTGGAAGGCACATACAGCTGCTGACAGAACTGAAGAAAATGAGAGACAGAATTAGGCCACAAACTTTTCAATGAAAGTCCAACGTTCTCAACACATTAAAATATACAGAGTTGCATGCGCGTGGTGGAAGCAGCAAGACGTGTTTCCGAAAGCTATCAGGGTGGGCATTTCGATACAAGTCTATCGAGGTCAAATCTGGCAATATAACACCAAGAAGGTTATGATAGCATCTGACTCAATGGCAAAACATTTCATTTCAAACAAACAATGCTTCTTAATGTTTTGGTCTTTTAACCTGTTCCTTTAGCACTTTAAAGGCTAAAGCTGTAGTGCTCCCATAATATTCTCATAATATATTTATTGTTTAAAGGTTGAAAGACAAGAGACAAATGGAGCTGAATGGATCTCCAATACTTCATACGAAATGTATCCTCGCCGTTAAGGAACCATCTGCAATTGGAAAACCTAGGGCCTAAACAGAGTGGCTCATCAGAATCTGTATGGAACTGGTAGACCAAAGCGAAATTTAAATTCACAGCAGAAAAATACAAATTCAGTAAAATACTCTGCCTAAAGGAAGAACAAAATGAACGTGTCTAAGTTGAAATATGGATTACACGTCATCAAAACGAAAGAATAAGCCAATGTCTTATTTGAAGAATTTGGATGAAATCTATGCACTTAAATCAGAAGAGAAATAACCATACAGAAGCAACAAGCTGAAACAATTTATCAAACTTGATGTATAACTAGTGCCATGTACAAATCTGAGAAACCAAGGGAAACAAGAAAACAAAAGAAATGGTACGTTAAGTGCAGATGCCTTAAATCCATCAGAGGAGTTTCAAGCACTGTGAGACAATTCCTTGCTACAGCAGAATCAGTTGTTGAGCAACTATAACTCACATAGTTTACAGGAACAAGACACAGTATCAGCACCGTTTAGTAGCAGTACATTTGAGAGATGAGGCAAGAGGTTCACCTATTCAAGGATGCTGCATCACCAAGGTACCGGGTTTTAGTAAGTAAACAGGAATTATATAAAGAGAACGGCGTATAGAGCCGGCCAGCCGGTAGGTAGCGTGTGGGTCGAGGAAATAACACGCCCACTGCTACACAACAGTGTTTCTTGAGACTGTCGTGTTTGTTTTCAGATATATAGATAGGCAGAGTAAGAGAGCTGAGACAACATGCCGAAAGTAAAGAAGATTCAAACATCAAAATCAAAATCATCACAATTGCTATTGTTTGTGGAGGAATTTGGCAGGGAATATTTCAGCACGGATGGCGAAACCATCACGTGTTAGAAATGTCACACACAGCTTAGAGGACTTTTAAAGCACCATGTTATACAACACTGAAGCTCAATGAAACACAAGAAACATGTTGAATGATTTGGGGAAAAAAACTGCAGATAATGTACCCTCATTCTCCTCAGCTCCAAAGTACAACCCCTCCGAAGGAGTGTCGCCTTGGCGTGGTGGAGGGGCTCAGTACCCGAACCAGACGGCCTACTAAGTGTGTCTTTGTGACCACTGGTAGGGAATAGGTGAGGGGAAGCTAAGAACATTCCAACGGGTAGATGAGGCTCGTTAGTCTTGGTCGACGACTCATCTAGGAGAAGAGGACTCCGAAATCAAACTCCCACAGGGGAACCTACCACGGTAGGTCCGGGTTTGGCGCACCCGGGGCCCCGAGCCGCTCATCCCCATTATCATCCCCTCGCCTCCATCATGTCTAGCCACGTCATCATCCACTTAGGTGTAGTCTCTTCCTCTTCTAGGTCTTATGGTTTTACGTACGTTAAGTTTTAGAGTTATAACCCCTGTCTCACCAACAGGGATCTATCCTGTCTCCGTGGCTCCTGTCCCACGGTTTCGGCTCAGCGTCCAACTTGTGTGCTCTTCGGAGGCTCAGGCGTGAAGGTTGAGTGGACCCTCCTCACTACCCCTTTTGTGCGACACTAGGTGTGGAGCCGTTGCATTGTCAAGTACACCCCCGCAGCTCCTTAGGGGCCGGGTCCCCATGGGTATCTCGGCGGCCGTGCTGCCGCTGGGGTGTACAGGGGGACCCGAAGTGTTACCACTGTCTGGGTTCCGATGTAATCAACCTCAAGTCCCCTGAATCCACGCTGACTCCGTTGAGGCAGCGCGGGCTAGAGTGGGGAGCCACAGGCGGTTATTCCTGTGGTAGGGGCATAAAGTCGGGCCTGCCTTTGGTGGAAATGTCGCATACCGGTAAGTAGTGATAGGCGGAGGGTAACTTTTTCTGACGTACTCCTTGAGATCGGGTCTGAAGCGGGTGCTTCGGGCCGGCACAGACCGGAAGATTTAGGTGTCTTTTTCCTTTATCCCCCGGATGGCAGGCTGACGCCGACGGTCCGGAAGGGGGACCCTTTCATAGTGTCTCCTCTGCGCTCCACCCCTTCAACTCCACGTGTTTTGATTATGTGGCTTATCAGTGAACAAAAGACCATGTCGACTATTAGTCCATTTTATATTATGAAGGAGCTGGACAGGATCTGTGGTCCAGTAAAAAATGCCACCCGATGTAGAGACGGTAGTTTATTAATCGACGTTGCTCAAGACACCCAGACTGCGAAACTGCTAAAAGCCAGTCTGCTTGGTTCATACCCTGTCAAGGTCGAAAAACACAAGACCCTGAATACCTGTCACGGTGTGGTTTCCACCCGAAGTTTGGACGGCCTCTCTAATGAGGAGATCGCTAAATGCCTGGGGGACCAAAGTATAACTGCTGCGTTTCGCATAATAGGGAAGAGAGATAACCAACCATTCGAATTACGTACGGTTTTCCTCACATTCGAACCTACCACCCTACCCCAATACATCTGCGGGTACGAACGCGCCACCGTACGTCCTTATGTGCCCAACCCCATGCGATGTTTTCGTTGCCAGAAGTTCGGGCACACGCAGCAGCGCTGTTCCGGTTCACCCAACTATACCCGATGTGGACGTGCTGCTCACGACGGCTCCCTGTGCGACCAGGACCCCACCTGTGTCAACTGTGGAGGTGCCCACCCGTCGAACTCACGCGATTGCCCCCGCTTCTTAGAGGAGAAGGCAATTCAGGAGCTTCGAGTCAAGGAAAACCTGACATTTATAGATGCGAGAAAGCGATACCAGGAGCTTCATCCCACCACCAGTTTGAAGTTTTCTGCAGCTGTTCGTCAGGTTATTCCGAAGCTGGACGCCGCCGTACAGACTTGCCCAGGTTTGCCGTCTCGTGTTTCAGTGGGAGTGCAGACCAACTCGTCTGCCGCACATGTTTCTCCACCGCTAGTGGTTCGCCCACCGACATCCTCTGCCGTCCAGACACCAGCACCGCAGCCGTCCCAGAGTTCTACTGCGTCTGTGACGTCTGAAGAACGACACCAATCAAGGCTCAAACCTCGAGCGAGTAGCCGTACGTCCTCTGTGAAATCCCGGTCTCGCTCTACGAGCCACAGGGGATCATCAAACACCCGAACATCGGAGGAGTCGCCAGAGGACGGAGAACCTCGTATTATCGGTCCAAAATGCGCGAAGGTCAGAAAGAAAATCAAGACTAACCGTTAACTCTACTTTAGAATAGAAGTAATCCAGTGGAATATTAATGGGTTCCGGACCAGGACTCCGGACATACAGCATTTAGTTTTTCAACGCTCGCCCTCCATACTCTGTCTACAAGAAACCCATCTGCAGCATCATCACGGTTTACATCTACGTGATTTTAAGGCATTTATACACGACTCTGCACCTGGTAGGCGAGCAAGCGATGGAGTTGCTATCTTGGTGGCGCATAACATCTCTTCCGCCAGCATACCGCTTAACACACCGTTTCAAGCTGTAGCGGTACGTGTGCAGCTGCAGGGCCTATGTTTCACTATTTGCAATGTCTATCTGCCCCTGAGCATTGTCGTGCAAGAACACGATCTGCGGGCTCTTCTGGCTCAGATTCACCCACCGCTCCTCTTTCTAGGGGATCTGAATGCCAAAAACACATTATGGGGCTGCGACACTGACGATGGTCGTGGGTGCCTTATAGCAGACGTGTGTGATATGTCCGGCTTGTATTTGCTAAACACTGGTGCCCCTACATTCTTATCCTCCACTTACGGCACACTTTCAACCCTAGACGTTGCTTTCTGTAGCCCGGCATTAGCTTCGCTGCTGGATTGGTCGGTGCTCTCCGACCTATTTGGCAGTGATCATTACCCCATTAATATTCACCTCTACCATACCCATACTGTGCCAACACGGCATCCTCACTGGATTATTTCCAAGGCTGATTGGGGGAAATTTCGCTCTCTCATTCACCTTAGCGACAATGGTTATACCACTATTGATGAAATGGTGGAATATTTTACATGTTCTATCCTGCTCGCAGCAGATTCTAGCATTCCTCGAAGTCCTTCGTCGCCTCGGCACGCTCCTGTACCCTGGTGGTCCGAGGAATGCTATTTGGCTATCAAAGCACGCAAACGTGCTCTGAGGCTTTTTAGTTTACACCCTACCGAAGAGAACTTTATCGCTTTTAAACGTTCTCGTGCCAGGGCACGTTGCGTGCTTCGCAGTGCAAAACGCAGATCCTGGGAAACCTACATCTCTTCCCTATCACGTCACACTTCGACACAAAGGGTTTGGACTGCTGTTCGGCGCATGTACGGCAAGTATCGCCGGACAACGATCCCCGGTCTTGCCGTGCAGGGCTCTATTTATACCTCTGAGTAGGACATCGCTGACGCCCTTGCCGACTCGTTTGCTGCTGTTAGCCAGACCCAAAGTTACAATAGTGCCTTTCTACCGATTAAGGAATCTGCGGAGCGGATAGTCCTCGATTTTAACAGCGACTGTAGCGAACCGTACAACGCCCCTTTTGCAGAAGCGGAGCTGGCGCATGCTTTCTCTCTCGCCAAGGACTCCTCTCCTGGTCCTGATGATATCCATCGCCAAATGCTACTTCATCTTCCTCCTAAGGCTCTCTCCTTCCTGCTGGACATTTACAACCGTATCTGGCTTCAGCAGGTTTTCCCGTCTTCCTGGCGCGAGGGTATTGTCATCCCGATTCCTCGGCCCGGAAAAGACCGAACACTTTCCTCTAGCTACCGCCCTATTTGCCTAACGAGCGTCGTTTGTATGACCTTGGAACGAATGATTAACACTCGCTTAGTGTGGTGGCTAGAGAAGAATAACCTGCTGAATAACGTTCAGTGCGGTTTTCGTCGCCATCGTTCGAGCATCGACAATCTGGCACGCATGGAAGCCTACATACAAAATGCGTTTCTTCTGAAGCAGCATGTCGTGGGTGTCTTCTTCGACCTGCAGAAGGCCTACGGCACCACCTGGCGCTATGGTATCTTGCGCACTCTGCACGGGTACGGTTTACGAAGTCATTTAGCGATCTTCCTTTTAAACTTTTTAAAACTACTCCGTTTTCGTGTCCGCATTGGCAATACACTATACGAGAGGATCCAGGAGAATGGTGTACCCCAGGGGTCGATTCTCAGTGTCACGCTGTTTGCCGTTGCCATTAACGGCATCGCTAGCGTTGTTCGTGGCGGAATATCGATGTCACTGTATGTTGACGACCTTGCCATCTACTACCGCTCGTATAATCTGGAGCACATCGAGCGTCAACTGCAGCTGACCATAAGGTCCATCGCCGAGTGGTCACTTCGTACCCGCTTTCAGTTTCCCCCCCACGAAAACCTAGTGTGTGCACTTTCATCGACTTCGTGGTGTACACCCTCCACCCGACCTTGATCTGTGTGGCACACGTTTACCGTTTGTTCCGCACCTTAAGTTCCTGGGCCTTCACCTCGACAGCACACTCAAATGGGAGCACCATATTCGCCAGCTTCGTGCTTCGTGCGATCGTTCACTTCGGGTACTCAGGGTTTTGTCTGGGGCATCTTGGGGTGGCGATCGCAGTTATGTTGAGGTTGTATCGCTCAGTGGTCCGCTCGAAATTGGATTACGGCTGTTTTATTTATGGCGCGGCGTCCGCCTCTAAACTTCGCCTTTTAAACACCGTACATCATGTATCCGTCTTGCCACTGGGGCTTTCCGCACTAGTCGAGTCGAGTGTCTCTACGCTGATTCCGGGGAGCCTCCACTCTCGGTACGTCGCTCGTATATGCTGTGCTCTTATGTAGCAAGGTTAGCGGCTCACCCAGGTCATACTTCTTTTAACCCTGTTCTGCGTCCGGAACTGGTTCACCGGTATATGCAGAAAAGCACCATCTCTCGCCCAAGCGGTATTCGGTTTCGTGAATTGCTCGCCGCGCATGACCTCCGAATGCCTGCCGTAGAGCGTTTTACTCTTGCCCGCTATCCTCCTTGGGAACTCCAACGTGCCCGTTTCGATCTAGAGCTTTCTCGCTGTGCCAAGGTAGCCACCCCTCAATCGATGTTTCGTCAACTGTTCGCCGAAACCCTGGGACGTTACCGGAATTACATCCCGTTATTTACTGATGGATCCCAGGTGAGGGGTACTACAGGTTGTAGTTTTGTGTATAATGGTGCGGTTCACCAGTACCGTCTTCCGGACAATAGCTCCGCTTTTACTGCCGAGCTTTTTGCCATATTTTATTTCCTGCTGTTTATATCCGGTTCAGTCCCTGGAAGCTTTATAGTCTGTTGTGACTCTCTTAGCGCTCTTCAGGCGCTGCAACGTTTTGTCGGCAGCTCGGCATTGCTTATTAAAATTCAGACACTCGTATCTCAGTTGCTTTCACGCGGTTACCAGCTCGTTTTTACCTGGACCCCAGGTCACGTGGGAATACCCGGCAACGAGGAGGCGGATGCGGCCGCCAAGTCCGCATGCCGCCTGTCAGAATTCTCAACCCGTACTATGCCTTATACAGATGTGCGACGTTATTTCCGTCGGCATCTTCTAGCCGTATGGCAGCAGTCATGGGAAAAGTTGACTGGCACTCAATTGCGGACGATTAAGGATAGCGTACAACCCTGGGTGACGTCCTGTACGGATTCCAGGCGGCAAGAAGTCATTCTCACCCGCCTGAGGATAGGTCACACGCGAGCCACTCACGGACACCTGCGTGGGGACGAAGAGCCTGTATGTCCGAGGTGCGGCGTCCAACTTTCTGTGGCTCATGTCCTCGTAGATTGTCCGCAATACGATCGTGAGCGCCAGTCCATTGGCCTGGGGCGAACAATTGGTTCCATTTTGGGCGACGATCCAGATTCTGTCTCTAAGGCGCTGCGTTTCGTTGCCCATATTGGGTTTGCTAAACAAGTCTGACTTGTATTCACGTTTTACGCAGTTTTTAGCTTTTCAGATTACCTTTATGATATTTTTTAACCGCTTAGTCTTTTGTAAAGCCTGAGTTGTTGATTCATTTTAAAGTTTTAGACGTGAGAGTTTTTTATATCTAGCGTTTTATTTAGAATTTTCTTTGTCTAGCATTTTAGTCCTATTTTAATACTTGAGTTTTAGTTTTTGTTTTATTATGGGCCCAAATGACCTTGTCGACGGGCCCTTAAATTTAACACTCCACTCCACTCTAAAGTACAAAAACGAACTTCTTGAGGATCTGTGTCATACACTAATAAAGGCTGATATTCCTTTAATCAAAGTGCAGCACGCTTGTTTCGTAGCCTTCATAAACAAGTATACCCTAGAGGTCTCACAACTTTCATGCCACCATTTTTAGTGCAGTTTTGGGACATATTGCAATACGTAATTCAAAATGGAAGCTCTTACACCAGATCTGCAAACATTTTTTCTTCTTGTGAAGCAGTTGCGGTGCTTCATATCTGAGTACGTGAACAGGGCAAGGATTATATTTACAGTTCATGCTAACTTGGGAATACTCAATGGCGATCTCTCCACACTCATCTATAGAAGTGAAATATGCCAGAAACATTTTCCAGTTTTTCAGACAGTGAGTAACGTTCTAGTTTAGCGAACTATTTGTGAAGAGGAACACGTAACTGCATATACTGCACTTCATGTTATTCCAAAGCTGTTGGGGTTTACAGCAACTAATTATCTGTTGAATAAAAGTGGCAGCAAGCTAAGACAATTCGAAACATAGCGGGCCGAGAAAAGTGGCTTGAAGTCCCATGCACTAACAGGATACGGTAGGGATTGGAAGCTGTTCTGGTAACAAACCATGGATTTAGTATGAAGCTGTGTACGAAGGAAGCTCGGAGCCAAAGGTTAGGAGATATCTTGCACCATTGAAGCACCAGTATGTCACAGGGGAACGATATACCCAACAAAATTGTTACCACTTAAAATCAAGTAGACTACACACAGTACATCATAAATCTTCAAGCGCGAAAATCCTGCAAAGTCCCAGGGTTCATTTTCAGGCCACTATACACGCAAGTGGGCTGGGGATGGTGCTTCTGTAACCTATAGCACCCTCTATACCAAACTTAGGTTACGCTGTAAAGTCATATAGCATAGCTGGGATGAAAAGCACCTGATATGAAATCCAGCAAATTAAGAGGCATCAGCGAGGAGCCCCAAATGCGTCCGCTAAAATTACCTGGACGTAATACAAACGAATAAATAAGGCACGGCCACAGCCAAAAGACACCCTACTACAACCGCTTGTATTCTAGGGTTGGCCCTTGGTGATCCTTGCTTAACATCCCTCTGCCTCTTTCTGTAGGGCCAACAGAATTGAGATCAGACCCTGCACAGCCGCAATCAGCGAGCAATGAGGTTGCCACATTAAATCAGGTGGCAGTGGTCAACAAACTGAGAGACGGATGCTATCTCGTTACCATTCTTGTGTACCCCTTAGTATTACGAAACACCCAATGCTCACTGAAAAAGACAAAAGGTTACCAAGGCCAATATAGTCTTGCTGATCTTGTTGCATCTTTTAGGCAGGTACAAGTTCACAATGGGTAGTAAAAGCAACAGGGTACTTTCAAAGCGGCATTGTTAGAACCAGTAGAGAAGCTTCCTTCTGCTGTATACATATTAGTAGAAAGGGAAGAACTAGACGTAACATAAAGAATTCCAAGCTACAAAGCGTTAATGATGACCTTTGGATGACTATCTGTAACGCAGCATTCACACCTAGAAATCGAGGATCTTAGATTTGGTAGTTTCAACTAAAATGAGTAAGATGCGACATAAGACAGCCAAGCGTTAAAACTACAAAAAAGCGAAACAGCCATCGCAAGGCCATGTTACAAATATGGCACATATCACCTTTGAGACACCTACACCTGTCACAGGGGAATATTATACCCCACAAAGTGTTTATCAATTTGAATCAAGGGGTAGTGGTCCACACACATATCACTCTTCGAGTGGGAAACCTGCAGTCCCAGGGTTCATTTTCAGGCGATTTATACGTCAGCGGGCTGGATATGGTCCTTCCGTAGTCTAGTGCACGTTATGTACCAAACTTAGCCCAGGCGTAAAATCATAGCATACCTACCTGGGATGAAAAGTGCCTGACATGGAATCCAGCAAATATAAGACGTATAAGCAAGGTGCTCCAAATGCGCCCGATAATATTACCTCACATAATAGAAACGAATTACAAGGCACGGCCACAACCAAAAGCCACCTGATTGGAACCGCTTGTCTTCTGGGGTTTGGCCCTTGGTGGTCCCAGCATAACATTCCTCTGCCTCTTTCGCAACACTGAATACCAACTTTAACAGACCGAGCAGGGATGGTAAATAAAGAGGTGGGTTTGTTAACATGCGATGTGTGCTATAAAGAACTCGGAGATAAATATGGCCTTAACAGACATTTGCTAAGTCATAACATGAGGTTAGCAGGAAATATTAAGAAGTGCTTCCTGTGCAATGTGCACATTTCTGAATATGAAAGCGCCTTAAGCAAGTACATGACTTTAGCATAAAAACGATAATTTAATGTTTACAACTGTATCCGAATTTAGTGTCTGGAAAGACCAAATAGTGCAAGAGACAACGACAAGATATGCACAGCGTGGTGGTAGCAAAAGTCATCAGGATGGAAGCAGGACTATATACTATTATTGTCACAGAAACGGAAATTACGTGTCTAATGGAAAGGCTATTAGGAATTTGAAAACTTCTGGCTCAAATAAAATTCATGCTTATTGCCCAGAAAGTATGAAGGTGGACCAGGTAATATGGGTCTGACAAGTTACCTTTGAAAGCGCACATGTTGGACATAGCTGTGATATTCGTAGATTGGTTATACCAAACAAGAAAAAGAGAAACTTGCAGCACAGGTCAATATGAAAGTACCTCTGGAACACCTTCAATGAAATAGAAATTCTTTGGAAGAAAACAATATAGTAGTAGTGAGGCAGCATGGGAAGAAAGAAGCAGCGCCGGAAATCGCCGCGTTCACCGAGCAATGGAGCCCCATCGGCCCGGGAACATAACATCACCGCAACTGAGAATACTGAGGTAGCGCAGCCGCCGTATTATCGTCAGGAGCCGCACCTAGCGCCGCTACTACCACACCGCAGCTAGAGAGCCGGCCAGTTGAGCGTTCACGCTCCCCAGGAAAGGCAGTGGCAGTGCCAACACCGGCTTCGTCACCGCCGACTACTGCCCGTCTCCCGGACAAGTCACCATCACCGCCTGCACACACTGGCCCCTTCCAGGGGGTCTGCTATCATCCGAGGTGTTCCACGGGACATCCCAGAGACATATTCTACACGCAGCACGTCAGAAGTGGCCCTCAGTAATGAGGGCCTCTCGCATCATCACCTCTCGGGGACCATCACATCTACTTAGAATCGTTCTCGCCGACACCGCAGACAGTGAAGCCGCCCTGAGGACGGGTCTGGCCCTACTTGGGCGGCGCCTACTCGTCGAACCTGCGCGAACTACCAGACATGTGCCCTGTCGCCGATGCTGCCGCTTTGGCCACGACGTCACCACTTGCAACGCCGCTCCTAGGTGTCACTACTGTGGGGCCCATTGCCTCACACAGGACTGCACCAGCCACGACCTACGCCGAAGACTTCGGTACTGCGCCACCTGTAATGGCTTCGGCCACTTTACAGGCCAGGCGCAGTGCCCACACTATCCACGGGCCAAGACTTTGCAACCAGCACCAGCCATCGCAGACTTACAGCCTCGCCGCAGACAAGCTCCTACTAGCTCAGGACCCTCACCGTCACAACAGTCCACTCCATCATTCTCCACTGCCACTGCAAGTGCACCACTGCCCCGAAATGACGCCGAAGACATCCACCAAGACCTACAAAACCTCCATCAAAGACTGGACAGATTGGAAGAAGCCACACTTCAACTCACCGCCGCAGTGTCCACCATAGTCAACTCCACAGCCACTATTACGACCCAACTCCAAGCCAGTATAGACGAAGGACGCCAACAACGCAACTCTACAACAGGCCGCTTGTCATCACTTCGCAGACATCCAGAAAATCAATAGGAAAACGAACTGTCTCTGCCGGATATACCGCAATGGACTTAAAACAATCCATCAACAACTTCTACACAACACCACCGGCTTTAATTCAGCAGCAGAACTACTAGTAGAACTTCGCGCCGCAACCACTGCACTGGACAACACAACCACTCTAGATTCCATCCTACGCAGACTATATCGAATTGAGAACAGAACTTCAACCCCGACCCACGAAGCCAGCTCACAAGTCTCTCTATATCCAACAGCACGCAACAGAGAGCAATACAGTCAACCCCGAACTACCTCGCCACAACCTGCAGTGCAATAGAGCCAACCCTGGACTACCACGCCACAACCTGCAGTGCAATACAGTCAACCCCGAACTACCTCGCCACAACCTGCAGTGCAATACAGCCAACCCTGGACTACCACGCCACAACCTGCAACGCCAAACGTACAACCCGAAGGACGCAAGATTCCGACACCAGAACAAATTGCACAGTTCAACAGATATGGTTTCAACAGCCACTTCAATTCCGCGTGCAGCTTTCGGTGCAGAGGAAAGCTCTGCAGTGCCACTGGACTTGACGTCACGGATTTCCTACCACCACTTGACAGACAAGTGCCACCACAGTCATCGCCGTTCACTGGAACCCACTTCGCAGTCTCCGCCGATACACGATCAACTTCCCGATCAACTCGAACTACCCGTGGTGTCAGTCAGGGCTTTCTTTGTTCATGGCTGCCTTCCGGCATCTACAAATTTAGGTCGACCCCGGTCGGCAAGCTCACACTCGCACTACCGAGGGTGCTAAGCGGGACCTCGTGAAAACGACACACTCCTCCCTAATAAATCAGTAACCCGGCGTAATAAGCCAGCACTTTCTCCCTTCCAACTCTCTTTCTGTCTCCCCTCTATATATATAAACAGAAAAAAAAGTCACCTGGTTAGGGCTTAAAATGGACCAGGGACTCACATGGAAGCAGCATATATTCCAAATAAGGGGAAAAGCGAGCGCCCAATTAGGCAAACTATATCCCCTTATAAACATGAACTCGCAACTAAAACTCAAAATGGGACTAACATTATACAAGACGCTTATCCGCCCTATACTCACTTACGCTGCTCCGGTTTGGGGTTATGCCGCAAAAACACATATGCGCCTACAAAGACTACAAAACAAAATACTACGACCGGTAGCAAAAGTGCCTTACACTGCACCAGTGGACTTATTACACGACGAACTAAAAATACACACGATAGAGCAATTCATTAAATAGCTATCACACGATACGACTAAACACTTGCATAAATATTTCAACCTTTTAGTAACGAACCTAGGCAACTATACTATGGAAATTTATAAGCACGCTAGACCGCTAGCGCTCTTCGGCAGAAATCTAACTCTAAATAACTCGGAAGTAGAGGAATTCTTGAACAACCTGCTACACGACTAAATGAAACATTGGCACAGGACTGTTCCCTTGACACCATACAACTAAATCTTCCTTATTCCCTGTTTCAGACCGCAGCCTGCCACAGAGCCCTACAAGTCCTCGGCGACTGCCGAGGCGGACCGGGAGAACTAGGGCCTCCCACCAGTGTCCTACGTGCGCGGTGAAAGCGGGCCACCGTGTGATGGAGTAGGACACTCCGACGACACGGCGAGAACAGGACAAACGCTGATACAAGACCTGCCTGTCTCGGGCAAAGTAGATATCTAGCACGATAGCATTCACATTAAGCATGTGTAAAAATCACTGACCATTAGCTGATTCTAACGACTTGCAGGTACATACCTGTGCAACACTAGACATAAGCCTAAATATTGCACGAAAACATCTTTTGTACTCTAACACTAACATTAGATTATTTCATAACGACTTGCAGGTTTCACCTGTGCATCGCTGGATATTAGCCCAAATATTGCACGAGAAACTTCAGTTACACTAACTCTAACAGCAGATATCATAACGACTTGCAGGTAAATACCTGTGCAACCCTAGATGTAGGCGTTGCACAAATTACACCATGTTACGCTAACACTAACATTAGCGCGTTCCATAACGACTAACAGGCCTATGCCTGTGCAACTCTAATCATAAGTAAGCACAAATAGCGTCTCATATTAACACCAAGTTAACAACGCATGTAATCCTTTTGGTCCTGTCCAGGTTTCATTCGCATTACCAAAAAGCAACATCTGACTCGCTCGCATGTACTTCATGCCAGCTAAAGCTTTCAAGTACTAACCGGGGTGTTATGCGGGACCCGACTAACGCACGATGATGCACGATAACAATAGCACTGTACGAACTAACACGTGGAGGGTTTTTTTAGTGAGTAACCCTCCCCCTTCAGGGCGCAGGGACCCTTACACTGTTGGCCTCAGCATGACGGCCTCCGCCTGTAACGGGTTTTTCCCCTCCACGGTTAAAAAAAATGAAATAAAGGGGAGACAAAAAGAGAGTTGGAGATAAAAGAGTGGCGTATTTCGCCAGCAGAGAAGGGAAATAGTAGGGTGTTGGTTTTACGGGGAAATTGAAGGGAGAAGTGTTGCGCGAGTTTTGAGGTTCCGCTAAGCACCCTCGTTAGTGCGGGGATAAGCCGGTAAGTTACGGCATCGTGGTAAGGGATGTCCGGGTGACAGCCATGGCGGAGACTCTGATTGCTACACACGGGGAGTTGGGCGTGGGATGGTTGGATTAAACGGGTATTTAAGGGATATGTTTAGACCAGGAGTATCCGCTGGTCGAAGGTGTTGGCCACTGTCTGGGTTCCTTATATTTATTTGGTCCTCTGTACTGCAGTGTTGGGTTGCTGGTCATTCAATTTTCATAGGGAGTGTAGTCAGCTGTGCTGAAGTCCTGCTTGGTCCCATAGAGAAGTTTAGTCCTCAGTTCTTCTATTGAGGACTCCATGAAGAGGTGATTATCGGTGGTCCTTTGGAAGCCTGTAGCTTTGTCGAGGCATGTTCTAAGGTGAGATTTGTATCCGAAATTTGGGAAGTGATGTTGCTGTTGAGTTCTTGAATTTTTTGTATGATGTATTGGTGAATGGACAGGAGTTGATCAGGAGTGGCTCCAAGACAGCGGTCTTCAGCATCTAATCGTGAGAGGGCGTCGGTGATACGTTGTGAGAAGACTGGCACTGTTGGTGGTGGTCTGTTGTTGCAGTCAGCCTGGAATTCAGTTTGTTAGGTACTCCGGTGTTAGCTTCAGAAAGAGCAGTGATCTCATTCCGGGCTGCGGTGATAGCTTCAGCTAGAGTAGTGAGCTGTGACTTAACGGCGTTGTTGGTTTCCAGGATTATGTGGAGTTGTGCCTCGATGTTGTCGAGTGGATCTTCTTGCGTAGATGTTGATGCAATGGAGTCATGTTGTGTTTGAGGTCGTGACGTGGGCAGGTTCTGTTGTGGTAGATGTGCCAAAGTCGGCTGGGTTGGTTGAGACTGGAGTGTGTGTGAGCGTCTTCCGTGGATATGATGCATACTGAGCCTGGCCTGTGAAATGGCCAAAACCATTGCAGGAGGCACATTATCGGCGGCGTCTTCTTAGGTCATGCAAAGTGCAGTCCTTGGTTTCACTCGGTGCACCATAGTAGTTTTACGGTTTATTCGTTTAAGTGGAATGTGCGCACGAATCTGACTCGTTAATCAATCTTTTATCCAGCCTATTACGTTCGGTTATTGGTGCGAGTCGTTTTTATCAATACATGTAACTGTTTCCGTGCTTTGCTCTACTCTGCCGTTGCTGGCACTTATTGGTGACTTTTTAAGGTTTTATTGGTTTAATTTTAGCCTTGTTAGTTTGTTACTTTTTAACTTAAGTTTTTAAGCTTTTAGTTATACTTGTGGGCTAATAACCTTAGCAGTTGAGTGCCCTAAAACCTCACTACTACTAACCAATATATAAAACCACAGACCAATAGCAATTCTTTCTGCTCCAGCGAAGGTCTTCGAATATATTTTGTACAGTAGAATATTTTGGCATTTAAAAGCTTTCATTTCAGAATATCCGCATGGATTCATTAGCAAACCCTCGACTATCACAAATCTCATTAATTTTGTAGAGTGTGTTTCTACAGGTTTATAGCAAGCCTGCCAAATTGATAGCATATATATATATATCGATTTCTCGCATGATCGTGCGAGTTAGTTTTTTATTCTTTTGCAGTCGATCCACGGCTTTTTTTTGGCTCAGGTCGGACTGCAGCGATTGTGTGTTTTGCCCTACGTTGCAATGTTGTTTTTCTTTATCTTTTGCGTCAGTAGATGGGAAGAGAAATTAGAGAAGTTGGTCCACACAAGAGCAGCATGGCGCGTCGTGGTAAGTAAGCAATTTTACTGATGTATTTATACAACTTCGTTATTTGTGATAGTGGCATCTGTTCTGAATCATTTAAAGTGGTAAATATATCAAGTAATGTCCACATATTTGAATTTTCGAGTTGTACTAAGCACTCAAATTTGATCCAGCACAATCGTGTGACTTCGGCTTTGCGTGAGCAGTTTTGTAACTTCAAAATGGAGTTTGTATTTTATTTGTTTTCGAATTGAGGATGTAAATGCCAGTTTGGTGCGCTAAAACAAGTCTTTTGCTTGTATAGGTCTCTTGGATGAAGAGATAAGAAAGCTGTTAGAGGAATCAGACTGTGATCTTAGTGATTTTTCAAGCGATAGGAATGTGAAGGTTGGGAACCTACTCAGTCCAGAATTCCTGTTCATCAAAAGGCATAAATGCTAAAAACGTTATACTGATTGTATTAAACATGTTTTCATTTTCATATTGTATGTAATTTTTTCATTTTTAGAGCAACTTTTACTGTGTGTAATTTTTTTTCTTCATTTTTAGAGTAAATTTTAGTGTATTTAATTTTTTTTATTGTATAGCTCAATTTCCCAAACTAAGGTATAAAAACTTTGTAAATTTTTCAAAAAATAGATGTTGTTGCAGATGATTGTCACTTCAGATTTAAACGAAATTGATATCTTTAACATGAGGGGCGTTCAACTTTCCACCTATTTTTTTTCTCGTGAAGTAATCACAAGAAAAATGTGAAACTGGTGTCACTTCTCAATGTAATCTCCCTCTAGCCATACACATTTTTCACAATGTCGACAAAATGATTCCATGACCGCTGCGAACGCTTCTTCAGGAGTGTGTTTTGACCACTGGCAAATCGCTGAGGCAATGGCGGCACGACTAGTGAATCTGTGACCAAGGAGAGTGTCTTTCACTGTGGGAAACAGTCAAAAGTCGCTAGGAGCCAGGTCATGTGAGTAGGGAGCATGAGCAATCACTTCTAAGTTGTCACGAAGAAACTCCTACGTCGCGTTCGCCCGATGTGCTGGTGCGTTGTCTTGATGAAAGAGCACAAGTCCAACCTTTTCTGCCTGTTTTTTACGCAATTATGGGAGGAGTTTATTCTTCAAAACATTTTGGTAGGATGCAGCTGTCACCGTCGTGCCCTTTGGAATGCAGTGAGTAAGGATTACACTGCTGTCTCAGAAGATGGTCACCATCATTTTGTCAGCACTGCCGCTCGCCCGAAATTTATTTGGTGGCGGTGAGTCTGTGTGCTTCCATTGAGCTGACTGGCGCTTTGTTTCAGGGTTGAAAAAGGGCATCCACATTTCATCCATAGACTCAAGGGTCTCCGTCTAGGGGATATGTGAATAGCGACCACAAGGCACCCAAGCTGAGCAGAACATTACTTCCACTTACTGATGTTTTGCTCCTCACTATAACTTTTCTATCTGATCTTACCTTGGTCATCTCTTGTTCTCTTCCGACCCCGATGCTATTAGGGTTCCCGAGGGCTAGGGAGTCTTTATTTTTCCAACCTCTCCATTTCTCTAACTTCTCTATAAAATCTTAACCCCTAACATGCTGGCCTGTCATGGCATGTAATACGTCCTCTGATTGGTAATCAGAGGATATGGTCGGTGAGTTTATTTTGATAACTCTCCCGGTCAGGTCGGTGAGACCCGTAAACCAACGACAGGTGTGGTCCTCCAGACATTCTGGGGGTTGGGAGAGAGCGATGTGACCGCCAAAACATAAAAATATGGTGCTCTCTAAAAAGCGGTTACTATTACTGCTATTGCTCTCTTCAATATGATCAGTGAAAAATATTGGAGAGCAAGAGGATTAATGACTTCATTGTCAGAAATCCAGCATTAGCTAACAACAAATACTGATTTCTCTAACGCCTTTGATAAGGTACATCATGCCATTCTCCTATATAAACTTACTAATTTTGGATTCTCCGTTCAAATGTTAAACTTAATTTCATTTCAATTTTCATCAATCAAAATCTTATACTTTTGCTGTTAATTCTGGAGTTTCCCAGGGATCAAATTTAGGACCTTTAGGTTTCTTGCCGTTTATAAACGACCCACCAAATTGCATTTATTAATCCAAATGTCTGTTGTATGCTGACGATCTAAAATTATACAGGACAATTAGTAATGTTGACGATATGTTGAAATTACCATCTGATCTGGATAATACCATCTGATCTGGATAAATATAAATATAAATGGAGCTTGGAAACAAACTTAACTTAATATTAAGAAATGCTCCTTTATGATATATACCAGAAGCAACACTTAAATTCTAAATATTATTTAAATAGTTCTCCACTAAGAGTACATTCTGTGAGAGAATATACATTCTGTTACCATGACCCAGAATTACTCTTTTAATCAACACATAAATATAACCAATGATTCCTTTAAGAAACTTGGTTTTGTATTCTGAACCTGTAGGGACATAAAAGACATTCAGGTTATGCTAATTCTATACAGAAGTCTTGTTCGTAGTAATTTAGAAATGCCTCAATTGTATGGTCACCAATGTATAAATGTCACAACAATCAAATAGAGAAAATCCAAAAAAGTTCCTCAGATACTTATATTGCAAAACCCACGGTGGTTTTATTTATAATCAGAACTTGCCGTATAGTCAACTCCTTAACGAATTCAACATAGTCTCACTTGCTGATCGTAGAGTAATACCTGAACAATTGAACACCCGGGGGAAATAACGATGGTCACATTTCCATCGTTCTGACATATTTGAAATGGTAAGTTTGAAATGCTTTATTACCTAATACACACATGAAAACCATGCAGGCTATGAAACGATGCATCCATGTTCTAACAATGTACTTACAATGTTTCATATTTTTAACTTAAACAACAATGGAGGATAATCAACAATTATCTATTAGTGCATGTACATAAGCTGGAATATAGATGAGTGTCCAATTCTTATTCCAGAACAGGGTTTATCACCATACTAATTATATCTTTTGAACTTCTGGAGTATAAACACAATAACACCAACATACAAAAATAGAACGTTATTTGAACAACTCTTATTGACGTGTGTTTTCATTCAGTATGTGGCAGATTCTCATAAATCTTCTTTGTTCTGTTGTAAGAAGCTTGGTCAGTTCCTGCAAATGAAAAATTAATGCAAATTAGTTAAGTAACAATACTTGGAGGTGTCAGTAAAAATACACTCAAGATTTAATTACCTTCAGATCTTTCCATTTTGATAGTGAAATTGGCAGGATCTCGGTGTAAGCTGGCCCTGGCAGGGTGAATTCCCCCTCTTGCAGGCCATACAAAGTCCTCTTCGCCTCTGTAACGACGACAGTTCCCCAGGCAGCGTTATAACTTCCAGATTTTAGTGATAAAATTCGTGGTTTCCACCTTTATTTCCTTTAAAGGTCTTGAGGGCACAGGTCTTTTTGTAATACACATTAGAAGCAAAGAATGATGTCCATGTTTTAAGCATTGATTGATGACATACACCCTCCGAAGGAATGTTGCCTTGCCGTGGCGGAGGGGCTCAGTACCCGATCCAGACGGCCTACTATGTGTGTCTTTGTGACCACTGGTAGGCAAGAGGTGAGGGGAAGCTAAGAACATTCCAAAACGGGTAGATGAAGCTCGGTAGTCTTGGTTGACGGCTCATCTAGGAGAAGAGGACTCCGAAATCACGTGGTGAACGGTTTACCCATGCGGACAAGCAGTGAGATTGGAGGGTAGCTCTTCTGAAGTACTCCTTGAGGTCAGTCATCGAGGGGTCTCCATGGTGGCACAGACCGTGGAGATTTTGGTGTCTTTCTTTGACCACCGGATGGCAGGCTGACGCCGACGGTTCCGGAAGGGGGTCCAAATCAATCATGCATCCGCGCAAAATCCCCTTTACCAATGTTTTTCTGGTGATGACCTTGGCATGTGAAGGAAAGACAATGAACAACCTAAGCTCGTTCTATATTAAACGTGAAGTGGACAAGATCTGTGGCTCAGTAAAAAACGCAACGCGACTGAGAGACTGTACGCTTTTGCTTGAGACGTCCAATGCTGAACAGTCCCAACAGTTACTGAAAGCGAGTTTGTTGGGCTCCTACCCGGTTCGGGTAGCCCCACACAAATCATTGAACTCGTGTAGGAGAGTTGTTACCACCTCCAGCTTGGACGATCTCTCAACGGAGGACATTGTCACCTGCCTCTCAGATCAAAGGGTCATTCAAGCGTACCTCCTATCCCGAAAGCAGGATGAAAAAGAGGTTCCCTTAAAAACGGTGTTCCTCACCTTCAAGGGAACTACTTTGCCCGAATACATCTGTGGGTATGAGCGCGCTGCAGTACGCCCGTATGTATCGAATCCCATGCGGTGTTTTCAGTGCCAGAGGTTCGGGCATACCAGGAGCTCGTGCACGCATTCTACGATATGTGAGCGTTGCGGTTTAGCTGCACATGATGACACCGCCTGTACTCGGGATCCCTGCTGCGTGAACTGTGGAGGGAAACATCCATCAAGCTCTCGTCAGTGTCCGCAGTTTCACGATGAAAGGAGCATAGAGGAGCTGCGCGTTAAGGAAGCCTAACTTTTCTAGAAGCGCTGCGGCGCTTTGAGCAGCTGAAGCGTGCTAACACCATAGGCTATGCGGCAGCTGCACGCCGCCCTCCTGTAGCCACTGTCGGTTTGCAACACGTACCCTCTTCGGATGCCTCCACGCAAACTGACTGATACTCCCCCTCCGCAACGTCCTACTACACCTACAGTGACATCAATCGCAGTGCAGACGCCAGATTCCAAACCGTCCACGAGTGCCACAACTCCTGATGACCGTCCTCGTTCCAGGCGTACTGTTCGAGCTAGTAGCATCACCTCTTCGATGAAGTCCCGCTCTCGCTCCGAGAGCCAAAGGGGAACTTCAGACTCCCGCACATTAGGGGAGTCGCCTGAGAACGGTGAACGTCGAGTATATGGTCCCAAGTGCGCCAGAGTAAAAATGAAGAAAAAGAAAAAGATAAAGACTGGCCACTAATATCTTTTTAATATGGAAATAATCCAATGGAATTTAATGGGTTCCGGGCGCGTACTCCGGACGTACAGCATTTAGTTTTCCAACATTCTCCATCAATCGTCTGTCTACAGGAAACCCATTTGAATCCTCATCACGCATTACACCTTCGTGGTTTTTCGGCATTTAGACATGACTCTGCAGTTAACGGACGAGCAAGCGGTGGTGTTGCTACCCTGGTGGCACATAACATCCCTGCCACCAGCATCCCGCTTAACACACCGTTGCAAGCTGTAGCGGTGCGTGTGCAGCTGCAGGGCCTGAGCCTGTCTACTTGCAATGTCTATCTGCCGCCTGTCAGTGTCGTACAACAAACCGATCTTCGAGCTCTTTTAGCCCAGATACCGCCACCATTCCTCTTTCTACGCGATCTTAATGCCAAAAGTACCCTTTGGGGCTCCGACACTGACGATGCTCGCTGGTGCCTTGTAGCAGACGTTTGCGATATGTCCGGTTTACTTTTGTTAAATACTGGTGCCCCTACCTTTCTATCATCTGCCTATGGTACACACTCCGCACTAGACATTTCTTCTTCTAGTCCGTCGTTGGTACCTTTACTTGATTGGTCGGTCCTTTCCGACTTATTTGGCAGTGATCACTGCCCTATTAACATTCACCTATCCGGCCACCATCCTGCGGCAACGCGACATCCTCACTGGATTATTTCCAAGGCTGATCGGGGGAAATTTCGTTCCCTCATTCACCTTTATGACAATGGTTTTGACACCATCGATGAAATGGTGGAATATTTTACCTGCTCTATCTTGCTTGCAGCGCATTCCAGCATTCCTCGAGGTTCATTCACCCCACGACACGTTCCTGTGCCTTGGTGGTCCGAGGAATGCCCTTTGGCTGTTAAAGCACGCAAATGTGCCCTGCGTGTGTTTACTGTACACCCAACAGAAGAACATTTTGCCGCTTTTAAACGCTCTCGCGCTAGAGCAGGATATGTATTGCGCAGCGCAAAACATCGATCTTGGGAAACCTACACCTCTTCCCTTTCCCGTCGTACTTCAGCTCAACAGTTCTGGGTTGCTGTTCGGCGTATGTACGGCAAGTGTCGCCGGACGGTCATCCCCGGTCTTGCCGTCAACGGCTCGCATTACACCAGCGAGAAGGGTATAGCTGACGCGCTTGGCGATTGTTTTGCTGCTATTAGTCAGACGATTAGCTACGATAGAGGATTTATACCTATCAAGGAATCTGCGGAGCGGATAGTCCTAGATTTTAACAGTGACAGCAGTGAAGCGTACAACATACCTTTTACCGTTGCAGAGCTGGAGCATTCTTTATCTCTCGCCCACGACTCTTCTCCTGGTCCTGATGATATCCACCGACAAATGCTGTTTCATCTTCCACCTGCGGCTTTCTCCTTCCTTCTGAGCGTTTATAACCGCATCTGGAGTGAGCAGGTTTTGCCGTCTTCGTGGCGTGAGGGCGTCATCCCCATCCCTCGGCCCGGAAAAGACCGGACACTTCCCTCTAGCTGCCGCCCTATTTGCTTAACGATTGTTGTCTGTAAGACCTTAGAACGTATGATTAACACTCGCTTAGCGTGGTGGCTAGAGAAGAATAACCTGTTGAACCATGCTCAGTGCAGCTTTCGCCGCCATCGCTCCAGTGTCACACGCCTGGAAAGTTACATCCAAAATGCCTTTCTGATGAAGCAGCATGTCGTGGGTGTCTTCTTTGATCTGGAGAAGGATTACGACACTACATGGCGTTATGGCATCCTTCGTACTCTGCACGGTTATGGTTTGCGCGGTCACTTAGCCGTTTTTCTTTTTAACTTTTTATTAATTCACCGTTTTCGTGTCCGAATAGACAACACACTCTCCGAGGAGAAGATCCAGGAGAATGGTGTACCCCAGGGATTGATCCTGAGTGTCACGCTTTTCGCCGTTGCGATTAACAGCATCACTAGTGCTGTTCGTAGCGGAATCCCGATGTCCGTGTATGTTGACGATTTTGCTGTATATTATAGCTCGTATAATCTTGAGTATATTAAAGTCAGCTGCAGCCGAGTGGGCGTTTCGCACGGGCTTCAAGTGTTCCGCTACCAAAACACAGTGTGTCCATTTCCATCGGCTTCGTGGCGTACACCCTCCGCCTGATCTTTATTTGCGTGGAACACGTGTACCGTTTGTTCCGCACCTGAAGTTCTTGGGACTACACCTCGACAGCAAATTTACATGGGAGCACCGTATTCGAGATCTTCGTGTTTCCTGCGATCGTTCGCTTCGGATACTTCGGATTTTATCTGGGACATCATGGGGCGGCGATCGCACGGTAATGTTGAGGTTGTACCGCTCATTGGTCCGGTCCAAACTGGACTACGGCTGTTTTATATATGGCGCGGCGTCCGCCTTTAAACTCCGCCTTTTAGACACTGTCCATCATACTGGTATCCGTCTGGACACTGGGGCTTTCCGAACTAGTCGAATTGCGTGCCTGTATGCTGATTCTGGCGAACCTCCACTGTCTGTCCGACGCTCGTTTTTACTCAGTTCCTACGTGGCACGGTTGGCCGCTCACCCCGGTCATCCTTCGTTCCAATGCGCCTTACGCCCCGACCTCGCCCACCGTTATATACGTAATACCACTATCTTGCGTCCAAGTGGTATACGATTCCGTGAACTGCTCATTGAACATGATCTTCGCATGCCCCATGTAGCGGGATCGTCTATAGGCCGCTACCCTCCTTGGCAACTCCAGCGCGCGCGATTTGACCTGGAGCTTTCGGGCTATGCGAAGGGGGCTACCTCTAACTCGGTGTTTCGCCAACTATTCACTGAGCTCCTGGGACGTTACCGGACTTGCACCCCGGTATTTACCGACGGGTCCTAGGTGGGGGGTGGTACAGGATGAAGTTTCATGCACAACGGTGAGGCTCATACGTACAGACTTCCAGACAACACTTCCGTTTATACTGCCGAGCTGTTTGCCATCTTTTACTTCTTACTCTTTATCTCTAGTTCAGTTCCTGACAGCTTCATTATATGCTGCGACTCCATGAGCGCTGTTCAGGAGTTGCAAGTTTCTCGGCACATCAGCATTGATAATTAAAATCCAGACGCTCATTTCACAGTTAATCTCACGCAATAACCAGTTTGTTTTTACATGGATCCCAGGCCATGCGGGTATTCCCGGCAACGAGGAGGCAGATGAGGCGGCCAAGGCTGCATGTCGTTTGCCGGTTTTTTTCCACATATGCTCTTCCTTTTAGAGATGTGCAGCGATACTTCCGCTGCCATCTTTATTCTTTTTGGCAAAAATCTTGGGAAGAGCTAACTGGCACCCAACTACGGACAATTAAGGACTCGGTAAAACCCTGGCGGACTTCTTGCAGGGATTCCCGTCGGGCAGAGGTCATTTTAACGCGGTTACGCATAGGTCACACACGCGCCACACATGGCCACCATCTGCGCGGTAACCCGGCCCCTGTCTGTTACACGTGCGACGTCCAACTCTCCGTGTCGCACGTTTTAATTGATTGTCCACGATATGCCCCGGTGCACCAGTCGCTTGGCCTGGGTTTTAGTCTGCGGTCCATCCTAGGCGACGACCCAGTCTCCGTAGATACGGTGCTGCGATTCGTCGCTGAAATTGGATTCGCCAAACAAGTATAACTTTTGCTTTTAGTATTAGGCTTTACAGTTTAGGATTTACAAATCAACAATTAGATTCGTTTTGTTTTACATTTTAGTATTTTAAACCGTCAGTTTTATCATTCACCTTTTTAGCGTTTTAAATTTTTTTGGTGCTTTAACGGTTTTAACATTAACTTTTTTAGTATTTTAATTGTTTTTCCATTTTTTAGTTGACCTAGCTGTCGACGGGCCCTTAAATACTATTCAGTCACTCACTCGATGGCATTCAACAACTTAGAAGGGGCTTGGTTTAAGTCTGCTGTGGCGTATGACCTCGGTAATCTTTAGGCATCTCCGTTACTGCAGTATGTGATATCGACCCCATATTTTTGTCGCACTCAAGATATGAGTGCCCTCTTTCTGGAAATGTTATCGTAATGTTTACAGCCTCTGGCAAACGGTTACTACATAATTAATGTACCAAAATACAATGAAGTTCTTATTTTGACCAGCACATGATCACAGAGTATAGGAAGCTGTTTCACATCAGGGGACAGAATGTTAAATATAAAGTGATGAAGCATTGATACTACATCATCCGCTCCTCTCTTTGCTGCAGTCTCATAACCATAGAACTCAGCTTCCTCTATAGCTAAAATGTGGATATTAAACAAATGAACTGTCAACTGACGTTTGTAATATACCATGTTACTTGCTATATTTGGAACTGGCAGATTCTTCTGAAAATCCATAGCAGTGGCGTCTTCTTCCTTCCTTTTTTCACAAAAGTTCTTGCAGAGACGTTTTCTTTCATAAAATGCTGCAGCCATTCTCAAATGAAGCTTTTTCTTGGTTTCAAGTTCTTTTAGTTTTGTAGTCAATTGCTCTAATAGATCTTGATCAATCGATCTGTGTTGCAAACATGCCAGTTCATCTTTTAATTGCATCTCTCGTGCTTTCGTGTCATCACATTCACTACATGTATCCGATCTTGGATAGTCAAATGCAATATTGTACTCCTAATTGAAGATTCGCAAATAAGTGTCGTAAGACTTTGGATTATTTAGATACCTCTCCATGTACATCTGCTGTAATTTCTTTGCATTGAGTTCTTCTGGGAGATAAAGTTTTGATCTCCGGCTCAAAGAATAGTGCGATTGCCGACCCTGTAGAGACTGAATATGTTGATGAATTGCATTCCTGGTTTCATCACTTAGAGCGTGTGGCCTATTTGTATGCTTTCCTCTTCCGTCTGGTATTACGAGTTGCGTTCAAGTTATAACACCTATTTTTTACAGGACTGGGACCAGATAGGAACTTCTGGTTTGTCTTAAAATACAGCGATGGCAGCACTGTATAGTGCATAGAACTCTAGTAGTAGCGACGAGAGTTAGGGCTGTTTTTGATACTTAAAAGGCGACGTTTTCATTGCAAGAACAGCGTGTAATAATTCGTTTTCTCCATTTTCGTGGAGTGACACCTATTGAAATTCATCGCTAATTGAGAGAGGCATGTGGTGATGGTACCATGGATGTGTCTAATGTGCGTTCCTGGGTGTGACAGTTCAATGAAGGCAGAACATCGTTTGACAAGAAACCAAGACAGTCACGGCCTCGCACCAGCCGGTCTGACGACATGATCCAGCGAGTGGAGAACGTTGTTTTGGAGGATCGCCGATTGAGCGTTGCAGATATCGCCTCCAAAATTGGCATTTCCGTGGGTTCTGTGCACACAATCCTGCATGAAGATCTGAAAATGCGAAAAGTGTCTTCCAGGTGGGTGGCACGAATGCTCACAAGGCTGCGCGCGTGGCAAATTGTCAGGCGATGTTGACGCGTGATGACGGCATGAATGGAACTTTCTTTCAATCGATTGTGACAATGGATGAGATATGGATGCCCATTTTCAACCCTGAATCGAAGCGCCAGTCAGCTCAATGGAAGCACACAGACTCACCACCACCAAATAAATTTCAGGTGAGCGCCAGTGCTGACAAAATGATGGTGGCCATCTTCTGGGACAGCAGTGGTGTAATCCTTACTCATTGCATTCCAAAGGGCACTACGGTGACAGCTGCATCTTACCAAAATGTTTTGAAGAATAAACTCCTCTCAGCATTGCGTGAAAAATGGCCGGAAAAGGTTGGACGTGTGCTCTTTCATAAAGACAACGCACCAGCACATCGGGCGAACGCGACGCGGGAGTTTCTTCGTGACAACAAGTTTAAAGTGATTGCTCATGCTCCCTACTCACCTGACCTGGCTCCTAGCGACTTTTGGCTATTTCCCACGATGAAAGACATTCTCCGTGGTTTCAGATTCACTAGTCGTGACGCTATTGCCTCAGCGATTTTCCAGTGGTCAAAACACGCTCCTAAAGAAGCGTTCGCAGCGGCTGTGGAATCATAGCGTCGACGTTGTGAAAAACGTGTACGACAAGAGGGAGATTAGGTTGAGAAGTGACACTAGTTTCACATTTTTCTTGTGATCACTTTGTGAGAAAAAAATAGGTGTTATAACTTGAACGCACCTCGTACTTTACCACATTCTTTTATTTGCTCTTGAATGGTTTGTAATGTTCTTGGAGTTATTCCATGCAAAGCCAAAAATTTTTTATAGCAAACGGGCACTTTCATCACAACCCCATTTTCTTTAGCTCTAACTGTGTAAGAATATGAGTGATCGTGAAGAAGGGCTTCGATTTGACCTGTCCTGAGGCATCTCCTTTGTACAAGATTTATTTTGATCAAAACAGTTAAATAACTCCTTTGTGCATCCATACCAGGAACACCATTGACATATTTAATTAAAGGGGCATAATTTCTATTTCCTTCATTCAGCCTATCAAAACACTTCAATCTAGCACACTTGCAGTCTGTCGTATTTCATGTATCTGTGTTCTCAGTATTTTTGTTGCATCAACCACTCGGCCATGCTTTTGTTTCTTCTTCGCATTTCCACTCAATTCGAGACTTTTATCTAGATCCATTTTCACAGAAACACTGCACTTGGTTTTAGATTTACACGTCACTTATACTAAACTGCAACATTAATAATGGAAGAGTCCATTAATGTAAGCCCGACAATGTCACACTAAGAATAAATAAACAGAGATACCAACTCCTGAGAAATTATTTTTCTTCCATAAGAAAACAGCAAAATGGACTAATATAATTTTTCCTTCAAATACCAGGACTCACATCGGCCTTCCGTCTTCCACAAAACATTTAACTGTGAATAACACATAACCTTCACCATTATTCACACAAATGAATATACACAAAGAAACTTCACGAGTTGCCTTACAAAATGACATCAATACCCAAAAATTGGAAAAATTGGAACTTCGTCGTTATTCCCCCCAGGTCTTCAATTATTTCTGTATAAACTCATAAATGACCTGGTATCCACTGAAGAGCTGCTTGACAATATATTTTAATGTCAGTACTACTAGTTTTAGAAATCGTCAGCTTTTTCAATTTGGGCCTCCGAAAACGTCAGTCCATAAAAATTCTCCCGTTCTCAGGTTGTGTGCGAAATACAACAAACTTTGAACTAAAATGGAGCCGGATTTTAGCTTACCTTACAAGCAGTTTAAAAAAAACAATGAAATATGGGGATTATTTGCGTGTGATTTTCAGTTGTATCGCTTATTGTTATCTGCAGAATCATAACATTTGCAATTCTAGTCTTATATAGTAGTTTAATATATGTTTCATTTGTAGTTTTGGTTTATTAATACTTTATTGTATTCTCTTTCTATTATATTCAAATTTGATTAATTATTGTTTAGTCTATTGTATCACTTACTCGCTTGGTCAGTATACAATTTGCAATGTCTTGTCTTCAATAATAGCTTAATAGTTTATTTTTAGTTTCTTTGTATTCCTTCATATATTGTTTTGCATTTAGTCAAGCTTGTATAAATAAATTACATGTAGCTACTGTAATTGGAGCTTTGCTCTGTTGTAGCACAAATTAATAAATAAAATAAATAAAATTCTAAGGACAAAGTTAAAGCTTTTCTTATAACAGAATCGTTTAACTCAATAAATGCTGCTTATTCCGAGCAACATTTGCAACATTTTCCATAATACTCATTAAGAATTTGGAGATAAGTCTAAAGAAAACTATAATGTGACTTTTCTACGAGGACAGGTGTATCCACCCTTTCCCCCTTTCCGTGTCCTCATTACAGTGCCACACCTCTAGTTCCGTATTGCAACTGTCAGCAGCAGTTCATTGGTCGGTAGTTATGCTTGCCCCTTGCAATACCCTGTAAGACGATAAGAAACGAGAGATGTTCACGAACAATGCCTTTACTAAATTTGTTTTGTGTACTGACTATGGCAAATATGTCATATCATGTTTTACCATAAATGTCAACCTATTAGCAAAGCATACAGCTATTCTGCAGGGACTGTATGACACTTTCGAGACCTGAAAACAATACAGGAGGAAATCTGCCGTTTTAATAATCCATTTCATTGTAACTTCAAAGACAGTTGCTTTGGAGAATTCGACAGCCTTGAAATCATTTCAGGAAAAAGGTTGCGACTTTCCAACATTGCACAGTCCCTAGGTCTTAGAGAGCGCAGATTGCTCACGACCTTTACTGATAACTTTAGCAGGCAAAAAATGGTCACTCAGGGTATCGAGGGAGTCGCCCAGACCTGTCCTCTGTGATACGTAAATAAGGGAAGTGAAATTGTTGTAAAAGAGAAACCTACCCAGCATGTGCTTTCCAAGGATTTAGACCGAGCAGTTATTTCTTAAGTGTTTAAAGCCCGCTTTTACTGCATGTGGTACCGCAGGCGGTGACACTTGATGCGATATTGCTGTGTAAGCGCTCTGAAATACTTTCATACAAAATTATAGAGGCAGCGGAAAGAACTTCAATTGTTTTCTTTCCATGGCTTGGGTAGGCATCACACCGAAAAGATGAAGTCCGCATGAATGTTTGTGTGAAGCGTTATTTTAGGTGACAACGACGCATAGAACTGGTGTATGATCACTGACGTGCCATCAAATAGAAAGAAGAATATGAACCTATAAAAATATATATAGTCCGCGTTTGTGGAGGTGTGAACCCCGTAGTGTGATGTAAGAAGGACGCCAAGCCATGAAACTGTGTAATTTTTGTCCTTATATATTGAAATAAAAACAAACATTTAACGTGGATCTATAGAATAATCATTTTAATTGTTGACCCGTACCGCGCCCTAGACACGAATAGCACATGGAAACAGTTATTCAGGCTCGCCACTGAAACAAATTACCATCGCAGTAGATGCTATTGAAAACGTTACACGCTGAGGATACATGGAATGAAGATGGAGCACCGGTGGAATAACATGGAGGGGGAAACCGGAGAACCCGGAGGAAACCCGCCCCAGCGCCGCTTCGTCCACTACAAATCCCACATGCGGTTGCCTGGGATCGAACCCGTACCGCTACAGAGCAGAGTACCCTAAAGACGAGCAGAATCAAAGTGGACAAGTTAAACCTCATAGACCATCTATGTCCAACGCTTGCGGAAGAGGGCAATGTGGGTTAATCTCCTTCCACTATACGCGGACTTTGCCTCTTTTTAACCCCCTACCGTGTCTTGTGTTGCAGTGGTGTGTTGGTGACATGTCCGTTGCGTTTGATTTAGGAAATTATACGATAAAGACCTGTTCATTAGTGATTTCTGTGGTATTGCTTACGTTTAAGGATCTATCAATATTTGGTATAGCCTTAGAAGATCCACCAAGTGATCGCCGCGTAACATATTGCGATACAGACTTTTAATATGGTTCAATTTGGAGAAATTATCTACTACATTTTAATCGACATTAAGTTTTTTTTCAGAACTTACGTTATTGCGAATATTCCTGTAGGTGCAAGAGGAATATGGGAGTATAGTAGGCTTTCAGCGACATTGAAATGTTTTAAGAGCTGGTTGGCATGCAATGCCTCTGAAATTCTGTTCTCTTTGCAATGAAGGCCAAGTAATGGAAAAAAAAATTGAATACGTGGTCCTGTTTGAAAAAAGTATTAATTATTGGCAAATTCAAACAAATAAGAAAGAACATCTCGGAAATGGTTCACTCAAAAGAAAAAAGGAGTGTTTGACATAGGAGTCGTCTGTTTGTGCCCGTTACTGTCTGTTCCTCCGACTGAGCATTGCAGTGGGTCATTGCCGCTCACTGCGTAAGGTTCTCCAAAGGGAACATTTTAAACATCCCTGTCATGGACTATAACCATATCTAAGTCAACAGAAATTGATGAGGTGCCCCTCCATTTGTCCTTTCACAATTATGGAATAAAGAATATTAGGAAACCAGTTAGCACTAATAATCTGCAAGGAAACTTAAAATTGTATTCTGCATTGTGTAACGTTATTACGTGCGCCTAAAAGTGCGTTTCTTACAAATACCAGGTGAGTCAGCTGCCCCTTATTCTCGAGTTTTATGCAATGCGCATTTTATACCCCAACATGAAAACATCAACCCCATTACTAGGTTCTACCCGCGTATTTAACATGGAGGTTTAACACTCGATGAAATTAGAAATTAGTACTAATATAGATGTTATCACATCGCTTTTTAATTTAATAATAATTTAATTGAATAATTAGACAGCTGTCGTTTGCACTTCTGCGAATGTTTACTGGAACCAGCGAGTATTACATCTTAAACGGAATGTTTACCTAACACGTTACTAGGTAGCTCAGTTGGACCGAGCGCAAGACTCCGAAGTAATCTGTCTGGTGTGAAGGTGGTTCGAATCACCTGCATGTAATAATTTTTTTTACCGTGCAATCCTCACAATTTTCAAACTATTATTCTCAAAACTGTTATTATATTCATTTTTATTGTTTTATTTATGTTTTATGACATTATTTAATGTTTCTTTATTGGTGAACTACAATTATGTAGTTGTTTAAACACACCTATAGGTAGGTGCAATTGAAATAAAGATCATTTATACACATTTGAACACAGAAAGCAAGGAAATTACATTGTCAGAGTTTAACATGGAAGTTAAACTCAATTTTGCACACAATGAATTTTTGTGCTATTAAAAATGCAGACAACCAAAACGATTTAAATTATAATGTCCTAAACCCTCAGGGACTTCATAATTAGATTATTGTGAATTCGGTTTCCAAGTTTTGATGAACATAAAAAAAATATTTACAAGGCTGAGACTCGAACCTGTGTCATTGGGGCTTAGCGCAGAGGACCCGTCGCAATCCTATTCAGCTACTCCGAGACTTAACTGAAAGCACGTACCGCGTTCTACAGCAGGAGTTGCATGCCTGGCGCTATGCCATTTCCACCTCGCGAGTTTTAGGGCTCGATTTAGCCTTTTAAGACATTTGCTGGGCATTTTAATATTATTACTTAAATGGCAAAAGCTGTTATGCATATCAATTGAGATGTAGGAGGCGTAGTTCACGCAAAAATGTAAATATACTGTTGTTTAATAATATGTCCGTTTTGACTGTACGGGTCCATGATGGATGAGGCGTGTCTAAATTTTTCTTAATATTTCTCAGCCAACCCCTGCTCTAAGTACAAGAATCCACCATTTTCCTTTTCGCTCTCAGTAAACGAGTCGTATGTTTTTGAGGTGTACTTTAGCGAGGAGTACGTTCTGTCCCTTAAATCGCTGTTGCTCTCAATTTTGCGCATTCCTCTCTTTAAGAACGTTAAGCAATACATTTTAGTAAGCGCAAAACTGGACTAAGGCGCACATGCCGTTAGATGGGTGGCCTACCTTCCAAAAAAATAAGGCGCGGCTGACTCACCTGGTATATTTGTATAGATAAACGCTATACATCAGTAAAGTACAGAAGGAAGGAAAGGAACAAACAAATGCTTCATCCTGGGAGATGGTATGACAAGCAGTCGTCATTCCTGCGATATAGTGCATCGGGTGGAAGGGAGGTCATTACATTCATTTAAACCAGTGGTAGAGCTCGGTATTTGAAACACATTTTTATCTTACGTTTCTAACTCACCATTTCCTAAGGAGTAACCAGAAATACCTATAAATGCTTTGAATTAGACTTTAAGGGACACTGGGAGTGAAATTTGAAAGTTCCACATTTTTTATAGGTTTTTCTGAAATTTTTACTGATTGTATTTATATGAGAATAGGAGGTACACCAAATTTAATTAAAATTGGATAATTCGTTTAGGATATATAAATTATTTTATGAATTTAATAGGCATTTTCAAAATAGAGGTCGCGTCTATTGACTTTTCAAAATTCATTTATATTGGCAGAACTGATACTCTAAAACATGGGTAACAATTGTATGAAGAGATATTTCAAATACGTTTGCTGATTATGCTGTACATATTTCTTTAATAACAAAGAAAATTTAATCTTAAAAATTATTGATTTTTTTCATACAAAAAAAATGTTTTTGGAATTCATGTTAATGATAACATCAATATTGAATCATAGTTTTGTTTAGCTGCTATTTATGAATACTTTTGGAGGTTTTCCTTGAATTTGAAGCAAAACTCAGGCGCGACCTTCTTTTGGAATGTGCAGAAATGTAGTTTTGAGAAAAACAGGCTTTTATATAGGAGCAGCCCGTGTACGTTAAGGGAAGAGCACTGTCTATCAACAAATGTGGAACTATCAAATTTCACTCCCAGTGTCCCTTAAGCACCTTACCCTCCACACTGAACACTGTCATACCCATGTTTGTTCTAGACAATGTTCTTTTTCTAAATATGTGTAAACGAACATCCAGAAACAAAAGCAAAGTATTAAACCTTTGCTAATAGTGTTACAAACTTTCTTCCTTCCAAGGAAATTTATTGCCAACTCAATGAGAGAATGTGGCTTAAGGTAACAGGAATAGAGCGGAAGCTAACCGATCCAGAAATGGCCGAAGTCGTTCCGTACGGAGTGTAGGTGCTTCAAACCTCACCTCCTGAGCACTTATTTTCTGAAATGGAAAATTAACCAGTGGCTTTAGTTATGCAGGGCCTTTTATCAGGAATGCAGAATCAGGATAAAGGGGCACACGTCTAGAAATTGAGTGAATGAGCACACGACAACATTGTGTAGTTCTTGGAAGTAAGCGAAATGACAACGCTGTCAGGTTCAAAGGTTGCTTCAGGCTGCAACTAAATTTTATTGCATTCTGTCTAATATATTAACTATTTAATCACTGGCATCAAGTTCTTGTAACTATTTATTTTTGTGATCAACGATATGTGATACACTACATTCGTTTTCCTTTGATGTTTTGAGTGTTATTCTCACATAGTATGATACTTGTGTCGTATTACTGCATAAAAAGTATGAATTAATGTAATCATGCCAAGGAATTTAATTTTCTAAAATAATTATTTTGTTTTATTGTGGGTGAAACATTTTATTTTTCGAGTATGTTTTAACATGAACCAGATATAGTGCTTTCTTATATCCTCTGTAAGCTAACTAAGCATTGACAGTACACGAAGGAAGTAAATTCTTTAATATGTTAATAACCGTCGATATTTATAGAAAATTGCCTATGAATGTGGGTTATTTAAAGGCAAGTATTAGATACTAATTTGTGCAAGAATGATAGTTGAAGTAGACGTATTCTCTGTTGTCTACAGCGATTGTGATCGATATCTCCTAAAGCTTTCAGTTCTAAAATTTCAGTCGTATTGCAGCAATATGATAATATTGTATAATAGTATATTTCGCTCAGGTAATATGAATGACGATGTTCCCGTTAAAACAGAAAGGCAGGGAAGGAAAAAGTTTGCTGTGGGTGGGATTCGATCCACGTTCACAGGGCCACTTTGGGTACGCATTAAAGTGTTTTAACGCTTTCTGCTAACGCGGAACACAAGAATGTATTGTGGATTATTAGCTTACTTTGGTAAGCAAAGAGCTCAACACTGACATCGTTTTTAACTTCTGGGCCACTATTTAATCACAAACCAATAGTAACATATTTTCTGCAGACGCAGTAACCTTGAATTTGCAATATTTGCGCTTTAATTTAGAGTGATTGCTAAAATATCGAAGGGAGGCAATGGCTGCCATCCCCTCTGAACAGCAAGGGAAGCATACATGACTGATTTCATTCTCATACCATCTGTTTAGGTACGCCTGAGAATTAGGTGACCCTTCACGCAGGTCTCGCTCAAGGTGGGTATTTACTTTTGTGAAAGATAGTACATTATGAGCGCTGTGTGTTGCGAGGAGCGATCTCCTGGGGATGCTGGCGAGCGGACCTTGCATCGTGAGAGCGCCGAACTTTCCAAGTTTCTGGCTTTGAATTAATCCATTCTCACATGTAAATACCGGAGGGTTCTATGCAAAATACTGATAAACCCCCAATGGAGCACTCTCAAAACGTGGTTCATTGCCATTGGGAGCACTAGCGAAAAGAGAAGAAGTCTTGTAAAGTAGGGAATAATGACCTATTTTAAGTGTAACCCTTTCAAAATCGAACAAACTATTAGGAGATATGAAAATGAAGCAAAAAAAAAAAAAAAAGTTGCCAAAATGCTATGAGTAATGTGATTTTTAACGGATAAATTGAATGGTGTACTCTGGTAATGGTAATAGTGTTTGCTAGAGGCCTTGGTTCCTGTCTGGGAGATGCTACCCTGTGTTGTATAACGTGCTGCTGCTGCTGCCCTTGGCGGGCTTGATCATGTGACTGTTTCCTCTGTGGGTAGCTAGAAAGGCCACTCTTCCGTGGTGATCTGTCCACAGCATCACAGTCCGCAGTACCTAGAGAAGCCGGTGGGTGTGTGTGTGTGAGTGTGAGTGAATGTGTGTGTACCATGCCCACGTGGTAAGTACATCATTATTTCATTCAGTTCAAACCTGCTGCATTATTATACTTTTATAAGCCACTACAGCATAGTTTATTGTTTCGATTTTCATATGAAGATTTATCTCAGTTCAATTAAAGTGCATGGTTTACGCGAATTAAACAAAACGTTTACAAAACGGCTCAATTTCAATTCTAGGATATATATTTTCTTTTTTTAGCTTGGGAAAGAGAATATTAAGCAGTTGTCCTTTCACTTGGAGTGTTGTCTTGCAGCTGAATTTATTCATTCGTTTATTACTACAATGAATTCATCAGGATTTAACAATAAGCTTACCTGCTCTTAGAGCTTGTTAAGAGATCTGATGAATTTCAATTTTAGGAAGAGTTTTTCTATCCTTGAAAGAATAATACTTGTTTCAAATTTGCTCAGGAAGTAGTCCTAAAACTAATATCTATGATTTGTCTACGCTTTTGGAATGAAGGGTGTAGTGCATTCTTTTTAAAAACCTGAGGTAGAAATTTCAGCACATCAAAGGCTCAGGAATCCAAAATTGCGCCGTGTGAATGAGTTATCTTTTAAAAAATACAAAGGGGAAGCTTCTTAAGTTGCTTTAGAAATTTTTAGCTAATTTTAATATCTTTGGAAATTACTCTAATAAATGCCGTTTTACTTTGAAGTCTTATGCCGAGCTGGTAAAGTAATATATGGTGGTAATACTGCTAATATTAATTTTCAACAGAAGTCAATTGCTTTGACAGGTGAAGTTTTGTTTCGTTTAAAACTTTAACTATCAGTAGTGTATACTATTTGGTCACATGCCTTTTTCTTTGCTAAGATTGTCAGGTAGCACTTTTTAGATCGCAGATAAGATTTTAGATAAACATAAAATGCATTTAAAGTGTTAGTGGAATTTTATAAAGGGAATCAAACATAAAAGCCAGACAAAACGTACCAGAGAGAAATTTGGATCTCACTAAAACCGGCACGTGTTTAAAGTATTTTTGGAGGATTACCCCCTTCCTAAATATTTCAAATTTACAATATTGTAATTGATAGCACTTCACTGCTTTAGATGGAACTCTTTCATTTCTCAATACCAATTAAATATTCTTTTACAAACAGTTGATATCTAATCCCAAACTTAAATAAAACACTTATGGAGGATGAAATACACTTCAAACCTATTACAACTTTTTTGAAGAGTTAGTTTGAGTATTTAAAGAACGACCTGTGTTTGTTATAAAGCTTATTTTTACTATTGGTGGTATTTTTTGATCATATTGTTATGAAATAGTATATTTATTTTTTCACCATACTTATTTTTAAATATTGATGTCGAGATTTCACCGGAAATATGTTTTGAGGCCCCCTGAATTCAAACAAAAAGCATTTTTAGAAAAAGTGTCCGTCTGTGTGTGTGTCTGACAGTCTGTGGACAGCATAACTCAAAAACGAAAAGTCGGTTAAAAGCCAAAGTTGGTATTTAAGTTTAATGTCTTTCAAGGATACGACACGAAGATTTTGAAGAAAATTCCTCCACCATAAGCTAACCTTTACATGGAAAATGTTTCGAAAATTTTGCTTTTATTGAAAATGGCTCTAACAATTTTGATTACAATGACATGTTTAAGATATTTTACGACAAATGAAATGCATATTTTGAATTTGATAGCTATAGCCCATGTAGTCCTGTTTACTCGGGATGACTTTTGAATAACTCGTAAGAGATAGACCAAATGTTAATATACAAAAATGCAGATCTCGCCAAAATACAGTCTATGTCCAAATAATATTTTTGTAGAGTGAACCATTTCGGAGATATTCCTTGTTATTTGTGTTAATCGGAAAACTTAAAAGTTTCGTCAAATGCAGCATCGTTATTCGTTTTTTATGTGAGTCGTGCAAAGAGAAAGGAATCTCAAAGCTTTAAAAGATTTGACTATCGCTCAGTCTACTGTATTCCCATATTCCCCTTGCACCTACAAGGAAATAAGCAATAAGATAATTTCTGCAAATGTCTATCTCAACTAACAAGAAGAAGATATAGGAATAAGAGTTTGTAAGATGGTTAGTCCGAGAGTAGAGAAAGTCATGTGAGTGCAGCACATCAGATTTTTCACTTTCACTCATGGGTGTTACTTTTGGTAAGAGTGGTTTTAACTAGAAAAGAGTGTAAATTATCGATTTGAGAGTTGAAGTAGATGTATTTGATGTGTGATGTGTGAAGTTCGTTAAACTGAATTTGTGTCTAGCCAGGTAAATGTACAATATTTGACTCCTCGTATTCATTTGCACATTTAATTCCGAAGTTATTGAACTTATCAGACAAACCTTCCCTAACCTGAAGGTCGAGCACTTTGCATTCATCTGTTCGTGAAACATCTGTGCATCGTTTTTGCCGCGGCCGTTTTCAGCACACCCAGTTACATTCCTTTGTCCCTTTGTTATATAACCATTGCTTCCAGGCTCTACTCGTCCGTCCAACTTCCTTGTCTCTGAAGGTGGCAAGAGTCGTCACGTGTGTCCGTCAAGCTGTGCGTTCCTAACACGCTAAAGCGCGGATATTAACCTTTCATTTCTTGCCCTTGTTCATCTTATTCTTACAGTCAAATGATGTGCACAAATGTGGTGACCATGTTTCACGTTCGATCACGTCACACACACAGATGGAATACATTCTTCCTGGTGCACAACTTTACTATTAAAGTTACTTCAAGTACAAGAACTAGTAACACCTCACTGCTTCTTTCATCCATGCTTAATTAAATGTTCATGTTAGTTGAAAAATAAAAATTACTGATTGCTTCTTGGGGACAAATAGTGTTTTGTCACATCCTGTGTAGAAAGCTAATCGCAGATTCTTTCAGACTGGCAAGTTTAGTCTCACACTCACAAGTGCACAAGCTGGGACTTTCTATATCTTATCACTAGGGCTAGGAAGATCATGCATTTGCATGTTTTTCATAGGGGTTAAAAATGTATGCTTTTACATTATGTGCACGAATTATGGAATTTTCAGTTATTTGGACATGATTTTATGGTGCATATAACTGCATATTTTCTTGATTTTTGATAAATGCATATTATTTCAATGTTATAGCCCCTATATTGCATATTTTAATGATTTTTATGGCTTTTTATTATTTTTTTCTATATGGATAATATTTTTCATATTGGTAGTACTCCACATGATGCAACTCACGAAGATTTCAATACCATAGCCTCTATATTGCATATTTTAATGCTTTTTTTTAAAGTTTTTTTTCATGCTTTTTTCATCTGTATAATATTTTTCATATTGGTAGCATTTCTGAGACAATGATTCTTTCGCATTGGTAGATAGATTTGTGCCCAGTACAAAGAGAATTTTTGTTAAATTTCCTAAAGGAGTTAAGTTGTTTAGATCAACAGTACCTAATACCCGACTTCCTCCTGCACCAGTGTTAACTCGATGGGCAACATGGGTCCATGCAGTTCTATATTATTCTGAGCATATAGAAATAGTCGAAGAGGTTTTTAATTCATTGGACTCGAAAGATGCTTCATCAATAGATGTATGGGCTTGCAAACGTTCTCTAGTTTCTATGTACCTACTGCATCTTGTAAACTCTAATAACAATTTATGGGTTTTCTTTTGTACAAAGGAATAGCTTTAAACAGTAAAATATTCTGTAATTATGCCTTATGCTTGTAAATTATACTTACAATGTTCTTATGAATTTACTTGTGTTTTTTAAAGCGTATTCTGACAAGAAACAATTTGTTTTCGCGAAATTCACATCATTCAATTAAACACATGAAACGACACTTCCATGAAAAATTATAGGTTCTCATTAAATCTACTAAAGATAAAAAGTAGCTTCAAGTGGCGTTATTAGAACATAGGACCTGTAGCTCCGAAGTAAATGGCGGTACTCCGGCCGAAACTGATGCAGTGGACAGTGTTTTGGTACAGACTGTAAAACTCCAGGACTCAATCCACAGGCTGAGATCACTCGCCCGGTATATGTATTCTATGGAAGCGCCTCACACCGCAGGCTGAGATCACTCGCCCGGTATATGTAGGTATTCTATGGAGACGCCTCACACCGCAGGCTGAGATCACTCGCCCGGTATATGTAGGTATTCTATGGAGACGCCTCACACCGCAGGCTGAGATCACTCGCCCGGTATATGTAGGTATTCTATGGAAGCGCCTCACACCGCAGGCTGAGATCACTCGCCCGGTATATGTAGGTATTCTATGGAGACGCCTCACACCGTAGGCTGAGATCACTCGCCCGGTATATGTAGGTATTCTATGGAAGCGCCTCACACCGCAGGCTGAGTTCACTCGCCCGGTATATGTAGGTATTCTATTGAAACGCCTCACACTGCAGGCTGAGATCACTCACCCGGTATATGTATTCTATGGAAGCGCCTCACACCGCAGCCTGAGATCACTCGCCCGGTATATGTAGGTATTCTATGGAAGCGCCTCACACCGCAGGCTGAGATCACTCGCCCGGTATATGTATTCTATGGAAGCGCCTCACACCGCAGCCTGAGATCACTCGCCCGGTATATGTAGGTATTCTATGGAAGCGCCTCACACCGCAGCCTGAGATCACTCGCCCGGTATATGTAGGTATTCTATGGAAGCGCCTCACACCGCAGGCTGAGATCACTCGCCCGGTATATGTAGGTATTCTATGGAAGCGCCTCACACCGCAGGCTGAGATCACTCGCCCGGTATATGTAGGTATTCTATGGAAGCGCCTCACACCGCAGGCTGGGTTCACTCGCCCGGTATATGTAGGTATTCTATGGAAACGCCTCACACTGCAGGCTGAGATCACTCGCCCGGTATATGTATTCTATGGAAGCGCCTCACACCGCAGCCTGAGATCACTCGCCCGGTATATGTAGGTATTCTATGGAAGCGCCTCACACCGCAGGCTGAGATCACTCGCCCGGTATATGTATTCTATGGAAGCGCCTCACACCGCAGGCTGAGATCACTCGCCCGGTATATGTAGGTATTCTATGGAGACGCCTCACACCGCAGGCTGAGATCACTCGCCCGGTATATGTAGGTATTCTATGGAGACGCCTCACACCGCAGGCTGGGATCACTCGCCCGGTATATGTAGGTATTCTATGGAGACGCCTCACACCGCAGGCTGAGATCACTCGCCCGGTATATGTAGGTATTCTATGGAAGCGCCTCACACCGCAGGTTGAGATCACTCGCCCGGTATATGTAGGTATTCTATGGAGACGCCTCACACCGCAGGCTGAGATCACTCGCCCGGTATATGTAGGTATTCTATGGAGACGCCTCACACCGCAGGCTGAGATCACTCGCCCGGTATATGTAGGTATTCTATGGAGACGCCTCACACCGCAGGCTGAGATCACTCGCCCGGTATATGTATTCTATGGGAGCGCCTCACACCGCAGGCTGAGATCACTCACCCGGTATATGTAGGTATTCTATGGAAGCGCCTCACACCGCAGGCTGAGATCACTCGCCCGGTATATGTAGGTATTCTATGGAGACGCCTCACACCGCAGGCTGAGATCACTCGCCCGGTATATGTAGGTATTCTATGGAGACGCCTCACACCGCAGGCTGAGTTCACTCGCCCGGTATATGTAGGTATTCTATGGAGACGCCTCACACCGCAGGCTGAGTTCACTCGCCCGGTATATGTATTCTATGGAAGCGCCTCACACCGCAGGCTGAGATCACACGCCCGGTATATGTATTCTATGGAAGCGCCTCACACCGCAGGCTGAGATCACTCGCCCGGTATATGTAGGTATTCTATGGAGACGCCTCACACCGCAGGCTGAGATCACTCGCCCGGTATATGTAGGTATTCTATGGAGACGCCTCACACCGCAGGCTGAGATCACTCGCCCGGTATATGTAGGTATTCTATGGAAGCGCCTCACACCGCAGGCTGAGATCACTCGCCCGGTATATGTAGGTATTCTATGGAAGCGCCTCACACCGCAGGCTGAGATCACTCGCCCGGTATATGTAGGTATTCTATGGAGACGCCTCACACCGCAGGCTGAGATCACTCGCCCGGTATATGTAGGTATTCTATGGAGACGCCTCACACCGCAGGCTGAGATCACTCGCCCGGTATATGTAGGTATTCTATGGAGACGCCTCACACCGCAGGCTGAGATCACTCGCCCGGTATATGTAGGTATTCTATGGAGACGCCTCACACCGCAGGCTGAGATCACTCGCCCGGTATATGTATTCTATGGAGACGCCTCACACCGCAGGCTGAGATCACTCGCCCGGTATATGTAGGTATTCTATGGAGACGCCTCACACCGCAGGCTGAGTTCACTCGCCCGGTATATGTATTCTATGGAGACGCCTCACACCGCAGGCTGAGATCACTCGCCCGGTATATGTAGGTATTCTATGGAGACGCCTCACACCGCAGGCTAAGTTCACTCGCCCGGTATCTGTATTCTATGGAAACGCCTCACACCGCAGGCTGAGATCACTCGCCCGGTATCTGTATTCTATGGAGACGCCTCACACCGCAGGCTGAGATCACTCGCCCGGTATCTGTATTCTATGGAAACGCCTCACACCGCAGGCTGAGATCACTCGCCCGGTATCTGTATTCTATGGAGACGCCTCACACCGCAGGCTGAGATCACTCGCCCGGTATCTGTATTCTATGGAAACGCCTCACACCGCAGGCTGAGATCATTCGCCCGGTATATGTAGGTATTCTATGGAAACGCCTCACACCGCAGGCTGAGATCACTCGCCCGGTATCTGTATTCTATGGAAACGCCTCACACCGCAGGCTGAGATCATTCGCCCGGTATATGTAGGTATTCTATGGAAACGCCTCACACCGCAGGCTGAGATCACTCGCCCGGTATCTGTATTCTATGGAAACGCCTCACACCGCAGGCTGAGATCACTCGCCCGGTATATGTAGGTATTCTATGGAAACGCCTCACACCGCAGGCTGAGATCACTCGCCCGGTATATGTAGGTATTCTATGGAAACGCCTCACACCGCAGGCTGAGATCACTCGCCTGGTATATGTAGGTATTCTATGGAAGCGCCTCACACCGCAGGCTGAGATCACTCGCCCGGTATATGTAGGTATTCTATGGAAACGCCTCACACCGCAGGCTGAGATCACTCGCCCGGTATATGTAGGTATTCTATGGAATCGCCTCACACCGCAGGCTGAGATCACTCGCCCGGTATATGTATTCTATGGAATCGCCTCACACCGCAGGCTGAGATCCCTCGCCCGGTATATGTAGGTATTCTATGGAAACGCCTCACACCGCAGGCTGAGATCACTCGCCCGGTATATGTAGGTATTCTATGGAAACGCCTCACACTGGATTCTTCCCCGTTTGTGATATAACTAATAGAAATATGAAGACCTGACCTTCGCGATCAAATAGGGTTTCCTGGCCATAGCAGGCACAGAGCTACGAGACCATTAGACCAGTCGTGGGCAAACGCAGCTCAACTGGGCCACTCCCCTGAAACACATTCTTGCCTCACTCCAGCTGCCGTTCCTCCCTTAACTTGCTGTTCAGGCTCCGACACGTCTCATATCTATAGCGGCAAGTATGGCTGTTTCATGAAGAGCGGTAGAGAGCATTTGTGGTAAGTTACGAAAACAAAGCTTTGTTGTTTAGTATACGAATTTCAATTTGGAATTAGGAAGCGTTACAATATCAAGCGCCACTTTGGTCAGAAGCATAAATCAAACTTTGGTGAGCTTACAGATATTTATTTAGAATTTCAAAAGGTACTTTCTGAACACTCATATTTGTAAACATACGAAAGGGACGATATGATTCCACTTTTTAGCGGTTTAGTTCCTTATTAGTTTATTTAATATAAACTATTGTATTTCGTGTTTTAAAGTTTCGTCATAATAAATTGTTGGTTTTAACTTTAATATTATGTTGATCAAAAACGTTTAAGGCTAAATAGCATTGGAATTTTACTTCTTATTTTCTGCGAAAGAGAAGCAATTTAGTATGTTAATCATAAGGCAGCGTAAGGATATTACGTGCATAAGATGACTGAAAAGTTCAAGATATGTAATTTGCCTGACCACAGTAATAAGTATATGCAAAATGTGTTTAATATAAACAAAAGTACCAGCAGTGTAGAAATTGGATCAAGGCTTCACGGGTGATGAGCCGTGTCAGATTTATAAAGGTCGTTTGGAACGTCCATTATCCTGAAGATGGCCATGGAGCCTACAATGGCCGAAAGCTCGACGTGAAAGCTTCAAATCTTACAGTGTAGAAATGATTACTACCGCGCAAGTGGAACGAACCCACCACTGCAGGTGTTGTATTCAAACAAGCTTTGTCTCTTGACAAGAGAGTGTGGAGTGAGTAAAGCAAGTTGAATCGGTAGCTCTCCTCTCGTGGCCATGCCTGCCTTAGCGGGTCAGGTTGGTGTTACGAGCCGTCCATCAACTTCAGCTTAAAGTGCACATGTGGGATGGTTTTTTTTGTCTCTAGCTGTCAGCAGCATGCTTACGTAGATGGTGCTACTCCATTCACATCACATGCAGCGTATAATTACTTTGTTTAGCCTAACTGTCGTGTTTAATACTACGCTTACATCACTTGCAGACGTATGATCAGTTTATTCATCAATCTTGTCTTGTTTAATGTTAAGTTCAGCAGTTATCTGCTTCATCACGCCTGTGGTTCTTTAATTCGTCTTTCTATTGTCCTGCTGTGTTATTATCTTCCCTTAATTGAATGAGTTTGAGAGACAGGAAACATTTGTTGTTGCCATTATCGCGTCGTTTGGATACTTTTTTTGCCGCCAAGGTTTTTGCCAGCTACTGTCTACCTTGTTACAGAAGACGTATTGCCTTGCATGCCGCTTGCCAATCTGTTGATAGGATGGTCATTATTTACGGTAGTGACCTTACCGTCTCACATTCTTCCTTTCTCTTCTTGGCTATATCTGCATCATACATTGTCAAAGTCACGCCTACTGGTGTTACTCTTATTCCGGGATTAGGATCAACTTGACTTAACGTGACTTGACGCGACGGGACGGGACGTAAGAGATGAAGCAGGGCTATTAAGATGCACTTAAGTTAAGAGAGGGATTCTGATTGGTTATTAAACTCAGAAGGAAGGCCATTAGAAGAATATATCTTGGTAATACAATGCGCCAGTGACCAACTCAGCAGACATAGCGGATATACAAAGAAGCTGCAATTTTCTACTTTGTGGCTAAGTTTATCTAAAAATGAAAAGAAAGAGAGCACGAAGCTCAGTATTCATTAAAATATTCCTGATGATAATGAGCAAGTTTACTTTTCTCGAGTGTAATACCAAACATACTTACCATTTATTGTCTCTGCAATAACTTCCCATACCCTTTGCTTTAATGCTGGGCTTCTAAAACTCACATTACTCTTATCATAAATTTCGGGTCTAGTTCTCACAGCTTCTGTTAAACTGCTGTCATTCATTATATTATATTAAACCTATAAACAGACACGTGCTCTTGTTTACGAGTAAACCTGTAAACAGACACGTGCTCTTGTTTACGAGTTGAATCTGCTGTGTTTACCACGTGAAATAAAACAAAGAGTACTGATGCAAATAGTTCCATAGTTACATAGAGAAACACGATTTATTGCTCCATGGTACTTAACCTGAAGGATAAAGTTTCACATTGCCAAACTTTAAGTTACGTCACGTTACTAAACTAAACCCCGGCGCGACAGCCCACAAGGGGCCAAGGCCTACCGCCCAGCCGCTGCGTCCCCCACCTCTGCCCACTACAGGCATCATTGGTGAGGTGCAGTATTGGAGGGTGGGACGTGGTCAGCGCCCCGAGCCCTCCCGGCCGGTTATGCGGTCTTCTAGATCTGGGGCCGCTACTTCTCTATCAAGTAGCTCAATTGGTTCCCCCGGGACCTAATGAGGCTGAGTGCACCCCGTGCCAGACCTCCCAGAGGGGATAAAATCCCCATGCTGGTACCGGGGATCGAACCCGGGTCCTCCGCGCCAGAGGCAAGCGCGCTACCAACTGCGCTACGGAGGCGGTCTTACGTCACGTTAGTCGACCATAAATAGCTCCATTTAATATAATGTGTTAGATGTTCCCGTCCCGTCAGGTTACGGTTACGGTTACGGTTACGGTTAAGTTCACCGTAATGCCGGCATTATTTCCACACTAGCAATTACCCTTATAGATGCTATTGTCGCCGGATAAGTACTGAGATTGTGCGCATTTCCTACGTTTCTAATTTGAGCTCTGGCCGCCATCATTGAGTCTTGTAACTGTGTATATTTGGAATGTTGTAACAAGTGAAGGTCTAGAACAAGCTTCTTCGTTTTAGGAATGAAAAGAATGAAAGAGAGAAACAACTTAAGAAGAACTAAATATCTATCAGTATTTGAACCTCAATACCTCAGTTGTAGAACCCGACACTGTACCAAAGAGCTTCTGTGATATCGAACTCTGCTTTTTCACATTAATACAGCTCACGCTAGGGAAATCTGTTCACAAATAGATGCGCTGGAGACAGTAGCGGCTCGTGACTTGTCGCAGTGGGTGTGCAATGTATTAAATCCTCTCCACGTTTACTCTCAGACTTTCAGGAGAACGCGGTGCGCTTGCGCGGTAATAATCACGTGTCTTACCTTTGTCGATCATGCTGCTTTAAGTCGCCGTATCCCGCTACCCGCAACTCCTCGCCCTAAGGCAAACTCCGGTTTATGCGTCTGTACAACTTGTTGACTGAATACCCTGGTGTTTGGTAAAGAGGGCGCGGGAAAATTAAACGAGCAAGTTCATATAGAAGAAAGTAGGACAGTCGATTTGCCCATATGCATGCCACATTCACATGCCGGAAAAATTAGACTACAGGGAACTGCGGGGATCGACGAATGGAATGTTTGGGATGTTACCCCTTCTTTACTTTTTGTACAGTAGGAGTTTAGAGGCAAAACAATCAATAGTGCTTGTTTACAGTCAAATCAAGAAAACAACATGCTTTCCTCTATTTCAAACACAAGTCACTTATGCTTCGGAGAATATGAAACAAACATAACTACGGTTACAAAAAGCTTTTGTCCAGCCGCGAACTTAACTCGGATTCTCAATTCCATAAGCCAACACACTAACCGTTACTCCAAAGAAATAACCACCCCAACCTTATTATGTGCCTTATGGCTTATTTGAAGCTGGTAGGGTAAAATCGGAGGACGTTGATATCACGTGTAATTTGCATTGCTTTGTATGGGCCTGCGGGTTAGCAGTCACCCATCTCTGTTGCTAGGTGTAGTTAAATGCATTGTTAAACGTTATAAATAAATAGAATTCACAATTATGGACTGTTCTCAATTTCATTGAGTGCGGAATCTAGACTTACTGCAGGAATAGTGTTGTGGGCTTGCCCAAGGTAAACATGTATACAATCCAATAATGGTATGTTTGTTTTGCATCAATTAACATAACATATGTAAATCTGACATAATAGTGAACCTAAGATGGTAAATGCCAACAACTTATTCACAAGTGTCTTTACAGTTGTTATATTTCAATCGCCAATGGAGGGCAACGAGGTTTCACTGACCATACCGACAGTAAAAAGCTGTTTCCTGCACATAACAGCTGACCAATTTTTCTTTCTTTTTTTTGCGGACATTTACATCGAAGCAAATAATTGAGCAGCGGGCATAAGCCACACCACAACTCTTCCTCATGCACATAGAAAATTATTCCGAGATTTTCAGTGACTCAAAACTAGTTGTTAGTCTTGCAAGTGCAAAAACTAAAACTGAGTAAATGTTAACATAAAATAAGATACGACAAATAGTCTCTCATATGTAAATTATGTTAGGTACAGTACAGGTACTAGTAATCATAGCCATCTGAAACAGGGATGTCCAACTTTCTCTCTTAGGAGAACCTTGCGTAACGAGTGGCTATCTTCACTCCACTCCTTCAATCTGAGAGACAGACAGTCAGTATCCACTGCCCGACACAAACAGGCGATTCCATGGCAGTTTCTAAGCCATAGCTTGAATTTTCAGCGAATGTCCTCAGAATACTTATTTATTGTGGATGATTTTTGCATTAAACGGTAAACAGTAAGAGACAGACAAGAACTTACTAATAAAAATGTGAATCTAGTTAAAACACACAATTTATGCCGAATATCTTCTTTTTTTTCTTTTGAATGAATAATTTCCGAGACATTCTATTATTTGTTTGAATTGGCCAATACTTATACTTATATCAAATAGCAATACTATATTATTGGTTTCTTTCTCTTCGCCTTGCAAAGGAAAGGGAATTTCAAAGGCATCTCAAAGCAACCAACTCTTAAAACATTTCACTATCGCTTAAAGCCTACTGAGTTCCCATATTCCCCTTGCACCTACAACTAAATTAGCAATAAGTCACTTTCTGAAAATGCTCACGTCGATTTAAAGTAGTAGATAGAGAATTAAGCATTTGCAAGAATGGTGTGTAGAAGAGTGAGTATAGCTCTACATATATTTGCGAACAGAGTTTCTCCAAATTGGACTATACTAAAAGTCTGTGCCGCAATGTTACGCGACGATCACTTGGTGTATCTTCTGAGGCTTCGACTTTGTCGCCAAAGAAGTCACTAACGAAGAGATGTGTAGCGCATAACATTTGAAAGTGCTTTAGTAAATCAAAGGCAACGTACATGTAGCCAACCCGCCACTGCAACACAATGCACGGCTGGGGTTTAAAGAGGGGCAAAGTCCGTTTATAATGGAAGGAGGCAAACCCAACTTCCCCTCTTTCCCTGATCTAAAATATTTCCTGCTGTGGCCCAAATTTGATATTGAAGAAGCTGTTCACTGTGGACTGTTGTACATGAGTGAGGTGCTGTGTCCGGCTGTGTATGGAGGGTAATTTCGGAATATAGCCTCAGTAACAAAATATGTATATTTTCTTGGGAATAATAGAAACACAAACTTTTAACGTGTTTAAAAGAAGGGAAAGCAATGTATTCAGAAAACTTGAAAAAAATTGAGTAGATGTATAATAGGAGTAGGTTATCCAGTTTATGTAATAGGCAGACATACTTTAACAAGGTGTTCAAGTTCTAACAACTCGAAATCAATCTTACATTCCGTCCGTTCAGCGACACTCAAGGATTTATGTGATTCGTTATGTGACATGCGAGAATAACACTTGCCCAGACATTAAGTGGATAATCTTGTTCCACACTCTTATATATTACTTTCACTTGACAAATGTCTAGTACTGCCTTTCTGATATCTACTCGTCAATAACTGCAGTTCCACGACACCTTAAAAAAGAAAACGTGTCTAGCACTGAAAAGCAGAATGCATTACACAACGAGCCCAGGATAGAACTTCACAAAAATGATTCGCGTTTATTAGGAAGAAGAAATAGTTACAATTTTGGGCCCCCCAAAGAAAAAAGATATGATGTGTTGCACTCATATGACCTTCTCTACTCTTGTACTGTTCTTACTAAATCTTACTCCTCTATCTTCCTTATGTTAATCGAGATAAACATTTGTAGAAATTGTTACTCCTAACTTTCTTGTAGGTGCAAGGGGAATATGGGAATACAGTAGGCTTTGAGCGATAGTCAAATCTTTTAAAACCTTCAAATTCCGCTCTCATTGCACGGCTAACATAAAAACCGAATAACGATGTTCCATTTGGCGAAAGTTTAAGTTTTTCAAAACTCACACAAATAACGAGTATCTCCAAAATGGTTCACTTGCGTGTTTTAGCAAGATCTACATTTTTGTACAGTAAGATTTGGTCTATCTCTTACGGTTTACCAGCTATACAGAAGTGATCCAGAGTAAACAGGACTACGTGGGCTATAGCCAGGGAATTCATAATATACATTTCTTTTGTCATAAAAGTATTTTAAACTTACAGCATTTTAATTAGAGCTATTTTTGCGAAAATCAGGTTTTTCGAAAAAGTTTCCATGTAAAGGATAGTTTAGGGTGGAGGAATTTTCTTCCAAACCATCGTGTCGCATCCTTAAAAGTTATTAAACTTAAATACCAACTTTGGTTTACAACCAACTTTTCGTTTTTGAGACAGACACGCACGCAAACACACACATACCTTTGTCTAAAAATGCTTTTTTATTCAGGGGTCTCAAAACATGCATTTACGGTGAAATCTCGACATCGAATTTTTTGGTGGAATACAATACATCAAAATCTTAGTGTCGCATACTTGAAATATGTTAAACTTAAATACCAATTTTGGCTTTTAACCGACTTTTCGTTTTTGAGTTACGCTAGTCACAGACATCCACACACACAGACACATACCTTTTTCAACAAATGCTTTTTTTATTCAGGGGGCCTCAAAACATATATTTCCGCTGAAATCTCGATATCGAAATTTTGATCAGAACACAGTACTCCCCCGGCTTACTCTACGTAGTAGTGATAGTAAACATAACAAAAACACGTGCCTTAAAACAAACGTTGGGCATTAAATGGTGAAGCAGGGAATTAAGATTTCGGATCAGGTTCCATAAAGATAAGGATCTACACGCCAAGACGGCTGGGAAGTCTAGGCTACGTGCCAGTTCACACACTTAACTTCCAATTGCATCTACGCCACATAACGTCTCTTAAAGAATTAGTGCGATATAAACACATTTACTGAATGAACTCCCAAGTTACACGAGACAGAGTGGAATGCAGAAGCTCCGAAGGACAAACCCTTTAGGACCGAGTGGGCAGTGCACAGAGAAGGTCTTTGAGGTATTACATAACACAAAGTTTTGGCAATTTAGATCTCCTTTCACCAAACAACTTTTAGGAAATACTCAAGGCCCCAGCGTTTCATATTACTCTTAATGGCACGCCTTTTCAGAAAGTTTGTCATGCAATATAAATTATGGCAATAACCAGTCAATAAAAAGCCATAAGTGGAAATATTTCTGGATACACAAAACCAGCTTTAATGCGCACAAGCGAATATTCGCCTGCATGTTTCAGCTAAGAGGATATGATTCCCGCATTTCTTTTCTACATTTTAAAATAATAAGGAAAGGAAATTGATGAAAATCTTAGGTATAGTTAAACTTATTTTGAAGGTTTTACTCGAATTATTCTTGAATTCCAGCTTCTCCTTTGTCCCGTAGAAGTTGTCTTTTATCCGAACACGGTTTTGTTCAATTCTAAGAAAAAAACGTCGAATGGATGACACAGTTGCGAACTTCTAATTCTAAAATGAAAATATTTTACAGATACCTATATTATACCCAAACAGTGTTGATGTACTCTAATGAAACGTGGACACTGAACTAGGCAAAAGTCAAGATTTGAAGCAGCCGAGATTTCTACCCACTTTTTTTACATTCTCTACCACGTATAGGAAGTAGGGGAAATATTGTATTGCACCAAAAAATTCCATGCTGAGATTTCACCAGAAATATATGTTGTGAGGACCCCTGAAAAGAAAAACACATTTTTAGATAGAAGGTACGTGTGAGTGTGTGTATCTGTGGGCAGCATAACTCAAAAACGAAAACTTGGTTAAAAACCAAAGTTGGTGTTTAAGTTCAATATCTTTCAAGGATGCGACACAAAGGTTTCACTTTCATTACGCGCATTTTATTGTAATATACGAGGGCGTCCAATACGTTTCCCTACATTATAAAAAATTAAACACAATCTATCATGTTCTATTTGCATTTGACAATGCTTGTGCTATTGTTCTACACAGTCGTGTCTCTCCAAGCATGTTTGGTAACGTTACACAAGTTCGTCCAAAGCAGTGTTGTGCCAGGTCGCGTCCTGTGCTCGTAACAACTGTTCACTTCATCTCAGACCTCCTACTGTCTGGTGCATTTCCAAAAATGTTCTGGTCCAATGCGTCTGTTCCACAGACTTCTGGGGTAATGAAGATGGTCTTGTCAGGATCTTTATGATGGACGACCGTGCAATTGCTGCCTCAGGATGTAGTCGCATTAGGATGTTAAGGATCTTGCTCCACAATATTGCCACATGTAGTGGGGCTCGCTGTGTGCGGTTCGCGCCCTTCCACGAACTGTGCACACCAACACTGAACCGTTTGAATGCTCGTACACCAATCCTCGATGGATATTGACATCCGAAAAATATCAGTTTTCCTCTGGAAGCAGTTTTTGACACTAAAATCGCGGCCAGACTTAAAGCTGAAACATTTAAAACATAAGCATGAATGGAGTTGGTAAATACATGCAGATATTGTATATAAACAGCAGTGAAAGGATTCCTAATGCATTACTATAGCCTTACAACACATTTATTGCACATCCGTATCTGTATTGCATGGAGCTTTTAGCATTCCTTTGCTTTATTACTGACAAATACACGCGTTTCCCTGTGATAGATACAAAAACAAGCCTTTTACCATTTACGAAGTGCACTTGCGGTATTTTAACGAGCCGAGGTTTGTAGTAAAGACCATCCAAACGGCATAGCGTATTGCTTCCACGTAACACTCCACAATGGAAACCTGTTCCTGTCTTAGATCGAGAGGTAACTGTAATTCGTGTCACAAGAGTATTTTTAGTGCAATAAAGATGGTTACACCAGGTGAGCCAGCTGCCCCTTATTCTCGAGTTTTATGCAATCTGCATTTTGTACCCCAACATGAAAACATCAACCCCATTACTAGGTTCTACCCCCGTATTTAACAGGGATGTTTAACACCCGATTAAATTGGTACTAATATAGATGTTATCACATCGCCTTTTAATATATTCGTAATTAGACAGCTGACGTTTGCACTTCTGCAAATGTTCACTGGAAGCAGCGAATATGACATCTTAAACGGAATGGTTACTAGGTAGCTCAGTTGTTCCAAGACTCCGAAGTAATCTGTCTGCTGTGAAGGTGGTTCCAATCACCTGCATGTACTAATTTTTTTACCGTGCAATCCTCACAATTTACAAATTATTATTCTGAAAACTGTTATATTCATTTTTATTGCTTTATTTATGTTTTATGGCATTGTTTGATGTTTCTTTATTGGTGAATTACAATTAGGTAGTTGTTTAAACACACCTATGGGTAGGTGCAATTGAAATAAGGATCATTTACACACAGGGTTGAACACTTCTAAAAGCCACTGTAATACGCTGAGGAAGGGTTTCTGGAGTGCCCAGCTCCTCTGCATAAATGCATTCCTTTAAGTAATCCCAGAGAAAGAATTCAAGGGGTGTCAGATCAGGTGATCTGGCAGGCCAGGGGACTGGTCCTTGTCTTCCTATCCAATGACCAGGATGTGCAGCATTCAAATGATTGCAAACGATCCTCGACCGATGCGGAGGAGCGCCATCGTGTTGAAACCACAACGTCATTCGCTCCTGCAGTGGCACATTCCCTAATAATGAGGGGTGAGCTACAGAGGGATTCCAGGTAGCGTGCTCCTGTTAGATTCCTCTCGAAGAATAATGGTTCAACAAGGTGGTCTCCCAAGATTCCACAACAGACATTTACACCCCACTGCTCTTGGAATGCTGCCTCCCTTACCCAATGAAGATTATCAACACTCCAATAGTGCATATTGTGACGATTTCCAGTTCCATTGTTGTGGAATCTTGATTCGTCAGAAAACAATATCTTGGATGCGGATCTCACATCACTTGCTACTCGCTCCAGCAACCATCCACAAAAGATCACTCGAGCTTTGAAATCTCTCCAATGAAGTGCTTGGTGTAGGTGCAAACAATAAGAATGGAACATATAAGTGTTCAATATTCGCACTACAGAAGACTGGCTGATGTTCACCTCCTGAGCAGCTACCCGTGTACTAGTTTGCGGATTGTTCTGGGTGGCATTCAAAACTGCTTCTGCGTTAACACCCGATGTTGCTGGTGCGTGTCTATGAGGAGGCATTCTCGCAAGTGATGTTGTTACACGCAGTCGCCTTGCAACATTCCGGAAGCTGTTTGTTGTTGTTGTCTCCCATGATATTTTCTCCGGTGTATTTGTTCTTACTTCTCCGTAGATCAAAAGCATATCTACATACTCGTCTGTCGAATACATAATGAAAGACTGGCACAAAATATCGTGCGACAGCATACGTATGGAGAACGCAGGGCTCGACATTCACAACACAATACATCATGCCAGTCCAATGGCGCAGAAGTCATTACACCTGTTCAATTACAAAATGCAGACAACCAAAAATGATTTAAATTGTAATGCCCTAAACGCTCAGGGATTTTATAATTAGATTATTGTGAATTCGGTTTCCAAGTTCTGATGAACATAAACAATTTTTTACAATTCTGAGACTCGAACCTATGTCACTAGGGTTTAGCGCAGAGGACCCGTCACAATCCTATTCAGCTATTTCGAGACTTAACTGAAAGCACCTACCGCGTGCAATAGTAGGACTTGCATGCCTAGCGCTATGCCATTGCCACCTCGCGAGTTTTCGGGCTTGATTTAGTTTTAATCATTTGCTGGGCGTTCTAATATTATTACTTAAACGGCAAAAGCTGTTATGCATATTATTTGATATGCACGAGGCGAAGTTCACGCAAAAATGCAAATAAACTGTTGTTTAATAATATGTCCGTTTTGACTGTACGGGTCCATGATGGATGAGGCGTGTCTCTAAATTGTTCCTAATTTTTGGCAATACCTTTTAGTAAGCGCAAAACTGGACTAAGGCGCACATGCTGTTAGATGGGTGGCCTACCTTCCAAAAAAATAAGGCGCGGCTGACTCACATGGTATTGTAACTGTTACACAGGAGGCTGCTCATTCTCTTTCAAATGCATTTTGTGAGTGAGTTGTTGTTTGTTTTGTAGTGTTTAAGACCCCCTTTTAGTACATACGGCACCACAGGCGGTGACACTGATGATACGTGGAATGATGATGGAGCACAGGTGGAATGAGATGGCGGGAGAAACCGGAGCACCCGGAGGAAACCCGCCCCAGCACCGCTTCGTTCATCACAAATCCCACATGCGGTTGCCTAGAATCGAACCCGGGCCGCTTTGGTGAGAAAAGTGAGTGTATATGGTTTAAGGACCCGTCGACAACTAGGTCATTAGGGCCTGACGCAAAAAAAAAAAAAAAAAAAAAAAAAAAAAAAAAAAACGAAACCTACAACCCGTGATGACTCACCCTGAAGAAAATAAAAAAGTGAAAGTTAAAACAGCTAAAAGTTAAAAACAGTTAAAACAAACTGGAAAAAGCTGATCGGTAAAAGGTAGGTAGTTAAAACGTTAAAAACATCCTAAAGGGCTAAAAAGCTCCGACATAAAATACAATCTAAACGTGCGTACCAAAGCCAATATTGGACACAAACCTCAGCACTGTATTTACAGCTACGGGGTCGTTGTCTAAAATTGAGGGCAGTGTTAGACCCAGGGCAAGTGAGTGGCGCTCACGGGCGTATCGAGGACGATCAATAAGCACATGTGCTACGGAGAGTGGAACGGAACACGTAACACGTAACACGTAACACACACAGGCGCAGGGGCACCACGGAAAAGGTGAGCCACTGGCATGGTGGCTCGTGTGTCACGTATCCTCAAACGGGTTGGAAATGCCTCTTGTGACTGCAAGCATTTGGAGTCGTATAGTGATCAGCAGTTTATTGGTTGAACTTATGTAAAATAGTAGCTTTGCACCTCACTTGAGTATGGATGTACCTTTATACTCCAATCCAAAATAAATAGACCTAATTCTTCTCTGGTGCCATTATCTTAACATTAACAAAACTCTATTGGAAGATTTTCGAAATATTTTGGTTTCTCAACAAATGGCTCTAACAATTTTCATTAAACATATTTTAAATTCAAATGAAATGCATCTCTTGGATTTTATGGGAATAACTTCTGTAGTTTTATGCATTCAGAATGACTTGCACAACTGGTAAACCTTGAGAGATACATAAAATCTTACTCCACAGAAAAAGTGGCCGTCATCAAAACACGGTCCTTCCGAGACGTTTCCTGTTATTGGTTTCAATTTCCAAATGCTTATACTTTTATGAAACAAGATGTGATGCAAAGAAAATGGAGTTTCAAAATGACCACCTCTTAAAAGGGTTTCACTTTCGCTTACGTATACCCATGGTTGAAATGTGATCAATTTTTTAACTTAAAAGATGGCTTTTATGTCCAAAAAGTACTTACGTTTATCTTCAATTACATTCTACGGGTTTTGTTCGCAGAGCCCTTTTACACTTCAACACGTGACCATTTAAATGTCCAACACCACGCCAAGGCTTATTGCTCGACTTTAGTTTTTCTTCAACTAAAATTGCTCCATACGATGCAATTTGTAGCCAAGCGTGTTACAATTTTCAGCAGAAACTTACAGACACTGAAGTTAAAGAACTGGATACGGTTTTTGCTTCACTTTTCAATTCCTCAATATACAATTGAATTAACTCTGAGAACAGGGTCGGTCTGGGTGACTCAGTTGGTTAGACGCTGGCCTACTGATCCCAAGGTCGCGGGTTCAAATCCGGCCCAGATAGATGGCTTTTAAGTGTTCTTTAAAACGACAGCTCCATGTCTGTAGGTTTGCTGACATGTTAAAGAACTCCTGAGGGACAAAATTCCGGCACACCAGCGATGGTGATGTGATCCTAGCAATTGACAGCGTCGTGAAACAACAAACTAATTTAAAAATATTTCTGAGAACAAATTGCAAGTTAAATTTCTTTTCGGGAAAAAAATAGAAGAGTAAACAAAATGCCTGTGTGCCAGTTTTGTGCACTAGCATTTCAATAATCCAGCATTATTTTCATTCTTCCAAAAATTACAATTTCCGTATCTTCTGCAGCATCTTATTTTAATTAGTGTAATAAAAGTATGTTTACCAATTTTTCGCAAAAGCTATGAAAGAAATGTGTATGGAATTTGAAACACAGAATGTGATAAAATTAAATAAACATTTACGTAAAAAAATCTGATGTGTTGCACTCACATGACTTTCTCTACTCTCGTACTAACCATTCTTACAAACTCTTATTCCCATATCTTCTTCTTGTTAGTTGAGGTAAACATGTGCAGAAATTATCTTATTGCATATTTCCTTGTAGGTGCAAGGGGAATATGGTAATATAGTAGGCTTTGAACGTTGGCCAAATGTTTTAAAACCTTGAGATTCCATTCTCTTTGCACGGCTGACATAAAAAATGAATAACGATGTTGTATTTGAAGAAAGTTTAAGCTTTACAAAACTCGCACAAATAACAAGGAATATCTCCGAAATGGTTCAGTCTAACAAAAAACTTATTTGGACATAAATTGTGTACTTTAGCAAGATGTACATTTTTGTGCAGTAAGATTTGGTCTCTCTCTCTTTCTCTCTCTCACGGTTTACTAGTTATGCAGAAGTCGTCCAGAGTAAACAGCACTGCATGGGCTATAGCCAGAAAATTCAAAATATACATCTCTTTTTGTCATAAAACTTATGGCCCTTTAACCAAAATCGTTAGAGCAATTTTCGGCAAAATTAAAATTTTCGAAAAAGTTTCCATGTAAAGGGTAGTTTAGAGTGGAGAAATTGTCTTCAAAATCTTCATGTCGCATCCTTAAAAGACGTTAAACTTAAATACCAACTTTGGTTTTTAACCGACTTTTCGTTTTTGAGTTATGCTGTCCACATACTGACAGACACACAGACACATATACAAGTACCTTTTTCTAAAAATGTTTTTGTTTTTGGATTCACGGGCCTCAAAACATATATTTCCGGTGAAATCTTGATGCCAAATTTTTGGGTGGAATACAATACTTCCTCCACTTATATACGTAGTAGAGAAAGGAAGAATGCAACATTTTGAAATTTCACTTCAAGGTGCCCATAAGCCTATTGTGTTCCCCTATTCCAATTCTATATATATGTGAAAGTCATTTCTGCAAATTTTTATCTCAATAATTAACACGAAGAAGGTACAATAATGAGCTTTTGTAAGGATGGTTTCTTGCTTTACATTCACAAGGCACTTCTTCAACAGATACCTTTTGATTTTGTATTCCATCCAAGATGGAAAACAATTGTAATAACAATCATAAACGCACAGGTCGTTACATGTTCAACATTATTCCCCGGGGCATTTAGCAAGATACCTCGCGCTGGAGACGCTGCTTTTGTTTACACCTTTCTGTTGACGACCATGAAGGAGCAGCATGCCACAAAAATATGTACAGTATTGCAAGCGGAAGAATATGCAACACAATTTGATTTAATGCTGAAGTGCATATCCGCCTCACTTGCTGAATCTGTAGTTTCCATCTGTGGCACCGTCATCCAAAGGATGTGTCTTCATCACTTGATGTGTGTGTAGAACTGCCGTTGTCATCTTGCTCTTTGCCCACCAGATTTATTCACTAAAACTCAATGTGCCAACACTTCTTCACAGTATAGTGGGTATGTACCTGCGAGCCACTATATGCAGGCGTTGCACATATTCATACATTTCTTGAAGCTTGACTCAGGGGTCTGCGTCTAGGGGATATGTGAATAGCGACCACAAGGTACCCAAACTGAGCAGAACATTACTTCCACTTACTGGTGTTTTGCTCCTCACTGTAACTTTTCTATCTGACCTTACCTTGGTCATCTCTTGTTCTCTTCCGACCGCGATGCTATTAGGGTTCCTGAGGGCTAGGGAGTCCTTATTTTTCCAACCTCTCCATTTGTCTATAAAATCTTAACCCCTAACATGCTGACCTGTCATGGCATGTAATACGTCCTCTGATTGGTGATCAGAGGATATGGTCGGTGAATTTATTTTGATAATTCTCCCGGTCAGGTCGGTGAGACCCGTAAACCAACGACAGGTGTGGTCCTCCAGACATTCTGGGGATTGTGAGAGTGCGATGTGACCGCCAAAACATAAAAATATGGTGCTCTCTAAAAAGCGATTACTATTACTGCTATTGCTCTCTTCAATATCATCAGTGAAAATATTGGAGAGCAAGAGGATTAATGACTTCATTATCAGAAATCCAGCATTAGCTAACAACACATTTCTTGAAACTAAATCCCATTTCCTTTAGTATTCGCCAGAATGTTTTCTGTCCACCACTGAAATAAATTTTCTCCTTTGGTGCATAGTGCAACTTCTTCACTGTTGGAATTCCTTTTCACACATCATAATGCTCCAAAAATGTTCTGCGACCGACGCACTTATCAAAATCGTCCATTTCAAACCTCTTTCCGATTCCGTTGTTTTCCTGGAGTAGTGACTCGTGTACCTGAAATACTAGCTTTTTCAAATACTTTAGCTATCCTTTTTACTGTGATTTCACTTGTCTTACTGTTGTAGCCGTTCTAGCCCCGACTGCACGCAAGGCAAATTTCGACCTGTTTTGATGTGCCCGACTGCGCGCGGCGGACATTCCTGCATTTTCCTTCCCAATTTTTCAGAAACTTAGGACTCTGTGTACGCTGGCCTATTTGCTATTCATGTCAACTCTTTCACTGGCACCTTCTTTGCGAATCAACTTTAATGGTCTTTCAGACAAGTGATGACTTGCCTATCCAAACTATGAACGGTTTCGTGATTGTGACTTCATTACTGGATAAAATGTGAATAGAAGTGTCATTTAAATAAATACGGGAGTTATATGCTTTAACAGTGCACCTCCACGATACTCTTTGCTGTGTTTCTCTTTCTTTGCGAAATTTATATCCATCTATAACAATCAAATTTTGTCCCCTTTGACTTTTCCTAACTTGCATAGAAGCGCTGAATCTATTGCTCTATAGAAGCACACATGATGAGTACATCGTTTCATAAATAGCACGCCATCTTAAACACTCGGAACATTCGACAGTCATTAGCAGTGTTACCAACCCTATAACCTATACCCACAACTATTCTTGAACCAATTGACTAACATTAGAACTAGTGTTGCCTAGACGAGAAAGACTCGCAAGCATTTGTGGTATACCCGCTCGCGCGCAGTAGGCCTGTTTACTATTCAGTATCTCGCGCGCAGTTAGGGATAATTTGACCCTTTCGCGCGCAGTCGGTACCCATCCCTAGCTACCGCTCTTTGTAGAGGAAGAACTAGGCGTTTTTCTTTTCCTCCAAGCAGAACTGGAAAACATTGTGAGTAATATTTCTGCTTTGAGAGTTTAAAACTTTCCGTGGTAACGTTTTCGGAGTTTCCATATTTAATAAACTCTTTATTAAACATAATGAAGATACATCGCACAAATCGTGCACAACGTTAACAAGCTTGAGTACAAAAGTTCATGATGGACGATCCCCGGTTTTGACATGTGATTACATGGTATCGATTGCATTGTTCACTACTCAGCTTGCACACACAAGTTTCGTTTGGGTCATGGAAGTATTCAGTGTTGCACAGTTTATGGTGATACCCATGTACCGCCATTGAGTTGACAAAGTGTCGCAGGTCTGTCAATGACTTAACCTTATAATGCACACCGGTCCAGCGGCGAAGAAAGCCGAAGTGTTGGAGTCACGTGACATGCATCACTTGACTTGCTGGAAATATGGCTGTCAGTTTGTTATTGAAGGAGCTGTGGCTTGTTTACTGCATTTTATATGAAATAAGGTAAGCTATAATTTTTTTGAGATTTGAAATAACCTGTATTTCTTACAAATGCTATAATCAGGTGACCTATTTGTGTTGTTTCAGAGCCGCAGAGCTGTTGTGTATGTGGCTGCAAGTCAAATTATAACGTTATTAGCTCAAAGAAGATGCACACAAACTATCCTTGAGAACCAACCGAAATATTTAAGCACAGCATTAGCATCAATTCAGAAGGATCCCAGAAAAGGTGATAGCAGAGACTTCAGGAAGAGGTAGCTTTCAGAGAATGGTGTCAAAACAAGAAGATTTTGTCATTTGGGAACTTGTAAAAACGGTGTTCTCTCCATTTGTTATGATTGAAAGTGAAAACTACTTACTGTTTGTGTATGAAAGTGATTTTATGGCAGTGCTTGAGCACATTGTAGGTTTCAAAGTGTTAGTTTCTTTAGAATTTAAAGTGTTTTAAAAAGGCGTGTGTATAACAACAGTGTTTCAATCTCAGTAATGATTGGACTAAATTTGAAAATCTGTGAGTCATTTAAGTCAGTATAAACTATTAGTATGTGATCAGGTAGAGTATATTGCACATGAAATGCAGAGTAAAACCCACTGTGTAACAGGAAGAAGATAAACACGTGTGTACAGCTTCTGTTAATGAAACAAAAATATATCCTTGTGATTCACTTATATGTTCATGCACTGTTGCTTAAAGTGGTGACCTTAGTTTACCTCATCCCTCTCACTTAAGAAGAATTGTTGCTGGTGTAGGAAGTAACAAATGATGGATTGCCAAAATGTATACTTAAAACAGACACACAGGTTTGTGTAGCTAACATTATTACATAATGGTCAGTCACACCAACTTGATTTATAGGCAAGCAATCACTGCATAATAAAATAAAGATTTCTCAACACCTGGAATATTGAAGATAACATGCCATCATTGCTATCTGTTCAGTTTACCAGAGAAAGTAGAGTATTTAGCGTATTGTAATATATTCTTGAATATTTATGCCATCAGTTTGCAAACTGCCAAGATGGTGAAGTAAGAAATGTCGCTAAACTAGAAATTGTATTACGTTTCGTTCATTGTAATCCCGGAATTACTCCCGTTATTGTACACTAGCTACTGAAAGTTATCACATGCTGATGAATAATTTATTCTTTGCAAAATGGTTGCGCTGTATATTTTTACTTTATGAAGAAAGTATGAACAACTTTTTCCCCACTTAATAAACAACACTTTATTTACCTAGTTCTACATAGGTAATTTACAAGTCCTAAACTTCTGAATACACACTTTTATAAATTTACATCACACAATAATTGACATTGAACACACATTACTCCTTCAGAATACCAACACTTTTTTGAGTTACATCACAAAATAATTGGGTTCTTAACTCATATAACTTCCTCTGAATATTAACAGTTTTAACATTTTATGTTGGAAAATTAAGAAAATGTAACATACATAACTCCTGAATACCAACATTTTATAAGTTTACATCACAAAATAATTTATATTAAACATACATAACTCCTAAATCCGACACTGTTATAAGTTTACATCACAAAATAACAAGTATAGGCTCGTTCAACACCATCAGTAAGAGCAACCATAACCATAACGAGAAAGTGGCGAGTATGCGATGAAATACAGTACTGGACGCCAACAGCTTGTTAGTTTTACACCCACAGTCACAACTCCAGCTTCCCACTGTGTATGTCCTAGAAATAAATAAAACTACAATGCAATGAATAGCAGTATTTTATGTAGCCTAAGTAATGAGTGTGCCGTGGCCGAGCGGTTAGCGCGCTCGCCTACCACCTACGCGGCCCGGGTTCGATCCCAGGTGTGGTGTTCGTGGTGGACGAAGCGGCGTCAGGGCGGGTTTTCTCCGGGTGCTCCGGTTTCCCCCGCCATCTCATTCCACCGGTGCTCCATCTTCATTCCATGTATCATCAGTGTCACCGCCTGCGGTGCCGTAGTAGTAAAAGCGGGCGTTAAACACTACAACAACTAAGTAATGAGTGTGCCTAGGGGCTAGGTCATTATCTATTTTCACTTAAAATATAGACAATTTTAAATGGATTATAATCAATTTCAGTGGTTGTAAAAAGTATTTAGGTAGCAAGTTTATGATCTTATTACTCTCGTTATCAGCTTTGTTCTGTGTACGGCATATGTGAAGAACAGTTAACATTGATTGATCTAAACTGGTTTAACTATAGAGTATGAGTGACTTTTTATGGATTCTCTAACTGCTATGGTTCTCAGCACCCCATTCTACAGAGAGATCCAAATGCATGTGAACCGTATGCTGTGTTTTTCCACTGTGCACACAGAAACGCGTCACCAGCAGCTGATATACACAAGGTCACGAGCATCACTTGTTTTTCTCTGCTCACAATCAGTATTGAGTTGACACGATATCGTGTGGCTGTATTACTATCAGTGCGCTTTATTATTTAGTCCTGTACTTAGTTACAAAGTGTATTATAGCTCAGTATTTGTTTTCTACTGCACGATGTGTATTTGTTTGATTCGTATGTGTTAACTCAGTCAGGTCGCCAGGTGTATGGTGCACCATTAGTGGAGAAACAGTTTTAGGCTGAATTTTTTTGAGTCAACAGTTGATGCCCATACATATGTGAATACAATTTTGCCCCATTTCTTTTACAGAACTGACAGGGAAACTGCCTCTCTAGCGCAGTTGGTAGCGCGCTTGCCTCTGGTGCAGAGGACCCGGATTCGATCCCTGGTGCCAGCATAGGGATTTTATCCCCTCTGGGAGGCCTGGCTCGGGGTGCACTCTAATAGAATATACCAATATTACAGATATATTTTTCTCACTTAAACTGTCACTCTCAGGTACTGTTAGCTGCAATTTTAATTTTAGTAAATAGTATGATTTAAAATAACTTACATTAGCACTTATTCATGCGAGTTCTCTTGCAGCAAAGATACTGCAATGCTCAGTGTCTCTGCTACCTCTGGTTTTTTAAACTGCTTCCTGTGGGAACTTCGTTTTTTTTTAGTGTTGAAGAGCCAGCCGCCTTTGTGGCTCTATTTTTCTTTTCCTCGTCGCTGCTGATTTTGGCAACTCACATTGGTTGTGAACTGCTGCCATAGTTGAGGTTATTGTTGTTGCACCTCTCTTCGGAACCTCTAGTTCCGCTGATGTGGAAAGTCCCTTACAGCAGTCTATTATTTTCTCAAGTTGTTTGTTTGTTTCTTCACATATAGATGCATTGTCTTTACCAACTTGATCCAGTATATACTGGATTTCGCTTCCACTTGAAGGACCCTCCCAATTTGTAACAAGTTCATTGGAGTCCTGAGCATGTTTCAAAGGAAGTTTATGGCCAATTTGCATTTGACACACACTATGCATGTGCTTGCACATGTTCCATGTAATGCTGGAATCAACACATGTGCAGGAATATCTGTGAATGCAGGTGTTACATTCACTACACATTAATCTGCATGTGCATTGAACTTCATTATCTTGTACAAAGTAGATCTCGTGTACTTTTGAAGAGGATGCTATTTTCCATCCTCCGTCTTCCTTGATGATCATTTCCTTATTTATTTGTAAGCTAGATTTGTGCCTATTATGAATGTTCCTTATTTTGCTGGTTTGTTTGCCTTTTGTAAGCACAATAAGCCTATCAAATAGCTTGTCTTTAACAAAGGACATTAGTGCACCTATAGCCTTGTCCAGACGTTTCACCTTCTTTCCGTGTAAATATATATATTTAAGTGTGTGATGCACTCGCTCTATATGCATGTTTGTGTTAAGTCCTGCATGCAGCCTATAGCAGTAAGCCCAGCTTTTTATGTTAGTCATGTAGTATTCCTCGAAGTATGAGGCAAACTCAGCCGTGTCCGAATCACTGTTCAAGATTTTGAGTACGGCATGAAGCATAATTTCAAATGCTGCCTCATCTCTTTCCTCTAGGACTGTTCTAAGAATCTTATAAACGTTTGTTTGTTTTTCTTGACCTTGGATTTTGCTCTTAATATTTTTTCTCCATGCCTTGTCCACATGCTATGAACAATAGAGTCTCATTTTAGGGGTTTCCATTGTTGAAATCCGAGCATTAAAGAAAGATTCTGCTAAATCAGACATAAAAACTTTCGGAGAAAGTTTTCCAACTTCTGACTTTATGCATTGGCAAAATATGGAGAGCACTTGCCAGTCATTTCTATTTGAAATGAGGAAGGCGCATGGAAACCCTTGTCTAACATCATCCAGTACCAGAAGTGTTGTAAGTTCGAAACCATAACTATTCATCCCATGTGTCCCATCAATGCAAATGCAGTCATTCCCATACTTCTTCAACATTTCACATTGAGCACTAGTCATTATAATTAACACAAAATCTGTGCTTTTTAGTTCTGGGTAGGACTCGTTCACTGTGTCTTGTGGCTTATAAAATAACACACAAGTGTTATCATTTGAGTTCATTTCATGCACCCAAGCCTGAACACTAGGCCTATCATTTTGATGCCTGACTGATGTGGAGCACAAATTATAGGATCGCTCAATGTTGTACAAATCCTGTCTGGTTAGCAGATGTATCTGTTCTAGATTACAGGTGGATACTGAGTCTCGTATTTTATCAAGTATAGCCTGAAAAGGAATTTTGTTAGCAATATCTACAGCTATACTGTTCCTTTCTTTTTCTGTCAATCCCAAATGACCTAATTCATGTTGGTGACCAATTTGAGTCGAAACAAATTTGACTTTGCATACTCCTTGTTGATCTTCAGTAACCCTCATCTTTGCCGGGCATACTGCAACAGTTTTATTGCTCCCTTGCAGTTTTAAATGTCTAATACCTTTGCCTTTGGAGACAAAATTCCCTGAATGGTGACAAGCATAATAATATGTTACACTTTGAGAAACAATTTTGGAACGAATGACCGTGTTGCCGCCTCAGTTCCTTCTTTCCAACTCTTGAAGTCTCCGAATGATGAGAATTCCAGTTCTTCCAATTTTATACGTCTATCGTGTATCACTTCCAAAGGTTCGTATAAAGTACTTTCTGATGATGCTTGGAATTTGCAAAGACTGCACTTAAATGGAAGTTTTTGGAGAGGTGCAATGGCATTCACTCTTCCCGGGTGAGCTGTGGAAGCGTGGCGCCGCAAATGTTGCATCTGTTTATAGCACCTCCCACACTCACAGCACATAAATTGTTTATTTTGGCTCACTTCCGTATTGCACTTGCAATCACTATTGGCGCGTATTTCTTAACTTTCCCGCTCAACTTTCTAAATAGTCACGTGATGCCCAGCCATGTTAGTTACGTGACTTCAACACTTCGGCTTTCTTCGCCGCTGGACCGGTGTGCAATATAAGGTTAAGTCTGTCAATGTCCTATTCATCATGGCGTGACTTGATTGCTTCTAGAGTCCTCGGGTCAGCCAGGGACAGTTTTTCCCATATGATGTCTAGCCGGTAGGTGGCAATGGGCGCATTTTTTCGCATCAAATAGTCTCATCGCGGTTTCTAGTGATAGCTTTGTAATTGTTTTAATGTCATATATGGCTGTTGCTCTAGACTTTATGTGAATTCTGTAGCTTTTTGCTGTTGTTCGCATGGTCACTCCTAGATAGTTGAATGTATTTACAGTCTTGAGGGTTATCGATCCCAGATTTATCCTGTCTCTTGCAGCCTCTCGGCCACCTTTTCGAAATGTGATTTTCTGTATTTACTCTCTGTATTTACTTTCAACAATCTACGTTTGATGCATGCTTAATCGGCAAGGAAAGTGACACACCCAAAAAGTTGTCATTTTAAAATTGGTACTACAACGGAATGCTGGAAGGTAGACTTAATGCTTTCATTAAGCTGATAGTTCTCTGTTCTAGACCGCTTTGAAAATTGAAATAAGGCTAGTGTAAGAATCTGGGTGCTACTACTAATCGGCGAATTAAAGCTGTCATTTAATATTAAATATCTCCTCTTTATGGGTCAGTTGATTAAGAATAACCAAGCAAATAGTTCCGCGATAGCGTGTGGGGCTCACATTCGAGGGCTTCCGGGTTTCATTCCCGTCGACTTCGGGTTTGTGTGGTTTTCCTTGCAAGTGCTGCTTACATAAAGACAAGTATGCGACTAGGTGTGGACACTTTTCAAACATCCGTGCAAATGTACAGGGTGGCTAAAAAACACCGACAACGCTTAGTATGTTGTACGGGATGGCAAACTGGTCGGTTTTCAAGAGGAATTTTTGTGCGAAAACGCACGGTTTGGACGCTGTAGCGCATACAACTGTGGCATGCGCTCACATTTCATCAATAAACTCAGCATGAGCAGCACATCGAGCTGTCTGCATTACAAACGGGCATCGAACTAAGTACCTCTACGCCACTGCAGAGCTCACATGACCCAATACGTCCGGTTGTGTTTGAAGATTTTCAGCCGCTCTGTTCACTTGAGCAATAAGGGCCTCCGCTGACGTTACATGAGTGCCGTATACCATACTCTTCATACAACTCCGCAGAAAATAGTCATGAGGTATCAGATACGGCGACCGTGCTGACCACGAAAATGGTCCACCTACCTGTCCATCATTTTGAATATGTGACGTTGAGGTACTTCCGCATATTTAGTGCTCTGGAACTTAGCCGTGTTGTGACCACATTGCCTGCGGATCATTTTGTGGCTCTACATCTAATGGGGCAGCAAAACATCTCTAATAAACGCGGGGTAGAACGGTGCTGTTAGTGTGTTAGGCAGCAGATATGACCACGAATTATCCCAGCCCAGATGTTAACACCGTACATGTGTTGGTGATTTCGAATCACCTGCGCACGCGCATTTTCATCCGCCCAAACATGCATGTTGTGCATGTTTAATAGGCCGTTTCTAGCAAAAGTGCATTCCTCCGTGATTAGCACCAAGCTCGGAAATTGTGACTGGAGTATGCATTGTTTTAAATACCACTGCGGTAGTCGTGGGTGGTTCTCCCGTTATGCCTGGACTTCCTACCAGTCATGGACAAAACGACACACGGCAATTTTACATGTATGCAGCGCCTGTGGCACTTGCGGACTGCTGGCGGATGAGTCGTCCTCGAACATTGTCAACACTCCCCAGTGTTCAAGCCGAGCAAGGACGATCCGCATCACGTTTTGGCACCTAACAAGAGGACCAACAGTAGAATGGGAGGGGGATAGTAGTCGCAAGTAACAAGCACAAAGTGCTACTACTCTACCGCACAATGGACGCACCTCAGGAAGAAAATACCTACGTGAAGGCTTCCGGCTTCTCTTAGTCGTCTCTCCATGGCCGCGGACGTGGAATGATGGAAAACGTTCTATGCCGCATGCAAGCACCATGGAAGTCATTTCCACAGCTGTGTACGGGTACATGTCGCACTGCTGTTACCATCGTTACAAGACCACACAAGTAACGCAGTGGGATGCGCTGAATGTTGCTAGGCTCAGGCCGTCCACCTGCAGTACGCAGATGGCCAAAGGGTTGCACACCTTCCGTATTAAGGCATCAAAACAAAATGTCACAACCGTTCTTTCTCAAACTATGACGTTTTCCAGCACCCAAATCGGGCATTTCCGGAGAACGGTCCCTTCGTGTAAACTGATGAGTTTGCCATCCCGCACAACATACAAAGCACTGTCACATGTATGGACACACTTCAAACATTCGTGCAAATATAGTGAAGTTCTACCAACTTTTCGCAAATAATCAATACATTTGTTTCCTAGTTCACAGACCTTCAATGTATTTGTTTGATAACTTTATTTGTGTTTTACAGAGAATTGCATTCAGCTGTGTACTAAGCCTAAAACAAAGAGAACTTGCAATGCATTGGAATTCAATTTCAGATATCTGCTGTTCATGCCAATATTGCTGAAATGTGCAGCAAAACGTGTTCTATGTTACACAACCAACACCCCGTTACGTAAATCAAAATTGTATCGAGGTTTGTTAATGTGATGTTTTTTCTGAAGTTATCCTTCGACATGATTCTTGTTTAACAGCATGAAATCTGGTGTTTGTTTCCCGATTCTGGCAAACTGTACAAAAAGGAGTTTTGAATCTAGACTTGTTAAAGACGATTCTGGCGGCAGAGAGATGACTAAACTTTTTAAATTATGACAACTATGTAGTTAAAATTGGAGTCCCAATGTATCTAATATCATCCTAGTTTTATCCATTTCAGAAGTATTTAATTTGTAAGCTTTGTTTATGGCCCATTAGCAAAGCGAATTTCAAAACTCTGATTTGTTACAATCTGACGACTTTCTCTACACATTAAAATTAACTTTAATATCTATTTTCCGAATTATTCGACAGAAAAGCACCTTTACTAGTTCCGTGAATCATGATTAAGGTTTTCTGAAATGATTTCGATGAAAATTTTGTTGCAGCTATCCAGAGGTGTACAGAACGATAGTAAGACAGATTTTGAAGTAGAAGTTCCTTATGCGCATTCTCAACTTGATAGTGTGAAACAACACACGGGCAATGCATTTGGAAGGTTCGTAGCTTAAAACGCTCAATTGTTTTGAATCACATGTTCATGGCTTTAGTTGTTGGCGAGATATTTGGGCATGATTCAGCATACTCCAGCTATTTTAGTTTGACATTGTTTCCGAGGTTAACACCTGTCGCGTATGTTGGCATAGTTACCAATACAACACTCAATAACAGTGAAAGGCTCTTCACAGGCTACTAATCCAAGATATGCTCCTGTTCCTTGAGAATTCTACAGTCATATGATGGTTAAATTAAAACTGTGGGAACCATTTTTCACAAATAAGGTACAAGGAATACTTTACTACAGTCTGAAGTGTAGGTAATATGTAGAAATCGTCTTATTTTGTCCTTGTAAAATACGAGAATGAATTAAACGCTGTAGTTAGTAGACGTATCACCTGACTGGCTGAGTTCCTGTTATTCCTGTTGTGAAACAGGACACCGCCCGGCCGCTCGAGCCCCCACTTTTGCCCACTGCAGGCGTTAGAGCGAATAACCTGCTTAAGTTACTTACTTATGCTGCTATCACCTTTATTTCGCTTTCTTGCTTGCTTAAAGGTGTTGCTGAAGGTTCGCCCATTTCTAATATATTGTTTAATATAGCATACAATCAAAATAAACAAATCAAGAAGTTAAGAAAATTCGCGGTTTCAAACTTAATGATGAGGTTAAGAATATCACTGTTATGACTTTTGCTGCTGATATTGCAGTAGTTGCACATCTGCTCGGCAGTTATTGAATGTGGCTACTATTGGTTTAGATACATCGAGTTTGAATGTGAATCCATTAAGGGACACTGGGAGTGAAATTTGAACGTTCCACATTTCTTGATGGATTTTTCTGAAATTTTTCCTGTGTTTGTATTTTTATGAGAATAGGAGGTATACCAAATTTCATTAAAATTGGATAATTCGTTTATGATATATAAATTATTTTATGAATTTAATAGGCACATTTTCAAAATGTAGCTCGCGTCTATAGACTTTTCAAAATTCACTTATATTGGCAGAACTGGTACTCTAATACATGGGTAACAATTGTATGGAGAGATATTTCAAATACGTTTGCTGATTATGCTGTACATATTTTTTTAATAACAAAGAAAATTTAATCTTAAAAATTATTGATTTTTTTCATAGAAAAAATATGTTTTTGGAATTCATGTTAATGATAACATCAATATTGAATCATAGTTTTGTTTAGCTGCTATTTATGAATAATTTTGGAAATTTTCATTGAATTTGAAGCAAAACTCAGGCGCGACCTTCTTTTGGAATGTGCAGAAATGTAGTTTTGAGAAAAACAGGCTTTTATATAGGAGCATGCTGTGTACGTTAAGGGAAGAGCACTGGGCCGTAATGACCACATGGAGTGGGGGATATGAAAAATGTTAGCTGATCCAAATGCACAGGTGTTCCAGGAACATTTTAAGGTAAAAAAGCAATTTTCGACTTTTTGACAATTTTGGCCAAAATTTCACTCCCAGTGTCCCTTAAAATGTTATAAACTCAAATGCGGTAAAATTAACGAATCATCTAATATCACAGTTGGCTCAACCATTCTTACAAATGTAAGGGAAGGAGAAGAGATAAAAGTACCTTGGCGTAAACTTCCCTGATGAAGTCCAATTAGATGAAAATAAAAGAATTACAAATTTAGAAAAAGACTAATTCACTATCAGTAACTAACTTGCTTAAGGTAGATCAGACATCATTAATCAGTGTGCATGACCAGCCTTAATACAGGTTGATTCAAAAGTCTCTTGACATTTTCACGAAAACAATGTTTATGCCAAACCTTTCGTTACTTACGGAAAGTAATGACTACTGGATGATCATTCATTCAGCGTCCGATATGATATTACGTTGGAGGACCTTAATTTAAAAACAACATTATCATCACCATCATCAATCTGTAGTATCGGCACTTGTTTCTTCAAGTGTTTGTCAGGCTACACTGGCCGATGTTCAGTCTACACCGACGGATCTAAGAGCACCAGCGGTGTTGGATATGGAACAGAATCACATACTTGCGGTTTTCACAATAGCACTTCCATTTGTAGTGCACAGCTGTACGCAGTATGCCGAGCCCTTTTATATGTGCGTCTTCATAAATTGGATGCTTGCCTGTTGGTAAGTGGTTCAGAGCCACCATCGTGTTGAGGATGCCCCATGTGTTACACGCTTCTGGCGATAACGTGGTGTGTTTTCTTTGATTCCTGGTCACGCAGGTGAAAAGGCACATTTGGTAGCAAAGGCGGCAACCACAGAACCCAGAAACACCATCTCCCATATTACTTAGGAAGACTTTTGGCTTGAAGTGCGGAGAGCGGTGCTATCGTGCCTGCATAAAAAGTGGTCAGCTCTCCTGGAAATAAGCTTAGATCAGTGAAACAACTTCCGATAAATAGGGTAACCTCCTCTCGCATATCTCGTCGCGAGGAGTGATGGCTCCGTTACGAGACTGCTCCTTTTTGTCCGCTGTGTGACAACCTTTTGTCGGTACTGCTAGAGCGTGTTTCCCGAACGCACTTTCGAGACGCTCCGCAACTGCCTGTCAGACTTGCAGAGATCCTAGCGGACGGTAAACAAGTGGTATACGCAGTTTTGAAGCTTTTAGGAATAGTATACATAAACCTAAGAATGTAGAATGTTAGATATCTTAATCTGCTACTTTTTCTAACTTTTTATACCTATTTTATTCTGGGGTTTGCCTCTTTGGTATATTGCCTTTTATTGGTATCGTTATTTTATATTGACATCTATCTCTTGTTTTTGCCACGATCCGTTTTATAAGGGCACTGATAACCAAATAGTTGAGCGCCCTTAAACATAAATCATCACGATGATCATGATCAATATCCTTCATGAGGAGCGATTGAAAGTGAAAGCATATTAAAAAGTTGCCATACCAAAATAAACATGAACTTGAAGGGATTTACAAGAGTTAATTACGGTTGCTGTTTCTTTATTCTCATACTCATGTACTACATATACTAACATATCTTCATCTATTGTGTTCTAATTAATGCTTTTGTTTCCAGCTTTGCCTCTGCAAGAGACGAAATGGAGTTCCAGGAACGTAAAGGACTCTGTGGTATAGGTTGGTATTAATACTCTTGCTTATATGATATAGCAACTAAACAAAAAGTGAACAAAAAGAGAAAGATATAATTAAGCACAATCTGCAACAACTTGGCATACTGTTGGCGATAAGGTGAATTATGTAATACATTTCGCGTGCGGTTAAAGTTGAATATAATGAATACAATTATTTCCCTTGCTCATTGGGATACAATCGTGATGATGTACATAAACCAACACGCAAATTGAAACGACTCTTGAGATCTGCTAAATCCAAACGGACCTTCCCTCCCCTATTGATTGTCGCTGATGACCTAGAAGTTGAGCGCCCTTAAACCAAATCCAAATCCTCCCCTATTGACAGGGTGGCTATAAGATTAACGGAGCTCAAGTCACACAGTAAACTAGAAAAAATAGAAATTCAATCCCTAGCAGAACATTTGTTATTGTTCGAACAAGGACACCCACATTTTTTATGTATCTGTCAGCTACCATGCCCATTTACTGAGTGAGAAAGGTATGCAAATTTATAAACATGAAAACAGCTTTAAGCGGATTTACAAAGTTGGTATTCCCGTACTGGGAAATCTACCGACAGCTGCCAACCTCCAGGTCACTGGCTCCAATCCTGTCGTATGAAACAAGCGCATCCGTCGCTGCGGCCTCATACATCGTGCCTTCGTGGATGGATCCGGACAACAGCAGCGGCAGGTTGGGCCGGAAGACCGCTCTCTCTGCCGAGCAGTGTACGCTCGACATCCACGAGCCGACGCGACGGACCCTTATGCCGGGATTACGATCAACTTGACTTAACGTGACTTGACGCGACGGGACGGGACGTAACGTGAAGTAAGAGTTGAAACAGGGCTATTAGGATGCACTTAAGTTAAGAGAGGGATTCTGATTGGTTATTAAACTCAGAAGGAAGGCCATTAGAAGAATATATCTTGGTAATACAATGCGCCAGTGACCAACTCAGCAGACATAGCGGATATACAAAGTAGCTGCAATTTTCTACTTTGTGGCTATGTTTATCTAAAAATGAAAAGAAAGAATACGAAGCTCAGTATTCATTAAAATATTCCTGATGATAATGAGCAAGTTTACTTTTCTCGAGTGTAATACCAAACATACTTACCATTTATTGTCTCTGCAATAACTTCCCATACCCTTTGCTTTAATGTTGGGCTTTTAAAAGCCACATTACTTTTATCATAAATTACGGGTCTAGTTCTCACAGCTTCTGTTAATGCATCCTCGTTTATCATAAACTCCTCAGTTATTATTTCACTCTCGATTTCCGCTATTTCGGTCTTGATTGTCACATTGCGTGGTAGGCCTTCAAAGTCCATTTCGTACTCAAATATCACATCTCCATCACCCTCTTCTTCCTGCTCTTCCTCCCACTCACTGTCCTCATCAGTATAATGATCTCTTTCTCCTTCATTCTCACTAACGCATGTTGCAGTCTTGTCCTCAAAATCTTCTGTCAAGTGTTTACCTCCACTGCTTAAACAAATAGATTTGCCCTCAAACACTGGATAAATAATGTCTATCCTTTCAAGCTTGAGAACAGGAACTGCTTTGGCCAAAGACGACAATATTTCCAATGTAGCTGGCTTCCCGCTAGGCTCTTTGGACATTATGATGCTTGATAGTATCACTTGTAGCACAAATCAAGCCATTCACTTTGTGACGGCGTTGGGCGCCACCTTTGTAACGGGTACAGCTGGTCGACCAGTTTGGCGACAACTCAGTGTAGCTGTCTCTGCGCTGTACGTCACCACGTTGATTTTGTATGGAATGAAGTACCGGGATTTAGGTAGGCATGAATAGGATATTTCCCAGGCGCGAGGTTAGATGACAAAGTACAGCACAGACGTTTTCTGATTTATTCTCCACCACATGAATGGCTTGAAGTACAAACCCGGACGAGTTTCGATATTGCGTTTTAATATCAGAAATATACTCCCACTTTACACCGATCTCTCTGGCTTTTCACACAACGACGTTTTTGGCGCGAAACTATACATAAGTGTCTTACAGGTTCACCCTGCTAGCAACAACACAACAGACTTACCCGTTCTGTTGAAATCCCCTTTATTTATATATTTTCATTCCCGCGCTTTCTGTGGTCCGTTACAGGAGGTGTGGAGGCATTGTGTCCTTGTGCTTTTGAGGCAAGCCGCCCTTTGGCGCTACATGACAAAAGATGTTTTTTCTCTGTCGCTCAGAAATGCACCCAGGTCAACATACAATCAAGGGGCAACTACACTTGGTACAACGCGTGCCGGAAGGAAAGACTGGCCAAAACAGTTTTCTAAGCCAAAACAATTAAAACTGAAAAGGGGTGAATCTTGCAAACTGCACCATGTAGGTGTAACTGCAGTAGTTTGGCATGATAACAAGGACGTTCTTTTATTATCCACGAATTCCGATCCTAGAACAGATGGAGAGGTACAGAGGAAGAGTGGTAGTGGGAGAGAACAAATAAAAATATCTTGTCCTAATGCAGTGATAAATTACACGACGGCCTTCAAAAAATGGTGGAAATACTTGTTCCATTTCGTAGTGAATGTTGCTATTGTTAATAGTTTTATAATATACATTTCAAACAGACCTGCTTCTACAGCTCATGGCAACAGGCTTCTTCACTACAGGCAGAACTTGGTGCGACAGCTAATCCCAAACTTCACGTCCCGCAAGCGAGTGGGATTTCAGCGTAGCCTACCCTCTGCTACCCCTGTGCCCAGTTCTCTTCACACCCTAGGTCGGGTGAAATCGTGTGTACAGTGTATCGTGAAGAAAAGAAAAACAACCAGGTCGTGGCATACAGTCACAGAACAAGTGCAAACAGTGTGACATTGCCTTGTGTAGAACTGGGTGTTTCTCAGGTATCAAGCGAGGGGGTGGAAATTCAAAACTAACACGGGGTGTACATACCAAAACATTAATAAGCATAAGTGTATATAGAACATTTTTATTGTGCAACAGAATAGTGTGAATAACATTTTATGGACCAGCTTCAATATCTTCAATATAATAATGGCAGGGATGTAAATTTTTTAAGGGTGAGTACCATAAAATTTCGCAGAAATTATTTTAATTTATCTTAGCTAACTTTAGGATATTTTTGTCTGTTGTTACTATTCTAAAGTAGCAAAATTTAATTTTTTAATATTGTGGAATATTAAAAATGTGTTACAAAGGGATCACCTCGGGCATGTGTCAAGGGGGCCCAGCTTGCCGCCTTTTTTGCTCAGGAACAAGTTACCTTTCTTAATACTGGTGAACCCACTTTCCTATCTGACTAGACTGGTACCCTATCTCACCTGGACTTATCCGTCTGCTCTGCACAGCTTGCACACCGGCTTGAGTGGAACATCGTTTCTGACACCTTCTCAAGTGATCATTTTCTCTGCCTTATCAGCTTACTCTCACACAATGTACCAGTGTCACGTGTACCAACCTGGGAGATTCACAACGTGATCTTTATACCTTTATACTGCTTTAGCCGTGTAAAAAGTGTAGTTGCCCCTTGATTGTATGTTGACCTGGGTGCATTTCTGAGCGACAGAGAAAAAACATCTTTTGTCATGTAGCGCCAAAGGGCGGCTTGCCTCAAAAGCACAAGGACACCGCTGGGGAAACAATGCCTCCACACCTCCTGTAACGCACCAGAGAAAGCGCGGGAATGAAAATATATAAAAAGGGGGGATTTCAACAGAACGGGTAAGTTTGTTGTGTTGTTGCTAGCAGGGTGAACCTGTAAGACACTTATGTATAGTTTCGCGCCAAAAACCTCGTTGTGTGAAAAGCGACAGAGGTCAGTGTAAAGTGGGAGTATATTTGTGATATTAAAACGCAATATCGAAACTCGTCCAGGTCTGTACTTCGAGGCATTGATGTGGTGGAGAATAAATCAGAAAACGTCTGTGCCGTACCTTGTCATCTAACCTCACGCCTGAGAAATATCCTATTCATGCCTACCTATCTATTTGTTTAAGCAGTGGAGGCAAACAGCTGACAGAAGATTTTGATTGGATTAGATTGATGAAGTTTAGGGGCCCGTTGACAACTAGGTCATTTGGGCCCTAGGTCAGAATATAAAAAATCTAAAACTCGCCTAAAAACTGCCTAAAATGTGAGGTTTAAAAGAGCAACTAAAAACGCAAACAGATAAAAACAACAAACGGCTCGTGAGTGCGCTAAGTTAAAACTTGGTAAAACCATTCATTAAAATGTGTAAAAGGTCAAAGCTAAAACAGACATTGAAACTAAGCACTTAAAACAGTAAAACGTAAAACACAAAAGCTAAAACCAGAAAACGAATGCTAAAAAGCTAAAAAAATTTCACACACTAAAAACACGTTATACTTGCTTTGAGAACCTAATATGTGCAACGAACCGCAAGGCCCTACAGGCAGACACGGTGTCGTCACCTAAAATTGAGGCAAGTGTACACCCCAGGCCAACGGACTGGCGCTCACGAGCGTATTGCGGACAGTCTATAAGGATATGGGCCACAGAAAGTTGGATATTACACGTGGGGCAGACAGGCGGCAAATGGTACCCATGGGTCGCCCGTGTGTGACCTATCCTCAGGCGGGTGAGGATAATTTCAGCCCACCTGGAGTCCCTGCAGGATGTCAGCCAGGGTTAAATGCCGGGATTACGGTGAACTTAACGTGACGTGACGGCACGTGACGGGAAAGCCTAACACATTATATTAAATGGAGCTATTTATGGTCGAACTAACGCGACTTAACTTAACGTGACGTAACTTAAGAGTTTGGCAACGCCAAACTTTATCCTTCATGTTAAGTACCATGGAACAATAAATCGTATTTCTCTATGTAACCATTTGCGCACTCTCTGTTTTATTTCACGTGGTAAACACAACAGATTCAACTCGTAAACAAGAACATGTGTCTGTTTATAGGAGAAGTACTTTAATATAATATAACGAATGACAGCAGTTTAATAGACGGAGGAAATGCAAACCGTACAGAAACAAGCGTGGAGGAAGAACGTACGTATATGGTGCAAAAAGTGGCGGTTACAAGTAAGGAAGTGGGAAATGCAAACAATGCGGAACAAGTGTGGAGGGAGACGAAGAAGGAACTGTGTATGTGGTGAATGAAGATGCATTTATAAGTGAGGAAGAAGGAAATGCAAACAATGCGGAACAAGTGTGGAGGAGGACAAAGAAGAGCCTGTGTATGTGCTGAATGAAGATGCATTTATAAGTGAGGAAGGAGGAAATGCAAACAATGCGGAACAAGTGTGGAGGAGGACAGAGAAGAACCTGTGTATGTAGTGAGTGAAGGTACATCTACAAGTGAGGAAGACGGAAATGCAGACAATGCAGAAACAAGTGTGGAGGAGGACAGAGAAGAGCCTATGTATGTGACAAATGAAGGTACATCTACAAGTGAGGAAGAAGGAAATGCAGACAATGCATAAACAAGTGTGGAGGAGGACAGAGAAGAGCCTGTGTATGTGACAAATGAAGGTATATCTACAAGTGAGGAAGAAGGAAATGCAGACAATGCAGAAACAAGTGTGGAGGTGGACAGAGAAGAGCCTGTGTATGTGACAAATGAAGGTATGTCTACAAGTGAGGAAGAAGGAAATGCAGACAATGCAGAAACAAGTGTGGAGGAGGACAGAGAAGAGCCTATGTATGTGACAAATGAAGGTACATCTACAAGTGAGGAAGAAGGAAATGCAGACAATGCATAAACAAGTGTGGAGGAGGACAGAGAAGAGCCTATGTATGTGACAAATGAAGGTACATCTACAAGTGAGGAAGAAGGAAATGCAGACAATGCATAAACAAGTGTGGAGGAGGACAGAGAAGAGCCTGTGTATGTGACAAATGAAGGTACATCTACAAGTGAGGAAGAAGGAAATGCAGACAATGCATAAACAAGTGTGTAGGAGGACAGAGAAGAGCCTATGTATGTGACAAATGAAGGTACATCTACAAGTGAGGAAGAAGGAAATGCAGACAATGCATAAACAAGTGTGGAGGAGGACAGAGAAGAGCCTGTGTATGTGACAAATGAAGGTACATCTACAAGTGAGGAAGAAGGAAATGCAGACAATGCATAAACAAGTGTGGAGGAGGACAGAGAAGAGCCTATGTATGTGACAAATGAAGGTACATCTACAAGTGAGGAAGAAGGAAATGCAGACAATGCAGAAACAAGTGTGGAGGAGGACAGAGAAGAGCCTATGTATGTGACAAATGAAGGTACATCTACAAGTGAGGAAGAAGGAAATGCAGACAATGCATAAACAAGTGTGGAGGTGGACAGAGAAGAGCCTGTGTATGTGATAAATGAAGGTACATCTACAAGTGAGGAAGAAGGAAATGCAGACAATGCAGAAACAAGTGTGGAGGAGGACAGAGAAGAGCCTATGTATGTGACAAATGAAGGTACATCTACAAGTGAGGAAGAAGGAAATGCAGACAATGCAGAAACAAGTGTGGAGGAGGACAGAGAAGAGCCTGTGTATGTGACAAATGAAGGTATATCTACAAGTGAGGAAGAAGGAAATGCAAACAATGCAGAAACAAGTGTGGAGGAGGACAGAGAAGAGCCTGTGTATGTGATAAATGAAGGTACATCTACAAGTGAGGAAGAAGGAAATGCAAACAATGCAGAAACAAGTGTGGAGGAGAACAGAGAAGAGCCTGTGTATGTGATAAATGAAGGTACATCTACAAGTGAGGTAGAAGGAAATGCAGACAATGCAGAAACAAGTGTGGTGGAGGAGAGAGAAGAGCCTGTGTATGTGATGAATGAAGGTACATCTACAAGTGAGGAAGAAGGAAATGCAGACAATGCAGAAACAAGTGTGGAGGAGGACAGAGAAGAGCCTGTGTATGTGACAAATGAAGGTACCTCTACAAGTGAGGAAGAAGGAAATGCAGACAATGCAGAAACAAGTGTGGAGGTGGACAGAGAAGAGCCTGTGTATGTGATAAATGAAGGTACATCCACAAGTGAGGAAGAAGGAAATGCAGACAATGCAGAAACAAGTGTGGAGGTGGACAGAGAAGAGCCTGTGTATGTGATAAATGAAGGTACATCCACAAGTGAGGAAGAAGGAAATGCAAACAATGCAGAAACAAGTGTGGAGGAGCACAGAGAAGAGCCTGTGTATGTGATAAATGAAGGTACACGTCAGATTTCATTTCAGCTATTTCGAGAGTTGACTGAAAGCACGTACCGCGTGCAATAGTAGGACTTGTATGCCTGGCGCTATGCCATTGCCACCTCGCGAGTTTTCGTGCTGGATTTGGCCTTTTAAGACAGTTTTAATTATTTACTGGGCGTTTTAATATTAATACTTAAATGGCAAAGCTGTTATGCATATTAATTGAGATGCACGAGGTGTAGTTCACCCAAAAATGTAAATAAGCTGTTGTTTAATAATAAGACCGTTTTGACTGTACGGGTACATGATGGATGAGGCGTATCTAAATGTTTCCTAATTTTTGGCAGCCAACCGCTGCTCTAAGTACAAGACTCCAGCATTTGCTTTTCAGCTAACGTTAGTGTACTCATATGATAGGTCCATTTTTTCCGAGGCGTTTACTTAATTACGTTGCTATGTATACTCTAATAAAAAGTTTGTAAAATCGGCCGGAAACCGGAATTCGCTCTCAGTAAAAGAGTCGTATGTTTTTGAGGTGTACTTTAGGGAGGAGTACGTTGTCCCTTAAACCACATTTGCTCTCAATTTTGTGCATTCATCTCTTTAAGAACTTCAAGGAATACATTTTAGTAAGCGTAAAACTGGACTAAGGCGCACATGCTGTTAGATGGGTGGCCTACCTTCCAAAAAAATAAGGCGCGGCTAACTCACCTAGTATAGGTGCAATTGTTTTCGTGCGCTCTTAAAAGCTTTCTTTTTGCCTCTGAGTTTTTGAACACCAATGGACATTCTGGACAACTTTCAAAATTCTCATGGACTATAACCTGATGTATCTCTAGAAGTTGAGCTGTAGAGTATATTTAGCCTGTGTGTTCACGCCAATTCATTCGGTAGCTATCCTTGCCGAAACTCATGATGCTGCAAATCTGGCATTCATATAGTCGAAGAAAGTCACCTGGACGCTCTGTTTTTAGTTTCATGCTGATCTCATCCTCCTCTGTTATTTTCTGGACTGAATGCAGTTTGAATGCACCGTGGCATTCTTTTTGGACAAAGATACCATCCTAATCCATAAGTTCTAAAAACCTTTAAGTGTCTGTTCATAATTTCTCTAAGATCAGGCTTTGAATTCTCAGCACTGATGTTAAAACATATTTTGGAGTATGGTTCAAAATGTTTCCAAAAGGGATACATTCTGAGACATCTGGTACATTTGAACACATTATATATATATGAGAAAGTACACGTACTTCTAATTGAACTCTATCCATAAAAAAGATTCCACAACATTCACACAAATATGAATTCACATTTCTGGGATGCATGTTTCTATGATGCGTGAAGAGGTTTTTGCCAATGAATGGCATTTCACAATCAGGACACCAGAATAAATCAGCAAAGGATGGATCATTCCTGCTATGTTCATACAAGTGCATGAGCAGACTAAATGGGTCCATAATTTGTTCACACACCAAACATTTCAATAAATTGACACCTGTATGTGTTCGCCAATGTTGTGTTAGGTTCCAATTTACATCAAACAATCCACAAACAATGCAAGCTGATATGGTTCTTGATTCTACTGTTAAATTATTTTTATGCTTCTGTAAATGTTTTATTAGCATAAATCTTCTATAGTATTTTTTGAGCAGATGATGCAGCTCAAAGTTCCTTCCCAACAATGTTCTATGTGCTGCTTCAAATGTTGAGCGTCTGCAAACACTTCTTCACACCTAGGACATATAAAGGTTTCTGTGCTTGGCCTTATTTCTGTGCTGCAGACATGTGCACGGTAAGCACACTGGGTGTGAAACACCTAGTCACATACTTAACAGCAATATTTTCTCCTCTTTGTTTTATCAGCGTGGGTCTGCTGATTCTGTATGCTCCTTGTTCTTACAGTAGAGCTTGCAGAAGAGCAGCCAGTCCCACTCGCCAATTCATTACTGTGACTGTTAGGATCTTCAGCACCTGACGAGTTACTGTCAACCAATATGATAACATCTGATTCATCACTGCTCCACTTCCTCTTTTTGGCTCCATTCTTTGCGGTGCTAGTATCAGGAGCTTCCTTCTCCTGGCTCTAGGAATTTCAATAAAAAATGGTGCTGCTCATACCATTTGGTCCATATAACGTAATGCGTTCACTATCATTATCCAGAGCTGAATGAGATTCAGTGTTATCAATGACATCAGTTGCAACTTCTTGCTCCTCTTGCCTTTTATCTATCCCTTCCTCACTTGTAGATGTACCTTCATTTATCACATACACAGGCTCTTCTCTGTCCACCTCCACACTTGTTTCTGCATTGTTTGCATTTCCTTCTTCCTCACTTGTAGATGTACCTTCATTTATCACATACACAGGCTCTTCTCTGTCCACCTCCACACTTGTTTCTGCATTGTTTGCATTTCCTTCTTCCTCACTTGTAGATGTACCTTTATTTATCACATACACAGGCTCTTCTCTGTCCTCTTCCACACTTGTTTCTGCATTGTTTGCATTTCCTTCTTCCTCACTTGTAGATGTACCTTCATTTATCACATACACAGGCTCTTCTCTGTCCACCTCCACACTTGTTTCTGCATTGTTTGCATTTCCTTCTTCCTCACTTGTAGATGTACCTTCATTTATCACATACACAGGCTCTTCTCTGTCCACCTCCACACTTGTTTCTGCATTGTTTGCATTTCCTTCTTCCTCACTTGTGGATGTACCTTCATTTATCACATACACAGGCTCTTCTCTGACCTCCTCCACACTTGTTTCTGCATTGTCTGCATTTCCTTCTTCCTCACTTGTAGATGTACCTTCATTCACCACATGCATAGACTCTTCCCTGTCCTCCTCCCCCCTCCGAAGGAGTGTCGCCTTGACGTGGCGGAGGGGCTCAGTACCTGAACCAGACGGCCTACTAAGTGTCATTTTGACCACTGGCAGGCAAGAGGTGAGGGGAAGCAAAGAACATTCCAAATGGTTAGATGAGGCTCGGTATTCTTGGTAGACGACTCATCTAGGAGATGAGGACTCCGAAATCAAACTCTCCCAGGGTCTTCTACTACGGTAGGTACGGGTTTGGCGTACCCGGGGCCCCGAGCCATACTCTCGATTGGGTTCCTCCAAGAGGCGAGAGGGCACATGCCAAACGCCCAACCAACTTTGGTCCACTTTTGTGTTTGACCTCCCTCCTGATACCTCCCTGTACACAGTCTGATGGACAACCTACGCGCGGGTTGGAGGATGGGGTGACGCAAGGGGTGACTGGGTAATCGCGTAAGTCCCAGCCCCTGGTTATCATGTAGGATCTGTGTGCGTATCCGCTGATAAAGGTCAGTCCCGGGGGGCGGGGACATTGCATGAGCTGATGCGCTCCTGAAGGCGATTGTTTCCCTCTGTCTATACATTGGGAGGTGAGACTCTAGGGTGAGCAAGGTCCAGGCCAGAACTCTCACCTACACCGGGGTGGTGCCCAGGATGTGAGCATGCCATCGGAGACATTTGCAATACTGGAGGATATCATCGCCATGGGACATTCTAAACAAAATATTAAAAAACAGAAAACGATTGGAAAGGAAGTAGCAGAGTTGAGTGGTCCTCGCTACTTAATATTTACTAGAACTGAGGAAGGAAGGAAATTTACATCGGTGAACTCATTTGTTATCCAAAAGGGTCTTGATAAAATAGCTGGCCCAGTGAAGAACTGCACAAGATCTCGCAACGGCACGCTCCTGGTTGAAGCTAATTTAGCATCCCAGGCGGCTACTTTACATAAGGCGAATATGTTAGCCAGCTATCCGGTACGCGTAGAACTGCATAGGACTTTGAACTCCTCCCGTGGAGTTGTGAAAACCCGGACATTGGACGGCATGTCCAATGAGGAGATTCAGGTAAACCTCGAAGATCAAGCTGTAACAGCACTATACCGCGTTCAGAGAAAAGATGGAGGCGAATATCTGCCTACCCGTACCCTTTTCCTTACCTTTAATCGGGTAGATCTCCCGCAAAGGATAAAGGCTGGGTACGAGGCCATTGAAGTAAGACCTTATATTACAAATGCCAGCGCTTTGGTCATACAAGTGACACGTGCAGTGGTAGAGCTACCTGCGTGAACTGTGGAGGCATCGCCCATGACGATGACTGTACATCACCTCCCAGTTGTATTAAATGCAGGGAGAACATCCAGCAAACTCCCGAGAATGCCCCCGTTATGTGGAGGAAAGAGCTATCCAGGAGATCCGGGTTAGAGAGGTGTCCTCAGAAGCCCTAAAGCTCTTACGTTTGCGACAGCCCGCTATCCCGAATTCCGGTACCTATAGCTCGGTTGCAGCTAAACCAATACCGTGTCGGGAAATCGCAACTCAAACTAGCGATGCATACGGGGTAACAATTTCAGATAAAATTCTCGTAGCTAGGTCACATACAAAGCCTCAGACATCACCTAAGTCCGCCAGAGCATCTACAAGCACCGCAGTTCAATCCAGCAGGCCAGGAAGGTTGCCAACAAGGAAGCCGACCTCAAAAAGTAGACCGATTGTATACGATGCGTCACCGATCAAGTCTAAGACCCAGTATCAAAGATCTGATTTTCTCAAAGAGAATAAGATATCTCCCAAGGCAGCAAAGGGAAAGAAAAGCCCAAAGACATCTCCCAGGAGATCGTCTTCGGAGGAATCCTCTGGGATGGCTACAGACCGGCGAATGTCATCTTCGCCCTTCTCCGTGTCCAATCGGTTCGAGGCTCTCGAACCAAAATTCGCTATGGGAACACGGACGTCCTCGACAGAGGACATGGAACTGGAATCTGTCCACACTGGGAGACCCCCAGTGGAAAAGAGGCGCGAAAAAGCTTCCGATAAAAATGTAAGCCCAAGAGAGAAGAGAAGGGCTAAATTGATTCGACAACCGCCTATTCCAAAGTAATGAAGAGTTACCTTGGAATTATCTGTCCCATACACAATGCAATATGGCTATCCTACAATGGAACATACGTGGAATTCGTACTCAACGGCCAGAACTTGAGCTTTTGCTCAAAGAAAACGAACCTCTGGTCGCATGTTTGCAAGAGACTAAGCTACGTCCTCAAAACTCTTTCCAGCTAAGGCGATACACCCCAGTACGGTGTGATGACACACCAGAAGAGGGTGTACCGGCACATGGCGGCGCTATGATGCTTGTCAGAGTTGACTTATATATGCAAACTCTACCTTTGCACTCTGATATACAATCAGTTGCTGTACGGATTAAACTGCCAAACGTCCATTTCACCATCTGTAATCTATATCTGCCTCCGTCCCATGACTTCTCGCACATTGAGTTAGAAGATCTAGTTTCCCAGTTACCAACACTGTTCCTGTTGGTGGGAGACTTCAATGCGCACCACCCACTGTGGGGTTCAAGTCGCGCTTGTGTGAGAGGTACACTCATTGCCGATTTCTAGGACAGTCACAACCTAGCTTTCCTCAACACTGGGGAGCTTACATTCATTTCTGACTCTTACAATAGTTTCTCGCACCTTGATCTTGCAGTTTGTTCACCTCGGTTGGCAGTCTCCTTATAATGGAATGTCATCTCTGATTTACACTCTAGTGACCACTTCCCATGTCTTATTAGTCTCTTGATACAAGATACATGTTCCACACGTATGTCCAGATGGCGTTTGGACCATGCCAACTGGAAACTTTACATCCAGTTGGCTGTCTTTACGTACAACGAGCACGACTCAGTAAACGATTTGGCGCAGCATCTCACGGAGACGATTCTCTCGCTGCTGAACAATCAATTCCGCGGTCGACTTCACATCCCCGTCGATTTTTCGTCCCCTGGTGGACGGAAGAATGTCGGAATGCCATTCGTGCTCGAAGGCGTGCGCTTAGGGTTTTTCAACGTCACCATACTTTGGATAACCTGATTGAGTACAAGAAAATGCCCGCCAGGTCCAGACAAGTCATTAAGGATGCCAAAAAATCATCATGGAGCAAGTTTGTAGCTTCATTTAACCGACACACACCTTCCTCGGTTGTGTGGGATAGATTAAGGCGTGTTGCAGCTAAAACGACCCAACTACCAATAGCGGGACTAAAAACAGCCACAGGAGCTGTTGTTGATCCATTTGAAGTGGCCAATACGTTTGGCAGTGCTTTCGCTCAAGTGCCTAGCTCGGAAAACTACTCCCCTGAGTTCCTTCCAATTAAAACTCAGGTGGAATCTCATGGCTTCTCATTTCGTTCTAGAAACTTAGGAGATTACAATCGCCTTTTCACCATGGCGGAGCTGGACCATTCTCTTCATTCTTCGCGATTATCGGCACCAGGACCGGACGGTATTCATGTACAAATGTTACAACAGCTCTCTCCTGAAGGTAAGGCATTCCTGCTCGAGGTCTATAATCGTGTTTGGGTTGACAGTATACTCCCAGAAAATTGGCGGGAGGCCACCGTTATTCCCATCTTGAAGGCTGGGAAGGACCGTCATCTTCCCTGCAGCTATCGTCCTATTTCCCTCATCAGTTGCGTTTGCAAGGTGTTGGAACGCATGATGAATGGACCATTGGTATGGTGGTTAGAAAGTCGCAACCTACTGACTAACATCCAGTGTGGAGTTCGACGACGCCGTTCAACTGTTGACCATCTTGTGTCAATATCGACACAGATAATGGACGGCTTTATGAAGAACTGTCAAACCGTGGACATATTTTTCGATCTTGAGAAGGCTTATGATACGTGCTGGCGAGCAGGGGTTTTACGTTCCCTGTATGCCTGGAACATACGTGGACGCCTACCACTTTTCATTCAGGAGTTTATGAAGGACCACTTTTTCCAAGTAAGGGTCGGCTCGGTTTTTTCTAATTCTTTTGTTCAGGAGGAGGGAGTACCTCAGGTTCGGTGCTAAGTGTCACGCTCTTTGATATAGCAATTAACTCCATCTGGAAACGTGTTCCACCTGGAGTTTCGTCATGCCTATTCGTAGACGACTTCGCTGTCTATTGCACTTCTCAGCGCACGGCGTTCTTATAACGGCGCCTGCAGCAATGTTTGGACAACCTTAGAGAATGGAGCGTGAAAAGCGGCTTCCGTTTCTGAACTGAGAAGTCAATCTGCGTTAATTTCTGGCGTCGTAGGAGACGATTACCACCTTCGCTCCGTTTCGGTCCAGATATACTTCCCTTCGCAGAAGAGACGCGCTTCCTGGGTTTGATCCTGGACAGGAAGCTTAGTTGGTCGTCGCTATTGCACAGCTAAGAGCACGATGTGACCGTTCCCTAAATATCATGCGAGTACTGAATGGCAAATCGTGGGGAGCGGATCGGACAATTTTGTTGCGAATCTATCACGCACTCATCCGATCCAAGCTAGACTATGGGTGTATTGTTTATTCGTCAGCACGACCATCTGTGCTGAGAAGATTAGATGTGGTCCATAATAGGGGCATCCGCAATGCAACAGGAGCTTTTCCAACAAGTCCAGTGGTGAGCCTTTTCGCCGAGTCCGCAGAACCTCCTCTGCAATACCGGCGTGAGATTCTCTTGGCAAATTATGGTTGTGCGCTTAGATGCATGCCTAAGCACCCAACGTTTTCTTCTTTTTTCACCACCACAGCTTGGAGTGGAACTGCCTAGGATGTTCGCCAAGGGCGAGAGGCTTTATCCCCCTTGGCTATCTAGCACGCTCCATGCAGATCTTGGGATGACCGTGCACCAGAAGTCCACGATGCCTATTTCAAGTATCCGCACGTGTTTTTTAGAATTTTTGTCAGGCTACACTGACCGTCGATATATTTACACCGATGAGATGAGTCAAAGAGCACCAACAGTGTTGGATGTGCTTATGTTTATGAAGCCGAACCATATAATTCGGTTTTCGAAATAGCACCTCCATTTTTACTGCAGAGCTTTATGCAATTTATCGAGCCGTTTTGTATGTGCGCCGTCGTAAATTAGGTGACTGCCTTATTTTGAGCGATTCCCTTAGTGCACTGCAGAGCCTTTGTCAGTTGTACAACCCCCACCCTATTGTACAGCGTATCCAGGATGCCCTCCATGTTTTACACGCTTCTGGCGTTGACGTGGTGTGTGCATCGATTCCTGGTCACGTAGGTTGGCCGGGGAATGAAATGGCAGATTTAGCAGCAAAGACGGCAACTACAGAACCCAGTATTACCATCTTACGTGTTACTTCGGAAGACTTTAGGCTTGAAGTGCGGAGAGCGGTGCTGTCGTCCTGGCACGAAGAGTGGTCAGCTCTCCGCGGTAATAAGCTTAGAGAAGTGAAAGAATTCCGATAAACTGGGTAACTTCCTGTCGCACATCTCGTCGCGAGGAGGTTAGGTTGGCTCGATTAAGAATAGGGCACTGCCATTTTTCGCATGGTTACTAAGGGACCCTGCGCCTCTATGTCCGCTGTGTGACAACCTTTTGTCAGTTCGCCACGTGCTGCTGGAGTGTTGCTCTCTAGCGTGCTTTAGGGATTCTCTGCAGCTGCCTGCTAGACTTGCAGAGGTGTTAGCGAACGACAAAACAGCGGTTGATAGAGTTTTTAAGTTTTTAGCGGATTGTAGTATCAATTTGAGGTTTTAAAATTTTAGATATTTGTTTATGCCTTTTGACCTATTTAATACATTGTTTTATATCCGGCTATTGCCGCGGTTTTTACGTTTATGTGTATTTTGTCTTTGATACCAGTAATTTATTTTTGATTCAAGTTCATATCTGGCTATTGCCATGAATTTTAGAAGGGCGCTAATGACCTAGACGTTGTGTGCCCTTAAAACCCGCAAATCATACAATCAAAATCTGTCCTTCTCCACACCTTTTCAGGCAGTCAGAAAAAAAGGGTCTAACGTATTGCTATATAGAGAAAAGAGGAACGAAGGAGAAGTTCAAAAATAGAGGCTGTTGGCGCCAAGAAGTGCGGTCAGCAGAGGGCCGGAACACGAATGTGCCGCCTAAAAACGCAACAAGAGAGGCTGTGTTGGCCTGGCCTTGTTGACCAGCTGGTAAACTAAGCTGGGGTAAAGCCGTTAGGAAGGCTTCAAGCCCGGTCTCACACTGGCGCTTGCCGGAAGTTGCTGTTCGTTACTCGTAGGAAGGCACCAGTTGCTGTATCGCACTCAAAGGAAAGCTGCACCCGGTTGCGTGGGCCGCCGAAATTCTCTGGTTGTCTTTGTTCTTTGTTCTCACGGAATAGTCTCTTCTGCTGGTCTTCTCCCGTTGAGGTCGAAGCCCCGAATGAGAGCATAAGCAGCATTCCAGCATTCTAGAGCAGTTTGCCCAATTTAATCCTGGGCAGAATTTTTATCTGTACAGCACCAGCCACTTGGTGCGACTTCATCTGTGCTATATGATAGGAGGTAACAGTGTGCGCAAGCTTTCGTGTCCAAGGTCTTTGGAATCTTCTAGTCCTCCTAGGGCGAGTTGGACCACGTGTGCGGTGTTGTTCGCCCACTTGGGGACCTCACCCGATGCTGTCAACCAGGTTTACCACTTACGAGGTAACGAAAAGCCGACAGCCTGGTCAACTGGAAGGGAGCAGGATTGAGGTTATGGGTTGTGGGGTCCAGTTTAAGGAATAGGGCAGGGCGCTGCCTTCCGGCCATCCTCTCGGCAGTGACCAGGCCCGAAGATGCTTAAACTGATGAGATGGGTAGGATAGGAATGGGAGCCCTTTTATGCGGGAGGCTTCAGGGCATCCTTGGGCAGGTGGTAGCCTTTCCTCCTGTGAGGAGCCCTGTGGTCATTGGAACCCAGAGCTCGGACCAGTTGTTTTGTGTGGCAGAAGAGCTTAGTGTGCACTATGTCCACAGTGCATGGGAGTCCAGAATGCGTATGCAGAATATGTGATGGGAATATGCGCCCGGTACCATAGATCATTCTTAGCTCCCTGTTCTGCACAGTCTTCCGCCTGCGAATGGTGGTAGGTGCCCTCGATCCTTAGGCCTCGCAGTCATAAAGGATCAGGAGCGGAATGATCGCCCAGTACAGGCGTAGTTTTAGGTACGTGGGCATGCTGGATCAGAATACAGGGTATAATTGAGAGCTGTGTGGCCGAACCTGGTGTTTGCGCGGATGTGAGGGGTGAATGATAGTCCGCGGTCGAGAACACCGAAGTATTTAACGTGGGTAACGGGTGGGATTTGTCTCAGCCGGAGCCGTAGTGACCATTGGCGAACCTTTGCCAGGAGGAGAGCGGAGCTTTTCCGCGTCAGCGGCCGATGGCGTTTAGCTGGCGTTGTAGTGGGGGGAAACAGCGGGCATTTTTGCTCTGTGTCATTATGAGAACGCCGTCCGCATACTGACACGTAAGGTTCTAGGGTTCCCTGGGGAATTCAGAACATATAGAACATAAGCTCGCAAAACCCTGCCTTATATACCCGCAGACTGGGCAAAATGCGGATTGAGTAGAGGGGAGAGGCAATCTTTCCTTAATGCACGCTCGCTGGCCACGTTCACAACCTCGGTTGCCTCTTGCAACTGTGTCATCAAGTGGAGTGACATGCTTCCCTTAGCAACGGTAGCGCACATTGTACGAGTGATTTCCCTAGTAATGCCACAACTGGTAATCGAGGACACTTCACAAGGTGTTATCGGAGCATATTTAGATGATGTTAACTGCTTCACAGAGAGAATCAAGTATCTTGGTGTGACAGATGGTTTTCTTTCGAGAATGTCTCGAATATCTCACATATGTTTATCACCAGAATTTTTGAAATTAAATAATTCACTTTCTTTTTCACTTTTTGTCCTATGCCACCAGGAACCGAACTTAGATCACATATTGTTTTTTCAAAGACCGTAAGTGATTCGTGCAAAGCAGATCCTACAGCTTCCAATGCCATTATGGCTGTTGGTAAGAAAGAAAAATGGGCAGATATGAAAGCAAGACCGTCTTTTAACCCAGTGGGTGACAGAATATTTTGCACAGTTTCTGTCGATGAAGCATCTTTTGAGTTCAGTGAATTAACAAACTCTTCTACTATTTCTATGTGCTCAGCATAATATAAAAGTGCATCGACCCATGTTCCCCATCGAGTTAACATCGACGCAAGAGGAAGTCGGATATTAAGTGCTGTTGATCTAAACAACTTAACTCTTTTAGGAGATTTAAGAAAAATTCTCTTTCTACTGGGCACAAATCTATCTACCAATGGGAAAGAATCACGTATTGCCTCAGAAATGCGATGAAGAGTGTGTGCCAAACAAGTTATACGAATTACGTTAGGAAAAATACCTTTCAGAGTTTGTTCTGATTTTACCATACAAGGACCTGTAACAAATAAATAACAAATAAAAGTATCCGGTCGTATTTGATTCCATATGGCCATAGTAATTTCAAAAAGTCCATGACAAAGTGGGTCACAGTTACATTGTCAGTGGCCGACAATTTGCGCACATTAAGAAGATAAGGTGTAGTCTTTTGTTCATTATTTAAAGCACCCACGATTATATTAGCAATAGAACGGCGCTCAGAATCCGGGGTTTCAGCAACAGACAACCACACAAACTTATCCGCTGATTCATTTTGTATATTTGACAATATTTATTGTAGCAATGTCCTACATAAGTTTTACGCAGTGTACTTTCTTCAGGCAAAGTTGTTGAGTGTACTTGGCAAGAAAGTTTTTAAATGTCGGATTATTATCTTTGAACAAGGGAATATCAGCAGCTAAAAGTGCTTGGCACATCTTATAAGAAAATTCAGTAACCCTACTTCCTAAACACTCTACTAGCTGTTTTTGAACAGGTTCTTTGTTTGCGAATTTTCTGATTAAATTCTCCTTATGTTTTGCTGTGTTTATGTGTTGAACTATTTGAAATCTTTTCACTCCCTACATTTTTCTCACACGCTCCACAAAACAGTACTCTATTATCTGTAGATATTAAATCACCTGAAAACACTTTCTGTAAACTAATTAATCTAGCACTCGAAGGTGGTTTTATTTTCGGCATTTGAAAAGCTTTTTTAACATTTTATACGCCTATATTTAATTTGGTGGGAACCAGTTCACAACACCGTTAGGTTTGAAGACCACGACACAACTAATGGTGGGTAGGAAGCGTTGCTATAATCGTGCTGCACCAAACGTTGACCGACACTTTATTTTTGTTAATATAAACCTCTCAGATAACGCGCTATTCTCTGCGCACAAACATATAATGAAGGCATGGAAACGGGATTCACTGCATGACAACATGACTCAGCATTAGTTCTCGCCACCTCGCGAGTTGCATCTTCATGTGCAATACTACCAATATGAAAAATATACAGGTGGAAACAAATAATAAAAAAAAACAATATAAAATCATAATATGCAATATAGGGGCTATAATATTGAAATATGGATTTATCAAATCAAGAAAATATGCAGTTATATGCACTATAAAATCATGTCAAAATAACTGAAAATTCCATAATTTGTGCACATAATGTAAAAGCATACATTTTGAACCGCTATGAAAAAACAGGCAAATGCATGAACTTCCTAGCCCTAGTAATGAACAATATTACATCAATATTTGCTTCAGTTGAGGACTTATAGGTTTACTTATCAAGAGTAGTATGTGTTTAGGTTGGTTAATGCCTTGAAGTAGGCGTGGCAGAGTAGACGTGATGCAGAGGGGGTAGTTCGTATTGGAATTGAGTTCGAATGCTTTCTGTAGGGCCAATAACTTCAAATTACCTTGGGCCATTGGGTCACGCATTGAGATGTGAAGCAAACGAATTTTCTATCAGATGGGCGTTGTTCATTTCCCACCGCAGTTACGATCAGGCATAGAGCACAAGGTAGTCAAGTATGTGGAAAAAGATACGAAGGAAAAAAGTAACTAACACCCCAAGTGGATACGCAATAAGGTACCAAGTATCAGATTTTCTGCACTTACACCCCCAGCAGTCTGTATACAAGGTTGGACACTAAGAACTGGCCCGACGCATCACAAAACGTACACCAGTGCGTTTCGTATTCTGCAGGAAAATGTTACAAAAACTGATTAGGAAGGTTGATTGTCTTAAGAGCCATTCGTTTCATTCCTACTGACATGAAATATGCCAGCTTTGCGCCTCAGTTACAAGGTTGCATAGCTATTTATTTCAAGGTGCTATTGAACTTAACTGAAGTCAACACGGTTTAAACACATACTTTGATAAAATGTTTAATTCCAGAGGATGTATAGCCCATGAAGTGAAGGGATTTTGTGAACTATAAATATGATAGCAACAATTCTTTGACGAATTTTTCACTTCAGGACGTCGTGTTCCGGCAAGAGTAGTTCTGGCCCTCCTGTCCTTCTTTGGTTTCTTCACCAACTACATGCTTCGGGTGAACCTAAACATCGCCATTGTGGATATGGTGAAGGTGCCGCAGATTGAAGCCGCACAGAATGACACTGGTGGAAGCTGCGCTTCTTCGATTGATAACAGTACACTGCAGCACACAATAGATACAGTATGTATTCCTCCTTTTATGCAGATAGTGCCAGGCTAGGGCTTCAAAACACCATCTGCATATTTGGGACGGTGCCAGTTATGGTAACGGCATGTCGATGGTGTTGGTAGTAGTAGTGATGGTGACAGTGTTAGTCCTTGCTCTGGTGCTAGATGGAGTATTGAAAGTGGTGATGGTGACAGTGTTAGTCCTTGCTCTGGTGCTAGATGGAGTATTGATAGTGGTGATGTAATCGGTAGTACTAGCGATGATAGTGATGCTAACGGTGTAAATAAAACGGTTAAAGGTGATGCTAATAGTGATAAGAGCGAATATTGCGGTTGAGCGATAGTAGTGCAACTATTCCTATTAACACTATAATTGGAAGCCATCGTGGTGGCGATGCTGGTGATGGTAGTGGTTGAGTGGTAGCAATACAACAACCTGTAGTGACTTGTAGTGGTAACAGTAATAATACAACTATACTCTGTTCATCAAGAGATTAGAGGAGATGTAAACAAAGCACCGGTTTGTATCACTCCGCGGCCACGTGCATTCACAACACGGTTACCTACCGCTACGCGTAGGTATAATATGCATTTTACACTACTAAAAGGATATATTTACTTGATCCAAATAACATGTAGCACATGGAACTTAACTGCTACTTACGTCATCTCTGTCCACAATAATACTTTTTCATTTCCTGCTCAAAACCAATCTCCAGAAGCAGCTTGTGGAGGGAAGTTCGTTTTAAATGTAGAAGATCGGGATCACAGTTAACTGCCAACAGCACTGTTTAAGGTGGAGGTTCATTGTTAACAAAGAATTGGTGAACTTTTTGACGGATTGCAGATCTCACACTCACAAATTCGTCGCAAACTACATCCACCATTTATCTGGCACGTGGTCGCTTTTTGCCGGGATCTTCACCAGCTGACGATTTTTCTTTGCGTGTGCTGTCAATACTTGCAACTGATACACCGGTAAACTCGGATGTTAATTTCATCACGTCTTCGATAGCAAGTTCGGGATATTTCTCGCAGGACTTGTTAAACACGTTCAATATTGTTGTCTTTTCACCACTTCGCAACGGTTTGCCGCGCTTATGTTTTACAACACTCACTTATTCCACCATGCTACTTTCATACTGAATAATGCGCGCGCAGAATGAATTAGGCTGGTTACAAATTCACTTAACTGCGTATTCTTACACTTTAACTATGCTTAGTACACTTAGTTCATACTTTAGCAAACATTAAGTGAGAATTCAGTAACAGCATTTCTTATAGGGACTATTTAGACGGCGAAAGCGTCAAGAGGGCGCGCTGTGGTCAAAACGCACGTGGCTTTGTTTACGTCTCCTCTAATCTCTAGATGAACAGAGTATGTGTAGTGACAGTATAATCGGGCATGATCATGATGGTGGTGGTGGTGGTGATGGGAATATTAGAAGTGGTGGTAATAGGATTCAACTTTAAGTTAATGCTTCCAAAACTGGCTGTTGCGATGCCTACTATATACTGGAATAAGTGGCGATGGCAGCAGCGACGACGGTGCTGGTGGTGCTAATGCACTAAAGTGGTAGTAGTAGTAGTTGTGGTCATCGAGCAGTATCACGATGTATCAGGCTTAACTATACATGTTATAGTGGTAAAAACAGAATTGGCCTGGCAGGATAGTAAAGCTTTTGGAGAAGTCGCAATCTTGGAAATAATAGTGTTGGTGGGTAGTATAGAGATAGTCAGTTGGTACATACCTATACATAAGATCATTCCTAGTACACACCGAATGTACTCATAGACACATTAGTATACGTTAGTTGCCCACGCACTAACATACTCGCGAAATATTTAGACTGATAAGGCTGGTGAACAAAATTGACAAGTGCGTTGGTTATATGTTGACCCCATGGTTCCTTTACAAGGATTCTATTGCATACGAAAACAGTTTTTATTTACTGCGCAAAGATGTCCCTCTGGTCACCTCCGTTTAGAATTGGGAATGTTTTCTAAGTTACAATCAAAACCATACTATTTACTGACATGAGGAGGTTTAGAGGAATGCTAACCCTAGCATGCGTTCAACACTCAGTTCTGCCCATTCCTCATATGCCACGTGGGTTATTTGTTCAAATAACAGCAGGAGCTTTTCTGAGGTATTTCTTCATGATACGTTGTTTAATGCAGAGGACAGAAACTTATGCCACATGTTTCTCCTATGAGATACTCGAGTCTCTCCGCAACTGATGCATTCCAGTTGAGTCATCGGCTTGTAAATTTAAAGTTGGCTTAATCTTGTTGGTTGCGAATATAGTGAAGTGCATGGAATTCATGCTGGACTTTAATAGTGTAAACTGGAACATAAAATAGGAGCTCGGGAAGGTCAAGAAATTAGTAAATGGTGTGTCAGGGAGTAGAACAATATGAACATACTTAACGTAAGTGTTGATTTACACTCCTCGTACGGTTTCACAAACGTCCACGGACAATAACACACGCCACGTAATATAGGGTATGTCAAAGAAACGGGAAATTTTGAAATTGTGAAATGAAACCTTAGATAATGTATTAAATGAATTTTTATTATATGAAGATCTAGAAAATAGTGCGCCATTTGCTATAACCACTATTTCTTGAAAATAACATCCTTTGAGTGTCCACCACCAACACGCACGCATTCTTGTAATCGATCTTTAAAGTTTCTCATCACTCTTTGCAACGTAACTACTGGGATTCTCGCAATTTCTTCACGAATTTCTGTCTTCAGGTCGTCAATGTTTCGTGGCTTTTTTGCGTATACTTTACTTTTGAGACACCCCGATAAAAAGTAATCACATGCAGACAAATCAGGGGATCGTGCAGGCCACGGAATGTTTCCATTCCTCGATAAGACATGATTCCCAAACAAATTTTGCAGTTCCGTCATAGAGATTCGTGCAGTATGTGCTGTTGCACCGTAGGCGTGAAATTTTAGATCTTTTTCAGTATTCTTCGTACACTAGAGCGATCCATGTTAAGTGCCAGAGAATGTCTCCGGACTGAACGTGTCGCGCTGTTCACTACAGCAACTCTAACGTTCTCAATATTTTCAGGTGTACCAATAGATTTTGGTTTACCTGGAGGTTTCTTCTTTAGTGTTGAGCCTGTTTCTTCTGATTTGCGAACCCGGAGTTGAAAATGACGACGATACTCTCTACGAGCAGCTTCGGTGCTTTGACCATAATAAGATTTTAAAGCAAATCCTCTTTGCTCACCAGTCCACTGTTCCATGTTTACTAAATTGCAACTATCACGCTCAACAATGACATGAACCTAAGCCTTCTGATATAAACCATGTACTAACAACAACGAAATTAAAATTTCCCGTTTCTTAGACCCACCCTGTATAACAAATTTAAATATTTTACGTCAGTTCGAAACCTTTCAATCCATTTGTAGGCACTCGAGTATGGCAATACGCTGCATCATGACCGAAAACGTGATTTGGCTCCATTACAGTACACGTACTGGGTTCTTCCTGCATACACATGCATCCCATCAAGGCTGAGGGTGACTTCAACGGACTCTGTTTTATCAGATTGGTCCTGAAGCAATGGTTATCATTACCTACTGGCAACTATGCTTATGCAGAGCTGCTTTACTCAAAGAGTGCGTAGTCATGCTGCCTTAGGCGACAGCTCCAGCACCATGACTGCATTGTTGATAATTTTACACCTGTCTGGTATAATTTTAGGTTACAAATGATTGGCAATTACCGCCGAGATTGAAGCTCAGTTTTTTTGTCATGAGGTCCTTCACAGACCATAGACGATGAACCCGTTCACTGGGCTCTAGGCTTGGCAGGCATGGATGCTCAACCATATGATCCAGGGACATGAATGCGCGAGTATCACACTTTCGTCAGATGCCATTTTGTATTGCAGGAACTACAGGCAGTCACTTTTCATATTCCTCGCGATGTTGAGTAGACTATTAACTATGAATGCCAGGAGTTAATTACCAAAACTCACGTGTCATTGACTTAAGACCAGGCACCTACCGCGACCATCAGTAGATGTTTCGCGCTTGTGCGCCCCATCGAGGGAAGAGTGGGTTGAGAGGAGAGAGAGGGCTCCGAACCAGGAGTCAGTACAGAGCAGAGGGCAGGTTGCCTACGTTTGTTTCGATACCGTGGAAAACATTCTATGACAATTAAAAAACTGAATACCACAATTTTTCTACGAAACAAAACCAGATGTTAAATCGAATACTACCGAACAAGGTGGCCCCGCGGAAATGCTTGGGACTCGCATTCAGGAGGTCCCGGTTCGATCCTCGGTGACCGCTCACTCTGTGGGTGGGTAGGCGGATGATGGGATGGTGCCTCATCTCCTGTATCCATCCTTTCCTTCATTGTCATCTGTTTCGGAGCTATGGGACAGGTGCCGGTGTTGGGCTGGTTGCGACTGGGCGGTGGATGTGAACTCGTTTCTTCACTGGCGTCGGTTGGAACTGTGTAGTGAGCAATCAACACCATATGGACCCCACCAGGGGGTACCGCTAGGGTTAGGGGTTTCCGAGCGGGCTCGGGGGGAATAGGATGAGTTTGAACTGGAAACGTTAAGGACTCCGCCTATGTTTGCGCCTGTCGTCACCCCCAGGGGTCACGGTAGATACAAAGACAGTTGCGGAGGTCCCTCCGGACCATATACGTTTATCTTTAAACCGGATATTTTCAACTTCCAGTTCTGAAAACCTTTGCTCACGATGAGGTGCCCGTCGTTATATGGATGGGCACATACAGATATGCAAAATACTACTTGACGGATTACTTTCATTAATGCCCATATACAGGGTTCTTCATTTAAAACCTAACGGGGGCACGGCATTTTGCCTGTGTGCGATTGGGCGTGCCACAGCCGGTTTTGTTCCTATATAAAATCCGCGCGTAAAGCATGTATAACATTCTTACCTAACAGAAGATGCTGGAAATGTCCACCCTCGGCAAAACGAGCATTATTTCGGGAGAATACATTCTGATTCACACGATTGGTGTGAATTATTGGTTTAGTTTTTAGCTTTTGTTAGTTTTAGTTTCTTTTTTACTTACGTTCTTAACCATTTAGTTGTACTTGGGCTCTAATAGCTTTAGCAGTTGAGCGCCCTAGAACCACAAAACTACTACTACTCGCCGGTGTGCCGGAATTTTGTCCCGTAGGACTTCTTATACATGCCAGTAAATCTACTGACATGGAGCTGTCGTTTCTAAGCACACTTAAAAACCATGGGTCTGGCCGGATTTGAACCCGGAGAGTGAGGAAGAGGACGATATGAAATGCAGGATAAATCGATGATTGGAACGGTGATAATAGAGCAATTGGTGGAATGAGTGAGTGGGGAAACCGGAGAACCGGAGAAAATCCGCCCTTACGGCGCTTTGTCCAGCACGAATACCACATGCGTGTCCCTGGGATCGAACCCGGACCGCCTGGGTGGTAGGCGAACGGTCTAACCGCTCGGCCATGGCGCCGCCTGTATTTAAGGTTAACATGCTTCAAGGATGCGACACGAAGATTTTGAAGAAAAGTCCCCCACCCTAAACTACACTTTACATGTACATTTTTTCGAAAATGTTGATTTTCTCAAAAGTGCTTAACGATTTTGATTAAAATGCCATATGCTTAAGATATTTTTATGAGGAATGAGATATATATTTTGAATTTTCTGGCTATAGCCCATGTAGTCCTGTTTACTCTTGATGACCCTTGCACAACTGGTAAACCCTAAGAGATAGACAAAATTTTACTGCACAAAAAATGCAGATCTCATTCAAACACACAAGTTATGTCCAAATAAATTTTTTTGTGGAGTGAACCATTTTGGAGATGTTCCTTGCTGTTTGTGCGAGTTTTGCAATACTAAACTTTTCTGAAATTGAAGGTCGTTATTCACTTTTTATCTCTTGGCCGTGCAAAGGGAACGGAAGTTCAAAGGCTCCATATACCGACCAGCTTTGTCTATCACTCAAAGCCTGTTGTATTCCTCTTGTACCTACAAGGAAATTAGCAACAACTAAATTTCTGCAAATGTTTATCTCGACTAACATGAAGACAGGATTAGGAGTTTGTAAGGATAGTTAAAACAAGAGTAGAGAATGTCATGTGAGTGTAGCAGATTTTTATTTTCTCTACTGGTAAGTAGAAGTATTTTATTCCACCCAAAAATTCGATGTCGAGATTTCACCGGAAATATGTTTTGAGGACCCCTGAATAAAAAAAAAACATTTTTAGAAAAAGGTCCGTGTGTGTCTGTGTGTCAGTCTGTGGACAGCATAACTCAAAAACGAAAAGTTCGTTAAAAGCCAAACTTGGTATTTAAGTTTAATGTCTTTCAAGGATGCGACACGAAGATTTTTCGAAAATTTTGATTTTCTTGAAAATGGCTCTAACGATTTTGATTAAAATGTCATGTTTGAGATATTTTGATGGCAAATGAAATGTATATCTTGAATTTTCTGGCTATAGCCCCTGTAGTCGTATTTACTTTGGACGACTTTTGCATAACTGGTAAACCGTTAGAGATAGACCAAATTGTACTATACAAAAAATGTAGATCTTGCTAAAATACACAATTTATGTCTCAATAAATTTTCTTGTAGAGTGAACCATTTCGGAGATATTCCTTGTTATGTGTGTGAGTTTCGGAAAACTTAGAACTTTAGCGAAATGCAACAACGTTGTTCATTTTTTTATATGTTAATCGTACAAAGAGAACGGAATCTCAAAGGTGAAAAAGATTTGACTGTCGCACAAAGCCTGCTGTATTCTAATAATCCCCTTGCACCTATAAGGACATAAGCAGTAAGATAATTTGTACGAATGTTTATCTTAACTAACATGGAGATATAGGAATAGGAGTTTGTTAGAATGGTTAGTACAAGAGTAGAGAAAATCATGTGAGTGCAACACATCAGATTTTTTCTGCTGTTTTCCTGATTGTTTATGTTTATTCAGCTATGCCCAAAGCGGGGCTCGAACCGCCACCCCCAGTTGGAGCAAGCGCGGCCATGGGGACCCGCAGAATATGCACAAAACGTGTAACCTTCAGTAAAATATGTCAGTGAATGTGTACCAGAAGCTGTTATATAAGATGATAAGATTGGTCATGAGTATTTGTCCAGCAGAGACCCTATTATTAGTATTGTTACATAACAGCTCCTAACCTTGCAAGAGACGAGTTCACAAGAGAATGTGTTCAAAACTGGTTTTTGTATGTGATCTATGAAAGTTGTCTTAGGTCGTTGGTTTAGTTTACCTTCTTTTTGTATTTCTTTTTATGGAGCGTGCAAGGCTGGCCCGTAGTATGTCTGGAGTTCATGTTGACATACAAATGCTCCGTCAGTGGAAAAAGAAACAAAGAATAGGAAGGAACACATAAGCACAATACAGTTGTTCAAAGTGCACTCAAACATAACAGCACACACATCTGTGTGAAGTATTGGCTGAATAAATCCGAGTTGCATTACGTTTATGGATGAGTAAAACTGCTTCATCTCAGAGGTGCTCCTTCCCCTTAAAGAGGAATAAAACTAAAAGGGACCCTGCCCTTTGCTGTTTGGCGACCCTTGGTATCTTCTCACTTCACCTCTCCCTCCCAGGGGACGTCCGATCTGAATCATAAGCACAAAATATTTCATTGGTCGAGATGCTAAGTTCTCCCTTCGAACCTTGTCTATGGGTAAACAATGTTTTAATGGAAAACAATGAAGTAAACCTGGAAGGGTCAAATTGTAATATAGGAGCGGTTAAGGACACCCATGTGCGAAATTTTGAAAATCTACAGTTTTCATTGGATTGATTTGAAATTTTAACACAACAATCACTGTATAGTGAGGAGTAACTGTGCTAAACTTCATTCATTTAGTCAGATTAATTGCTAACATATTAATATTTTATTATATTTTTAAAATATTTGTAGAAATGGTTCCTCATGATGCAATTTTTATTTGAAAAACTTAATAATTTTCAGTTATGTCCTGTAATAGAATGTTAGCAAATTGATGAGATAATTTCTTAATCTTGTTATTAGTTTGGATGAAAATAAATTTTAAAGTTTAAATTCATTATTTTTTTCATTTAAATTTCGAAATGTAAACTTGAATATTTAATTACTCAGCAGTTATTCACGTTATGAAAAAATTATCTCATCATTTCTTTTTAATGTTACTTCTAAGCAGGTACACCAAATTTCATGCATAAGTACTGCAAATTGCATCGTGTGGAGCATTTTAAAGAGCAAACAGTGCTAAAAATAAAAACGTGGAGAAACTAAGTTTGAAGTCATAGCAAGGATAATGGAACTGTATGGATTTAAATGGACAAGAGCACTTACAGGCAATCAGTTAGGCGGCCATGTGACGTAGTTAAAAAGACTGTAGGGCTATAAAAAACGTATCAAAATAAAGCAGAAGATTTATACAATTTGACAAAACAAAAATCCATTTTTGGGAATTTTTGAAATTTTTAGCCTTTTTACACACATGTGTATCCTTAATACGCAACAGATCTTGTTTAAACTTTTGTATCATACATTTAGAGTTGCTTCTCAAAGTTTCAGAGCCGTGGTTTATTTCTTCCGCGACCTAAAACACAAAAATATTTCTTTATATTAGTTTTCAAACTAAGTTGTGCATATGCTATATACGTAGAGTACTTTACCATTGTGGCAGGCTTTAAGCCTTTTCTTCTGTCCCTTGGACAGGCATACAGCTTTCACATACTGGCAATAACAGATCAATGGATGAGCTTGATATTCATGTTTAAAGAAATTGAAGGAAAATTGTAAGTTATGAATATAGAAAACCACCCTATTCCACGATTTAAAATGCTCTAAAGTTTGTAATAGCCTATGCTTATGAAAAATAGTAGTATCTTTCACTTTAAATAGTTGTGACACTCGCCAACTACTTTTTGTGGCTAGCTTGGATAATAACTAAATTCTCTCTCATAATATTAGTATAGAATACTCATTAGTAAAGGCCGGAGGGATGTGCACTCGCATGCGATACAAGTTAGCTGGACGCAGAATATGAATGACGTCAGAAGTACAGCACGGCCATCAAATGTGCAAACAACTGCCACTAGAAGCAAAAGTCGAAAACAACGTAACGTAGTACTCTGCGAACTCGTGAAGCGTTGCCTTGCAAGTGTATGCAGACGCAAGGTGAAGGTGCAGTATAACGCGATTGTTTTGTTTCTTCTCGCAATGAGCTGCACACGTGGAGTGATAGTGTTCTTTAATGTTCATGCTTGTAGGTTGAGCTGCAGTGAGGCTGTTTTCATGGTCAGGCTGCACCTACCTGCAGTTGTTTACATGCGTGAGCGATAACAGTAAAGTTCATGTTCAGTATGCGTATGGGAAAACGCACACGTCTCCGGCCTTTAATAATGAGGCTTCGGTAGCAGTTGCAAACGACGTTAAGTTGAGAGCTGCTTTACTATACCCGTTTCTACTTCATGTTTGTTGGCAGTAGAGGAGGTATGGAAGGGGAGGGACACACTCCGCTTCAGTAACCTGTTTGTAAATCGACACGACTCTACAGCCCCTACTCAACTTACCCCGTTAGGTAGGGGTGGTAGAAAACCTCCCTGTAAGCATAACTTTAAAGTGGACAGCATGCAACCGGCACCGAAGCCTAGCTATAATCTATGCTAGATATGGTTATGTATAACTTGAATTATTAGACCACCTTCGTAGCGCAGTTGGTAGCACCCCTGCCTCTGGAACGGAGGACCCGGGTCCGATTCCCGGTACTGGCATGGGATTCTTCCCCGCTGGGAGCTCTGGTACGGGGACCACTCAGCCTCGTTAGGTCCCTGAGGCAGCTATCCTGATGTAAAGGTAGTGTCCGTAAAAGGTCAAGTAGTCGCCTTACGGTCGGGGGAGACGGCGTGCTGACCCCCGCCACCCAAAACCTGCAGTCCTCCGTGGCCTTGGCTGTGACTGGAGGATGCAGCGGCCGGGCGAATGAGCGTAACCTCTGCACAGAGGAGACGCGCTAGGGATTATATAATTTGAATTAAGGGTAACTTTAGGGCTAGGCCTAGGGGTACAGGCTGAAATGAAAAATTGCCTTTGGGGGTACGCGGAGTATAAATGTTGAATACCACTGGCATAAACTGCAGTGAGATTATATCTCTGACGGAAGAGATTGAACTTCACTCACCATGTCAAGAAACTTAGCTACATAACATCAAATTTTTCTGTAATATTAAAGTTCATCACAAGCCTTGAAACTGTGGGCATGAAGTTGTGTGATGCATTAAGCATTTTGAAGTGGCTGGCAAGGTTAGGGAAGAATTATTGTGCACGTCGTGTGCTTCAAAGCAACCCTGCACATACAACATTGTTTAAAATTGATGACATTATCTGTGGCACAGAACCAGAACTCAATGAAAATTAACCACAACTTAATGCTAATGGTTTCCCTTATTTCAAGGTTGCCCCCATTACATACGTTTCGCTTTATTTATTTATTTATTTATTTATTTATTTATTTATTTATTTATTTATTTATTTATTTATCTATCTATTTATTTATTTATTTATTTATTTATTTATCTATATATTTATTTCTTTTTCACATTTTGCTCTATGGCTTTTATTATCGCTTTAATTTCGCAATTTTTTAATTCAAGGTAAATAACACTGGGGGAATGTCTTCCGCATTCATTTTTTTTTTTTTTTTCAAAGTTTGTCAAGTTCGTTTTCGTCTTTTCGCACCATATGGCTTGTATTTTATATACCTTGCTATATGCGTTTTCTGATACTTGTATATGTTTTATTAAATTTATTTAATATACGTTTTAACGTATTACAGTTCTGAATGGAAAATATGAACTATGCAAACTACAAAACAGTAATGTTACTTTATTTCTCATCGGTCAGGGTACTAATGACCTAGTTGTCGACGGGCCCTTAAACACTATTACTCACTCACTCTTATCGGTCATATTTAAGGGGAAGAATGAGAAGCCTAAGTGCAAAGGGTTTAGTTTTCCTAAAATTCCCTACCTTTCTCTACGTGACCGCCTCTGTAGCGCTTGTATCTGGTGCGGAGGCCCCGGGTTCAATCGCCGGCACCAGCATGGGGATTTTATCTCCTCTGGGAGGTCTGGCACGGGGTGCACTCAGCATCGTTAGGTCGCGGGGGACCAATTGATGAGTTACCTGATGGGCCCAGGTCGAGAAGGCCATACAACTGGCCGGGAGTGTTCGGGGCGCCGACCACGTCCCACCCTACTGGGCAGAGGTGGGGGACGCAGCGGCTGGGCGGCAAGCCTTGGTCCTTCATGGGCTGTTGTGCTAGGGGTTTACTTTTTTCTACTTTACAACCCAAGACCTGTGATTTGTTTTTGTTTTGGAATATTGAGTAATGATGGGCTGGACCGTTAGTTTTAAATAAAATAATAAACTTGAGTTTTATTCTTCTGTTCACGCTCAGTACGGTCAGGTAAGAAAGCGTCAATTGCCAAGAATGCTAATCACTTCATAATGACATAATGATCAACTTCCAAGAATGTTAAACCGTTCTTAATCATCAGCCGTTACTTAGCTACTTTTGTAATTGAGGGTTTTACTATCTTTTTTGTAATTTAACAATTTACAGGAATACACTTAAAAGAAAGTTGAAAACTAATGTTTACTTTCTCTACTACGTATAGAAAGTAGAGGAACTATTGTATTCCACCCAAAAATTCGATGTCCAGAATTCACCGAAAATATATGTTTTCAGACCCCCTGAATCCAAAAATGATTTTTAGAAAAAGGTCCGTGTGTGTGTGTGTGTCAGTCCGTGGACAGCATAGCTGAAAAAGGAAGTTGGTATTTAAGTTTAATGTCTTTCAAGGATGCGACACGAAGATTTTGAACAAAATGGCCCTACCTTGAACTACCCTTTACATGGGACTTTTTCAAAAATTTTGATTTTCTCGAAAATGGCTCCAATGATTTTGATTAAAATACTATATGTTTAAGATATTTTTATTACAAATGAAATGTGTATTTTGAATTTTTCGCCTATAGCGCATATAGTCCTGTTTACTCGGGATTACCTTTGTATAATTGGTAAACCGTAACAGATAGACCAAATCTTACTCTACAAAAAATGTAGATCTTACTTAAACACACAATTAGGTCCAAACAAATGTTTTTGTAGAGTTAACCATTTTGGAGGTATTCCTTGTTATTTGTGCGAATTTTGGAAAACTCATCTAATGGAACATCGTTATTCATTTTTGTATGTTAACCGTGCAAAAAGAACGGTTTTGAAGATTTAAAAGATTTGACTATCGCTCAGTATTCCCCTATTCCCCTTGTATCTACAAGGAAATATAAGCAATAAGATAAAGTTTGCAAATATTTGTCTCGAGTAACATGAAGAAGATAGAGGAACAATTTGTAAGAATGGTTAATACAAGAGTAGAGAAAGTAGTGTGAGTGCAACACATCAGATTTTTTATTTCCAAATACAAATTACAATTTTAGGCAAAAAAAAAAAAAAAAAAAAAAAAAAAGCATGTTTAAAACCGCTTTGGGCCTGAACTGAAGGGGAGACAGAGAAACCTAGGTTTAAATATATTTAATATATATTAGACCAAAATTTATAATCCGTTGTCATGAGTGACCTTTTTAGTGAGGTAACAAATATAAACAAATCTAATAATAATTTCAACAGTGCTTGGGCAAAATGGATGAAATGGTGTGAGTGTGTCAGTTTGTGGACAGCATAACTAACAAACGAAAGGTCGGTTAAAAACCAAGGTTGGTACTTAAGTTTAATGTCTTTCAAGGATGCGAAGCGAAGATTTTGAAGAAAATAGCCCCACCCTACACTACCCTTTACATGGAAACTTTTTCGAAATTTTTGATGTTCTTGAAAATGGCTCTAACGATTTTGGTTAAATTGCCATATGTTTAAGATATTTGTATGACAAATGAAATGTATATTTTGAATTTTCTGGCTGTTGCCTATGTAGGTAGTTCTGTTTACTCTGGATGACTTTGGCATTACTGGTAATCCGTAAGAGTTAGACAAAATCTTACTGTAGAAAAAATGTAGATCTCGCTAAAACACACAATTTATGTCTGAATAAATTTTTTGTAGAGTGAACCATGTCGGAGATATTCCTTGTTATTTTTGTCAGTTTTGGAAATCTTAAGACTTTCGTGAAATGGAACATCTTGCATTTTTTATGTTAAGCTTGCAAAGAGAACAGGATCTCAAAACTTTAAAAGATTTGACTACCCCTCAAAGCCATATTCCCCTTGTACCTACAAGGAAATAAGCAATAAGATAATTTGTACAAATGTTTATCTCAACTAATACGAAGAAGATATAGGAATAAGAGTTTGTAAGAATGGTTATTACAGGAGTAGAGAAAGTCATGTGAGTGCAACACATTTTTTCTCTAGCATTCCACCATTTACTGTCGAATGTTACGTATTGGAACTGCATTGTGAATATTGCAGGTAATTGGCATTTTATGCTGTAAACGATTTATTAAAATTTTAGTGAAAGAGCAATAGGAGAAGAATACTACAGAACTTGGAGTAGAAAAAGGATACAAAACTGAATAACAATTCTGGGTTTAAGATGCACTTATTTATTCATGCACCCAACTAAAACCAAAGTAACATTTCTTATGCTTCAGCACGCTAGTGCAATTTGGAAAAGTTAAGTTACATTTCAACGAACATAACCCAACGCGGCACAATGATAAATATTGTGAATAAACCGAGTAATAAATTACTGTGAAATGAGTATATTTAACGTCATTGATTACTTATCAACGAACAATTTTACCGCCAAAATTCGTTTCCGGACTATGAAAGCTCCGTGTTCACGTTTGTGATGGAAACACAAGTTTAACGCTACGCTGTACCGAGTACAATCACACAAGCGAGTGTACAAATATCGACTGAAAACACTTCACTGCTCGGATAACACCTTAACATGTTCATATGGACGACAAACATTCGGTTGTTACAGGAAGCTATCCGTCAGCAATCGATAGTGTAAAACGTTCGGTTGGTCCATCATTATCTTCAAGAGTTGGAAAGGAAATGTGTAACGTATCCCAATAGTGTAACAAGAACTGGGAACATGGCTTCACCGAACCGGCAGAGACGGAGAGACCAGTGGCAGTATCAAATACTTCCCTCCTTGCACTACAGATGCCCTCACTGACTGTATTGCTGAATGTTATTGAGCTAGCGCGGGAATAAGATTGTAATAAGCATGTATATAATATTATTGTTTTTCTTTTCTCTGTGATACATTTTACGAGACCAGTGAAGTGATAAAAAATATCTGCAATTCTGTTTGCCTCGCAGACCAGAAATATTGGGGTTACAACCACCCGCCCCAAAAAGCTCATGTGTTGCACTCACATGACTTTCTCTACTCGCTCCTGTACACAGTATTCTATCTAGTTCATGTTGATTGAGGTAAACGTGCGCATAAAGACCATTAGGGAAGGCTTTAAGCGATAGTCAAATCTTTTAAGAGCCGGTCTGGAGATCGACTCACACTACTGTCGCTGTCCCATCTTTTCTCACGATAGTATCTTGTTCTTTGTTCGCTACTCGGCTGTTTTGTTTTTCAGATGATAGTCATACTTTGATTGCATTTGCTCTTTCCCTTCAGAGCCAGCCGTTTCCTATTACGGAAAGCACACTGGTCTTTTTAGGAGCAAAAACGTATACATGAAACTCAAGAGTTTGATATTAAACAATACATGCTTCCTTTACTGTAAGTCAAATTGCTGCATTTTTGTTGTTTAACATAGAGTGTGTACACTTCTGAAAAGTCAAGCTCCACAGTATTAGTTTCTGGTACTTTTGTCTCTATGTCAAGAGTTTTCATAAACAGTTGCTCGCATACTTTTGTTTTATTGCCATCAACTGTTAAATAAAAAGCAATATTGACACTTCGTTTTCTGCCTTCCTTTAAATATCTGTATTTCGATTGATTTATTTAAAATAAACATAAGTCGAAGGTTGTGGTTTGCCAGTTTTAATAAGCTGAGTTAATTTGTACCGCTGTTTCTGGCGATATTTTGCTTGGGCACTATAGACAGCTTTCATTATCACATGTTCCTTTAACACATGTGGCTAACATATTTTGCTTTATTTCCTTAAGCTTAGGTGACTTTAAGCTTTTCCTTTTTATATCTGGCTTTCATTTTTATGGCAACGATTTTCACATTTCTTCTACTCTTTTTTCCCTTGCCGGTAAATTACTTCCTCAGCAGTATGTTCTGTACGAATAAGCTCTCCACTGTGCTTCCTTTTCATAGGCAGGCTTTGAGATTGCTCGTCTTCACGCTCCCAATCACTCATTTGTTTCCTTCATGATCCTCGTAGTATGGTGAGAATTGAACATTGCACCTTGTGCTTAGACGTTTGCTTCTCCACTACGCTATAAACGATGTTTTTATTTTTTATCTTTTTTTGAAATAACGGTTGAATTTCTTGAACTATTTACTTATTCGATTCTGTAATAAGCTATGGTAATTTAGTATCGAATACTAACTTCCACTAATGGAAGGAGTTTTAAGTGCATATTGCGACTATATTTTACCCAGTAATGGGGACGATTAGGCTGTCGTGTTTGAAGGATGTCCAGAACAATCAACCACTAAAACTGAAGAGCACAATACAAGAACCTCCGAAAAATTGTGATACACACTTGGAAGAAAGCGGAGTTTACGACACCTAGGGAAACATTTCGAGAAATAGAAGGAACAAGAAGGAAGATGGTTAGAAGCAATGAGTTCAGAAATTGGACGAGAGGAATGTATCAATCTTGACAGCTGAAGGTGATGCTGATATAGATATAGTGAATGTGCTGTAGGGAAGCACAAGAATTATCTAAGGTGGTTACTGTCCGATCGGATTAATATGTACAAATCTCGATCAAGGGTCGCTGAAAAGCCAATATGAGTATAAAGATAGCAAGGGTCCAGCTAAATCATTTTAAGACATTGCCATTTTGATTCGGCAGCACAGTGCAATCCAACGTCTGTTGCTTGTATATGCAATGATCGAATGCACTACCTAATACTTTTATGCTATTGGAAAGATAAAATGTAGTTCAAATGGTGAGTGTTGGAGGAAAATTGAGTAACGATCAACACTGTTCCAATTGAGTTTACCGAAAGAGCAATTATCAATTGGTGGGGAAAGATCTTCACATGAACTACATGGAATAATAAAACTTTAATGAAGCTCGTTACTTAAATTCGTGAGTGTGGAACAAAAATACGACTGAATTTCAACCTGGAAAAATTGTTCAACAATCGTAGCATATCAACAACATATACCAAGATATTACTTGCAAGTCTAAAGATAGTTAAGCAATAGTTTGCTATCTTTTGAATGGAGATGGGAGCTGAAGTCGATAGTTTCAAGTAGAGGGCAGAAAAAGCAGAAGTCCAAGCCAGCACTACATTTAGCAGATAATCTTTAGTTGCTCGTGTCAGGTTGGATGCACTAAACTTCTTGGAACATTCCATACCAGGTGAGTCAGCCGCGCCTTATTTTTGTGGAAGGTAGGCCACCCATCTAACGGCATGTGCGCCTTAGTCCAGTTTTGCGCTTACTACAATGTATTGCTTCACGTTCTTAAAGAGAGGAATGCGCAAAATTGAGAGCAACAGTGCTTTAAGGGACAGAACGTACTCCTCGCTAAAGTACACCTCAAAAACATACGACTTGTTTACTGAGAGCGAATTCCGGTTTCCGGCCGATTTTACAAACTTTTTATTAGAGTATACATAGCAACGTAATTCAGTAAACGCCTCAGAAAAATGGACCTATCATATGAGTACACTAACAACGTCAGCTAAAAAGAAAATGCTGGATTCTTGTACTTAGAGCAGCGATTGGCTGCCAAAAATTAGGAAACATTTAGATACGCCTCATCCATCATGGACCATTACAGTCAAAACGGACATATTATTAAATAGCAGTTTATTTGCATGTTTGCGTGAACTACGCCTCGTGCATCTCAATTAATATGCATAACAGCTGTTGCCATTTAAGTAATAATATTAAAACGCCCAGTAAGTGGTTCAAACTGTCTTAAAAGGCTAAATCAAGCCCGAAAACTTGCGAGGTGGCAATGGCATAGCGCCAGGCATACAAGTCCCACTATTGGACGTGGTACGTGCTATCAGGAGGTTTCGAAATAGGTGAATAGGATTGTGGCGGGTTCTCTGCGCTTAACCCCCAATGACACAGATTCGAGTCTCAGCATTGTAAATATTTTTTTTATGTTCATCAAAACTTGGAAACCGAATTCACAATAATATAATTATGAAGTCCCTGAGGGTTTAGGACATTATAATTTAAATCGTTTTTGGTTGTCTGCATTTTTAAGAGCACAATAATTCATTGTGTGCAAAATTGAGCTTAACTTCCATGTTAAACTCTGACAATGTAATTTCCTTGCTTTCTGTGTTCAAGTGTGTATGAATGATCCTTATTTCAATTGCACCTACCTATAGGTGTGTTTAAACAACTACATAATTGTAGTTCACCAATAAAGAAAGATTAAACAATGTCATAAAACATAAATAAAACAATGAAAATGAATATAATAACAGTTTTCAGAATAATAGTTTGTAAATTGTGAGGATTGCACGGTAAAAAAAAAAAAAAAAAAAAATAAATAAATAAATAAATAAAAAAAGTTAATACATGCAGGTGATTCGAACCACCTTCACAGCATATTACCTCGGAGTCTTACGCCCGTTCCAACTGAGCTACCTAGTAACGTGTGAGCTAAACATTCCGTTTAAGATGTAATATTCGCTGGTTCCAGTGAACATTTGCAGAAGTGCAAGCGCCAGCTGTCTAATTACAAATATATTAAAAAGGGATGTGATAACATCTATATTAGTACTAATTTCATCGAGTGTTAAACATCCATGTTAAATACGCGGGTAGAACCTAGTAATGGGGTCGATGTTTTCATGTTGGACTGTAAAGTGCGGATTGCATAAAACTCGATAATAAGGGGCAGCTGACTCACCTGGTATATAACGTTTCAGTTCTTAATACAGAATTTAGTAAATGGGTTACAAGTTATGTCTAGAACACTAAATGGTAAATGGAAAACGTAACAGTGCTGTGGACGTTAACTGTGGTAGTAGGTGGCAAGGGTTGGGATGGTTACTTATATCTACCGAGGACTATGGGATGTATTGTAGAGATCTGGCAACTATTAGGGAGTGTGGAGCTTGCTCGTGCCGCAGGTCACTTACGCGAGTCGACACACTGCAATAGTAAAATGCGCTGTTGCAACATACTTCTGTTCCATTGTTTACATGTTTATTCATGCACTTAACTGGCATTGCTTCAACAGCGTATTCTCGCGCTGGGACGATAAATACATTTAATATAAGAAAACTAGAATACACGATCATATTTACTTGGATAACATTACTCGTATTGCTTTGTTAATTATATATATCAACACAGTTACTACTACATATGATCCCCACAAAAAGAACGAAAGGACATACAAGCAGAGAAATGAAATATTATTTACATTGACAGATATGTACTTACATTGGCATTTACTTAGTCTTAGTGTCTTATAATTTCTCCTTCTTCTTTTTCTTCTTCCTCCTCCTCCTCCTCCGAAGACGACGAAATCTTATAAAATTAACGAACGGGTTTTTCATCGCATTTCGTCTTTATTAGAGTTATATAGCTCTGAATAATTATCTAGCTTACTTTTTTTTTTTTTTTTTTTTTTTAATGAACGTCCTCCAACATTGTGTTATATCGGACGGTGAAAGAATGAAACGGGTGCATTGATGCTCAAATGAGCCCGAGGTCCATGGAGCTTTAAGTTACCCAACATGCGTCTTCTCAGGATAAGGGAAAACCTTACCCGGATAACTTACCCTAAGCGAGATTCGAACTCGCGACCTCTTGAACGTGAGGCAGACACGCTAACCATCACGCTACCGAGGTGGGCATCTCTCTTACTATTGTACTTATGGGAACGCCAGTTGCAGCCACGGTATGTGCAATCGGCGGGTCACGTTTTTCGTCTCCTTTAAAGTAATTGTACACATTTTGAATAATGTGTGTCGTCTGCTAAGGTACTAGTTTTCTACGTCCTATAGGCGAGGAATTAGCTATATAAGTAGCAGGTGCATTACCTGTTTCCCACGGTCGCCATATATTTATACAGGTTTAAGAGTTCTGAACAGTCCCTGTTGTGTGCCACTTCTCGTGTCTGAATGACTACATAAGCCTTGCAACTCTCCTTGGGTTGTTTTGGTTTCTATACACGCGCCGGACACGCGATGTCCCTATCTCCCCCTGCCACTGTCTGGAACAACTGAACAAAGTATAGTTCCCATACCACATGCTCACACAGGTCTAACATTGCTGGAATTTTAGTTCTGCTGTTTCTCTTTTCGTCGTAATGTGGTGCTTCCATGTTAAGTGTTCACATAAGTGCAATCCAAGGTATTGTAAACTTGATGGTACAGGAATTTGTCTGATTTACTCGTAGACATACTTTAGGGCATGTTCCGCGATATAAAATGTGATATGGTGATATTTACTGAGATTTGCCTTTATTCTCCGTTTCTTTAGCCATTTGTGAAGTAAGTCTAGATGATATTTGAGATACTCTGAGGTTTTATGAGGCTTCTCATGCGAAGTGAGAATGGCCACGTCATCTGCAACAATTACTGTCCTGTTGTGTTCAGTTATGGGTAGCTCAAAGCGTAGAGGAGGTACAAAATCGACCCGAGAACACCACGTTGGGGTACTGCGGATTTTAAACTTTAATCTATGAAATTTGGTGAAAATTGCCACAAACTTTGATTTTTACTTTTTACATCCCTTATTTAGCTTATACTTTGCACTTTAACGGCACACTTTAGTTTTCTCTATATCAGCCATTTTTAAAGCTCTAGGAGGGCATTTAAATGTCCCAGTGCGGGTGAGCGTTCCTCATTAAATTTCGTCGCTACAGCTTTGAAATGCATTTTTCTTTTTCACTGGCTTTGATTTTAGTCTCTTGCAGGGAATTCTTCTTCAGAACAGTTGTGAGTTGGCTGTGCTGAAATTAATTCGATATATCGAGCTGAAATGCCGCGAATCTGACATGTGTTTTGCTTCCAAACAGAGAAATGCAGTCAGTGTTCTGTAATTCTGTAATCTTGCCGGGTTATTTCAGCGTTCCAGTTACATATTAGGCATTGTTTAGTTAGTTAATAGGTTCTAAGTCATTCGTTAGTCTATAGTAAAGCCATAACAAGCAGTTGTTTTATTAATTTTGTGTAGAAATTTGCGAAAATGCATAGTGTAGAGGTTAGCTAAGAACAATAAATTTCTAAATGTTGTGAGCAATGCGAAGGCGAAAGGAAAGTTTTCATTTTAAGAAACAGCCAAACAAACTTAAAATTCTCTAAAAATGCTACTGAGGCCAAGGAGAAAGCAACAGGAACTCCCACATATGGTGCTGGGGAATTTTAAGTTGCTAAAGTACAAAAACGTAGTGTTAAACTTTAAAATGCATTTTCTCAGTTCTTTTTGTTCAGCATTTTTTATTATTGAAAATGCTCCTTGGACCCTAGTTTGTAACTTATTAGCTTGAAACCTCCAGGAGACCCTCAGAGATTAAAAAAATATTAATCAATTGAGCTGAAATTAAATCTTTTTCATTACTCATACAGAAAAAATCAAAATTTTGATAAATTATATAAAAACATTTTTTTTCTCTTAGACCAACTAAATCTGAGCAATGGTGATGTGACAGTTTATTTATATCTATATACTGAGCTCCAATTAAAAATTTAGGAGGGGTACAAAAAACTGTAGAGTCCAAGGGTCATTTCATGTGAGCATATAAAAGGTGATTTATTATTAATAAATATATTAATAATTTAAAAATGGTTTGACATATGACATTGAAATTTTGTGTATACTATTTACTTTATGTTCTTAGTGTGTGAAAAAAAAAATTCAAAGCAATCAGAGGCAAACTGGATTTTTAATTTTCATAGATACATTGCCTTATGTCATATGCTAGTCCATGATAAACAGAGGAGAAGAGAAACAAAGGGTTTGATCATTCGGTCAGAGATTTCTGAAAATTGTGCCTCGAGTGTGACCTATGAAGAGTCATCAAGTGTTACGCACTGGAAAGGCTACTCAATATGAACTTCAATATAAGTCCTGTAAGAACTCCATAAATACATGAGACTGCTATGGGAAGCTATGTAGGATAGAAGAGTTGTATAAAGTCGCAATTTTACGTGACATTTGGTTGTAGTTTAGCTGATTTGGAAGCTTCAGTTCAGTTACAATATAAAGATTCGAAATAGGGCACACTAAAGCGGCACCAGGAAGAAAGTAATATGACATTTTTGTCAACTGTAGGTCAGTTAGTCACGAAAAGTTTAGCGCTCATTATGAAATATTTGTTTCACTTTTTAAGGTTTTTATATTCCCTATCACAACCACCAATGTATTCTCTGTCATCATATGTTGTTAAAATACCATTTTTACACCTATATTGACCATTAGACAGACATTTTAAGAAGAAAATGTAGTGTAAATGTCAGTTAGTCACACGCGGAATTGCTCAGTTAGAAAACTTAACTGTCTTTCATGCCATTGCAGATCCCGTTTCATGTGTTGTAAGTCCTTTTACATTTTTCTGTCTTTGTTTTTGCCTTTTTTTAAACTAGACATGTGAAAACTTTTGATGTAACCGTATGTTGTCTGGATATGACTAGGTACTAATTAAAACATGTTCTTGTTTGCCGCAGGATGATGATGATCATGAAGGAGAATTGGAGTGGACGTTACATGAACAGGGGTTAGTTTTGGCCTCTTTTTATTGGGCCTATATTCTAGCTCTTGTTCCTGGAGGTCTACTCGCTCAGAAGCTGGGCACAAAACTAGTATTTGGTGGAGCTAACCTCGTCTCCAGTGTTGTCACGTTTCTAGCACCGTTTGCTGCACGTCAACACTACGTGGCGCTGATGGTGGTTCGGCTCATACAGGGCCTGGTATCCGTGAGTATCTTTCTTCATCTGCCATACTGCAAATCTTTATTTTGCGCTTATAGCATGTGCGGAAGACGTTTTACTAAGCTGAAAAATAAGAAACATTCACCAATGGCGTTGCACTATATTGACGAGCAGGTTTGATAATGGTGACGATGATAATAATAATGCTAAAAATGATAAATGACAGTTTCACGGAACCCACTGTTACAGGGCTATATTTGAGCTAAATTATACCTTTACACCAGTTGGTAGCGCGCTTGCCTCTGGCGCGGAGGACCCGGGTTCGATCCCCGGTACCAGCAGGGGGATTTTATCCCCTCTGGGAGGTCTGGCACGGGGTGCACTCAGCCTCGTTAGGTCCCGGGGGGACCAATTGAGGAGCTACTTGATGGAGAAGTAGCGGCCCTAGGTCTAGAAGACCGCATAACTGGCCGGGAGGGCTCGGGGCGCTGACCACGTCCCACCCTCCAGTACTGCACCTCACCAATGACGCCTGTAGTGGGCAGAGGTGGGGGACGCAGCGGCTGGGCGGTAGGCCTTGGCGTTTCGTGGGCTGTCGCGCCGGGGGTTACGTTTTTTTTATACGTTTACACACAGTCATTTTGATATATTACCTTGCGAGTTCTACGCTGTAACTTGTCATCTACACTCTGTTTAAGTCTACGTCCGTATGGTATACAGGGTGGAAGGGAACATATTACATTCCTTCTAATATGTGCTTCATAGAAGCATTATAAACAAAAAAGTCAACGGCATTTTGTTCCTTGAGCAGCCGATTTCGAAAAAATAAATGACTTTTGTTCCACATTGGATGCGTAATTCCAGGAGAATGTACGAAGATAACAGTTTGTTACTTGTAAGATGCGTAGAGTAACTTATTTCTGACATAGCTTCTGCAGTAATTATGGTACATCACACAGGGTTTCAAAATAACTAATCACTTAAAAGAATTAAAGGAATATTCCGCGCAGCTTTTTCAGATGTGAAGTAACTCGGCAACCTTGTGTTAAGGTTAGCCAAGGAATTGAACCGGCTTCTGGATGTAAACAGGTCGGTCGCTTGCACACTGACATATTGTTTTGGTAAATAACGATTCTGATTGGCCTAGACATGGCAGGACACGGCATGGTAGTTGTTTACGTTCACGAGACACCACGTTGCGGTGTTTATATACTGACCTAGTGAAAGTGACCCACGCAATCTGCAGTGTTGCCAGCTTGTTTTCGACAAAACTAAAGTATCTCCGTAGAAGATGGTCAGAGACAAGAACATAAAGTACAAAATGTGTTCCAAATACCGAGATGTCACTGGTTTAAATTAATGTAATGACTTCCCTTCCAGCCTGTATGTACAGTCAGTTGATCAGCTGATGGTGAAATGAGAAGCACATGAGTACACAATCTGTAGCGTGTCCCAAAAAAATCACTGACAAGGGTTAGTATGTTGTGCGGGACGACAAACTGGTCGGTTTTCCAGAAGGAACCGCTGTCCGGAAATGCAGTGTTTGGACGCTGTAGCTGTAGATAGGTGCGTCCACATTTCGTCAATAAACCCAAAATGAGCATTACATCCAGCTGTCTACGTTACAAAGTGGCTTCGAACTGTGTACCTCCTACGTCACTGCAGAGCCTATATTGGCGGTGCTGAGCCTCGTGCACACGAATCAATACGTGCAATTTTCTTCGAAGATTTTCAATCGCTCCGTGGACTCTGGACTCGAGCAATAAGGTCCGCCGTTGACATTACAGGAGTGCCATAGACCACTCTTCATGCAACTCCATAGAAAGTAGTCGAGAGATGTCTGATCTGCCGACGTGCTGGCCTTGGAACTGCTCCATCTTGACCAATCCATCGATTTCGACATGCGACGTTGAGATGATTTTGCACATTTACGTTAAAACGTTACTGTACTGGAAACTACACAAGTAACGCAGTAGGATGTGCACCAAGGACTCTATGGAGGAATGTAGCGCGTCGCAGGAATGTTATTAGGCTCAGGTGGTTCATCCCAGTACACAGATGGCTAAAGAGTTGTATACCTTTCGTATTAAGATACCAAAACGAATCTTAAATTGTCACAGCCCTTCGTTCTCAAACTTCGATGCTCTCCAGCGTCCAAACCGTGCAATTCCGGACAGGGATTCTTCCTTGAAAACCGATCAGTTTGCCATTCCGCATAATATACTTAGTGTTGTCAGTGTGGTGTTTTTGGGACACTTTGTATACGCATTTGTATAGCTCTGAAGTGTGCCCAGCTGTGTAGCTACAGCTGTAGGTTCATAATAGTGCCTAAAACACAAAGTGCAGGGCAATGAACTCACTATACACTTATGTTTCTGTTCCAGGGTGCAACATGGCCAGCAATGCATGTAATGGTCGCCCACTGGGTTCCTCCAAGCGAGCGAGGAAAATTCGTATCCACATACTACGGTAAGGCATACATTTGTGTCCCTCCATTGAGCTTAATAAAGTTCTGATGCATTATTGGAGACGTTTGCCTTTTGGCTCTTTTAAAGTATGTGAAAATGCACCGATGTCCAACCCTTGTGAAAGAGGGGAGTTGAGGTTTACTTCTTTCCACTATATGTGGACTTTGTCCCTCTTTAAATCCAACCGTGCATTGTGTTGCAGTGGCGGTTTGGTTTCATGCACGTTGTGTTTCATTTACGAAAGCACTTTCAAAACTTATACGATAAACATCTATTCATTACTGATTTCTTTGGTACTGCTTACGTTTCAGTATTTGGCATAGCCTTAGAAGATCCACCAAGTGATCGTCGCGTAAATATTGTGATACAGACTTTTAGTGTAGTTCAATTTGGAGAAACTCTGTTCGCAAATATATGTAGATTATTTTTTTTTTGTTGTTTAACGACGCTGTCAATTGCCAGGATCACATCAGCGTCGCCGGTGTGCCGGAATTTCGTCCCGCAGGAGTTCTTTTACATGCCAGTAAATCTACTGACATGGAGCTGTCGTTTTTAAGCACACTTAAAAACCATCGGCCTGGGCCGGGTTTGAACCCGCGACCTTGGGATCAGTAGGCCAGCGTCTAACCCACTGAGCCACCCAGACCGACGCGCAAATATATGTAGAGTTACACTCACTCTTATACACACTATTCCTGCAAATGCTTATTTCTCTAACTACTCCATTTTAATCTATATAAGCATTTTCAGAAAGTAAGCTATTACTAATTTTCTTGTAGGTTCAAGGGAAATATGGGAATACAGTATGCTTTAAGAGACAGTGAAATGTTTTAAGAGCTGATTGCTGTGCAATGGCTTTGAAATTCCGTTCTCTTTGCAAGGTCAAGAGATAAAAAAACCAATAACATATTGACAATTTAAAAAACAGAAAGAATATCTCGGAAATGGTTCACTCAAAAGAAAAACAAAGTATTTGACATACATTGCGTGTTTTGAAGAGATCCACGTGGATCGTGACCAGGCTCTGCTACCATCTGTTGAAATCCTACATTTTTCACAAAAAAGCGGAAAAAATGGTGTAATGACTATATAACAGAACTTGGGCATTTTCTAGCGGGCATCAGTTCAGTCACACCTGTTGATCATTAACAGTGCTAGATACATCACTAACATTTGCAACAGTGTAATCTTCAATGGATATAGCCTGCACTTCACTATCTGACATTATTCAAGTGTCATTGGTACAGAAGAGTCGTATGACATTCGTATTCCACTAACATGCTCCTCCAAACCTATTATTGGCACATGGATGGTTGCAACACCAATATCATTCTGCAGATTCTCTACTCCTCCCACTATTGTTGCAGAAGAAAACTGAGATCCAGGGTTTATTGTATCTGAATATACTTTAGAACCATCTTCACGAACTGAAGCTATTACTATGCATCTACCTTCTGATGGATCCAGTAAACCTCCATCACCATCCATGGTTTCCAACATAACAGTTCCTTCCACCTCACAGCTTTCTTCGTCTTCATTTACAAAAGGAAGATCAACATTTGGCAGAATGGATTCAACTAATGTAACAACATTTCCATCGCTCACGACTGTATGATTGTCTATTTTGTTTCATTTTAAATGATAACTTGAAGAAACTAATACTACTATTTCTCCAGGGTGAATCACAAAATGAGTTTCAGAACCATAAAAAGAGATGTCAACTTCAGTATCAACATCCTCATTGTTTCATCCATTTTTAATAGCACTCAAAAAGTGCTGTACTTTTGGCATCCCATCTGCAGACACACTTTTGTGTGTCTCTTACTGTTTACCATTTATGCAAAAATCATCCAGAATGAGATTTTCTGATGAAATTCGCAGAAAATTCAAGGTATGACCTAGAAACCATCAGGGAATCGCCTGTTTGCGTCCGTCACTGGATCCTCACTGCCCCTCCAAGGGAAGAAGTGGAGTGTGAAATCGCCGCTCATTACGTAAGGTTATCCAAATAGAGAAGGTTGGACATCCGTGTGGAAATGAGTTTTAAACAAAGCTACAATATATGCTGGGGTCAGGAATTCAAAATAAGTTGAAGTTCATGGGAGAAAGGCAGCAAGTTTAGTGCACATGGGTTGTTCTGTTGCTATCTCTAAGGTACACAGCTGCAGGCGTCTGCTGTTTCCCTGTGACTGCACAGGGTTCCGCGCCCTAATTACATATTACACACAACTAGCATGCACATTAAAACCACAAACGCTAAGTCATTGTAACATCATTAACATTTAAAATATGTCATACAGCAAATCCCAGAGGGAAAGCGAAACTGTAAAGGTAGTGAAAAATAAAGTTGTTTCACTTCCAAGTGAGGTTGCGTATCACCAAAACCTTAATTGGGGTGACTTCCCACACAAGTGTAAGCCCCATTCAACTGTAAATTCTCCACATCAGACGTGGAAGTTATTTGTAGATAAAAGGTTAAGACTTCACAGAAAATAACAAGGCACAATTTATACATTTCAATAATGACAACTGTCTTTATATTCAATGCTTGACCCTGCAAAACGTGTATAATACACGAGTACTTATTTGAAATTCTTTGAAGTATTTATAACGTTTAACAAACGTTCACGTTTTCCTCGTTTCAATACTGCTCGAAATACAATATTAAAACGTGCACAGTTGCTATCTGCTTCGGGTCACCACACGTTGCTCCAAGTGTTCAAATTTCGCTGTGGATTAAGGCCCAAAGGTAAAGGTTTGAAATTTCGAAAGGGCCAAAAAGCGTGGAAGAATGCTATACCTTAGCCCGGAGCGCTGTGCCTAGCTATAATGTGCTACCTGACGGGCCTAGAAGATGGGTTGTGCTTATGAAAAACCCTGTCACAGTCTGGTCACTCAATATTAATAATACTGTCGTGAACAGTTGCACTTTTGTCAGTGAAATATGGCAAACAACTGGACATATTTAGCTTCCTTGTTTAGCTGGTTTTCTTATTGTTACAAGCGGATGTTAGGAAACGAGGAAAACTTTTGCAATTCAGAATTTAAATAGTAAGTTTCATTAGTAATGGTTTTGGGATAAGGCAGTTAAGAATTTCCATCTGCGGTGTGGTACATAGTGCTATCTTTTTCTACTTTACATGCTTCAACATAAAACCTCACACACTATACAGGAAATAGAAAACAATGTGATAAGAAAAATGGTTTTACATCCATAAACTTCTTTTATATACCGGGTGTTCTGAAATTCATGTTACAAACCTGTAGGGCTAGTAGAGGGGACTGAGTAGACAATATTTTAAATAGGAACCCATGTCCGGAAACAAACAGTTTCCGTGCTACAACCATTACAAGGTATCGAATTTGCCGATCATGTTATGCAACCTGATAGACAGTACATGACGTCAGACGATCACCTGATGTCAAGTGAAGTGTCCCCTGCTGTGGTATCATGCCTGGAGCCCCATTCACGTGCCTGTGCAGCTCCAATAAACATGGTTGAAGAACACACGGACATGGTGTTAGTGTAAGACGCCGTGGAAGGGGCTGGAAGAGCAGCTGGTCGGTTGTACCAACAGCGTTATCCACAACGTACGATCCACCACATACCCTTTTTGCGAGAATTGTGCAACGGCTCCGAGAACCAGGTACCTTCATCGTCTATAGGAAGGACTGTGGTGCTCCAAGAAGACACCGCAACCCCGAATTTTAAGAAGCTGTACTACATTACGTTGAAGAGGACCCATCAATAAGTACGCGAACTATTGCGCATGCGATGGTAGTGTGGACGGTTCTTCGCGAGCAACAACTGCATCCTTACCACCCCCAAAGGGTACAGGCGTTGCAACCAGGAGATTTTGTACCACATGTTAACTTCTGCACGTGGTTTCTGCAACGGTGCATTGATGAGCCCCAATTACCACGAAGAGTTCTGTTCATCAATGAATGCCAGTTCTTGAGGGAGTGTATTCTCAATTCTCAGAACAGCCATGTCTGGGCAGACGAAAATCCGCAGGCGACGCATGTCAGGGAGTTCCGACAAAGATTTTCAATCAATGTCTGGGCAGGTATTGTAGACGGTCATGTGATCGGGCTATACATTTTTCCTGCCACGTTAAGGGTGTTTCGTACTTGATCTTCCTAAGGAACGTATTGCCCCCATTGTTGGATCCCGTGCCATTGAATGTAAGGCAGGAACTGTGGTTTCAGCACGATGGTGCATCGCCACACTTTACACTTAACGTTCGGGAACATCTTGACCGAAGATTTGGGCAAAAACGGATGGCCAGGGTAGTCCTAATGCATGGCCCCCGCAATCGCCGGATTTAATGGCATTGGGCTACTTTCTGGGGATCGCATGAAGAGTTTGGTGTACCAGACTCCTGTAGGGACCCAGCAAGAACTGCTCGCTCGGTTATGGCCGCTGCACAAGAGATTAGCGGGACACCAGGAGTGATGGAACGAGTGTACCGGAACCTGATTCGTCGGTACAATGTGTGCAATGACGTTGGTGGTCGTCACATCGAGCCTCTGTTGTAGTGAACAGTTTCAGTACAGTATGGGACACACCAGGAGCAGAAGACAAACAAATTTGTTTTTTCTACTGTTGACACGAGTGTTATTGTGATCAATGGACTTGTTTTGTTTCTTTGGTATTACAGTATTCGATTTCCCTATGTAGTTGCACGTCACACCACATTTGACGTGCAACTCTTCTGACGTCATTTTACTGCCTATCCGGTTCAAAACAACACCGGCAAATCCGACACATTGTAAAGATTGCAGCATGGAAACGGTATTATTTAAAATATTGTCTACTCAGTCCCCTCTACTAGCCCTAGAAGTTTGTAACATGAATTTCAGAACACCTGGTATAATGATCATGACGATTGAAACCTTCGTCATGCCTATCCACCAGCATTCCAATACCCTCTGCAAAAGCACTTAAGATCCTTGGAGTGGAAATGCTGTCCCTCCAAACAGTTTTCATCTGAGGGTAAAGATGGAAGTCACCTGTTGCCAGGTATGGACGATCGAACACTTCCGTTCCTGACGATCTTCATCATGATCATTTGCTCGGTCATTTCTACACTTCCTGCACCACGCCATCACTAAAATTTCTCACCATACACATGCTTCATTCTGTGATGGATTTCCACTAAATGATGCTCCTATTCCTGTAGAAATATAACTGCATAAGTTGCATTTGGTGGGAGATCCTATGGTAACATCATTAATTGCCCATAGCCAACCTTGTCAGTGATGCTGATAGTGGCAAGAAGACAGCGAATCACATCATATGATCCCCCATCTCCTATCACTACTTGGGATACCTGGAGGCACCCTCGAAGGCTGAAAAACAATTGCCCTCGGATTTAGTAATGAGAAATATATTCGTTCACAATTAGCAACCTCGAAAAAAAAGGCGTTTAGTGAAACAGGTGATTTAAAGAGGTTTATTTCTGTACATTTGAAGAAATTTTGACTTTTTAGGTAACGCGGTGGGCACAGCCGTCACTTATCCACTGTGTGGCTTGTTGATCGACCTGCTTGGGTGGAGTGCAGCGTTCTATATACCAGCAGTTATAACGCTCTTCTGGTGCCTCCTGTGGTGGTTGCTGGTCTTCGACTTGCCAGCCCAACACCCACGTATTTCTTCCAGCGAGCGGGAGTACATCGAAACTGCAGTAAATCCACATCTGTCCCGTAAGAAGGTACCACATATTGCCTTTTTTATTTCTTAATATAGTGTTTAAAGTGTTAGTTTATAAAGTGTTAATGTTAATTGCCTCCACAGGTGTGTGACTTCAAGAACTTGAGAAAAAACGTTGCGAAGATGAACGGTCACCTGACTTCAGCTCTGACTGACGAGAATAAATAGAAACAAAACAAATCCGACGTATATTCAGAATTTAAACAAAACGTGTGACATATCCTTAGCCTTTTCGCTTGCGAGATCCTTCAGTTGTTAGTGGTGTGATTATCATTGTGGCACCAGGCATCTGAAATGCACACAAAGAGAACAAGCCTACGAAGTCATGATTTTAAACAATTTGTCTTCGGATTAGAAGTGTGGGAATTAAGTATATTTATCATCGTACGAGGTGGCACCGCGGCAGCATGTGCAACTCGCACTCGAGAGGTCCCGGGTTGGATCCCCGTCGATCGGCCACTCTGACTTGGGTTTTTCCGTGGTTTCCCCTTCTTCAAGGCGAATGCTCGGATGAATTCTCTACTCCATGGATTCCTTTCTCTTGTCATCTTTCAAGTTTAGTAAGTAGAGTGGTACTTTCCGGCGGATGAAGGCCGATGCCACAGATACTTGCGCTCTGGAAACCCTCCATCCCTGGCCCCTGCTGGGAGTTGCTGCCCGGGCCACAAGGGTCGCTTCGTCGCCCTGTCCCTGGGTAGAGGAAACACTTCGGTTGTGTAACTATTACTGCGTTTCTGGGCTTCGCTGGCTCCGTTCTCTAACAAGCCTCAAGGTCTCACTTCGCCTCATCCCTTCCCTATGGGGGGTGGTAGCCATGTTGGCGTCGCGGTGGCTCAAGGTGTTCCCCCTCCGTCACCACAATTACACACAATTACACGTGCATATACCCCCTATCTTCCTGTATTTTTTAATATGTTAGAATATTTATGAAGCACAGGTCACATTGGCCATAAATTTATGTTCCAATACATCCTCAAAGCTAAAAAAAACTCGTATCGTGATCAGAAAGACCTTGAAATCTACTGTGACAAGTAGTTTGACTCAGGAGGCAATCCCCAAGTTGTATTTGTCTAGAACATCCTGGAATACCGGCCTGCCGCGCCCCGTAATTAACATATTATGTAAGTGAAGCCTTTTTTAACCAGGAAATATGTAAATTTGGAAAACACACCACCCGCCTCATTAACATGACAAGCAACGCCCAGTTAACAGACCGAGGAGAACCACCAATGTGACAAAGAGACTGGTGGTTCCATTTCCATATGAAGAAGTTAGTGGTTGTACAATTAATTTGCATACAAATATTCAATTTTGGAACTAAGCCTAATTCCGACACATCATTTGGCGTGGTTTTTTTTTTTTTTTTTTTTCCTCAGATGAATGCAATGATAAGTCAGCTTCCGTGTAACTTGAAACATATTTAATATGAATCACTTATGTATAAGATCTAGGTGAACCAGGAACGTCGGCAAGGTGTGAACATTACTGCGAAGTTTATTATTTTGCTTCGGCTAACAGAAATGTATCTTCCTTTAAGACCTCCATTAGAAGGTTTCGTCATTCAACGAATCACAGCTATGCATTGTCGTATAACTAACTAACCAAACCCTTTTCAGTCCAAGGACTATGTCTTGGTCCCCTAATGAGTGGCGTGCAGTACTGGAATGTGGGACGTGATCAGCGCCCTGGCCGGTAATGCGGTCTTAGCAAACAGGGTCCACTACTTATATATCAAGTAGCTCATCAATTGGAACCTCAGGGACCTAATGAGGCCGAGTGCACCCCGGACCAGGTCTCCCAGGGGCAGAAAATCGCCACTCTTTGTAGCCAGCAGCGCCAAGAAGACCACTGCATACTATAGTTTAATGCGACGTACCTTGAGAAGTTTTACATTTATATAACCCAATTAATTAAACGGTAAAAGGTAAACAAATAATGAATAGAATTACAATAAAATAACTTACTAATGTAATTCACATGAACTGTAGCCATCGCGGAAGCTAAAATAAATAATAAATATTATTAGGAAGCGTTTGTCAAAGAAACACTTCAGAAAAATACAGAAGCAAGGGCCTAATTCCTTTAAGGACTCTTTATGCCAACTTAGTCACAAAAATGTAGACTAGATACGCTTGCCCACTGCTGACCCACGGTGACGTCCACCTCACCTCCTTTTTTTCATTTTCCGCTGTTTCCCCGTGTTAGTTTCCCCTGCTTTTCTATTTTTCACGCATATGCACAATGCTCACGCCTATGCCTGAGGCGGGACTCGAACACGCGACCCCCTTTGCGGCGGAGCGCCAAACACATACGCTCCAGCGACCACAGCTAGGAGGGCCGACATACTCGGGACCAATATGGGGAACAGTGTGTACAGCCCTTCCTGTGGTTAGGGCATACACAATGGGGTGGTGACGAATACAAAGCTACCCCCGTAGATATGTGTAGTGGAGGTATTTAAATCGCAAGACTATTTTTCCCTTATACCATGCAAATATGTTTGAAATCACAGAAAACAGCATTTTAGATGTAGAGAATGGCGTTAGTTACTTGGATAACGTCAATCGCTCCAACTACTATCGACGTTTCAAAAGGGATGACCATAACATTCGCCGAGGCTCTCTTGCGAAAATTAAATGGATTGTAACAGGCGTGTCCGTAAAATAAGGCCCTCAGGGCCCTGGGACCGTGAGAAAACACTTTTACGAGAGAGCCGACAGCACTGGCGTGTAGCTTGGTTCCGCCCCTTTCAAATCCCAACCAAACTGAGTTCGTGTGTCGCTCAGTCTTAACTGGGCAGCCGTTCACGATGGAGCTCCCACTCTCGTCCCCCCCAAGATGCGAGCTGAGTGCAGTGACCCCTTTTTTGAGTACTAAGAGCACTACCGCTATTGACCTTCATCGTCAGATACGCGAAGTCTATGGGCCACAATGTATGGGCGTCAAAAACGAGCGAAACTGGATCCCCATAGTGCCTATGCAACAGCCGTTTTCCTGGGCCAATTGGGATGGGATATCCTCAGCCATTCCCCTTGCAGCCGAGAATTAGCACCCAGTGATTTTCATCTATTTCTCGAGTTGAAGTCACACCTGGGTGGAACGCATTTCCAGAACGACGACGATTTGAAAAATGAGGTCGAGCAGTACCTTCGCAACGTGGCAGGAGAGTTCTATGATAAAGGTATATCAGCGGTGTTGAATTGCAGGCAAGTTAGGGGAGGTTGACATCACATTGTTCCACCCACTGGAACAGAATTACGCGTTTATCCTTGATTACTGAGTTCCAGTAGCGGCACATTCTTGCGTACAGGAAATCAAAAGCGTGCACATTCATATTCTACTCCTGATTAACTCACGATGTTTCTGAGGATTACTTTTTGACACGATTTGCTTTTCAGAAGGTCTTCAATATTTAGTGCAAAAATGAAGTGCACATTCTCAAAAGATAGGCAAGGAGATTTTCACTTATCTTGCTGCTATACTTTTAATGTAGTTCATTTTTCAATATGTTTGTTCGCAAATATAAGTGGAGCCAAAGTCTGTCATTAAACAAGGTGCTAACAAACGTAATCTCAGCAGGGCAGAGACCTAAATAGTCCCCACCCTTCTTTCTCAGAACATTATACGGTCGTGGAACTCTGCATGCAAGTAGTTTCATATTTTGTAGCTCGTTTGAAGCCTCACTACGTGGAAACTTCAAAAGTGCAAAATAATTGGATTTTGGTTTCAAATGTTTTTCGGTCTTCAAATTTTGAAGAGAAGTTCGTTCTGTTTTTCCAGGAGAATCACATTAATCGTCAACACGGAACTTTAGCAAGAAAAATGCTATAAATCTGCAACTGCCAGTCTTACAAATCAAGCACTTAACCTTATCGTCCTCATCTCGAAAACAAACATATTCGTCCTCCCATTGAATTGTATGTACTGCTATAGTGTGACATGGCTTCTCCATGTCATTAAGACTCCTTCATTTTCCATGGAGACAAACGGCAAATAACCTGGCCGTGAAGATGACCGAATTAACCACGGGAATGAAGGCTGCGAACGAGGCCCTTGCCGCCAAATTTGAACAGCAGTTTGGCCGGCGTGAGGGATGGCGTCACGGAACTGGGCAAGCGGATGGGTCAAGTGGATGGGCGCGTCGAAGACCTGTCGAACCGTGTTAATGACCTAGAGGGAAAGTCCGACAGCAGCACCAAGTCCCTGTACGCCATGGTGGAAGACATCGTCGGCAGAAGACTGAAAGATCTGAAGGCCGACGCGCCGGGACGCGACATCACATCGGCGCGAGTCGAACAACCGAAGTACGACGGCACGTCAAACTTTGAGGTCTTCCGCCGCCAATTCGACACAGTGGCCAAGCACAAGTGGTCGCCAGAAGAAGAGGCCGCACAGCTGATAGTCTCCAGGGACGGGCTGCAGAGGTACTGAACGCGGTCCAGACTGCGGCGGTACCCAAGCACATCTGGGAGGCCTTCGAGAACCGGCTCGGAAACCGGTATGGATGACAGCCTCATCGCGGATGGTTGGGTAAGAGGCAAGCCGTGCCGCGTGCTTGTGGACACCGGGGCAGTAGCGACCGTCGTCAGACCTGGCGTAGCCAGCGGCTCGCCGTCGAGAAAACCGAGCCACCCATACCAACTAGTGACGGCATCGGATGACATCTTGCCTGTGGAGAGGGAGGCCCTGCTGCAGTTGACCTCGGGGCGAAGTGTCTTGCTTCTGTGGGTGTCCGTCGCGATGGTGGATGAGGAGGTGATACTGGGACTGGATGCGCTCAGGAGCCACGAGGCGACGGTAGACGTCGGCAAAAAGGTCCTGTGGCTTAAGGGAGAAGTGATTCTCCGGCACCCCGAAGAACGCCTTGGCATCTGCAGGGTCATCCTGAAGGAAGACGTGGTTGTCCCCGAGAGAAGCGAGGTGGTGGAGACAGCGCGACTGGAAGGCCAGCGGGCAAAGAACATAATGCTGGACCGAAAGACGCCTGCACACGGACTCTGTGTAGCCGGGACATTGTTGCCGTGCCGAGAGGTGCTGGTGCGGCTGCTCAACCCAACAGACATCGAACACGATGTTCAGGCCGGGGCGGAGTTGCTGACGTGCGAGCCCGTTGTCAGCATGACGCCAATCTCCAAGACCCAGGAGCCGCGCCGACGCAACACCTGGGGACCCGGCTGGAAAGCTTACTGGAGAGGGCGGCCGACCACCTGACCGCCGAGCAGCGAGAGAAGGTCCAACAACTGCTGAGACGATATCAGCGCGACTTCAGTCAAGGCAACAGCGACTACGGCCGCACGGACCGAGTGCTTCATCACATCGACACCGGAGACGTTCGCCTATTCAGCAACCATCCAGACGCGTTCCGCTGGCAAAACAAGCGGCGGTACGGGACATGCTGGAAGACATGCGAGCTAGGGTAGTGATCGAAGAGTGACAGCCCTTGGTGTTCCCCTGTGGTTCTGGTGAAGAAGAGGAATGGCGAGATACGCTTCTGCATAGATTACAGGAAGCTGAACGCTGTCACCAGGAAGGACTGTTTCCCCTTACCCCGGGTACACGACACCCTGAAAACACTTGCTGGTGCGCAGTGGTTCTCGACCCTGGACCAGCAGCAGCTGGTGGACGCCGACTTGGGGCCACTCTTGAGATAAGTGGAGGCAGGGACAAGACCAACCTGGGAGGACATCGCACCCAGAAGCGCTACGTACAAGTCTTACTGGGCCCAGTGGGACTCGTTCAATGCCAAAGAGGGCGTGCTGTTCCGCATATGGGAATCACCCGATGGGAAGACGCAGAGAGAGCAGTTGGTACTTCCCCGGAGTAAGGTCCCGGAAGTCTTGGAGGAAGTGCACGCCGGTACCTCAGGTGGACACCTAGGAGCAAACCGAACAATCGACAAACTCCGACAACGCTACTACTGGCTGAGGCTCCGAGCAGACGGTGACAATTGGTGCCATCAATGTCACGTGCGCTGTGAGTAAAGGCCCCCAGACTAGGCGCAGGGGTCGCATACAGCAGTACAACGTCGGAGCGCCTTTCGAACGCATCGCCGTCGACATAGCTGGACGATTCCCAGTGTCCGATCGAGGCAACAAGTATCTGATGGTGGCTGTGGACTACTTTACCAAGTGGCCGGAGGTGTATGCCATCCGAGCCAGGAGGCGAAGACGGTTGCAGACTGCCTCGTGGAGCAACTGTTCTGCCGTTTTGGGGTTCCGTTAGAGCTCCACAGTGACCAGGCACAAATTTTGTGTCCCACCTAATGAAGGAGGCATTGGAAAGACTTGGGGTGCACAAGACCCGCACAACACCTCTACATCCACAGTCGGACGGTATGGTCGAGAGATATATCAACACCCTCGGAGAACACCTGAGGAAGGTCGTGGCCAGGCATTAGCGAGACTGGGACCTCAAGGTACTACTATTCTTGCTGGCCTACCGCTCGTCGGCGCACGACAACACTGGGATGACGCCAGCAACTTTAATATTCGGTCGAGAGCTACGCCTCCCTTGTGACCTGGCTTTTGGGAACCCCCTGGAAGCTAAACAGCCAGTGACCAAGTATATGGAGAATCTGATAGACCATCTCCACGACATGCACGAGATGGCTCGTCAGAACATCCAGATGGTGAGCGACCGCATGAAGACCCGGTACGACAGGCCAGCCAACAGCCGAGGATTCCAGCAAGGTGACCTAGTCTGGTTGTACCATCCTACCCGGGCCAAGGGACGCTGCCCAAAACTTCAGCAACCATGGCAAGGGCCATACCGGGTGGTAAAGAGAATTATTGATGTGATCTACTGCATCCAGAAGATCCCCCGAGGAAAGATTTTAGTGGTACACCTGGATCGTCTGGCCCGTTATGATTGTGTGTTCGGGACGATCAGCATTGAGAAGGAAGCAGTGTGACATGGCTTTTCCATGTCATTAAGGCTCCTTGATTGTCAAGGAGGTTGCCATGGAGACAGTTTTATTGGGAAGAGTTTTGGGAAGGTTAAGAGATAGAAAGCAGTAGTGTGGCTGTACTTGAAGGTTGAGATCACATGTGCAGTTGTATTATGAGCAAATAAATAGTTCGATTTGCTAAAATTGTTACAATATATACTCCACGCAATCCACTTGTGACTGGCAGGTCTGGTTTACCTTGCCTTGGTCAGTGTAGGGGAAGTGAGCTTGTGCTCGCTTGTTGAGCAACCCTGAGGTACACCAAAGATACCACATTTTTGGTAGTGTTTAATGCCCGCTTTTTCTACATACGGCACCGCAGGCGGTGACACTGAGGATACATGGAATGAAGATGGAGCACCGGTGGAATGGGATGGAAGGGGAAACCCGCCCCAGCGCCGCTTCGTCCACCACGAATCCCACATGCGGTTGCCTGGGATGGAACCCGGGCCGCTTTGGTGAGATTGCCACAGCACATGCAAATGTACATCGATTGCGACGGTAATTAAATCGAAAAATAACTAAAAGGCCTTTCCATGAATGTACCGTTGATTGCCAATAAACGTGTTTTCTATGTGGAGAAAATGGAGACCTTATTTTACGGACACGCTTCGTATTTACGTGGTGTTTTATAGTTTTTAAGGACTCTGTGAGTTCATCTTTTTAATGCGTCGCCTTTTGAGTTTGCTTTCCTTATATAAATAAAGCATATCGAGCTGTTGGAAGCTTTTTAGGGTTGTGTGGCCATGACAGTCTACACAGCCTCCATGAATACCTTCCCCAAAGTGTAGGTTTGTTCCAACAAGCATGTGCAGGATTGCAACGTGACAAAGCTTCCAAACTAGTTCTGAATGTGCGTAAGAAGGTGTTGGTATTAGCTTCGAACAGACCTACACCACTTGAACCACCATTATCTCTAATATTGTAGAACTGCGCACGCGTAGTAGACTATTTATACGATTTGAGCATATCCAGGATTTGCAGCTCCTGCTTTTGACTGTTTCCGAACTAGTTCCCAAAATGTTGGAACAGCAAGTTGAAAATTCAGAACCAGGTCTGTCATTTTGGAACACTGCTTAGCTACTGCGCATGCTCAGATAACAGAACTGGAACAAACTACAGCGCATGCTAAGGTTATTCAGAATCACAGATTAATTGTTCAAGTAATGTAGCTTCCCAACTAATTCTGAGAGCGTGCTCGATTGCGCATGTGTGTAAGAAAATGTTGGTATTAGATCGGAAGTCGTTCAGAACGCGCTCAAAACCGCTTGTTGCAAGAAACCTTGTATCATACTGGAATTGGAAATGAAGCTGAGCTGTACCTTGGTAGTGTTCTACAGGGGTCGAATGCCAAGGAAAGGAACAGCATATATCCATTTATCCACATACATTTAACATTTAATAATGAGCGCAAAGGCGTTCAGTTCTTTATATACGAAAAGTAGATGTTTATGCACCTAGATCCTTTGTGTGCATGAAATTCCTTTGCACAGTCAAGGGGCAGTATGTGTATGACTGCATTTTAGACCTTGTGCACTCAAAAGTACATGCTAGTCTTGAGGTTCATAGCATCTTGAGAAACGAGCAGCTATGGGTGAGCGCCTACAGTTTATTGTGGGATTTCTATGTATACCGGTCTATCTGTCAGCACTCGAGCCTGATCACAAACCTCCGTTATTGTGACGTCATTAATTCTACATCCAATCAGAAGCCAGCACGTTTAACCGCTTAACCAAGCGGTTATATGCGCATGAATAACATGGATAATTACGGAAGTGCATTAATCGCCTACAACTATTATGTCTAGTACAAGACTTTGATTTACGATAAGAGACATCAAACTGTAACAAACAATAGTAAAATTAATTTAAATATATTTACTTACTACTGTTGATTAAAATAGCAATTCATCCACACTATCATCAGTTTGAAGTGTCGAGTGTTTCTACTCCTCGGTACCCAGTCATCGTGCCAGTTTTCATCAAAACATTTTCTGGTAGGACATAATAAAGTTATGACAGCACTTTTTCACACGCCTAAGTCTGGCTGTTGGTTTTAAGTCTATTCCCGAGGGAAGTTTTCACATTATTTAACACACTAAATGCTCTTTCGACCATCATTGCATTGGCAATATTTGCACCGCGCACTGCTTAACCATTATTTTCTAAAATGTACATACAGCTTGGCCTTCTTTTCTAACATGTTTAACCAGGAAATTAAAAAAAGAAAAAGCACTATAAAGTAACTAACATATAAGGAAACACCACAATACTGGAACACCGAATTAGAACTGCATCTAAAATTCAAACAGATTCATAAAGTGAAACAAACTGCTTCGCTACGATCATTGCATGACATCATTATACAGGATGGAAAGGAAGTCATTACATTAATTTAAACCAGTGATAGATCTCGGTATTTGGAACACATTTTGTATCTTACGTTTTTGTGTCTGACCATTTCCTACGAATATATTTTAGTTATCTCGAAAACAAGCTGGCAACACTGCAGATTGTGTGGGTGTCACTTTCCCTAGCTCAGTACATAAACAAATACAGTAACGGTGCTTGTTGAGAACACAAACAAATACCCTGCCTTGTCCTTCTGTGTTTACTGCGCGAGAGTAGGCTAATCACAAGCATTAGCTCCCTAACATTAAAGCTAACGCGAAAGCCAGACCTGTTTACATACACAAGCTAGCTCAATTCCCTGACCAACCTCAACACAACGTTGTCGACTTACTGCGCGTGTAAAAAAAAGCTGCTTGGAGTATTCCTTCACATCTTTTAGGTGATTAATTATTTCGAAACGCTGTGTGATGTCCCATAATTACTACCGTAGCTATGTCAGAAATAAGTTACTCTACGCATCTTACAAGTAACAAACTGTTATCTTCGTACATTCCTGTAGAATTACGCATCCAAGTTGGATAAAAAGAACATTTATTTTTTTGAAATCGGCTATTCAAAGAACAAAATGTCATTATACCTTTTTGTTTGTAATGCTTCTATGAAGCACATGTTAGAAGGAATGTAATGACTTCCCTTCCATCCTGTATACAGTGTAATGTTTATGTACATGCCACAACAATATAGGCTGTAATAATGTTTGTGGAGGCACGTATCTTATCATTGTTTACAGGAGAAATTAGAGCCATATGCCACAGTGTTATGTTTGCGGAATTGTGCAGTCATCCGATGTTTATTTCTGAAACACGAAAACTGTATCAGTGGTCATTGCAATAACTTTAATTACGTCATCGCTTTGGTCAAAATAACGTTTAACGTTACGAGTGCGAAAACTCTCTATTAATGCAATATACACCGTTATTTCAAACTTCTTTTATAAACCAAAAAAAAAAAAAAAAAAAAAAAGGATCAGTGAAGCCTGATTTAATTTTGCATTAATCTTGGAATCAGTGTTTTCATGAGAGAAGCTACCAAACAGATTCCCACTTGTACAGTTCATTTCAGTTTCAGGGTGGAACGTTTATCCCTTACTGTTTTTCTTTGAGTGCTGGTCTCACCCACAACCTACAATGATTCTCAAGTATTTTAGAAACCCGAATCTCACGGAGATCCGAAATTCGGATTCAGTGGACACCTGGAAACTGAACGACCACATGCAAATCATCCTTAGTTAAAGGTATATATAAACATATTAGTGAATGGGATCCAGAAACCTTCTCTAGTTGAAGTCTATATGCACAACTCGACTTTTCTTTAGAGTGATTCAAATATCTGCTGTTCCAAAACTTTTGACTTTGTCCGTGAGAATATCCGATAAACATTTCTGTAAACAAAGTTGTTGCTTGACCCTTCCGAAGGAGTGTCGCCTTGCCGTGGCGGAGGGGCTCAGTACCCGATCCAGACGGCCTACTAAGTGTGTCTTTGTGACCACTGGTAGGCAAGAGGTGAGGGGAAGCTAAGAACATTCCAAACGGGTAGATGAGGCTCTGTAGTCTTGGTCGACGACTTATCTAGGAGAAGAGGACTCCGAAATCAAACTCCCCCAGCGGGGCCTACAAAGGTAGGTCCGGGTTTGGCGCACCCGGGGCCCCGAGCTGCTCACCATCATTTCACCACTTCCATCTTCATTAACTGTTGCCACGTACAGCAGCTTATGTTGCTTCCTCTTCCTCTTCCTCTTCTATGTTTATTAAGATTATTAGTTAGTAAGACCTTAGATTTATAACTCCTGTCTCACCACCAGGGATCTTTCCTATCTCCGTGGTTCTGTCCCACGGTTTTCAGCGCGGCCCCCAACTTGTGTGTTCTTCGGAGGTCTCAGGCGCGAAGGTTGGGTGGTCCCTCCTTACTGCCCCCATGTGTAGCCTTAGGTGCGGAGCCCCTCCACACGTCATGTACACCCACGTAGCTCCTTGAGGGCATGGCGGGTGTTAATTTTCCGACGGCCGCGTGCCGTCGGGTTACTATCACCGGCCGGACGTGTTACCGCTGACGGAGTCCCGGTGTAATCAACCCGAAGTCTCCTGAATCCACGCTGACTCCGTTGAGGCAGCGTGGCCTAAAGCGGGGAGCCACAGGCGGTTATTCCTGTGGTGGGGGCATAAAGCCGGGGTGTCACGTGGTGAACGGTTTACCCATGCGGACAAGCAGTGGAGATCGGAGGGTAGTCCCTCTGAAGTACGCTTTGAGGTCAGTCATGGAGGGGTCTCCATGGCGGCACAGACCGTGGAGATTTTGGTGTCTTTTATCCTTTGACCCCCGGATGGCAGGCTGACGCCGACTGTTCCGTATGGGGGTCCAAAGCAATCATGTCTCCGCGCAAACCCTCCCACATTGACAGTTTCTTGGTGATGACTATGCAATGTGAAGGAAAGACGAAACATATTAGCCCATTTTACATTATAAAGGAAGTCGATAGGATCTGTGTCCCGGTTAAAAACGCAACCAGACTTAGAGATGGCAACGTTATTAATTGAGGTGATGAATGGAGATCAGTCGCAGAAGCTGTTGAAGGCAAGTTTGTTGGGCTCCTACCCTATCCGGGTAGCCCCACATAAGACCCTGAACTCGTGTAGAGGAGTAGTAACCACTTCCAGTCTCGACGATCTCTCCAACGAAGAAATCGTCACCTGCCTCTCTGATCAGCGAGTCTGCCAAGCATACCAGTTAACTCGGAAACAGGATGGTAAAGAGTGTGCCTTACGTACAGTATTCCTTACGTTCAAGGGCACTCAGCTGCCAGAATACATCTACTGTGGCTACGAGCGTGCTGCAGTACGACCGTATGTCCCGAATCCCATGCGCTGTTTTCAGTGTCAGAGATTCGGGCATACGAGGACCTCGTGTAACCATCCTGCAGCATATGAACGTTGCGCCTTACCGGCACACGAAGACACGGCTTGCACTCGAGACCCATGCTGTGTGAACTGTGGGGGAAACCATCCGTCTAGCTCACGTCAGTGCCCTAAGTTCTTGGACGAAAATAGCATTTAGGAGTTGCGGGTAAAGGAGCGCCTGACATTTATAGAAGCGCGTCGGCGTTTCGAACAGCTGAAGCCTGCCACCACCTTAGCTTATTCGTCGGCAGCTCGCCGCCCTCCTGTTGCTACTGTCGGCTTGCAACATGTCACCGTTGCAAATGCCTCGACATAGACTGACCTTCCAGAGAGCACCCCAACAGTTAGTCGCAAAAGTCCAGTGTCTTAAACATCTTCCGCCGTGCAGACCACAGTTTCGAAGCCGTTAGCAAGCAGTAAGGATCCTGTCGGTGGAAGTCGTTCGCGACATCAAGTTCGCGCAAGCAGTCGCACGTCCTCTCAGAGATCCCGCTCTCGCTCTGCGAGTCGTAGGGGATCTTCTGCCTCGCACACCTCCGAGGAATCACCAGAGGACGGCGACTTCCACATCGTTGGTCCTAAGTCAGCCAAGGTGAAAAAGAAGAAAAGATGAAGACTAGACATTAATCCTTTTTCACTATGGAAATAATCCAGTGGAGTTTTAATGGGTTCCGGGCACGTGTTCCGGACATACAGCATCTAATTTCTCAACGCTGTCCATCAATCGTCTGTCTACAAGAAACCCATTTGCATCCTAACCACGCTCTCCGTCTTCGTGGTTTTTCGACATATAGACATGACTCTGCAGCTGATGGGCGAGCGTGTGGTGGTGTGACTATTTTGGTGGCGCATAACATCTCTGCCATCAGCATACCACTTAACACGCCGCTGCAAGCCGTAGCGATACGTGTACAGCTGCAGAACATCTGTTTATCTGTTTGTAATGTGTATCTGCCACCCGTCAGTGTTGTACACGAGAATGCTCTTTGGGCTCTCTTGGCGCAGATTCCGCCACCACTCCTTTTTCTCGGCGATCTGAATGCCAAGCACACTCACTGGGGCTCCGACACTGACGATGCTCGAGGGTGCCTTGTAGCAGACCTTTGCGATATGTCCGGCTTAGTCCTATTAAACACTGGCGTGCCTACTTTCTTATCATCTGCATATGGTACACACTCCGCGCTAGACGTTTCTTATAGTATTCCGTCACTGGTACCACTACTTGATTGGTGGGTAACTTCCGACTTATATGACAGTGATCATTACCCCATTATCATTCAATATCCGGCCACCATTCCGTGCCAACACGCTTTCCTCACTGGATTATTTCCAAGGCTGATTGGGGGAAACTCCGTTCCCTCATTCACCTTCGGGACAATGGTTTTGACACCATTGATGAAATGGTGGAATATTTTACCTGTTCTATCTTGCTCGCAGCGGATTCCAGCATTCCTCGAGGTTCCTCTACCCCACAACGTGTTCCTGTACCTTGGTGGATCGAGGAATGCCGTTTGGCTATTAAAGCACGCAAGCGTGCTCTACGTGTCTTCCACTTACATCCAACGGAGGCAAACTTTTTTCTTTTAAACGCTGTCGCGAAAGGGCGCGTTTTGTGCTTCGTAGTGCAAAGCGGAGCTCCTGCGAGTCTTATGTTTCTTCCCTTTCCAGTCGCAGTTCTGCACAACAGGTGTGGACTGCTGTGCGGCGTATGTAGGGTAAGTGTCACCGGACGATAACTCCCGGTCTTACCTTACAGGGCTCCACTTATACCAGTGAGCAGGATGTTGTCGACGTCCTTGCCGACTCTTTCGCTGCCGATAGCCAAACGCAAAGATACAATACCGCCTTTTTACCCATCAAGGAATCTGCGGAGCGGATAGCCCTCAATTTTAACACTAGTGAACCATACAACGCTCTTTTTATGGAAGCGCAACTGGCCCATGCTCTGTCTATTGCAAAGGACTCTTCTCCGGGTCCTGATGAGATCCACCGACAAATGCTGCTTCATCTCCCACCTGAGGCTCTCTCCTTCATGTTGGGCATGTATCTGGATTTAGCAGGTTTTCCCATCTTCCTGGCGCGAGGGTATTGTCATCCCTGTCCCTTGGCCCGGGAAAGACCGGATACTTCCCTCTAGCTACAGCCCTATCTGCTTAACGAGTGTCGTTTGTAAGACCTTGGAGCGAATGATTAACACTCGTTTAGTGTGGTGGCTGGAGACGAATAACCTGCTGAGCAATGTTCAATGCGGTTTTCGTCGCCATCGCTCCAGTGTCGACAACCTGACACGCATGTAGGCTTACATCCAGAATGCCTTTACCATGAAGCAGCACGTCGTGGGGGTCTTCTTCGACCTACAGAAGGCCTACGACACTACACGGCGCTATGGTATCCTCCGTAATTTGCATGACTACGGTTTGCGCGGTCATCTAGGGACCTTCGCTTTTAACTTTTTAAAACTTCGCCGTTTTCGTGTACGCATTGGCCATACCCTCTCACAAGAAAAGATCCAGGAGAATGGTGTACTCCAGGGGTTGATTCTCAATGTAACGCTTTTCGCCGCGGCCATTAACGGTATTGTCAGGGTTGTCCGTAGCGGAATCCCTATGTCACTGTATGTTGACGACTTCGCGATTTACTACCGCGCTTATAATCTTGGGCGCCTCGAGCGCGTCAACTGTAGCTGACCATAACATCCATCGCTGACTGGGCCCTTCGCACCGGGTTTCAGTTCTCCGCTACCAAAACGCAATTTATCCACTTGCATCGACTCTGTGGTATGCACCCTCTACCTGATCTTTGTTTGCATGGTACACGTCTGCCGTGTGTTCCGCACGTCAAATTTCTGGGCCTTCACCTCGACAGTAAACTAACTTGGGAGTTCCATATTCGTCAGCTTCGGGCTTCCTGCGCTCGTTCACTTCGGATACTCAGGGTTTTATCTGGTGCCTCTTGGGGTGGCGATCGCACTGTTATGTTGAGGCTCTATCGCTCGCTGGTGCGGCAGTTTTATCTATGGCGCGGCGTCCGCCCCTGATCTCCGCCTTTTAGACACTGTCCACCATTCTGGTATCCGTCTAGCTACTGGAGCCTTCCGTACTAGCCCTGTTGAGTGTCTGTATGTTGATTCCGGGGAACCTCCACTGTCTATTCGGCGCTCGATTTTATTAAGTTCCCACGTGGCCAGGTTGACAGCTCACCCTGGTCACCCCTCGTTTAGATCTGTATTGCGCCCTGAACTCACCCACCGTTATCTTCGGAATACGACTATATCCCGTCCAAGCGGCATTCGATTTCGCGAACTACTCACCAATCATGAGCTCCGAATGCCTGCTGTAGAGCGTTTTTCCTTTTCCCGCTCTCCCCCTTGGCAACTTCATCGAGCCCGGTTTGACCTTGCGGTTTCGGGCTGTGCTAAGGTGGCCACCCCCCAGTCGGTATTTCGTCAACTTTTCACCGAACTACTGGGACGTTACCGGACTTACACTCCGGTATTTACCGATGGTTTCCAGTTGGGTGGTGCTACGGGATGTTACGGCCGAGCTGCGTGCTATAGTTTACTGCTTAATTTTTATTTCCAACTTAGTTCCTGGAGGTTTTATAATATGCTCCGACTCTCTGAGTGCAGTGGAGACCCTGCAGCAGTTCCTCGGCACGTCCACACTCGTTTTTAAAATGCAGACACTCACATCTCAATTGCTGTCGCGGGGATACCAGTTAGTGTTTACATGGATCCCAGGCCATACGGGCATTCCGGGTAACGAAGCTGCGGATGCGGCAGCTAAATCTGCATGCCGTCTGCCGCAGTCTTCTACCGACACTATACCTTATAAGGATGCTCAGCGGTACTTCCGTCGCCAGCTTCTATCGGTTTGGCAGCAGTCTTGGGAAGCGTTGGCTGGCACACAGCTGCGGATAATTAAAGACAGCGTGCAACCCTGGCTGACCTACAGGGATTCCAGGCGGGCTGAAGTTATTCTTACCCGCCTGAGGATAGGTTACACACGAGCCATTCACGGCCATCTTCTGCGTGGTGACCCGGCACCTGTCTGTCCGACATGCGATGTTCGCCTCACCGTCCCACACGTGCTCTTGGATTGTTCAAGACACGCTCATGCGCGCCAGTCAACTGGTCTGGGATCTACAGTAGGCTCAATTTTGGGTGACAACCCAGTGTCTGTGGCCAAAACTCTGCGGTTCCTTGCCCAGATTGGTTTTGCTACACAAGTGTAACACATTTTTAATTCTTTTCTGAGGTTTTAACCGTTTTTAACTCGGATACATTTTACCTTTTAATGTTTTAACAATTTTGTATTTTAGTTTTTTAGCTTTCATCTTTTACCTCTTTTTAGTACGTTGCTCTTCAGGGTTTTATTTTATCGTGTTAATTTGTAGGCTGATGTTTTTAGCTGTTAACGCTTTTTAGTTGCCATTTTAGGGTTGTACTTTTAGCCTGAAAAGTTTGTGAGTGTTTTTAGATTTTAAATTTTGACCTAGGGCCCAAATGCCCTAGCTGTCGACGTGCCCTTAAACCCCACCCACTCACTCACTCACTCACTCACACACTCACTCACTCACTCACTCACTCACTCACTCACTCACTCACTCACTCACTCACTCACTCACTCACTCACTCACTCACTCACTCACTCACTCACAAGTTGTTGCTTGAACGTTTTAAAAACCTTAGAGTAGATCTGTAATTCAGTGTAGAATTTATCGCAGCAAGTGTTAATTGTGCTACTCTGATGGTTAACACGTGCTTTACCTTTGATCATTAGAAATCTCTCAGGTAACACACCACATGCATTGTATGTTCTCAGAAATCGCTCATGTTTCACGTTACACCAATGAGCGTGTCACTTCAGCCAATGAAATAAAAGAAATCACAAATAAGTGTCTGCTTAATTCCACGTGCAGCAAAACACAGGGTTGCAACATCTCCACTGTTTTCTTTCTTAATCTATTAGTTTTCTCGCAACATTGATCTAAGAAGTGGAGTGCAAACGCATACTTGGAGAAAGCATGGGAACGTTGTTTTTTGCGACACTGAATACCTTCATTTTCTCACCCGGCTTTGACACGCCGCATGTTAACCACTAGAGTAACACAATAATACGTTTTCCACACTTATTGTTTTACTTCTTTACAGCTACCCGTACCATGGAAGGCTATTGTTACATCAGTACCCCTCTGGGCAGTTTGTATTGCCAATTCTGGAACGGTATGGACATTTTTGATGTGTCTTACATACAGTCCAGCCTACTTTAAAAATGTATATGGATTGAGCATACGGTTGGTGAGTATGAACTCTCTCTTCATTTATATCTATTTTAGCACACACGCCTGACCTGACATATCTTTCAGACGTGATATAGCTTGCTCATATGTTGTCCTGAGTATTGATCTTATTATCTCTAGGGTGTTTTAATTAGGACACTGTATTGTTTAAATGATACGTTCCCATTCTATATAGTAATTGTATTTTATTGTTGGTCCTTTGTAATTTAAATTAAATTAGCACCTGTCGATGTCAATAATTTGCTCACCAGTCTGGTCATTTTTTCACCTGATTAGTTAATTATTCTACAGTTGTAAAGTTTTTCTAAATTCCAATTACTATAAATGAACATTTATTTACGGCTCGGCCGCTCGCTGTCATCTGATGGTATTGATGGAGGCTGCATCCATCATAACAATGAGCTTCGAGGACAAACTCCTGGAAGGGCCCAAAACCATTTGACTGCTCTCTGTATTCCTCCATGGAGAAGTACTTGCGTGTAGTTCACCTGACATTTCGTTACGTCAGCGGAGCTATTTCATTTTACTCTATTGACAAAGGCTTGACAAAAGTAGCTGTCAGTCAGTCTCGATCACCCATGTATGGGACATATATTATGGAGGGTAACTTAGTAAATCCGGTCTAAGAGAGCTAGTAAGGTCAATACTGCTAATGTAAAAACAAAGCAGTAACATTACAAAATGGATCTATTTAGTTTTCTTCCTCAGGGAGCTTCGGTCAGGAACCAATCAGAGCGTTCTCTGTGGTCATGTGTTTACAGCCGCTATGAGCATTTATGTACTTTTAGTAGCTTTCTTATTTCGGCAGCACTATAGAACTACTGGCTAAGACGTTTTCGCTGAGTGCAAGACATCTAAAGTTTCAAATGTATACCCTACTTCTGCGACATTCCAATTTTTACTTCAGACTTTAAACTGTGTCTTAAAATTTGACTTTACCTATTTTACATATTCCTTTACTATGTTACTTTATGTATCATGTACTGTAAAACCAATATTTGATTCCTCATGTTCCACTTTTAGTTTCATTGATTTGATAATGTTTATTAATAAACATATATTATCATAAATTATCATCGTCATTATTATTATCATTCCGTTATTATTAGTATTAGGGCTTGTGGTGGATATGGAGGATTCAATTATGTAACAGAAAGACTTGGGAGTTCTATTTCCCTATTTCTACACCCTTGCAACAAATGAATGCTCTTTCGAAACTGTTACTGTATGGGAAAGATATTTACCTCAAGAACAATATTGTATGTACATGATCTACTTTAAGCATTTGAGGAAGAACAGCAACTACAATCTACCTTTGGCTTAGAAGTTACAATTAAAAAGCGAACGCTTATACAAGGGTCATTCCATAAGTCTTGACAACGATGTCATATCTTTTGACATCACCGTACTGCCTGTATATGCATATGAAACCCCGCGCAAACCGTACCGAATTCAACTGACACGACTACTGTGAGGGGGGGGGGGGGGTATTTTGAAGGCCATTTGGTGTGTTGAAACGGTGTCATGGATGTTAATTGATATTCGTTCCATTTATACTCGTGCACAATAAATTTACACAGAATTCCATTGCGTGTTTTACAGTTCAACCTGTGCCATTAACTCCTGTCCTCTATCCCTATTTTCTGTTGGCATTGGGAACCACACTGCTTTCACTGTGCAATGCCCTCACCTGTTGTTGCGTTATGGAACTTTATCTCATAGTTGCCAGGACTTATGGAATGACTATCGTATTTTAACGCAATATATAGTTCAAAATTATACTCAATAATTGTAACTTAACATGTTTTTCGCATTATTTGTCTCCCAGAATGGGTTGGTGTCTGGTCTTCCAAACATCACTCGTTTTATTGTTGCCTTGTGTTTTTCCTGGTTCGCGGAGAGACTTCTACACGCAAATTCACCCTGGTCTGTAACCTTGGTGAGGAAACTGGCAACGGGCATAGGTGAGTGTGGATATTCTCACATTGTTTCCACTCTAATTTGTAATCTTGGTGAGGAATTGGCTACAGGCTTTGGTAAGTATGGATAATCTGACATCTTAAGCACCCTGATCTGTAAATCCGGAGAGTGGCCGATCACGAATGTAAATAAGTTTGGAAGTTGTCATATTTATTCTTCCTTGGGTAACTGATGTGTAAGTAAGTTTTGACATTCTCAGAATTATTCTTCCCGTGCATAACACGACAATCGCAAGCAAGTTCAAGAGAACAACAGCAATCAGTGTCTGTGACGTCAGCAATCTGAAGCTGGCTCAGTTCGCTTTATGCTGCAAGGATCCGAAATTTGCCCAGCTTCTTAAGCATAGCACTGGGCTATTGTGTCTGTGCTCCGTGGTTGCTCTCGTGAACAATGCTGAAAACCATAGCAGAAGTTATGTCTCTCTGTTACAAGATATTGCTATGGATTTTACAAACGCTCCATTATTTACTTATTAAATTCTTTTAAAATGATGTATAAACTAACCGTTCAGGCATCAATCACCTCCTAATTAAACAAATCCGGTTTCCAAATTAAATGATGCTTTTCCTAAACCGACGACTGCTTTAGTATAAGCAAGCAGATACGGACCATTTTAAGAGGAGGCAGGATTGAAGTTTCTGAATTAAAAAAAAACCTTGAATCAGACTTTTCGAACAAAATGCCATTATCCATTTTTGTTTGTAATGCTTCTATGAAGCACATATTAGAAGGAATTTAATGACTTCCCTTCCACCCTGTATAATGAAGAACAATAGAAATACAACACTCTCCGGGATAAAGCTATAACTTATTATCGGTGCCAAACAAGAAAGTTATTGACAGTTGGCGGTGCACGAGAGGCGACGTTGCCGCTTATCGCACCACGTGGAGAGCGCGTTAGCATTATGTGTAACAAGACGGTTGGATTGCGTTTGGAATGTAGAGCAAGTACAATTTATATTCGTATTCGAAAACAATAATAAAATAGTTCATTTACACGCAATATGGAAGTATTATAACACTGTAAGGATTAATGTTAACAAAAGAAACGTACCTGTGGAATATTATAATGGGAAATGCCGCTGATATCCGAATCGCTTGCACTATTGCTGTTTTTGCTTGAATTACCCTCGGAAATGACAAACTGTTCTATCCTTGCTTCTAAGACTCCATTTTCCCATGTTACAGTTATTACGCCCTTTGTATCGGCAACCACATGTTCACAGTTTTCAGCTTTTTATTGATGTAGCTTTATTACACACGACACAGTGAAATCTTTGTTTCGCACAGCGTAACCCTTTACTTCCGCCCAAATTAATTAAATCGGAGTACACCAGGAAAGGGCGATAGCAAACAATTTTGCGACCATGTTCTTCAGCAACACCATCAACTGCATAACCCTTTAATTGGGATATGTACCTTACCAAGTACAATTTCAGTCACTTCCCGAGTACGTGAAGTTTTTCCTTTGGCTACCTGTCTTTGTCAATATTTTTGGACGTAATTATTCATTAAAAGAGTGAGACAGTTGTAAATGCTCACAACATATGCACAGATATACAGATTCAGACACATGTAAATACAAGGCAAATAACCACAATAAATAGAATGCATCAAACGAACTTGTCAGCACACAGGGATTCTCTGATACAAACATTGCAGGGAGACATTGTATATATTGCAGGAAAAACAAGATAAGACGCACAGTTTATTTTACTGCTAGATTGCAGGTCAGGCACATGCTGATCACATGTTAAATATCCACAACACTGGTTTAGCGTTGCTATGGAAACATCTTAGCTCTAATTGGTTCCTCTTTTCGTTGCTATGACGATCGCCATGACGCATCCATCCCCTCCTGTTCATTTAGACCTTTTCACCACGTGGGTAGCAACTGTCAATCCCCTTCTTATTTGGCGCCGAGTATAATAAGCACATCAATCGAAAAGAGAAAACGAAATGATGAAAACAATAATGGCGCCAATCCACTGTTTATATGTCTGAGATTAGACTTATAGTTTAAAGAGTCCATTGACGATCCAAAACATCGGTCTTGCAAATCACTTCAGACGCAACGAACACTTTAGCGTTATCGAAACCTATAAATCCGTTCTTGCAACCCATCATAAGTATGGCTATTGGTGTTTTATATTTATATCGGCGTGTTATTTAAGATTAATGCTTAAAATTGAAATACTTTGGATATAAATTAGAATTCCTGTTCACATTGGAAAAATTCAGTTTATTTCATTATTCACTGCTCGCTTTCTAAAAGAAATATTGTTTTAAAACATCTTGTCCCAAATGATAACCAAAAGAAAAAATTAAATATTAATTGATTCTAAGCAAACCTAGGAAAGCTCTTCCGTCTTTTAAGAGTTAAGTTAAGGATTTGAACTAAGGAAGCATAAATTTACATACTCATAAAATTCCACCTTTAGTTTCCAACTGATGAAGCAGCATCAGTTTGCCTATTTATGGATTTTTGTTTGTGTCCTAAGACAGTTTGCAAGGAATTTATGGGATATAAACATACTTTAATTCTAAACATATTTCTAACAACTGTAAGGTAAGTGAACAATGTATTGTAATCAACCATTATTATAATAACTTTCCTGCTAAAGCTTCTGTTTTGCATTGCCCTTTTTGCGCATGTAGATCGTATGCTGTAATTCTTTATAGAATAATTAATGCATAAGGAGTCAGAAATAATGATTGAAGCTGTTGCCAATAAAGTATATCTCAGATTTTGTGCCAACTATTAGCTCCTTTAGCCCGTAGGCTGCTTCCTATCTACTCTTGCACATTTTATTATTTGTGGAAAATGAAAGTACTCTGTCTGTCTGTCTGCGTGTCGACAGCGACGCTGATGCCTGCAGCGTTGTGCTTGCTGATAACGAACGTCGGCTGTGATCCAGTGACAGAAGTGGCACTCTTCATCCTCATCTCAGGCACCGGAGGCTGTGCCTCATCAGGACCACTGGCAAACAGCGTGGATCTGGCTCCCAACTTCGCTGGTATGTTGCAAATGAAGTCACGTGCCTTTAGCTTGTAGCAGTAATGAAAGAGTGGACCTAGTAGCAGAGGAGCACCCATGGGGACAAAAGCTTCATATCAACTTATCAATTGCACTTCGTCTGTTAACTGCAGTGATTCCATGCATCTGTCTCTTGTATAACTGTTTATGTCCCATTATAAGTAATTGTGTAAATTTGTTGTTGAGAATTAAGGGACACTGGGAGTGAAATTTTGGTCTAAATTGTCAAAAAGTCGAAAATTGTTTTTTTACCTTAAAATGTTCCTGGAACACCTGTGCATTTGGATCAGCTAACATTTCTCATATCCCCCACTCCATGTGGTCATTACGGCCCAATGCCCTTCCCTTAACGTACACAGGATGCTCCTATATAAAAGCCTGTTTTTCTCAAAACTACATTTCTGCACATTCCAAAAGACGGTCGCGCCTGAGTTTTGCTTCAAATTCAATGAAAATTTCCTAAAGTATTCATAAATAGCAGATAAACAAAACTATGATTCAATATTGATGTTATCATTAACATGAATCCCAAAAACACTTTTTTGTATGAAAAAAAATCAGTAATTTTTAAGATTAAATTTTCTTTGTTATTAAAAAAATATGTACAGCATAATCAGCAAACGTATTTGAAATATCTCTCCATACAATTGTTACCCATGTTTTAGAGTATCAGTTCTGCCAATATAAATGAATTTTGAAAAGTCAATAGACGCGAGCTCTATTTTGAAAATGTGCCTATTAAATTCATAAAATAATGTATATATCCTAAACGAATTATCCAATTTTAATGAAATTTGGTGTACCCCCTATTCTCATATAAATACAAAGACAGTAAAAATTTCACAAAAATCTATCAAAAAATGTGGAACTTTCAAATTTCACTCCCAGTGTCTCTTAAATTAACTCAATCCCTGTGCTTCTTTGAAGTAAGCAATAACAGATAAACGTGCTTATTGCAATAAATATAAAGTTCTGTTCCGAAGCGCGGGGGGGGGGGGGATAGTAGGGTAACACGCCTTTCCAAACAGCATTGGTGTGAGTTACCTGACTGAAATTTGTTCTGTGCTTTTCCCTTATCCTAAGTCATATGCTACCGGTTTTATCTGAGCGTCACCCAATTCACTCACTGCCTCCGAGTAAATGCATTGTGTGCTAAAGTATTAAAAAATAAAACCTGATATGTTGCAATCGCAACAGGGTTGCCAACCCGTACGATAATTATGGGGGCATCCGATATTTTCCATGTTTGTACGATGGTTGTCAACCCGTACGATAATTATGGGGGCATCCGATAATTTCAATGTTTGTACGATGGTTGTCAACCCGTACGATAATTATGGGGGCATCCGATAATTTCAATGTTTGTACGATGGTTGTCAACCCGTACGATAATTATGGGGGCATCCGATAATTTCAATGTTTGTACGATGGTTGTCAACCCGTACGATAATTATGGGGGCATCCGATAATTTCAATGTTAGTACGATGGTTGTCAACCCGTACGATAATTATGGGGGCATCCGATAATTTCAATGTTAGTACGATGGTTGTCAACCCGTACGATAATTATGGGGGCATCCGATAATTTCAATGTTAGTACGATGGTTGTCAACCCGTACGATAATTATGGGGGCATCCGATAATTTCAATGTTTGTACGATGGTTGTCAACCCGTACGATAATTATGGGGGCATCCGATAATTTCAATGTTAGTACGATGGTTGTCAACCCGTACGATAATTATGGGGGCATCCGATAATTTCAATGTTAGTACGATGGTTGTCAACCCGTACGATAATTATGGGGGCATCCGATAATTTCAATGTTTGTACGATGGTTGTCAACCCGTACGATAATTATGGGGGCATCCGATAATTTCAATGTTAGTACGATGGTTGTCAACCCGTACGATAATTATGGGGGCATCCGATAATTTCAATGTTAGTACGATGGTTGTCAACCCGTACGATAATTATGGGGGCATCCGATAATTTCAATGTTTGTACGATGGTTGTCAACCCGTACGATAATTATGGGGGCATCCGATATTTTCAATGTTTGTACGATGGTTGTCAACCCGTACGATAATTATGGGGGCATCCGATAATTTCAATGTTTGTACGATGGTTGTCAACCCGTACGATAATTATGGGGGCATCCGATATTTTCCATGTTTGTACGATGGTTGTCAACCCGTACGATAATTATGGGGGCATCCGATATTTTCCATGTTTGTACGATGGTTGTCAACCCGTACGATAATTATGGGGGCATCCGATATTTTCCATGTTTGTACGATGGTTGTCAACCCGTACGATAATTATGGGGGCATCCGATATTTTCCATGTTTGTACGATGGTTGTCAACCCGTACGATAATTATGGGGGCATCCGATAATTTCAATGTTTGTACGATGGTTGTCAACCCGTACGATAATTATGGGGGCATCCGATAATTTCAATGTTTGTACGATGGTTGTCAACCCGTACGATAATTATGGGGGCATCCGATATTTTCCATGTTTGTACGATGGTTGTCAACCCGTACGATAATTATGGGGGCATCCGATATTTTCCATGTTTGTACGATGGTTGTCAACCCGTACGATAATTATGGGGGCATCCGATAATTTCAATGTTTGTACGATGGTTGTCAACCCGTACGATAACTATGGGGGCATACGTAATTTTCCATGTTTGTACGATGGTTGTCAACCCGTACGATAACTATGGGGGCATCCGATAATTTCAATGTTAGTACGATGGTTGTCAACCCGTACGATAACTATGGGGGCATACGTAATTTTCCATGTTTGTACGATGGTTGTCAACCCGTACGATAATTATGGGGCATACGATAATTTCAATGTTTGTACGATGGTTGTCAACCCGTACGATAATTATGGGGCATACGATAATTTCAATGTTTGTACGATGGTTGTCAACCCGTACGATAATTATGGGGGCATACGATAGTTTCAATGTTTGTACGATGGTTGTCAACCCGTACGATAATTATGGGGGCATACGATAGTTTCAATGTTTGTACGATGGTTGTCAACCCGTACGATAATTATGGGGGCATACGATAGTTTCAATGTTTGTACGATGGTTGTCAACCCGTACGATAATTATGGGGCATACGATAATTTCAATGTTTGTACGATGGTTGTCAACCCGTACGATAATTATGGGGCATACGATAATTTCAATGTTTGTACGATGGTTGTCAACCCGTACGATAACTATGGGGCATACGTAATTTTCCATGTTTGTACGATGGTTGTCAACCCGTACGATAATTATGGGGCATACGATAATTTCAATGTTTGTACGATGGTTGTCAACCCGTACGATAACTATGGGGCATACGTAATTTTCCATGTTTGTACGATGGTTGTCAACCCGTACGATAATTATGGGGCATACGTAATTTTCCATGTTTGTACGATGGTTGTCAACCCGTACGATAACTATGGGGCATACGTAATTTTCCATGTTTGTACGATGGTTGTCAACCCGTACGATAACTATGGGGGCATACGTAATTTTCCATGTTTGTACGATGGTTGTCAACCCGTACGATAATTATGGGGCATACGATAATTTCAATGTTTGTACGATGGTTGTCAACCCGTACGATAATTATGGGGCATACGATAATTTCAATGTATGTACGATGGTTGTCAACCCGTACGATAATTATGGGGGCATACGATAATTTCAATGTTTGTACGATGGTTGTCAACCCGTACGATAATTATGGGGGCATACGATAATTTCAATGTATGTACGATGGTTGTCAACCCGTACGATAATTATGGGGCATACGATAATTTCAATGTTTGTACGATGGTTGTCAACCCTACGATAATTATGGGGGCATACGATAATTTCAATGTTTGTACGATTGTTGTCAACCCGTACGATAATTATGGGGTTGTACGATAATTTCAATGTATGATAGTTCGATATCGGCGAAATATCATTTTCACTGATTTGTCACTCCAGCGAAGTGAAACTAATTACAAATAACACCACTTTCGTCCTCCTTGTCTGTCTCCACCCCATAGCTACTAAGCCTTCTACCCTTTATCCTCTTATTGCCAGTGTGCCCAGATCTGGTAATCTCAATGAAGAAGGCGCTGTTGAGAAAATTGATGATCAATACAGAAAACTCGGAATACGTGCTATTCCGTGTGAAATAAAGAACATGCCTGAACCTGATAGTTTCTGGAGTGCTGTTAAACACATGTCACCTTGGTGGAAATACTCATTTCAAGGAACTAGTGGCCTTTGCATTATCAGTGGTTTCCTTGCCCCACAGAAGCACTTCTTGTGAAAGAGTTTTTTTCTAAACTAGGTTTAATAAAAACCAAACTTAGAAACAGATTGACACTGGATACGGTAAATGAACTCATTTTGCCGTCCCAACTTATGAAAGAACGTGGTAGATCTTAAACTCTGCAGGTCACCGAGAAGATGTTAAGGTTTACCTCAACAACAAATTTGTGCAATGCTGCAACGGTAGAGGAAGCTGAACTTTCAGATGAATAGTGCGAGAAACATAAGTGCTGAAGTTGTAATATTTGTTGAGGTCATCAACCTTGTAAGTGGATATAATAAACATCATTACTCTTATGTTTTCATAAGTATTATACTGATATTTTTATTGTTGTAGCGTTTGCTTTATGATGTACGATAATTTTCAATCCAAATCTAAAATTTTGAGTGGCTGGCACGATAATTTTACTTTTAAATGTTGGCAACCCTGAATCGCACTATTCTTTTTTGTCAGATATTTTCGAGGCTATTTCACAAGTTATGCATAAAAATATTGTTTTCTGTCTAGATTCTGTTACGCATAGCAAATGTTACCGGAAGTGGTTTCAATACACATCCTGATTCGGCTACGCAGTAACAATCTAAGAAGAGAGTCCTGTTTAATAAGAGGTCGCTATTTCTCTATTTTTGCTGAGTCTATTGGAAAACTCAAATGAACAACGCGAAATGTCTGGGAGTTTAAGGCTACAAAAATACATTATTTGATAACAGCCTCATACTTTAAAAAGTTTTAATTTCTTTTTCTTGCTGAATCTGTGTATCCAGCTTGAATACAGTTAAACCGGAAAAAAATGGGATTTTGTTGCTTAAAATTAGAATACTCAACATACCCAGTTATTTTGCCATGGCAGTATAAAATGCCATATTCTAATAAACATTTTTAAATAAAATAAGCTACAATTTTTCGATGCCAAGTCAGTGTCCACCTTCTGCAGGTACGTGTTTGGCGTACGCGGGGTCCCGAGGCCCTAACCCCCGCTTAATCCCTTCCGCCTCCATTAACTGCCCCAGGTCCATTTACTGCTAAAAACTTTCTTCCTCCTCTAGGGATTATTACGATTACTAGTTTGTAGGATCTTCCCTTATTAACTTCTGTCTCACGAGCAGCCATAGTTGCTATGTGGGTGATTCTTTCTCGCGGTCGCAGCGTAGCTTCAGGTAGCCAGTGTGCACATCTCCAGTGTGGACGGTCTCTCAAACATGGGCATAGGCACCTGATCAACGAGTGTGTAACTCCAAAGCAGGATGGCTAAGAGTACTCCTTACGTGCGCCTTACAGGCGTGTTACTAGGATATACAGTGTGGAAGTCATTACACTAATTTAAACCAGTGATAGATCTATGTGGAACACATTTTGTATCTTACGCTTTTGTCTGTGACCATTTCTTACGGAGATATTTTAGTTTTGTTGAAAACAAGCTGGCAACACTGCAGGTTTCACTTTCACTAGGTCAGTACATAAACAAAGACGCGTCACGGAGCCGCGCGGCTCATGAGTGTAAACATAAAGACATACCATGCCGTGTCTGCTACGTCGTAATAAATAAGTACATCTGAATTCTCCAGTAACGCATACTGTAACCTAAACTCACAATCTAAGGATATTGTTTATCGTTTCCTTCAACATCAAACCTATATCGTTTCGTAGCTGATACTGCTATAATTTAATAAACCCAACCATTTCTCTGACTTATAAACACAAAGGTACATTTGTAGGCTCTTACAAAGTGAACCAAGTGATATTTTTAAGGTGACAGCAAAAGAATAAGCAATGAACCAAATGGTTCACCCACTTCACAGGTATTGTTCAAAATGTCCACCATTTGCGCACCTGCAAGTTTCACACGTTTTTAACCAATCACGTCACGCTCTAACAGATTAGGGTTTAAGGGCCCGTCGACAGCTAGGTCATTAGAGACGCTCTGACAGAGATACCCTCATTGTTGCGTATGCATTCTCCCTCTCTTTTCTTTTAATGGAATCATTAATGTTTATTAACAACCTTTTAACACAGTTTAGGTAGGAGAAAAAAGGAATGGACTGTTACAACAATAATAAGTACAATATTACAAGACATAGTACAAAATAATGAACAGAATACACCATCTTGAATATTACAAAACATAAAATGCACTTGTCTGTAATAAATAACATCTGCTCAGTCAGGTGACTACAGTTCTTGCATGTCAAATGTCAAAAACTGCATCTGTTAACGAAATGCAGAATGTTATCAGTTGTACTGATATTTAATACTGCTAATTACAGATAAGGAGAATATCAACTGATTATTTCCACATCCTTCAATTCAAGAACAATATTTTCACAATTGCTACTTATTTTGCAAATTAACAGAAGGCAAATAATATAGTGCAAAAGCACAAATAATTAACCTCTAATTTTTAACTTATCTTCTGTTTTGGGCTACTATTGCTCACTGTAATATTTACATTTATGTACCCGTTTAAACAAATAAATTAAACCACAAGTTTTGGTTTAGTTAGCTTTGACTTGTGGAAGACTAGGATTCATATTAAACAGAACATCAAGTATATTCTACACTAAAGAACAGAACTAAAACACAAACTCTATACTAATGTTATTTTATATCACAGGCTTTTAAGGCACAACTTGTAATCATCAAAATTGATAATACTTTACAGGTCACAAGAACGATGATTTCTCAATTATAAACAATTAGTCCAATTCTATCTTGCTATTTTTCCCCCTGTTCTTTTAATCAGAATGATAGATGTCTTTTATGTGTGCATTTCCGAACTTTCCTACTGCTTAGAACGATGGGACTAGTTTGGCGGCGCCGTGGCCGAGCGGTTAGCGCGCTCGCCTACCACCTAGGCGGCCCGGGTTCGATCCCAGGGATCCGCATGTGGTATTCGTGGTGGACGAAGCGGCGTCAGGGCGGGTTTTCTCCGGGTGCTCCGGTTTCCCCCGCCATCTCATTCCACCGCTGCTCCATCTTCATTCCACGTATCATCAGTGTCACCGCCTGGGGTGCCGTAGTAGTAAAAGCGGGCGTTAAACACAACAACAACAACAACAACAACACACGATGGGACTAGTTTGCAAACTGTCAGCTGTAACATATCCATGGTCTGGCGCCTCCGTGTCCTTCCTTTTCAGTTTGTTTCTTGTCTGTCCTCCAAATTTGCTTATAAGAGCATTGCCACAAGGTTGTAAGTCTTTGTACTGGTAATAGGTACCATTCTGTAGTTCCTCAGTCCACTCTGGGTAAAGGTTGCAGCAATGCAAGATGTAGCCACCAGTGGCTTCAATGGTAACAACAGCACCTCTTGTAAAGAGACATATATACTCCATCCAGCCTTAGATCCGCCCCTTGTATCACTCCGCGATAACCTGATGTTATCACCTGCGACTAACACAAAACAAACACCACGTGCACTCATACCTCGTATTTATGTTGCAACAGAACGATATTTACTCAGGAATTTTAGAAACATCCCATTACATTTACGTAGTCTTTACCAGGGTTGTCGTGCATCTTGAAAACTCACAGATAATCGCCGATATTTAAGGTACTATATTTTATGGTGTGCTTTGGTTCCGGCGTATTGCGAGTTCGTTGTTGATGGCTTGTGTTTACATCAAGGGTGGATCTAACGGTGGAGCGATTATAGGAAGTCACGAACTGACTGCTGGGCTGCGTCCTTGAGTTGCTGATATCTTGCACACTGTGAACAACAGTCCATATCAGATGGTGACGTAGCAAATGCTACAAAATATGCCACAAAATGAGCAGCAGTTGGAATCACCAAGCTCCACTTCATGAAGTTCAGTAGCATGTATTCCAACATGATAAAGTCTGTTGTTGCATAATGGTTACCAACACGAGCATTGAATTCTGAAATCTTTGGCACATTCAGATCTTGTTCTTCAAATTTTGCTGCAAGCGAAAGGCACACAAGTGTCACTAGATGAAGACTTTCTTGAATAATGCCATTGTTATCCATGAACATGTGCAGCAAATATACAGCAAGTTGAACTGTAGTGTTGCTCAAGTTGATCTCTTCCGAATTGCCTGTAAGCCAGCTTACTGGGAAATGCCGATAGTTAAACTATGGCGACTGCTGCTGAAATGGCATCCTCTGGTTCTCCTTCTCTCTAAGAGCCTCATAAATTTCTTCTGCATATTCAGTATACCACCATTTGCCGAGGATTGCCATTCTTAGGCATCCCTCTCACTTGATCTCTGTGAGTGTGTTCAAGCGGTGATAAAAACCTCTTTGATTTGGCTTTCACATAAAGCTGAAGGAGCTTTCTTTCCTTCTTTCTTTCATATATTTTGAATCGGACCAGTTCGTTACCAGTACTCGAATACTTTATCTAAATAAATGTAAAATTTGCTTTCTTAAGCTCCAACCAGCATAGCAAAATAACTTGTCAAGTACATCTTTCTTCTCCGAAAACTTTTATTTAATAATCTGCACATGTTGGTAACTGAATAACCACCTGTGATAACATGCCGGCACCTCTTTTCTGCAGAAATAGAATTATTTAAATACGTTAGTTCACAAGGTATAGAGCATCGTTATATCATTACATTAATTTAAACCAATGGTAGATCTCGGTATCTAGAGCACATTTTGTATCTTACGTTTTCGTCTGTGACCATTTCTTACGGAGATATTTTAGTTTCATTGAAAACAAGCTGGCAACACTGCAGGTTTCACTTTCACTAGGTCAGTACATAAACAAACACGCGTCACGGAGCCACGCGGCTCATGAGTGTAAACATAAAGACATACCATGTCTGCTACGTCGTAATAAATAAGTGCATCTGAATTCTCCAGTAACGCATACTGTAACCTAAACTCACAATCTAAGGATATTGTTTATCATTTCCTTCAACATCAAACTTATATCGTTTCGTAGCTGATGCTGCTATAATTTAATAAACCAAACCATTTCTCTGACTTATAAACACAAAGGTACATTTGTAGGCCCTTACAAAGTGTACCAAATGATATTTTTAAGGTGAGGGCAAAAGAATAAGCAATGAACCAAATGGTTCATCCACTTCACAGGTACTGTTCAAAATGTCCACCATTTGCGCACCTGCAGGTTTCACACCTTTTTAACCAATCACGTCACGCTCTAACAGAGACACACTCATTTTTGCGTATTTGTTCCGCAGCCAGATAAATGCACTCTCTCTCTCTCTCTTTTTAAGGGAATCATCAATGTTTATTAACAACTTTTTAACACAATTTAGGTAGGAGAAAAAAGGAATGGACTGTTACAAAAATAATAAGTACAATATTACAAGACATAGTAGAAAATAATGAACACAATACACAATCTTGAATATTACAAAACATAAAATGCACTTGTTTGTAATAAATAACATCTGCTCAGTCAGGTGACTACAGTTCTTGCATGTCAAATGTCAAAAACTGCATCTGTTAAGGAAATGCAGAATGTTATCAGTTGTACTGATATCTAATACTGCTAATTACTGATAAGCAGAATTTCAACTGATTGTTTCCACATGCTTCAACTCAAGAACAATATTTTCACACTTGCTACTTATTTTGCAAATAAACAGAAGGCAAATAGTATAGTGCAAAATCATAAATAATTAACCCTTCCCGAGCGGACGTGTTTTAAGGCTCTGAGCGGAAGGCAACTTTGCTAAAATATGAAACTCTATTAAATACAGTTAACACTGTGTAAATATGCAGAAATGTACTAAACATATGATATACCTTGGTTTTTGATGAATTGAAGCATTATTGTCCTCCAGGAGTGAAGTTTTGTTGATCCGCGCAAAAATGGCATAAGTAGCACTTCTCCATTTTGTACAGCGTAGTTGGTGCATATGTAATAGAGTGAGTGAGTGTTGGGTTTAAGGGCCCGTCGACAACTTGGTCATTAGGGCCCATATGTAATAGGTATTCACAAATAAACCAGCAGTGCTTCAGGAACTAAATAGTGTCATATTCTGATGTTTAATACTTCCATTGTAATAATAACGGTAATGATGATAATAAATGATAAACGTTTTGATAGAAATGCGCAGTTACACCTAGCTAGGGCAGGGTATCTCAAATGTGTATATGATCTTCATAGCGACTTGTTTATATCAGTACTATTTACACAGGGAAATATATGAATAATAGATAATGTTCAAGGAAGTGCGAACTTTCATTTAGAAATGTTCTTCTGTGTAATATATTTTATAACACACATCTGGATGAAGAGGCGGCTTGGAAGTGCAGGTTTCGCAAAAGTAGATTGTTTTTTTGGTTTGTTTTTTCGCCCTACATACCACACAAGGATTTGCCCAACTTCCTTGTTCTCTTCTCCCGATGAAGTGTGGAAATCAATTTGGACTTTGTAATGTTGGGCCCTGAGTAATGTGACCCTTACTTGATGTAGCATGGGTTCGTTGTGCTCCCATGCGCTCTGCTGAAGGAGATCTGACCATATTTGCCCAACTTCCTTGTTCTCTTCTCCCGATGAAGTGTGGAAATCCATTTGGACTTTGTAATGTTGGGCCCTGAGTAATGTGACCCTTACTTGATGTAGAATGGGTTCGTTGTGCTCCCATGCGCTCTGCTGAAGGAGATCTGACCATATTTGCCCAACTTCCTTGTTCTCTTCTCCCGATGAAGTGTGGAAATCCATTTGGACTTTGTAATGTTGGGCCCTGAGTAATGTGACCCTTACTTGATGTAGCATGGGTTCGTTGTGCTCCCATGCGCTCTGCTGAAGGAGATCTGACCATATTTGCCCAACTTCCTTGTTCTCTTCTCCCGATGAAGTGTGGAAATCCATTTGGACTTTGTAATGTTGGGCCCTGAGTAATGTGACCCTTACTTGATGTAGCATGGGTTCGTTGTGCTCCCATGCGGTCTGCTGAAGGAGATCTGACCATATTTGCCCAACTTCCTTGTTCTCTTCTCCCGATGAAGTGTGGAAATCCATTTGGACTTTGTAATGTTGGGCCCTGAGTAATGTGACCCTTACTTGATGTAGCATGGGTTCGTTGTGCTCCCATGCGCTCTGCTGAAGGAGATCTGACCATATTTGCCCAACTTCCTTGTTCTCTTCTCCCGATGAAGTGTGGAAATCCATTTGGACTTTGTAATGTTGGGCCCTGAGTAATGTGACCCTTACTTGATGTAGCATGGGTTCGTTGTGCTCCCATGCGGTCTGCTGAAGGAGATCTGACCATATTTGCCCAACTTCCTTGTTCTCTTCTCCCGATGAAGTGTGGAAATCCATTTGGACTTTGTAATGTTGGGCCCTGAGTAATGTGACCCTTACTTGATGTAGCATGGGTTCGTTGTGCTCCCATGCGCTCTGCTGAAGGAGATCTGACCATATTTGCCCAACTTCCTTGTTCTCTTCTCCCGATGAAGTGTGGAAATCCATTTGGACTTTGTAATGTTGGGCCCTGAGTAATATGACCCTTACTTGATGTAGCATGGGTTCGTTGTGCTCCCATGCGCTCTGCTGAAGGAGATCTGACCATATTTGCCCAACTTCCTTGTTCTCTTCTCCCGATGAAGTGTGGAAATCCATTTAGTCTTTGTAATGTTGGGCCCTGAGTAATATGACCCTTACTTGATGTAGCATGGGTTCGATGTGCTCCCATGCGCTCTGCTACCAGCTCGGTTTTGAATTGAGCTGATGATACAGTGGAGTTTTACAGTACGTAGTTGGAGTGATAAGATGAACTTATAAGTCACGTGACATTAACTGCCCAGTACTGTGTAACTCCTCACCAAGACACTCTCAGTTCCTTACTCAGATTCTATCACATTAACAAGTTCTTAGTCATATGTTTGCTCATTTCTTCTCTGAAAAGTTATGTTAATTGTTTGCTTATTTTTTACCAATGTTCTGCCACGCCAGAAATTTTCAGTAAAATGTTTGCCCAATGCGTGTTATTGTGCCAAAAGTTGAGTTAAAAGTTAGCTCTATTCTACTCTGAGTCACAGAAAAATGTCTCCGTCACACAACAAATATCTCATTTTAAAAATAGATTCGAATATTTGCTGCGTGTTTTGGCGTTAGAAGTACAATTTGAAAACCTTGTGACTGAATTTGGTTTATGTTAAAATACTTCATTTTAAAGTTGCGCATTTCCTCTCTGAGTTACACTTTGTTAAAGTAAATCTAGGAACTTGCTCGCCAAAACTGTGTTCCAAGAGGTTTCTGGAATAAATAAGGTTCATGGTATTGATGATCATTTGTTGTTAATTTCAAATTTTACTAATAATAACTATGAGGCACGACAGCATTTATGTAAGTCTGCTTTCAGTTGGCATTTTAGTTCATTTTGTTTCAACTTGAATTGTAAATTTGTAGATGAAAGTTTTCAATTGTATTAGAGCTTTTAGTGATCCAGGATAGCCCGGGATAACTAGATGAATTGTTGCAGGAACATTGCTAGCACTACTGAGCCTGCTGTCCATGTCCTCAGGATTCCTCGTGCCAAGCATGGTCAGCGCACTGCTGGAAGGAAACGTAAGTACACAAGCTTCTTTGTGTGTTTCACTACTCAGAAAGTTAACAGATTTTCGCACCAGGTCTACAGGATTATGTTTAACCAACAATGCGGAAACAACCACGTTAAGTAAATTACTCTCTACTCCTCATTTTATTGTAAACCAGCCAGCTATTCCTAATTCGATATAGGGTCTCTCATTGACTTTGGCAAAGACAGGATGCTGGTGTTCAAAAAGCCTCATACAATACCGGGTGAAAGTGAAGTCATTACATTAATTTAAACCAGTGTTATATCTCGACATTTGGAACACATGTTGCATCTTACGTTTTTCTCTCTGACCATTTCCTACTGAGAAATCTTAGTTTTGTTGAAAACCAGCTGGCAACACTGCAGATTGTGTGGGTGTCACTTTCCCTAGCTCAGTACCTACGTAAACAAACACAGTAACGGTGCGTCTTGAAAACAAACTCATACACTGTCTTGTCTTTCCGTGTTTACTGTTCGAGTGTAGGCCAACTACAGGTGTTAGTTTCCAAAACATTACACGAAAGCGAAAGCGCCTGACCTGTTTACATCCGCAAACCAGGTCAATTCCCTGACCAACCTCAGCGCAACGTTGTCAAGTTACCTCACGAATGAAACAACAGCTGAGAGTATTCCTTCATGTGTTTTAAGTGATTAATTATTTCGACACTCTGTGTGATGTCGCCTAATTACTACCGAAGCTATGTCAGAAATAAGTTACTCTACGCATCTTACAAGTAACAAACTGTTATCTTCGTACATTCTTCTGGAATTACGCATTCAATTTGGATACATAATTATTTATTTTTTCGAAATCGGTTGATGAAAGAACAAAATGCCATTAGAACTTTTTTGTTTGTAATACTTCTATGAAGCACATATTAGAAGGAATGTAATGACTTCGCTTCCATCCTCTATATCTTCAAGCAATGTACGGTCGTGTGTAAACATCAGTATCAAGCTGGCTCAAAATTGCGGTGATATGTCGTACCTTCTAATTCGTAATTATTTTACAGGTGTCAAAGAATAACTATTATACCTATACTCTGTACATCAAGTGATTAGAGGAGATGTAAACAAAGCACCGGTTTGTATCACTCCGCGGTCACGTGCATTCACAATGACGCAACACAGTTACCTACCTCTACGCGTAGGTATAATATGCATTTTACAGTACTAAAAGGATATATTTACTTGATCCAAATAACATGTAGCACATGGAAATTAACTGCTCCTTACGTCATCTCTGTCCACAATAACACTTTTTCATTTCCTGCTCACAATCTCGAAACCAATCTCCAGAAGCAGCTTGTGGAGGGAAGTTCATTTTAAATCTGGAAGACTGGGATCAGAGTTAACTGCCAATAGCGCTTTGTTTAAGGTGGAGGTTCATTGTTAACAAAGAACTGGTGAACTTTTCGACGGATTGCAGATCTCACAAATTCGTCGCAAACTACATCCAACATTTACCTGGCCATGAACGTCGGCAGACTTTTTTTCGGGGGGGGGGGGGACAGGGAGAAATGTTGGAATTTTGCAATCAGATAATATTAATTCATTATTTTATTGTCAAAAGTTATATTTGTTGCGGATAGCCGTACAAATTTGTGCTAAATAAAAACTGTTGTTTACTTAAAAATTAAAATAATAGTTTAATAGTCAGCACATTAAGTTCATTAATTTCAAAGGGGGGGGCGGGTCCCCTTGCTCCCCCCCCCCCCTTCGCGACGCCCATGTACCTGGCACGTGGTCACTTTTTGCCGGGAGTTCTGACTTCACCAATTTTTCTTTGGGTGTGCTGTAAATGCTTGCAACTGACACACCGGTAAACTCGGATGTTAATTTCATCACGTCTTCGATAGCAAGTTCGGGATATTTCTCGCAGAACTTGTTAAACACGTTCAATATTATTGTCTTTTCACCACTTCGCAACGGTTTGCAGCACTTATGTTTCACAACTCACTTGTTCCGCCATGTTACTTTCATAGTGAATAATGCGCGCGCAGAATGAATTAGGCTGGTTACAGATTCACTTAACTGCGTATTATTACACGTTAACTATGCTTAGTACACTTAGTTCATGCTTTAGCAAACATTAAGTGACAATTCAAACTCAGTAACAGTATTTCTTCAAGGGACTATTTAGATGACGAAAGCGTCGAGAGGGCGCGCTGTGGTCAAAACGCACGTGGCTTTGTTTACATCTCCTCTAATCTCTTGATGAACAGAGTATAGAAACAAATTTATTTTTTTATGTGTTGTTGGGTTCAGATGTTCGAGAGTCAGTGCAGGAATTCATGGACACCCTGTGTACTGCACTTTAATTATCTGCCTCATAAAGTATTATGGTGCAATTTCAGCCTGGTTCTCTGGCGCAGTGGAGGCTCATCTTCATCATCAGCGCTTGCATCTCATCCGTTGCTGGTGTTGTCTTCCTTGTTTTTGGAAGCGGAGATGTTCAGCCCTGGAACGATCCTGAGAAGGAGCAAGACTCAAACGAAACTCCACTTAAGCAAAATTCTATAATGTAGATACGCTCTTACTTTTCACACCATTTGTGTTCGTATCCTCCACAACCAACAGCCAGTTAGCTTTAAATTGAAGCCATCGACTTGAGTTGGAAGAATGTGGATATAAATAGAAGTGTTCTTGTGTGAAGTTTCAAGTCTTCTCATTAATTATTATCAATGCCATCCTGAAAGAACAATTTAAGCGTCACTGGGAGTGAAATTTGAAAGTTCCACATTTCCGGATAGATTTTTCTGAAATTTTTACTGTGTTTGTATTTATATAAGTATAGGAGGTATACCAAATTTCATTAAAATTGGATAATTCGTTTATGATATATAAATTATTTTATGAATTTAATAGGCACATTTTCAAAATAGAGCTCGCGTCTATTGACTTTTCAAAATTCATTTATATTGGCAGAACTGGTACTCTAAAACATGGGTAACAATTGTATGAAGAGATATTCAAATACGTTTGCTGATTATGCTGTACATATTTTTTTAATAACAAAGAAGATTTAATCACAAAAATTATTGATCTTTTTCATACAAAAAATGTTTTTGGAATTCATGTTAATGATAACATCAATATTGAATCACTGTTTTCTTTACCTGCTATTTATGAACACTTTTGGAAATTTACATTGAATTTGAAGCAAAACTCAGGTGCGATCTTCTTTTGGAATATGCAGAAATGTAGTTTTGAGAAAAACAGGCTTTTATATAGGAGCATCCTTTGTACGTTAAGGGAAGAGCACTGGGCCGTAATGGCCACATGGAGTGGGGGATATGAAAAATGTTAGTTGATCCAAATGCACAACGTTCCAGGAACATTTTTAGGTAAAAAAACCAATTTTCGACTTTTTGACATTTTTGACCAAAATTTCACTCCCAGTGTCCCTTAAACAGTAGAAGTAATTTTTTTCGTAATGGTAAAGAAGTTCTCTTAGAAATTATAAAAATGCAGGTAAACATTTCGGAGGTTACTCTGGAAGCTGCACGTGGAAGTGCACGTGTTCATTGTGGGAGCAAAGATTTTCGAAGAATATGTCCCATAATGTAGGATAATGTCCATATCCAATGTCTGGATATATCTAAATTAAATTACAAGTTCAATATGGTGCAGAAAACTATTTTTATGCTTTAGTTGTAGATTGATACCATGTATTGAAACTATTTCTATTTTAATTGCTGTTATATGTAACAAAACAGATTTTGTTTAAATTTACTTTTATTAATATACCTTTTAGTAACGCATCGAACATAAAAAGAATTTAAGTGTAATGTTTAAATCACATAAGTAATCAATGATTTGTTTGTTGTAACAGTGTTACAATATGGTTTGGTACACATAACTGCGGGGTTGTTAGATGTGTGGTGTCCGAGAGATGGCGGCTCGAGGGCAGACGGTAGCCTGGCACGGATCGTGGGCGCGGGGTCGGCGCGCACTCTTGAAATGAAACAATACATGCTCAATGCTGTAAAACTAAAAGGGAATGTACAGGAACAATTGGTAACCAGAAAGGTTAAATACAAGAGGAGATTGAAGCCATTTCTGCTGTGGAGCTTCTGTAGTTCATTGTAATATTATGTGAGACGCGAGTTGCAGCAGATGGAGCGTATTTTCAGGATCGACTGAGTGTACTGCCATCTCTCGGAAACCACACCTAACTAGCCTGTATATGCCCCAATTCACAATGACTCTTTCCCCTCCATGTGGTTCCCACTAACCTTTGTCTCCGCCCAGACGGTATCAGTTCTCAGAAATTCAGGCTGATCAAAACAAACAAGTGAGCTATGTTATATTACATGTGAACCTGAGCTGATGGCTCCGCGATAGGAGAACTACACATTAATGTTGAATATGTAATAAAATACGAAATCACGATCATAATAAATACACGGGAAATGCCTAATGATACTCAGAATCAAGTACACGAAACGCCAAATTTCGCTAATTGTTAACACACAAAAACCTTGTAACTGCATTATTAGATACACCAATTAACAACAGGCACATAAAGAGCGCTGAAAGAGACAATGTCCGAATGATATTCGGATAATCCATATACGTCCCACACGCAACTCCCCCTGTTAATGGTAGTGGCTTCTAATAAGGCAGCGTTAGGAACACCTTCTGCCTCGGCATCAGGGTTGTCAACCCGTGTGATAATTATGGGGCATAGGATAATTTCAATGTTTGTACGATGGTTGCCAACTCGTACGATAATTATGGGGGCATACGATAATTTTAATGTTTGTACGATGGTTGTCAACCCGTACGATAATTATGGGGGCATACGATAATTTTAATGTTTGTACGATGGTTGCCAACTCGTACGATAATTATGGGGGCATACGATAATTTTAATGTTTGTACGATGGTTGTCAACCCGTACGATAATTATGGGGGCATACGATAATTTTAATGTTTGTACGATGGTTGCCAACCCGTAGGATAATTATGGGGGCATACGATAATTTTAATGTTTGTACGATGGTTGTCAGCCCGTACGATTATTATGGGGGTGTACGATAATTTGAATGTATGATAGTTCGATATCGGCCAAATATCATTTTCACTGGTTTGTCACTCCAGCGAAGTGAAACTAATTACAAATAACACCACTTTTGTCCTCATTGTCTGTCTCCACCCCATAGCTGCTAAGTCTGCTACCCTTTATCCTCTTATTGCCAGTGTGTCCAGGTCTGATAATCTCAATGAAGAAGGAATACGTGCTATTCCGTGTGAAATAAAGAACATGCCTGAACCTGACAGTTTCTGGAGTGCAGTTAAACACATGTCACCTTGGTGGAAATACTGATTTCAAAGAACTAGCGGCCTTTGCATTATCAGTGGTTTCCTTGCCCTACAGAAGCACTTCTTGTGGAAGAGTTTTTTCTAAACTGGGTTTAATAAAAACCAAAGTTAGAAACAGATTGGCACTAGATACGGTAAATGAACTCATTTTGTCGTCCCAACTTATGAAAGAACGTGGTAGATCTTAAAATCTGCAAGTCACCGAGAAGATGTTAAGGTTTATCTCAACAACAAATTGGTGCAATGCTGCAACGGTTGAGGAAGCTGAGCTTTCAGATGAATAGTGCGAGAAACATAAGTGCTAAAGTTGTAATATTTGTTGAGGTCATCAATCTTATAAGTGGATATAATAAACATCATTACTCTTATATTTTCATAAGTATTATACTGATATTTTTATTATTGTAACATTTGGTTTATGATGTACGATAATTTTGAACCCAAATCTATAATTTTGAGTGGCTGGTACGATAATTTTAGTTTTAAATGTTGGCAACCCTGCTCGGCATTGTCGCTGGCCATCTCAAAATCCACTGTTACGGGTAAGCTTAGTAGCTGAGCTACCAAAACAATCAAGTTCTGCCCACTTTGCCTATACAGCAAATGGAACACGGTGACGCATCAGTTGCACGGCGATCGTGCCATGTTCGACAACGCACTACCAAAATTGGAGCACTGCAATATGTTTCATTTCGTAATGCACTGCGTCATTTTGTCATCAAGTTTGGTTACATAATACTGATGGAGGTTGCACTCACTCGGCATGTGCTGTTGCATATACTTTTCAAGAAAACCCTTAAACTCTTTACTATTTAATTTTGTTAGTGGCATATTGGCACTGCCCATCCATCTACACAAATCTACCTCACTACTGATATTCCCAGTCACAACTCATTACTGAAATTATCAATCACAACTCGGTACTGAAATTCCGAGTCAGTATTGGAATTACGAGTCACAACTCGGTACTGAAATTCCGAGTCAGTATTGGTATTACGAGTCACAACTCGGTACTGAAATTCCGAGTCAGTATTGGAATTACGAGTCACAGCTCGGTACTGAAATTCCGAGTCAGTATTGGAATTACGAGTCACAGCTCGGTACTGAAATTCCGAGTCAGTATTGGAATTACGAGTCACAACTCATTACTGAAATTCCGAGTCAGTATTGGAAATACGAGTCACAACTCGGTACTGAAATTGCGAGTCAGTATTGGAATTACGAGTCACAGCTCATTACTGAAATTCCGAGTCAGTATTGGAAATACGAGTCACAACTCGGTACTGAAATTGCGAGTCAGTATTGGAATTACGAGTCACAACTCGGTACTGAAATTCCGAGTCAGTATTGGAATTACGAGTCACAACTCGGTACTGAAATTCCGAGTCAGTATTGGAATTACGAGTCACAACTCGGTACTGAAATTCCGAGTCAGTATTGGAATTACGAGTCACAGCTCATTACTGAAATTCCGAGTCAGTATTGGAATTACGAGTCACAGCTCGGTACTGAAATTCCGAGTCAGTATTGGAAGTACGAGTCACAACTCGGTACTGAAATTCCGAGTCAGTATTGGAAATACGAGTCACAACTCGGTACTGAAATTCCGAGTCAGTATTGGTATTACGAGTCACAGCTCATTACTGAAATTCCGAGTCAGTATTGGAATTACGAGTCATAGCTCGGTACTGAAATTCCGAGTCAGTATTGGAATTACGAGTCATAGCTCATTACTGAAATTCCGAGTCAGTATTGGAATTACGAGGCACAACTCGGTACTGAAATTCCGAGTCAGTATTGGAATTACGAGCCACAACTCGGTACTGAAATTCCGAGTCAGTATTGGAATTACGAGTCATAGCTCATTACTGAAATTCCGAGTCAGTATTGGAAATACGAGTCACAACTCGGTACTGAAATTCCGAGTCAGTATTGGAATTACGAGTCATAGCTCGGTGCTGAAATTCCGAGTCAGTATTGGAATTACGAGTCACAGCTCGGTACTGAAATTCCGAGTCAGTATTGGAATCACGAGTCACAGCTCATTACTGAAATTCCGAGTCAGTATTGGAATCACGAGTCACAGCTCATTACTGAAATTCCGAGTCAGTATTGGAATTACGAGTCACAGCTCATTTTTGAAATTCCGAGTCAGTATTGGAATCACGAGTCACAGCTCATTACTGAAATTCCGAGTCAGTATTGGAATTACGAGTCACAGCTCATTTTTGAAATTCCGAGTCAGTATTGGAATCACGAGTCACAGCTCATTACTGAAATTAGAAGCCGCTACTGCCAACCCGATTAATAACTGAAATTCCGTGCGACACTGTACCTAAGAGACAACCATGGGCGTCGTGACGGGGGGGGGGGGGGGGGTGGTAGGTTAAGGGCCACACGTGCTCCCCATGGAAGTTAATGAGTTTAATGTGCAGTCAGTGACTTACTTTTAGACTGTTGTTTAAATTGTTGTGTAAAGAACAGTAATTATTTGGCTTCAGGACAAATTAGCACAGTTATCCGCAACAAGTACTATACATTTTTACAACATAATCATGAATTAATGTTGTTTGGTTGCAAACTTGCAACATGCGGCTTTCCCCTGATGCCCATGATCCTAATCAACATAAAAACCTCTTAGTTAAACACATTTGGTTCATATTTAGTATGTAAACCGTGTCTGAGAATTTGAGTGTAGCGATTGCCTGTAATTGAGCAAAAGTTTCATTTCTATGCGTGGAAAGAATAGGAGATAGCTTTTGTGTGTCCATGTAATATGTTTGGTTCAGTATGCGGCAACATTGCTAACTGATTGTAACTGACAACACATTCGAGCGACGCTTGCCAAAGGGAACTTCTCCACCCGTTTCATTCTCCTCATTTTCATCTTTTCTTTACTTTTCAACAGAAGATAAAGAACAAGCAACGCTCCAAAATGAGCCTATAAATAACCAAGCGCTTGCTTTCAACTCGGGGAGACAGGTCAGTTGAAAAGGAAGTGGATACCTCTCAGAGACAAAAGCATTCCATTTCCGAAACACGTGTTTAACTGCAGCACATGCTCACTGAGGCAAGAATGAGACATTGGTGTTAAGGTAATACATTTGTGAAATTTGACCAAACATTGTATACATACCGCAAAAAGGTTGTGCCCTTAGAGTGGATATTTTTCAGGAAACAAGATACAAAGTAAACAAGTTACTTTTTTGAATGCTTACTCTCCCAATAGTGTTAGTTTAAATGTGTTAAGTCGTTATTAATGCTAATATAGGTGTAATATGTTATATATCTATACGTCCCAGTAGAAACACTAACTCTAATGGAGGCATCACAGTTTTACACCTTTACATCACTGAAACTATGTACGTTTCAGCACTATTTGTTTTGTTTAAAGCCTTTGGAAGTGAACAACTTGAATCAAAATACAAAATCAACAAACAAAGTGAGGTTTAATTAAAAACGGGTAACCAAAGCAATAACATTCTCTAGAAAATTCTTCATTAAATGTATGTTTTTGTAATACTTGACAAAACAGTATGCAGCAAATTAACCAGATGAACCTGACCACGTAAAAGGGAATAAGTTAATGCAGTTACAAGTCGTTGGGCATTTTAACAAATTGGTTGGCACAGAAATGGGAAGCTAGGCCATGAATATATGGCACTTATAGTTGCAGCCGATCCATTGCTTTAGAAAATAATTAATCACTGAACACCAAAACGCAACGATTCCAAAAGAGATTTTGCATTGATGAGCAAGTGTTATGGCTCGAAAGAAATAAGTGGCAACACTTTTATCTCTGCGCAGGGATTTTTGTTCGAGCTGCGGTTGGCAACACATGTAAAGGGTTGGTGGAGCTCTACAAATTGGTTGGCAGCACTAGTGTATGTGCTGCAGTGACAGGAGTGGCATGTGTTGAATGTAAGTCAAATCACATCGCCCTAAAGGGGTGTTTACCAAGTTCGAAATGGGTAAAGATCGATGTGGCCCCTGGAAAAAATGCCAGGTAATGTCACTCTGGGCTATATGAAGCTTGTGGAAATGAGGCTATGCCGTAGAGGAGCGTGGCACGTTGGGTTGCAGTTATTTCGTGCAGGACGTGATAGTGTGCATCAGGAACCAGATGGAGGTCGACGTGGTGTCAAAAACAGTGCCATTGAATTGATTCAATCTGGATCATCATCTTCGGCCAGCACTTCGCAGGAAATGACCTAAATTCTGATACAGGGCATTATTCCTATGTCTCTAGGAGTGTCTCTCCTTTTTATAGTTTTTCATTCTGTTTTATTATCAACTGTTTGATACATCTTGCTGTTTGTTCGTATGATTCTCAAGTTTAACCTATGCTCAAAAGAATGTCATATTTTATTCTCACTTGGAGCATTTGCAGACAACTATCAGTGAATTAATGTATCATCGGCAAAGTCTATTGGCATACCTGAATTCGTTCTGCATTTCTGCTCCAACAGCATTGGAGGGTGCAGTGTCTGCGAGACATTGCCTCAGGAGTCTCCCTTCCTTTAATAGCCTCAATTTGAATGCAAGGCGAAGCTAAATGTCGCATTTGCGCATTCTAATCTAGGCAAATTATCAAATAATGCATCAAATAGTTTTGTCTTCTTCCTGAACACCAAGTGTTCCGCATCCGTGTCTGCCTTTACAAGACGTTATTTTGCGTGTAAAGTTAACTATAATACAGCGGATAACAAAAGCTCTGATATGTACATATATTAAATACAGTACAAATGACGGAATGCCCCATTAAACCCATTGTGTTTGCTAGATTAGCATACAACGATTTTGTACCCATCTGTTCAGTAGGGATTTTTTCTTTGGGTGGAGGGGGGAGGAGGATATATGGTTGTCCAGAATTTCCTTTATTATTCCCTTCATTCCTCTTTCATATGTTTTACTGTGTTTTACATTCACTTCCCCTGTTTATACTATACACATTGGAGCACGAAGTTTTGCCTTGTTTGTCCATTGTTTCATTCTTTCTGCACCCAAGCTACGCACCACGAAATTAAAACAAAAAAGGGGCACCTAATGTGCATTTTTGCCAACATACTTCCGCACATGCCTCACTCTTCTTGTATACAACGTTTTTACACGGAAACCCAGTATTTTATAAAACTGAAAGTTACAAACTTTTTGCCTCCAAATATTCAGTATGGCGTATTCTCCAACTTGGCGTATTAAAACTACCAGTTAACTGAAGCTAAAAATGGACAAGAACATGTTACACACGCCCAATTTTGAACCTTATTTGTTCCCAAACATGTTTTACAGCATTTCACTTTTCTCATAATGGTCCATACGATTCGGTTGTTTTACTAATTTGTTTTAAAATGTTTTCAGTACTTTCCAAAAGCGCATTAAAAAGGGACAATGTACATCTTTGCAATAATCCCCCAGTTTTCAAAACTAAATTAAATTTTGGAAAATCAGGAATTTTGGAGAATACAAAGATTAATGGTTTTTTCCAGAATAATTAGGAATTAATTTAAAACATCTGATATAGATCTTCTTGGAAACATATTTGCTCCAAGCTCTGAATTTTTCTGTGAATGCTTTTAAAAATATGTCGTGTAGAGCATTTTGGTTGAAACTACGAATTTTCACAATAAACAGTGAGTGTTTAAATAGCCATGTAAGCTAGAATGCTTAAACCCGGGGAAAACACAATTGTTATTGTGCATAATAGCTGGCATAAATTTCAACAGGATATCTTACATAATATGGATTTTCCAAATTTCACGGATGCATTTCCCCAACTCTAAGATTTTAGCAAAATTTCTGAGTTTTTGTTCAATATGTAACAAAACAGGATCCTCGGAGCAACCCAAATGACTTAGCTGTCGACGGGCCCTTAAGCCCTACTCACTACTCACTCCACGAAGCACATTTCCGATCTATGTTCAAACTCCTTACCGCGAATATCTCTCCCGATATAGCTGCTGAGTCACTTGTGTATTTGTTCTTGCTTCTCCGTAGATCAAAAGCATATCTACGTAATACGTAATACGTAATGAAAGACTGGCACAAAATATCGTGTGACAGCACACGTGTGGAGAACGCAGGGGTCGGCATTCATAATAACACATTACATCATGCCAGTCCAATAGGGTAGAAGTCATTATACCTGTTCTGCTACAAAATGCAGACAACCAAAAACGATTTAAATTATAATGCCCTAAATCCTCAGGGACTTTATAATTAGATTATTGTGAATTCGGTTTCCAAGTTTTGATGAACATAAAAAAAGAGCTTTACAATGACTCGAACCTGTGAGGGTTAGAACACAGGAACAGTCATAATCCTATTCAGCTATTTCGAGACTTGACTGAAAACACGTTTCGCGTTCAGTAGTACAATTTGTATGCCTAGCGCTATGCCATTGCCACCTCGCGAGTTTTCGTGCTTGATTTTGCCGTTTAAGACAGTTTTGATAATTTGCTGGGCGCTCTAATATTATTACTTAAATGGCAAAAGCTTTTATGCATGTTAATTGAGATGGACGAGACGTAGTTTACGCAAAAATGTAAATAAACCGTTGTTTAATTATTGTATATCCGTTTTGACTGTACGGGTCCATGATAGATGAGACGTGTCTCCAATTTTTTCCTAATTTTTGGCAGCCAACCCCTGCTCTAAGTACAAGAATCCACCATTTTCTTTTCTGCTGGCTTTGTAAATGTACTAATATGATAGGTCCATTTTTCCCGAGGCGTTTACTGAATTACGTTGCTATATATACTCTAATAAAAAGTTTGTAAAATCAACTGGAAACCGGAATTCGCTCTCAGTAAACGAGTCGTATGTTTTTGAGGTGTACTTAAACGAGGAGTACGTTCTGTCCCTTAAACCTCTATTCCTCTGAGTTTTGCGCATTCCTCTCTCTAAGAACGGCAAGCAATACCGTTCAGTAAGCGCAAAATTGGATTAAGGCGCACATGCCGTTTGATGGGTGGCCTACCTTCCAAAAAACTAAGGCGCGGCTGACTCACCTGGTACATATCACCTTGTGTATCTAACAAATATATATATATGTATATATGTGTATATATATATATATATATATATATATATATATATATATATATATATATATATATATAGGTATATATGTTAGACGCGAATAAGAATTTTTATGAGAAGCAGTTTCAGAATTTTTTCGAATTCCACCATATACAAAATATGTAAACAAAAATTATCTTTTAACAGCACATTCCCGCTTCCCTTGTTATGCATAAACTGCAAATAGTATTATAAAGTTAGAAATAAAATACATTTTTGGTGCAGAATATTTCTGGGAAACTAATATTCTCCTGGCAATATGTAACTCTAAAGTAATTGTTAAAATACGTGTACCATTATTAGATGTATGCTGAGTGTTAAAATAAATGAAACTCTCTTTAATAATATATTTAGGTTTTCGACACTAAATATATGACTACCTCGCGGACTTATATATTTCCTATGTGTTTATCGATAGAGTAATTTAGTGTGATGTCAGGCAAGACTAGCTTTGAATCAATACATTATTATTATTATTATTATTATTATTATTATTATTATTATTATTATTATTAAAATTATTATTATTATTATTATTATTATTATTATTATTATTATTATTATTATTATTATTATTATTATTATTATTATTATTATTATTATTATTATTATTATTATTATTATTATTATTATTATTATTATTATTATTATTATTATTATTATTATTATTATTATTATTATTATTATTATTATTATTATTATTATTATTATTATTATTATTATTATTATTATTATTATTATTATTATTATTATTATTATTATTATTATTACTATTGTTTTTGTTGTTCTGTATAACGCACGGACCTCATTGAAATGAGAAATGAAGCTGGAGTCAAGGAAGAAACCAGCTATTAGAAGTGAAAGAAATATGCAAGAAAGGAGAAAATGAAGAAAGGTGTAAACAAACAAAAATAAATAAAGGCCGGGTTGTTCAGCATTGCAGCACACGCTCGCTTCCCCTACACGTGTTATTTTCCCCCGACCACATCTCCAAGTTCCAGAGCTGCTAATCAGAGGCGAATGGCACGGAGTAGTAGTACATTTCAATGGGAGGACCAGTAATTTTATTTTCGAGATGAAGACGAAAAATTTAAGTGCTTGATTTGTAAAATGGTAATTGCAGATATATAGAATTTCCCTTGCTTACTTTTCGTGTTCACGATAAACGTTATCCTGCTGGAAAAATAAAACGAACTTCTGAAGCACTTGCATGACACATTCTCTTCACTATTTGAAGACTTAAAAACAGTTGAAACCAAAATCCAATTATTTTGCACTTTTGAAGTTTCCATGTTGTGAGGTCTCTTCCCTCTTTTTTAGAGAATTAACCGACAGGGAGCGTGATTTTGTCTTTTTTTTCCAACCAGACTCTTCAACAGCTCATACAGCCAATCTTTTGATGAGAAAAATTGAATGTGTGTTTCACGACAGAATTATTATTAGAGATTTGTGGCCCCCTCGGTCCCCCAACCTAACCCCCTGTGATTTCTATCTCTGGGGTAACTTAAAGCATAAAGTGTACAAGACAAACCCACACATCCTGGAAGAATTAAAACAAAATATCCGCCAGGAAATTGCCAGCATTTGTCTACGTGAACTACGGCGAGTGATGGATAGTTTCCTAAAAAATGCCAAAAATGTATGGAATACGACGGTGGCGAGTTTCAGCATCTGCTATAATATTTGTAAGTAATGTTTTAAAAATGCTGTATGGTTTCACCCGCGCTCTTCTACGACAGTGGCAGTGGGCGATGAGTGCCAAATACGCTCACAGATAAGAAACAGCGCAGCCGGTTCGCAGTCTTTTGGATCACCCGTTATATGTTGTGATGATAATAAGGGCGGGAGAGCTCGCGATTCAAATGCTTCCACGTTTAGTCTGGCACCTTTTTCCATAAGCATTCTAGTGATAACAATCCTAACTATGGTTTATGTTCAGAAGCATGAACTTCATGGTGCAGGTGCCAAAAGGCAATTGAAGCTGGCACAGAATATATGCATAAACACTCCTTACCACCTGCAGTAATGGAAGTAATAAAACCTATTTACAGGAAGCTTACTGGTGACAGTCTTTCAAAAGATGCCTTCATGGGAAAATACAAAACCAGAACAAAGCTGTATGTGGCATAGGGCACCAAAGACTGTTCACTGATGCAAAAATAATTAAAATAATTGGATTGGACTCTGTCATGTGTTTCAATAATGGCTCCTACAGCTGAACACCGGTGGTGAAATCTGTTGTTGTTGTTGTTAGCTAATGCTGGATTACTGACAATGAGTCATTAATCCTCTTACTCTCCAATATTTTACAATAAATATTGAAGAGACTTAGCAGTAAATGTAACCGCTTTTTAGAGAGCACCATATTTTTATGTTTTGGCGGCCACATCGCTCTCTCACAACCCCCAGAATGTCTGGAGGACCACACCTGTCGTTGGTTTACGGGTCTCACCGACCTGACCGGGAGAGTTATCAAAATGAATTCACCGACCATATCCTCTGATTAACAGTCAGAGGACGTAGTACATGCCATGACAGGTCAGCATGTTAGGGGTTAAGATTTTATAGACAAATGGAGAGGTTGGAAAAATAAAGACTCCCTAGCCCTCGGGAACCCTAATAGCATCGGGGTCGGAAGAGAACAAGAGATGACCAAGGTAAGGTCAGATAGAAAAGTTACAGTGAGGAGCAAAACACCAGTAAGTGGAAGTAATGTTCTACTCAGCTTGGGTACCTTGTGGTCGTCATTCACATATCCCCTAGACGGAGACCCCTGAGTAAGGTGGTGAAATCTTGGAACATTGATCCTGGGGAAAATATTAAGAAAAATCTTCGCAACATGGATGTCGAGCATGTCGGCAAAGTTGGTAGAGGTTTTGAGAACTTCACCAAGAAGGCAAGAATGCAGGAAAGGGGAAAGAAGAGCTAGAGCGAGGACGGGGAATCCAAAGATGACGAAAGTTATACCTCAGGAAAATAGCAGGGGTGAAATTTTCAGTTTAGAGCATGTGAGCAATTTTGTGTTGGCTTTCCTCGTAACTTAAATGTTTCTGTCTATCAGTGCACTTATTTGAAATTTTCAGAATATTTTTACAGACAGATGTTTATTGTAGCCATGCAACATTTTCATGAAATTATGTAAATTAAAGTTTTCATGTGGTTCCTTTTAACTTAAAAATTAGTAAACATTTGAAAGAAAATCCAATTCAAGCTGAACTCTCACAAAGAATGTAGGTATTTGAAATATACTGCATGAATAATATTGCAACTCTATGCACAATAAGAGGTTGAAATTTCATTATCGTCAATGAAATAGTTAACAAGTGAAGTGCACCTATGTGAATTGGTGAAACTTAATATTTTTTAAACTAACGCCAAAAGAAACATATTTACTACAAAATTATTGAACACATCTCGCATATTTTGTAATCACAGTAAAGCCGAAGGTATCTACGTACACTAGCAAAAAAAGGTCAATTGGCTGTAATTATCAGAAAAAAATGTATAAACATTTGTTTTGGTTAGTGTTTTGGTTGGTTTTTATAGGTCATAAAGTCCATCTTGCCTTAATGTAGAAATGTACATGGGGTAAGCCCATCCAGCGTTCAGTGGAGATTTCATTCAATAGGATTCAGGGTTTCATAGTTCCGCATAGTCAATGAAATTCCAGCATTTGTAGTTCCGCCAATTGATGAGGAATTTCATCAAAGAAGAACGCAATAGCATAATTGGTAGGCGTTGCTGTAATAGGCAGCCCATTAACATCTCTCAGTGCTAACAAAACGTTTACTTGGTGGCTAGAAAATTTTCACTTTACTTGCAACACTCTTTCTTAACACTGAATTCTAAAGGGACTGAGTTCTCAGTAAGAAAAATCTGATGTGTTGCACTCACATGAATTTCTGTGCTCTTGTAAAAACCATTCTTACAAATTCTTATTCCAATATCATCTTCGTGTTATTTGAGATAAACATTTGCAGAAATTATCTTATTGCTTATTTCCTTGTAGGTGCAAGGGGAATATGGGAATACAGTAGGCTTTGAGCGATAGTCAGATCTTTTAAAACTTCGAGATTCCGTTCTCTATGCACGGCTAAGCTTTAAAAAAAGTTAGTCACGATCTTGCATTTGACGAAAGTTTAAGTTTTCCAAAACTCACAAAAATAGCAAGGAATATCTGCGAAATGGTTCACTCTACAAAAAAAAAAAAAAAAAAAAAAAAAAAAAAAAAAAAAATATATATATATATATATATATATATATATTTGGACATAAATACTGTGTTTTAGCAAGATCTACATTTTTGTATAGTAAGATTTGGTCAATCTCTTACGGTTTAGCAGTTATGCAAAAGTCATCCAGAGTAAACAGGACTACATGGGCTGTAGCCAGAAAATTCAAAATGTACATTTCGTTTGCCGCACAGTTATATTAAACATATGGCATTTTAATCAAAGTCGTTAGAGTCATTTACGAGAAAATCAAAATTTTTGAAGTTTTCCTTTGCGTCGCATCCTTAAAATACATTAAACTTAAACACCAGCACACAGACGCAGTCACAGACACACATGCATGCGCACGCACACACATGGACCTTTTCCTAAAAGGTTTATACAAACCTCGCTTGGAACAGCTGACTGAAGATGGAACATGTAACTTGCGACTCATTCCTGGTTCTGATATTGTCATCAAAGTTAGGCATGGTACATTTAAAATGTAGCACATTAAGGTGGCACGTGGTCTAGGGTCCGTAGAAATTTTTGATAAGTATGTTAACTGCTTGCGAGTCGAAGACATGAGTCTACCCAGAGCGAAGTGATTTAGAAGAATCTCTCCTCTTTATATAGGTATTCCCATTTCGTCTGATGTGAAGTCCTACAAGGTTAACTTCGCTCTTAATGTCGAGGGCCTTATCATTCGGTTCGACCACTCAGAGTGATTTGAGCTATAATCTGTATGTACAACAACCAAATACAGTAATACGTATAAAAGGCTCTTGAAACGTATTAAACCCGGAGTGAGCAGAAGAGGAAAGTTCGTATAGGGAGTGCTCACTCTTGCTGTCAATGAGATAATCTGCTTCTAACGATACACCCACTGCGTAAAATGTTCAACCTAAACATGTACACTTCATCATCAGATTCACCAAAACAGCAGAATTCAGTATAACATGTTGCACAATGCAGAAGCGGATTGTGCAGGGATCCCGCGTGGCTCCATGGCCGCAGTCGGGACTCGATCCGGAGCCCGGCTTTGGTTACAGGGGACGGAACATGCTGCACGAGAACTCCCGCTGACAATGTCTACTCTGAAATAGACCGAACGGGTGAAATGGGGGGAGATGATATTTGGGCAATGAAAGTAACCTACCCAGCATTCGCCTGCCGACTCATGGGCCGCGGGGATCGAACCAACAAATGGCCAAATAAGAGCCTCACACTTTATCGCGACCCAGTGTGCTCTAAGTGACTATCAAGATGCTCTAGAAACTGTGAGCAAAGTTCGGTGAAGGGAATAGATGATGACTTACACATTCCACCTAAGAATGCGAGAACATGGGAGCGATGCTATACATTCCAATCTCAAAATCAAGTTGTAGTGTAACATGCTTATCAGTTTTACCCAAGGATTCACACTAATCATGTAGTTAGCTAATTCGCAACCGCTTTTAAAGGTGAGCAATAGTTATGTTCTGGCATTTACACCTAAAGAAAATTTGAACATGTTTTAGTAATTACTAAACCCCGGCGCGACAGCCCACGAGGGGCCAAGGCCTACCGCTAAGCTGCTGCGTCCCCCACCTCTACAGGCGTCAGTACTGGAGGGTGGGATGTGGTCAGCGCCCCGAGCCCTCCCGGCCAGTTATGCGGTCTTCTAGACCTGCGGCCGCTACTTCTCCATCAAGTAGCTCCTCAATTGGTCCACCCAGGACCTAACGAGGCTGAGTGCACCCCGTGCCCGATCTCCCAGAGGGGATAAAATACCCATGCGCCAGAGGCAAGCGCGCTACCAACTGCGCTACGGAGGCGGTCCATGTTTTAGTAATAGAAAAGTGAATCCAATGAAAAAATATTTAGCCCCTCACCATGTTTATTTACTAAGTTGTACAAATCTATAGTTTGAATAGCAAGTATTCGAACACCACTTCAAGAATTCTTGCTGGCAAATTGCTACAATATATTTGATTCCTTATACACGATGATTCAAAATGCTTTTACAATATTTGAGGACGTGTTTCTTACCTGAAATAAGAAAAAAGTTCACATGAACATATATCCCAAAGTTCTTTGTTTTCGTGTTATTAATCTATAAATTTATTAATGAAAGTGACGTTTGAGGTCTAACCCAGCAAGTTTATTTATCTATGTATTAATTCACAGAAGGCTGTGATCTTGTTGTATCTCACGTAGATGGCGATGTGTTCACATAGATGTTTGTGAAAATATCCAAAGTGAATCCAATGAAAAATTTTTTAGCTCTTCGCCATGTTTATTTACCAAGTTGTACAAATCTATAGTTTGAATAGCAAGTATTCGAACACCACTTCAAGAATTCTTGCTGGCAAATTGCTACAATATATTTGATTCCTTATACACGATGATTCAAAATGCTTTTACAATATTTGAGGACGTGTTTCTTACCTGAAATAAGAAAAAAGTTCACATGAACATATATCCCAAAGTTCTTTGTTTTCGTGTTATTAATCTATAAATTTATTAATGAAAGTGACGTTTGAGGTCTAACCCAGCAAGTTTATTTATCTATGTATTAATTCACAGAAGGCTGTGATCTTGTTGTATCTCACGTAGATGGCGATGTGTTCACATAGATATTTGTTTACATGTAGTGAGTTAAATAAAAGTGTATCTGTCTCTAACTTTTCACTTGTTTTGCATGCTACACGCCAGGAAGTGCGACGGGTACATGTGTTTCTAGATGAGTAAGAGCTTTTTGAGTATCTAATATGAGATGGTATGTTTTACACTTCCTAATAAGCTAACAATGCCAAACAATTGTCACTTTAAAATTGAATCGGTGGTTTGTAAAGGGAAACAATTCCTACAGTCATAGTTTTTGAAAATCAAGGAAAACTTAATAGCATCCAAAGTTGGCAACTTGGAAATGTATGTTCCCTAGATAACTTAGTAACTTGCAGATCTATACATTGATTGTTTGGGCTACTCAGTGACCTCAGTTTTGCGCTTTACTGATTTACAGAACACTTTTTATATTCAGGACTTGTTTCCTTTATAAAATAATTAGACAATGTTACGTGAAGAGTAAGAATATTTTAGACTTTATGTACTTGAAAACTTAAAAAATCTTCTGATAATCTCTAATGAGGATAATTAACATATTCTAATACATTAGAAAGTACATCTAGTAATACTTTCTACACAATGAAACCGAAATTATAATGCCAATGTATATATTTTATAATAGAAAGAAACAAAAGGAGATTCTAGTCGATAGTTAAGGGGAAGACGTAATAAAGCTGAATAGATTAAAGTCTCAAGAATGGAAGCCTAGGCAGATTTAAATGAGTGATAATGTTACAATTGTTGTTTGTACGAAGCCATAGTGATCCCGCGGGCTGATTCCTATCTTACCATGATGTATTCTAAAGTTAGCCAATGGAAACCACTTCCTTCGTGTTGCTCACGCAAAACAGATGCAACGCAACACACACTCGTCTTGAATCGAGCCGAGAGTACACGTGCAATTTCTGATTTATACGTAAGCTGGCGCGTATACACAATTCGGCGGTTGCTAAAGGGTGACAAAGTTAAAGTGTTATAACGTTGTAGTTGAAGCTACAAAGTTACATTCTATTTAAATATCGTCGTCAGTTCTCTACAAATCTGGAAATTTGCAAATAAAGTTAAATGTTGGTTAATTCTTCGTTTGGTTCCATTCCGACCACAACTCACGCATACCCTGCAGATTAGGACCTCTTGCTAGAGCTAGTCCGGACACCAAACACGAGATCTTATAGGTCTTAAAGGCGACGTCTTCGACGGAGAGGAACGTTTGCGTCAACAACACGAAGTTCAACATCAGTTTTTGGGCCATGTCACAATTTACTACTACAAGAGCAGGTGCTTATCTGGAATGCACTATAATATTTTCCCAACATGTGCTATTTTCTTATTGTTTATTGGGATAACAACTGCCCCATATACCTTCCGGGATGTCAGATCTGAACTTCTGACAACTGGAAACAGTGCTGGATAATGCCATCAATATATCCACTTGCCTCGAGGTAACCGAAGTGTTTGCTATCGCCGGTTAGATTCTTATACTTGAAAGAGTGAGCCTAGGCTCACAATGAGAAGCACCAGGACGAGCAATAGCTTTGGTTATCTTCTTGAAATACTTCTTCCACCAGGTTTAGAAGTCCATGATATCTTCAGTGTCTATTAGTGTTGCCATGGAAGCATTTGGATGTCCCTTAAGTGATAACTTTGAGACATGTGTTGAAATGGAGTATACACTCTGTCATGAGGACGAAGGACGTCCTTTATAGGAGCAAAGTCACGGTCACATGGCAGGAAAGAATGGCCTCTTTCTGGAAAGTATTGGTGGATGATATTGAAGTTTCCTGTCAATGGAATCCTTAATCGGCTGTAGGAGTCATGCTTTATACAGGACAAGTTTCTGTTTTACACTAATTCATAGCTTGAAGAATGAGAAACAAAATGTATATTTCAACTTGTTTTTGCAAAAAATGGACCTGTTTCCCTTTTCAAATCACCGATTCAACTCTTTTGTTAACAACACTTTGAACTTTAATAAATTCAAAACGAATAATTTTGGGACACATGGTAATATGAACTTCTTTTCTTGTTTCACTGAAAACAACCCGCCCACAAACTTTGTGCACTATATGTAGTATTTTTAGTAACTCTGTATGTAAAATAAACAAGTAGTCCCTGATTGAATAATATATTCTCCTTCTCAGTATTATTATTATTATTATTATTATTATTATTATTATTATTATTATTATTATTATTATTATTATTATTATTATTATTATTATTATTATTATTATTATTATTATTATTATTATTATTATTATTATTATTATTATTATTATTATTATTATTATTATTATTATTATTATTATTATTATTATTATTATTATTATTATTATTATTATTATTATTATTATCGTTATCGTTGTTGTCGTCCTTGTCGTTGTCGTTATCGTTATCATTATTAAAATATGAAAGAAAAAATGCACCGAATCATTCCGTGTTTTCTGCAATAAGGGCATTTGGTGTTCTAGAATACAAATGAACTTATACAGTTTATACACGAATGTTCAATGACTACTTTGATATATGACGCTAATAGTATGTAAGTTCATGTTGTTTGCAATAGAATGAAATTCATAACGAGCCAGTACGCCACTGATTAAACTTCCCTGCGTTGATTCTACTCACAGTAATTAAAGGCTGGTAAAAAGAAAGGCAAGATAGGCGAGTGATAAGATTACACATCTCATAGTTGCGTTCGTATATATCAAAATGGAGGTTCAGGTCCCAAGAGAATCACTCCTTTTAATCCTCCTTTAATTAATTTATCATGAGAAACGTCACAGAATCAATTTCATGAGCTGATTGGTGCCTTAATGAATTTCAGCGCCAGCATATGCCATAAGCTTGCACTAGAGGAGGTAAACGTTGCCTTCTAGTTCAGCTAGGGATGGGGAAAATGCAACAAACTTAGAAACAAAACAAATACCTTACTCACAAATGAAACACAAATGCGAAGCTGAAGAGGCAGAGCTAATAAATAAAATGTTTTCCTTTTTTCACATTATATGTAAAAATGGGAAATTGATTATTCTATTCAGTCCTCCAAGCTGGCAGATGCAGACAATGAAGAGAAACAAAGAAGAAGTGGAAGAGGATGTAAGGAAACCTCCGAACGAGCGAAAGCTTCTCAGTTCCTCACAATAAACAAGTGGAAACCAAATATATTTATTGACGCTGCAAAAGCGGAACACTTCTGATCCACCCGAAAGAATAAGGAAGCAATTTTCAGCCTTGCTATTCGTGCCTGGAATTGAAAGATATGTATTACCAAGGCTAAATAAGAATAGTAGTAATAATATATCGAATAATCTTGTCATGAAGTAAGCTGGAAATACCTAAAATGGAAAGAAAAAAAAATTACAGAAAATAAAACACGATGCCCATTTTTTCAAGTAAAAGTGCACTAAAGAAATTGAGAGCAACACTTAGAGAGCGAGGAATCTACCAAGAGAGCCGAAGCTCTCCCCTCGAAAACCAAGGAAGTCAGTAACCGAGTGTTTCTCCCTCGCAAGGCTTTCCATTGGGCCAATACCTGGTTTCCTAAAAAGCCCCTCCTCTCTGCTGTTACACAGGGGACGGAAGTGGATACGCCACTTAGGCGCGTCAATACATCCAGGAAGGCTACCGATAACCACGGTGGGGCCGCCGTACGCCTAGCTTAGCAACCACTATCTCTGCAGGTCAGTATCCGAGAACGTTGAGGCGTTTCACAACCCCACCTTGACGAGTCAGAACGTACTCAATCTCCCACGAGTATCGGGTACCAATGCCCGGCCGAGACCAACCCAATCCGAACAACTCCCACGGTAACGTTAGAAGTACAAGTGTTAGGAGTTCGCAGCACCCACAGCTGAAGGGGTCGGAGTCGCTCCCCTACGTTGAAAGTCACAAGAAAGTATACAACAAGAATGGGCACGGGAGGAGAGGTAGCGGTTGAACTTGCCTTTCCCACCCCACATTCTCATGCCGGGTGACAAAGGTTGTTTTGATATAACGTGCGCAGTGGTGGGCTCGTTTCACTTGCGCGGTAGTAACAATTTCCACACTGTTGCTAACTATTTTGTTTATTTAAACATCTTTCGCATATAATAATTATTACAGCCACCTACTGTGTTTAGGCAAATTAACACAATCGTTAAGTTTATAAACTTCTTTTACCATATGCACGTAATATTCTTACACTGCCTTATGTTTATGATACTAAATTGTTTCTTTCACGTTAAACAAAGCAGTAACATTTGGTTTTCATTGAGCCTTAGAATATTTTAAAACTATCTGATCAATGTAATAAATAGTTTGGTTCTAAACTTAAGACCGTGTTCCATCTTTGAAACACGAAATACTATAGCTTATATTAAATAAACTAATAAGAAACTTAACCCCTAAAAAGTGGAGTCGTATCCTCCCTTTTCGAATAAATCCATCTCGTATCCTTTCAAGGATGCCTAGAGTGTTACATTAGAGGTAGCCAATATCCTCACCAGTAAACCCTTACTTGAGTTGACCAGATCCTTGATGTTTCCCCACAGGAAATTATCTGGAGGTGTAACGCCGCGGGCAAGCACAAGGTTGTGCAGGTAAAAGCTGCCCATGTTATCACATTTATATAAGAACCAACTTCAAATGGACTACAATGAATAAATAATCTATCTTGTATTTACCTTTGTAATGAATGTTGGAAGTGCCCTCCACGTGCATCAAGGTCGGTCTGGGTGGCTCAGTTGGTTAGACGCTGGTCTACTGATCCCAAGGTCGCGGGTTCAAACCCGGCCCAGGCCGATGGTATTTAAGTGTGCTTAAAAACGGCAGCTCCACGTCAGTAGATTTACTGGCATGTAAAAGAACTCCTGCGGGACGAAATTCCGGCACACCGGCGACGCTGATGTCATCCTGGCAATTGACAGCGTCGTTAAACAACAAAATAATTTTTTAAACGTGCATCAAGACTTCTATGCACATACTAATAGGTTCATAAAAACACGTGCTAATCCCTCATGGATGCAATTCAGATGTTAGACCTCAGTTCATCAACGGGATGGGGATTCTGCTCATACACTTTGCCCTCAAGAACGGCCATAAATAGAAGCCACATGTCAACAAATCTGGTGATCGCGGTGGCCATAAGCCTATGCTCATAGTCCTCTCTTCAGTGAACATCTCATGAGTATGGGTAAGTGGCCTTTCAGATGTATGACATGTTGCCCCGTTTTGTTGAAAAATCAGTAACAAGCTCCAGGTCTGTTAGTTGGGGATGCATTTCATAGTATACATATATGTTGAGTGTAGTATGGAAGAATATTGGACACACAGTGCGTTCTGCAATCATGGGCCACAAGATATCGGTGATGTTGTACCTGACCATTCAAACTGTTTTGCACTGTGATTTAGATTAGTTTATACTGAACACTTACTCGCACACTTAAGTTTCAGCCTTGATATCTAGTGCTACGAGAGGTCCGAGTCAAGAAGCCCGGCACTTTGCCAAGATAACAACTGACAATCGCCGTTCATACATAGTGTTACCGCTTGTGCATTTCACTGCAGGCATGGTATTACTCTTGTTACTCTTCTCTTGCTTTATCAGGCTGGTTTACCGTCTCAAACAGATAATTGTAAGTACTAAATGCATGAAGCAGATCCACCATCGATATCGTAAACTCCTGCAAATAGTAAAAGAAGGAACCATATGTTTAGCCTCTTACTTTACCTGTTGGCTAACCTGGAAGAACAACTGCGGAAACTACTACTCAGAACTTTTTAATATACAGTTTAATGCATGACTACGTAATAGACATGAAAAGTTCTGTTGCTGTTTTCAATAACAATGCCATCTGGAAGCTCAAGATAAAGTGTGCGAGCAATAAACATAATTTCTTTCAGTCTTCCTGTCACCCCTATGTATACTGCAGTAATAAGGTTACATAATTATAGTACTCAATATTTATTATTTCTTTTCAATAGCTTGGCATTTCTATGCATCTGCTGTTGGTGAAGGCAGATGGAAAATAACAGTTTATTAGCTTTTCTCGTACAAGAGGGACAAGATTGTAGGCCTACTATTTTTGCCAGACTTGATTATTGCTATAATAAACATTTTACATCTCTCATAACCGATTTGAAACTTGTGTACATTTTAACTCTGCACACGGTTACGCCTAGCCCCTCTTCATCCCATTTCGCAACCAAACCACTCTCATTTTATAGGCCGCTAGTTGCACATAAATGGTGCAACACATTAGCAAGCCTGTGTTTACCATCCCGAGTGATATGTGCGAGCGCTTCAAATACCTCTAGACACACTGGCTTTAGTGGGCCTAGGTGATATAATTACAAGCGGTTTGTTTGTGTGAAACCACAAATGTACCCTGGCATACAAATAATAATTTGATTTCTCTCTTCTGAAAAGCTTACGCTTAAGGATATCTTAAGCATGAAATTGTATTCTGTTTTAGGATATGCACAACAGAATGCTGGATTCAAGTATTCCTGCAATTCTAAACATGATGGGTATATCTAAGATTTGAAGCTCTCGCGGCGAACGTTATGGATCAAGGCATCTTAAAGATGGTCATGGAGTCTACAATGGCCGAAAGCTCGACCTTATAAATCTGACACGGATGATCACCCGTGAAGCCTTGATCCACGATGGGTGTAGTTTCTAAACTCCCTTAGCTTATATAGTGTCCGGTGATGGTGTTTCAAGTTAGGACACTGAAGTAATGAGGCTTTGATGTTCATGAATGTGGTTCATTTAAATAAGCCAAGCAATTTGTGTCCAGTGAACGTTCAAGAGAGGACATTGAAGTAATAATGAGATTAATGCCGTTGAATCATGTAGTTCTTAATAAACCGAGGCAGTTTGTGTACAGTGACGGTGCTTCAAATCAGAGAACTGAAGGTTATAATGCCATTGATGGTTTTGAAGCTAATTTGTGTCCAGTGACGGTGCTTCAAATCAGAGAACTGAAGGTAATAATGACATTGATGGTTTTGAAGCCAGTTGGCGTACAGTGACGGTGCTCCAAACCAGAGAACTGAAGGTAATAATGACATTGATGGTTTTGAAGCCAGTTGGCGTAGAGTGACGGTGCTCCAAATCAGTCCTCTGGTATCCAACTCTGTCGTTTAAGAAAACATCTCACCATTTCTCCGATATCGCCATACGCCACACATCCGAAAACGACGCCGGAAACTAGAGAGGGAAACGGAATGAACGGGAAATAATGGAATGGATATCGAGGTGAGAAACTTCTTCAGCATTCGCCTACTGAACAAGGAAAACAATGACAACCAATGTTGATCGGAATCGAGAGCAGGACTTCGTGAATGCAACCCTCACCCTTTACCGCGGGGTTAACTTGCCCGATCCGTAATATACTAAACACGTACTAATTCCAGAAAAGACAGTGACTCTTTTAGTTAAATTTATCACTCACGAAGCTTTGACATATTCGAAACAAGAACACAAGTTCCAATAAAATACTCCACAAATTAAGTGTTTATGAGATACCTTCTTCCTCTAGAATTCACCATGTATCTGAAATGTAATGTTCTTGGATAGGGGCACGGACAGCATTTTAACACCTGTTCTGGTAAAGAGAGAGAGAGAGAGAGAGAGAGAGAGAGAGAGAGAGAGAGAGAGAGAGAGAGAGAGAGAGAGAGAGAGAGAACTACTCGTCTCTGCCCTGAGATCATTGCGGTTCATACGCTAACACTGTTTGGGGTATGCTTTTCCTGTTCACTTTTGGAACACTCTAGTTGAGTGTGGACACCGTGACGACATGGCGACATGGGTCTGAGAAGAACCACGCTCAAGTATAGACACTCTGAGGACGCCAAGTACTGACAAGTTTCCCACTGAGGACGCCAAGCATAGAATAGTAATACATCTCTACCAATACCACTATCACCTTCACCTTCAGCTCCCCAGGCTGTAGCAGGACTCGATCATGACTGCAGCCTGTGACTTCATCGTAGACGCGCTCGCATGCACTGCATGCCAGCATGAAACAGTGATACTGACCGGGGTGCAAATGCGGGACCCGACTATCATACGCACAAACATTCATCAAATTCTCCCCTGCACGACAGGGTATTACTTCTGTAATTACCAGCTGTTACTGCCAGTGGCAGGCAGCTCTCATCACCATTGAACGCGCAGATGCCTTAATACGGCTCTGCAAAAAAACATGACTTCCGGTGGGTTTTTTTAGTGAGTAGACTGCCCTGGTTCGAAGCCAGGGTAGGAGTCTTACACTCGCAAACTTACCTGCAGTAAGGGCCTAAGTGCCTCCCCCCCAAAAAAAAAAATAACAAGCAGTCAGTACTGGTTTCTCCAAACAGCGCACGCTACCTTGTGGGCCAGAGTAAGAATTAGACTGGCGGCATTCCCTGCCACTGCTTTACCGTCTCTCCTCTAGATGTCATAAACTGTCGTAACCTGGTTGTGTGTGCGTGACGATCCCGGATAGTGTTGTTAGGCTCGGTGGGTCCGTTAGACCCACTCGTGTGCTCAATGCTGCTCTAGCGTTGGCAGGCCGACACCTAGTCGTTTGGTATAACGAACCCGGCTCGTGCCCTGTGAGCCACCTACCCGGAGAAAGAGCCCGGGACGAGCAAGCGGTGCCATCACTCAGCGATTGGACAATATCCCTGTACCAGACCGTTAGACCCACTCGTGTGCTCAATGCTGCTCTAGCGTTGGCAGGCCGACACCTAGTCGTTTGGTATAACGAACCCGGCTCGTGCCCTGTGAGCCACCTACCCGGAGAAAGAGCCCGGGACGAGCAAGCGGTGCCATCACTCAGCGATTGGACAATATCCCTGTACCAGACCGTTAGACCCACTCGTGTGCTCAATGCTGCTCTAGCGTTGGCAGGCCGACACCTAGTCGTTTGGTATAACGAACCCGGCTCGTGCCCTGTGAGCCACCTACCCGGAGAAAGAGCCCGGGACGAGCAAGCGGTGCCATCACTCAGCGATTGGACAATATCCCTGTACCAGACCGTTAGACCCACTCGTGTGCTCAATGCTGCTCTAGCGTTGGCAGGCCGACACCTAGTCGTTTGGTATAACGAACCCGGCTCGTGCCCTGTGAGCCACCTACCCGGAGAAAGAGCCCGGGACGAGCAAGCGGTGCCATCACTCAGCGATTGGACAATATCCCTGTACCAGACCTTTTGTAGCTGATACGCAGCCATGGACGATTCAAGGTCTACTACAGGTATATTCCATACGATTCCCTTTAGTGTCTCCTGCTATGACGAGTCTATACAAGTAGCATCCTACAAAAAGTGGCGTGCATTCAGTAGAAACAACTGCAGCACTCCTTCGGTAACAAGTGCAGTAAAGTGTGGCACCAATCTTAAAAGACCGAAGTCAACAGAGGCGGACGATATTCATATGTACTATTAATAATATACGAGGGGTATTCAAAAAGCTTTGAAAGTGCCGTCTTAAAGCCAAAGGTATTCGTGGAATTCAAAAACTTATCCTCACAATCCTTCAAACACTCGATTTCTGTCCACAGACAGTTGTAGTACTGTACTCAGACTGAGATGTCCACAGAGATGGATTTTAGCCTGGGCAAGGACCTGCACTCGTTCCACTCGAGGTCGCACGGTGCAAGGTCAGGGCTGTAGGGTGGATGGTCAACTGACTTTTAGTTTCCTCGCATTTGCACTGTTCTATGAGAGACGCATTGTGGTGCAAAACCAAGGGCCTTGAATTTCCTGTCTTTGGAATGTGAAACCAATTTTGCACAGTATCCTTCGCAGCTTTAAACGTTCATAGAGTAATTAATGTAAACAATCAATGCTGCCAACACAAATACCGACTTCCATACTTAGCATTTCAACAGCGATATCTCTATTTTCCTCCACCTGGTTCCTCTCCCGTTGCATTGTTCTCTCGCTAACAGCTTTCCGAGGCCTACAAGAGCGAGGGTTGTGTTTCAAAGTCTCTCGCCCTTCTTCAGTGATCGAATCCATCTTGTTATGGTATCAAATGAACACACTTGATTACCAGTAACAGCTACCAAGTTCTCGAGGATTTTCTTTATCCCTTTCACGGAGCTTAAAGCGTGTGGAAATACAGTATTTAGTGTTTTCTTTGGAAATATTGTGACGCCGGCCGCGGCACACACAAAGGACGGCCGGGGTCAAACTACCTCACATCACATACCAAGCGTGGCGCGTATCAAAGGCTCTGAAGATCAAGCTATCTCACACCACTCACGCGAGCAAACACGTGACAACAATGAGCGTGACACGTCAAATGTATTTTCCAGAGTTTTCGCGAGACGTCCGGCGACCGGCGTTTTTGTAGAGGATCCAGAAAAGGTCAGTTTCAAGAAATATCTGTGCTGCGTCATCATCGCTATATAAGGAGGCGAGGCGACGAGAGAAGCTAGTAGCTGCAGGCATGAGTCTTTGCTTGGAGCATGTTTTGAGACAGAAATGAGTTGTGAGCGTTGAATGAGACAGCTGTTGAGAGAGAGAGAGAGAGAGTGTGTGTGTGTAGTCGTCGTCGTGAGAGAATTACAGCGTCGAAGTGGAGACAGCGCAGCAGTTTTAGTGGGTGTTGAGAACTGTAAACTACGTTAACAACGGTAACAGAGGAGTGTTCTTATGCTACAGTTTAGAAGAAAATAAAGTGATAGAAGAGTAACTGGACTTATTTTGTCACACTGGTGTCAGGAGTGGGATTAGTGAAATTGTAATTTTGTTACATGTATGCTTTTTACCGGCTACTGATATGGGTCCTAGTTTAAACAGTACGACTATGACTAGATGAAAGCTTAAATTGAAACTTAAGTATATTATAATAGCTTAAGGTCCATTGTTGCCAAGTCTTACATGTTTGTATTTATTGTCCAACAATGGCTAGTTGTAAATGCCGCTCGTATTATGTTATAACCACATGGTCATTCAACACAATCTAGGTAAATAATCACTTCTTCCAAAGACGAATAACTAATTCGTTACATTATTGATTGAGCATTGTGAGCAAGGTACCCTCAGCATCAATTGAGCAGCCAGAGAGCCTTGCGCGCGCACCCCGGAAGGTCACGGGTCGTGTGCGTGTTTTACTACTCCAAACGAAGCTGGCTCAGGACACAGGTTAACAATAACAGTGAAAGTATCGCAACAGTAGCGCTTTTGGGAAATGTAAAGTCAATAGGCGAGCACGGGCTATCTGTCAGTCATCCATGGTTGTCTGTAGCCTACTGTGTGTTCACCAGCTCCTGGTCTAAGGGGACAGACATTCCACCAAGTGTAGCCTGAGTTTCGGAAACATCCGTGCAAACATTGCTCTGCTGTTCACGTTGCCAACTTAACTCTAGTGTTTTTCGCTCTATGTTTACTCACTAATGTCTCTTAAGGGACACTGGGAGTGAAATTTTGGTCAAAATTGTCAAAAAGTCGAAAATTGTTTTTTTACCTTAAAATGTTCCTGGAACACCGGTGCATTTGGATCAGCTAATATTTTTCATATCCCCCACTCCATGTGGTCATTACGGCCCAGTGCTCTTCCCTTAACGTACACAGGATGCTCCTATATAAAAGCCTGTTTTTCTCAAAACTACATTTCTGCACATTCCAAAAGAACCTCGCGCCTGAGTTTTGCTTCAAATTTAATGAAAATGTCCAAAAGTATTCATAAATAGCAGCTAAACAAAACTATAGTTCAATATTGATGTTATCACTAACATGAATTCCAAAAACATTTTTTTTTGTATGAAAAAAATCAATAATTTTTAAGATTAAATTTTCTTTGATATTAAAAAAATATGTACTGCATAATCAGCAAACGTATTTGAAATATCTCTTCATACAATTGTTACCCATGTTTTAGAGTATCAGTTCTGCCAATATAAATGAATTTTGAAAAGTCAATAGACGCGAGCTCTATTTTGAAAATATGCCTATTAAATTCATAAAATAATTTATATATAATAAACGAATTATCCAATTTTAATGAAATTTAGTGTACCTCCTATTCTCATATAAATACAAACACAGTAAACATTTCAGAAAAATCTATCAAGAAATGTGGAACTTTCAAATTTCACTCCCAGTGTCCCTTAATTTTCAGTTGTAAAATCGTACCTGTCACTAGTTTTATGTCGGAAGCAATGGTAAAAGTAATGTAGAAGCAGATAAACCTCCACTTAGGAGTGCTCTGAAATCTGCTATGATATTGTGTTGCAGAACAAAGTGGTTCAGAGTGACAGTTCTATGTGTAAAACAGATCTTTATGGTGTGATTCAAACAAACCTAAAGAGGCTCTTAAAGCGGACACGTTTCTGGTTTTATTGGGCCACACTGTCGTTTACTTGTCCCCATACACGTGTGAACTCAATCCCATAGAACATTGATCAGTGGGAAAAGGACGAAGTAGTCGAAGGTGTCGTTTACGTTTTATAAACTAAATATGCTGCATGAACTGAAAATAACTTAAATTGTGCTGTTTTGAGCAAGTTCTTTGCTTTAAAATGGCGTGAATACACATTCCAGGTTGGCACCATTATCGTAAATGCGATTAGAAGCAGTACTGCTGCTCGCGATATAACTGTTTACTGACCAACTGGCTGGCTGCATTCCTGCCAGGGACCATGAACTGGTGAACAAACTGTAGCTCCTTTTGGGGAAAATAAAACAAACTATACTTGATGACCAGCTTAAAACTGAACGCGAAACAGAGACATATTTAAAAGTTTATTATTACAGTAGGTTTTCTGAAAAAAAGGAAAGAAACAAGAGCTGACCTCGGCTGCTCCCGTAGCTCAATCGATAGGGCACCTGCCTGTAGTACAGGGGGTCTTGGGCTCGATTTCCGGCTGGAAGGGCGGGAATATTTCCATAACGAAGGTTATTCACCATGCTCTCTGGAGACCGGAGGTATTGTTGGGAGTACAAATGTGTGTGAATTTAATGTAATAATTGTAAAGTAATAGAAACCCAAAAATCAAAACCACCTTTAAGCGAGTGAACACCATTTCTGTTGAGCTATTGTTCCAAGAGTTCAAAATCCGCGGAAATGACCTTAGATGTTAACGGCAGCATACGGGTGGAAGGAAAGTCATTACATTCCTTCTAAAATGTACTTCACAGAAGCATTACAAACAAAAAGGTCCTAATGACATTTTGTTCTTTGTTCAGCCGATTTCGAAAAAATAAATTGTTTTTGTTCCAAATTGGATGCGTAATTCCACAAGAATGTACGAACATAACAGTTTGCTACTTGTAAGATGCGGAGAGTAACTTATTTCTGACATATCTTTGGTAGTAATTATGGGACATGATACAGGGTTTCGGAATAATTAATCACTTAAAAGACGTGAAGGAATACTCCGAGCAGTTGTTTCATTCGTGAGGTAAATCGACAACGTTGCGTTGAGGTTGGTCAGGGGAATGAATCGGTTTGTGGATGTGACGATTCTGATTGGCCTACACCCACACAGTGAACGTGGAAGGACACAGCATGGTATTTGTTTACGTTCACGAGACACCACTCTGCTGTGTTTGTTTATGTACTGACTTAGTGAAAGTGATACCCACACAATCTGTAGTGTTGCCATCTTGTTTTCGACAAAACTAAAATATCTCCGTAGAAAATGGTCCGAGACAAACTAGATACAAAATGTGTTCAAACAGCGATACCTTCCCTTCCACCCCGTTTAAGTGAAACATGAAATAAATGGAAGTTGACCTTTCAAGGACATGGTGAAACAGCAAATTCCATTTAGCAGGGCAATTTATGGAATTGTTGAAGTGCACTGCAGTGCACGGTGCTATGTAGAATAGATGGCTCCGCGGTAAAGCTCATGGCGGTCCGCTATTCGACTCCCAACAGCACCGTGTTTTTCTTCAGTTTGGTGAATGCTGAGGAAATACCCCACAGTTAGACCTGGAAATTTTTCTTCCCAGAGCCTGTTTCTCAAATATCATTTCACTGCATGTATCACTAGTGTCCACCGCCTGTGGTGCCGTATGAAATAAGAACAGGTGCTGAGTACTATCAAAAGGAAGGAATATTGAGAAAACCCTGCAGTGTCTAAAAAATGTCTTACACAATTTAAAACCAAACTAGCTGTAGGAAGATCCGTGGGTCAAATCCCGGCTATGGCAATGAATTTTTCAGTCTGATTCTACCTTTCCAATCTTTGTCCTACACACAGCTAGTGTGAAAGAAGAATTTCAAATTGAAATAAATATTATAAATTCAAATAATGTAAGAATGTAATAAATTAATTAATGTAATATAAGCAAGACCACCTACGTAGCCCAGTTGGTAGCGCGCTTGCCTCTGCCGCGGAGGACCCGGGTTCGATCCGCGGTACCAGCATGGGGATTTTATCCCCTCTGGGGGGTCTGGCACGGGATGCACTCAGCCTCGTTAGGTCCCGGGGGAACCAATTGAGGAGCTACTTGATGGAGAAGTAGCGGCCCCAGGTCGAGAAGACCGCATAACTGGCCGGGAGGACTCGGGGCGCTGACCACGTCCCACCCTCCAATACTGCACCTCACCAATGACGCCTGTAGTGGGCAGAGGTGGGGGACGCAGCGGCTGGGCGGTAGGCCTTAGCCCTTCATGGGCTGTTGCGCCGGGGTTTAGTTAGTAATATAAGCAAGGTTAGTTTAGTTTAGTTGTATGCCTTAGAAACGCTTATCCTCCCCATTCATCACGCTACCATTTGCTCGGAACTTAATGAACATTTCAGAGAATTTTAGTAAGTGTACACACCAGTCGTGAGAGCCCATGATCCGTGATTTATTTTAAAGGCATACAAAATAATGTAGCTGTCTAAAAACATGGCCAAAATTCCTGAAAATTAAGCAAGTGCTGTTGAAATACACTAGAAGTCCATAAAAGCTCAAACTCATACCAAAACACACCAAAAAAAAAAAAAAAAAAAACGAAAGAAATGACCGTAAAACATAGCAAATGGCCATGGAAACTGCCCAGGTTGCGTTAAAACAGATAAAGTACTAAAACATAGCAAACTATTCTTATAAGTATCCAAAATACCGGATTGCCTCTACCAATTTCAAAAATGTCCCGAAAACTGTCCTTAACCTGTATAATACCCACAAAAGTGTAGAATTCCCAAAACAGTCTTAAATGATGTCAAAATGCCCGTATCACTTCCCAAACAGTGTGCAAAAATGGTCTCAAAAGTTAAAAAACTGGCTGTAAGAACACAAGAGCTAGAGTAAAAATACACAAAATGCTCGAGCATGTGTAACCATAGGGTGAAGTCTAGATTAGGTTAGCAACGCTTGTTTCTGCAACAATCGTTATTAGACATTCGCACGCTAGACTCTCTTAATCTGTTTATCGCATAGAATACTCTCTTAAGGTATGATGGATCAAGTAAGTTGCACCCTGTATATCAGGGATGTCAGCCGGAGCGCATATGCGCCGCCAGAATACGGGGAGCACTCGGCAGTGGCTGGGTTTTAGGAAGGAGTGTACAAAAGACAACTGACAGTAACCATGAACGCAGCAAAGAGTTAAACGTTATTAAGGGACACTGGGAGTGAAATTTTGGTCAAAATTGTCAAAAAGTCGAAAATAGTTTTTTTACCTTAAAATGTTCCTGGAACACCTGTGCATTTGGATCAACTAACATTTTTCATATCCCCCACTCCATGTGGTCATTACGGCCCAGCGCCCTTCCCTTAACGTACACAGGATGTTCCTATATAAAAGCCTGGTTTTCTCAAAACTACATTTCTGCACATTCCAAAAGAAGGTCGCGCCTGAGTTTTGCTTCAAATTCAATGAAAACTTCCAAAAGTATTCATAAATAGCAGCTAAACAAAACTATGATTCAATATTGATGTTATCATTAACATGAATTCCAAAAACATTCTTTTTTGTATGAAAAAATCAATAATTTTTAAGATTAAATTTTCTTTGTTATTAAAAAAATATGTACAGCATAATCAGCAAACATATTTGAAATATCTCTTTATACAATTGTTACCCATGTTTTTGAGTATCAGTTCTGCCAATATAAATGCATTTTGAAAAGTCAATAGACGCGAGCTCTATTTTGAAAATGTGCCTATTAAATACATAAAATAATGTATATATCCTAAACGAATTATCCAATTTTAATGAACTTTGGTGTACCTCATATTCTCATATAAATACAAACACAGTAAAAAGTTCAGAAAAATCTATCAAGAAATGTGGAACTTTCAAATTTCACTCCCAGTGTCCCTTAATACCCGGTATACGTATACACACATTTCTACTAGTTTTATTGTTGCTTAAAGCTTTTGTGTGTTTGCATTTCCAGCAATTCCCTCGCCTTCATCGAATCCGTGTGTGAGACTGGGATGCCTGTGTGCAATGTTTGGCGTTTGGTTTCTTGCACTATTGGGGCGCCGTTATGTGCCATTCTCACCGACATGTATCCTAATGTACGCCGTTGCTTTCGGCTATATCATTTATTGTGGCCAGATTTCCGTGCTTCGTTGCCTGGTAAGCACCTTGCCATACTATGGGCTGTGGCTCATACTGTTTATTACGCCGTCACATATTCATTCAAATATCCACATATGTGAATATCTACCTCACGAGAGATACTTTTTCTCCATCGGCGAAAACTTGTGGACTCTACTCCATTCCTATCCTTTAGGCTTTAATATGGATCAATAAGTACAATAAAGTAAAGGGGCGTAGCGGGAGATCTGTTGCATACCCTGCCACTTTTCCTTAGTTAAGGATATCCATCTGTGTAAAAAGGCTAAAAATTTCAAAAATTGCCAAAAATGGATTTTTATTTTATCTAATAGTATAAACCTTCTGCTTTACTTTGATATGCTTTTTATAGACTTAGGGCCTTTTTAACTACGTCACGTGGCCGTCTAACTGATTTCCTGTAAGTGGTCGTGTCCATTTAAATCCATACAGTTCCATTATTCTTGCCATGACTTCAAACTTAGTTTTTCCATGCTTTTATTTTTATCACTGTTTGCTCTTTAAAATGCTCCACATGATGCAATTTGCAGTACTTATGCATGAAATTTGGTGTACCTGCTTAGAAATAACATTAAAAAGAAATTATGAGATAATTTTTTCGTAGCGTGAATAACTGCTGAGTAATTAGATATTAAAGTTTACATTTCGAAATTTAAATGAAAAAAATAATGAATTTAAACTTTAACATTTATTTTTATCCAAACTAATAACAAGATTAAGAAATTATCTCATCAATTTGCTAACATTCTATTACAGGACATAACTGAAAATTATTAAGTTTTTCAAATCAAAATTGCATCATGGGGAACCATTTATACAAGTATTAAGAAAAATATAATAAAATAGTAATATGTTGGCAACTAATCTGACTAAATGTGTGAAATTTAGCACAGTTACTCCTCACTATACAGTGATTGTTGTGTTAAAATTTCAAGTCAATCCAATGAAAACTGTAGATTTTCAACATTTCACAGATGGGTAGGTATCCTTAACCCTTTCTACTATCTGTATATACTAATCCAATCGGCGCAGTGCTTGCTGAGGAGTGTGTTTCGAACAACAGTCTGCTATGAGTTAGTAATGCTAGCGTATCGCGCCAGGCATTGAAACAGAGCAGCTTGCCTCACCATGTGCGCACGCAGTGGATGTGACACAGAGAAGTGCATCTCGCTTGTTAATGTTAGTCACGTTTAAATATAAGTTTTTCAGTACTTTGTTCCGCAGTGAAGGCTAATTTCATATTTTTAACTTCTGTACGTATCAAGAGTGCAACAAGCTGCATTTTGAACAGTAATGTGTGTGAACATATACGAGAAAAATCCTCCAGGAAACCGAAGGCAGGGTATGCACATTGCTTATGTGCATCCATGTGGTTCACTACCTGTTGTAGAGCGAACGCTGCATTTCCTGGAAAGCTAGTGCGACGAGTGCTTGTAATCAACCAAGTGAGAATGAAGAAAAAATAGTGGGAGGGATTTTAATACAATTTTAATATTTACCACTTGGTGAAGTTCTACGAAAACTATAAAAATTGTAAGAAAATTACATTTTCAAAGTTAATAATTTTTATTTAATACAAAATTTTCTGTTCCCAACATTCTTTTGAGACTTCTTATCTATAACAGAATATTCTTTAATATCAAAATTTGGAAATCGTCGTGTGGAGCATTTTAGCTGCCAAAACAATAGCTAGAAAATATAGTAAATTTAAGGGTATTGAAGATATTACAATGAAAATTTGAATGTACATTATTCCTTATATATCTGATGTGAGTTTGAATGACATCTGCTAATAATTGGAGAACTTAGAAATTGCACCTATGCGTAGGTACCTTTAATGCAAGTTCAAAGTGCATACCCAAGTCCACATACGATGCTACGCCACAGATAAAGAGATATAAGTACTAACGTAAGGTACTGCATACCTACTTTAACAGAAAAAAAAAAAAAGAAAAAAAAAAACCAAAGCAAAGCAAACAATTTAAGTGCTTTTCTTTTTTGTTTTTGCATCAACATAACAAAATTTCTGTTTTTGTATCAACACAGTAAGCTGTTTTATTATTATTATTATTATTATTATTATTATTATTATTATTATTATTATTATTATTATTATTATTATTATTATTATTATTATTATTATTATTATTATTATTATTATTATTATTATTATTATTATTATTATTATTATTATTATTATTATTATTATTATTATTATTATTATTATTATTATTATTATTATTATTATTATTATTATTATTATTATTATTATTATTATTATTATTATTATTATTATTATTATTGTTGTTGTTGTTGTTGTTGTGGTTCTTATTCTTTCTTTTGTTAAAAAGCTGGCAAGTAGCAAACTTGATCAAAAATTGAAATTTCATAAGCCCCAAGTTTTATGTTATTTTTTCTTTATTATTCACAAGCTGAAATACCGTGCATTGCTCGTAGTTTGACGATTTATCCCAACAACTTTTAGACTTAGGTTGCATTTGTCCAATAGCTTGTGTTTCTTTAGAAACATTGAAGAATTATTACTTTTAGACGCTTAAACAGAATTCATTAAAACCCTTAGGATACTATAAAGAACAGAAGGTAAACAAAATAAAACACCCGGAAGATACTATGCAACGCCACTGTTGAAGAACCACAGAAAGGAAAGGGAAGAGAAAGCCGTGCGAGTGTAATACGTTGAATTTCTGTTTGAATCGCATACATTGTGTGAATTGTTTGTAGAAAGGGGATGGAGAAAGAAGTTTGATAGTGTTTCGTGAAGGAAAAGTGATGAGAGAAAACCCTGTGAATGTAATACGTTCTATATCTATTTCAAACACGTAGAAAATTGTACGAATTGTATATTGAGCTACGAATAGAGAAATACTTGTGTATGTGTTACGTTAAAGAGAAGCGAATGCACAAAATCATGTGAATGTAATACGTTGCATAGTAAAATGGATAGCATAAAAACCTTCTCCGTGGAAAAACACCTAGATGTTGCAATTTTCACGGTGATCGGTCAATCAGTGTTGGAGTTTATCAACTTCGAGTATACCAGCATTAATTTTCATTTTACCGGATACATAAAATAATTTGTTGAAACTACTCCGGTTCTACTTATTGTAAAATGATTGGACCTATTCAGAAAGCTTCGCGCGGATTTGCACAACAAAGTTTGAACCAAGTTTCATCGCAATCGAATGAATAGTATAGGAACCCATACGAGACAAAGAAACGTTCATTTTTATATACCGGGTGGAAGGGAAGCCATTACATTAATGTAAACCAGTGATAGATCTCGGTATTTGGAACACATTTTGTATGTTATGTTTTTGTCTGACTATTCCCTACGGAGATATTTTAGTTTTGTCGTAAACAATCTGGCAGCACTGCAGATTGTGTGGGTGTCACTTTCACAAGGTCAGTACATAAACAAACAGCGTAGCAGCGTCAGTCGTCAGCGTAAACCAATACCATACCGTGTCCTTCCATGCTTAGTGCGAGTGTGGGCCAATCAGAAGCGTTAGCTCCCAAAACATCACTCCATCCTATAAGCGACCGACCAGTTTACATCCAGAAACCGGTTCAATTCCGTGACCAACCTCAACGCAACGTTGTCGAGTTACTTCACGTCTGAAAGAGCTGCTCGGAGTATTCTTTCAATTCTTTTAAGTGATTAATCATTTAAAACCCCTGTGTGATGTCCCCTTAATTACTATCGAAGCTATGTCACTCTACGCATCTTGCAAGTGACAAACTGTTATCTTCATACATTCTTGTGGAATTGTACATCCAATTTGGAACAAAAACTCATTTATTTTTTCGAAGTCGGCTGATTAAAGAACAAAATACTATTAGACTTTTTTTTTTGTTTGTATTGTTTCCATGAAGCACATATTAGAAGGAATGTAATAACTTCCCTTCCACCTTCTAGGAGAATCTAAACTAAAGTAAACAAATTGCAATTGTTTTCGGAGCAGCAGATCGATATCCAAGTAATCGATTCGTTTCTCGGAAAACAAGTGAAAGTGTTTACTTCCTCATTCATTCGTTTGTTTTCTTTTATGTATTGTTTTGTTTTGCGGTAAGATTGGCTTAGATGGATGTAACAGGTTTTTATCACCAAATATAATATGTAAAACGACTGTTTTGGAATGAATTTTTTGTTACAACGTATACTGCCACTGTTTGTGTAACGAAATGGGATGACATGTTGCGCTTTAACATGCCACAAGTGAACAGCAAAGTATACCGCTGAATTGTGTTTCTTTTAAGCTAAACAATATATTCCTCGCGAGGGTGATCTAATTACTGGAAGGTGATGTGAAGGGGGCGGGGTCTGAAATGGGGTGGCTGTGCGCAGGCCGTCGCTGCCAGGGCCAGCCGCGATTCTGTACTGAACTCCAGTAGCATCTTCGCCCTCGACGGGGCGCGATCACCTCTGCAGCGTACACTGGCCATGCGGATTTCCACCTGCAGCTTCCCGCGAACTGGTGAGTAAATATTCTCTCTTTACTTCCGAGCCCAAGTTAGAAACTTTCTGCGACAAATCTCATTTCCTGACAAATTCACCTCACTTTATTTATATTTTGTGAAAAGGAAATATACATTTTAAGATTGGCTGCTCATCTTGATGTTTATATTGAACTCCTAAATTTAGCTTTTGTTGACCAACTTTAAGTAAAAGTAAGTTGCACAGGAGTAAGTTCTCTGTATACAAGTAACCTAAAACGATGTATTTAACTTATTTAATATTTACAACAATTTTGTGAGGTGTAAAGGGAGAGAAAAATACTGTTTATCAAACTGAATGAGTTACTTCAATAATTAAATTAGAAGGAATGTATCTGTGGTAAAGCACATAAAATGGAGGAGGGGGGGGGAGCGGGTTCACATGCTCTACAGTTATCACAATTTAATTAAATTAAAAGGTGTACGTTTTAGTAGATAATTTGTAGTACAGTTAGTCTTTTTGCTTTGATTTTCTGGGTCGTGTTAGCGAACATTAATGCATAGTTACTAAATATTTACCGTTCAACGTATCAGTGCACTCCGATTCGCAGCCAATAAACAAACGTGCGTTGAATTTGCTTATTCATTTCAGTCTTTTGTTTATGTGCGAGTGAGGCAAGGTGCGTCGAAACAAGCGGAGGAATTGAAGCGTTCAATTCAATGCGAGCTGTGTTTCCGTTTATTTGATATGTTACACACAAGGAACGTGACTATGCAGCAGTTTGTGCGGCCCAACAACAAATCCGACCGCGCAGTAATATTCGGCTTCAAATGCCGCACAAGTGACACCTTTACCTATTACTTCTTGCAAATGTTTTGTGTGCAATATAATGCTGAATTTTATATTTCGCTCAACATTACACGAGAGGGAGATAGATGGAGAGAGAGAGAGAGAGAGGGGTGGGGGGGGGGGGGGGAGATAGAGAGAGAATGAGAGAGCGGAGCGCAAGAGAATGTTACATTTATGGATGAAGCACAGATTTGTCGATGATTCCTTTCTCAGCTCCAAGTGTTAAATTTAGTTTTAATTTCACACATTGCACATTCATGAAAAATTTATTAACTCGTAGGATTGTTTTTCGTGCTGAAACAAACTAAAATAGTGGACTATTTCCTAAGTAAATATCTACACAAATTAAAATATACATTTTGTTTAAAACTGTTGTATATCACAAATGTATGTACCCAGTTGAAATTCAACATGGCTTGTTTGTTTTATTTTTTGTTTAACCACTGTACCTCGCTAATTTCCACAATTGAATCGAATTCCAACATGTATTTCCTCACAACGTGCCTAATAGGCAGAGAGTATTGTACTGCACTCAAACATTCGATACCAAGACTTCACCGCAAATGCATGTTTTGAGGTCCTTGAATAAAAAGGCACTTCTATATCTTTACTTTTTCTACTACTTAGAGGAAATAGTCTTCAACCCAAAATTTTGATGTCGAGATTTCACCGGAAATATGTTTTGAGGACCCCTGAATAAAAAAAAGCATTTTTTGAAAAGCGTGCGCGCGCGCGCGTGTGTCTGTCTGTCTGTGAGTGTGTTTGTCATTGTGTCTGGGGGCAGCGTAACTCTACACCGAAAAGTCGGTTAAAAACCAACGTTGGTATTTAAGTCTAATATGTTTAAAAGATGCGATACAAAGATTTGGAAGAAAATTCCTCCAACCTAAACTGCCCTTTACATGGAAAATGTTGATTTTCTCAAAAATAGCTAACGATTTTGATTAAAATGACAACGTTTTTAGATATTCTTATGGCAAATGAAGTGTAGAATTTCCTGGCTATAGCTTACGTAGTCCTGTTTACTTTTGATGACTTTTGCATAACTGGTAAACTGTAAGAGATCGATCAAATCTTACTATACAAAAAATGTTGACCTCGTTAAGGCACAGACGTTACGTCCAAATGCATTTTTTGTGGAATGAACCACTTCGGAGATATTCCTTGTTATTTGTGCGAGTTTTGCAGTACTAAAACTTTTATCAAACGGAAGGCTGTTATTCACTTTTTTATCTCTTAGTGGTGCAAAGAGAGCGGAACTTCATATAGCGACCAGTTTTAAAAGATTTGACTATCGCTGAAAGCCCACTGTGTTCCCATATTCCCATTGTACCTACAAGGAAATAAGCAATAAGATAATTTGTACAAACAAATCTTTATCTCGACTAACATGAAGATGGAGGAATAAGAGTTTGTAAAAATAGCTAGTATAAGAATAGAGTGCAATATAGCAGATTTTTACAAAATGGTCCGAGCGTGTTTTTGAATACCATAATTAAAAACAGAAAGTCAGAAAAATACCTATTTAAGTTCAGTACTTTCTAAAGGTGCTGTGTGAAGAATTTCAAGAAAATCCGTATCCCAGACTACATTTACATGAACATTTTAGACATTTTCTAAAAAATGGCCAATGGTTTAGTTTGTTAGGAATAACCATCTTGGCTTTAGCCACTTTCGACATATCGATCAATGTTGGTTTGAATTGTTCAACACATTTTAATTGTTTAAGTACTCCCGCAGTTCACTTGTTTTTTTTTTTTTTTTTTTTTTTTTTTGCGATGGTATGGAAGTACTATGGAATTTCAAGCTATTATTTCAAAGTTATTATGCAGAAGACGGGCCGCACGAGAAAGGTGAATGAACTATAATGGAATTGATATATGTTTTACTTCTGATAACGTGCTTGAAAGTTTTATATGGCGGTCCAGCTTCGTTTGATTTTTACGAGTAGATCCCTTACGTACGTTACAATGATTTTATTTCGCTTATGCGGCGGATATTTGGCAAGTAACTTTGTAAACTGGTATTACCTATATGCCCGCAAATAGCTTTGTAATATACTTACGCTGATATTATTGCACAAACACCGCGTTTCTAAAGAAAAACTTTGATTTTATGGATAGCGGAAAGCGCTGGAAGTATTTGGCGTCAGTATTCGCAGATTACCGTATCGCGTCCTATTCTACATGTAGGCATCGAATAGGCCTCTCACGAATGTAAACAAAACACTAAATTAGTTAAAACATGTTTACGATTTTTGTACTCTGTTTAACTTTAATCTTTTGGATGCTTATTAAGATTTTCTTACCCAATGGTATACACTCCCATTTAGGCCGTCCTTGCAGCTTTCGGTAGCGTATGTGTACCTTTCCGCGTATGCAGTGGCGTGCATAGTTCTAGATCAGGGGTGTCCAACCTTTGCGAAAGAGCGGAGTGTGGGTTTATCTCCTTCCAACATACCTTTACCCCTCTTTAACCCTCTACCGTGCATTGTGTTGCAGTGGCGGGTTGGTGACATGTACGTTGCGTTTGATTTACGACAGCACTTTGAAATCTTATACGATAAGCATCCGTTCATTAGTGACTTCTTTGATACTCTTTACGTTTAAGAAGTCTATCAATACTTGGCATAGCCTTAGAAGATCCACCAAGTGATCGTCGCGTAACGTATTGCGATACAGACTTTTAGTACAGTTCAATTTGGAGAAACTCTGTTCGCAAATATATGTAGAGCTATACTCACTCTTATACACACTATTCTTGCAAATGCTTATTTCTCTATCTGCTTCATTTTAATCGACATAAACATTTTCAGAAATTGCCCTATTGAGAATGTTCTTGTAGGTACAAGGGGAAAATGGGAGTACGGTAAGCTTTAATGTTTTAAGAGCTGGTTTCTAAGCGATGCCATAAAATTCTGTTCTCTGCAAGGCCAAGGAATGAAAAAAAAATTGCTATTTGAAGAAAGTACAAGTACAAATTCAAACAAATATGAAAGAATATATCGGAAATGGTTCACTCAAAAGAAAAAAAAGAAGTATGTGACATAAACTGTATGTTTTAACGAGATCCACATTTGTGTTTAGTAAGCTTTTGTCTGTCTCTTACTGTTTACCATTTATGTAAAAATCATTCAGAATGAAGAGTTCTTTTGAGCACATTCCCAGAAAATTCAAGGTATGACTTATAAACTGCCATGGAATCGCCTGTTTGTGTCCGTCACTGGATACTGACCGTCCCTCTGACTAAAGGAGTGGAGCGAGGCATTGCCGCTCACTGCGTAAGGTTCTCCAAAGAGAGTGTTCTAGTGAATATATAACTTGGAGCAATGTCTTCAAATGGCGAATTGCCTTCCCACATACCCACACTTCCTCCCTGTTGTACGTCCGCAGCATTTGCATACATCGCCTCAACGGTTAAAGGCCTCTGGGACTCAATTTTCTAACTTTTTCAAACTCACCTCTATTTGCTTGAAAATTGGCACACATAAGGATACCCACCTGTGAAATTTTGAAATCTACAGTTTTCATTGGATTGATTTGAAATTTTAACACAACAATCACTGTATAGTGAGGAGTAACTGTGCTAAATTTCATACATTTAGTCAGATTGGTTGCTAACATATTAATATGTTATTACATTTTTTTTAGTATTTCTATAAATGGTTCCCCCATGATGCAATTTTGATTTGAAAAACTTAATAATTTTCAGTTATGTTCTTTAATAGAATGTTAGCAAATTGATGAGGGAATTTCTTAATCTTGTTATTAGTTTGGATAAAAATACATTTTAAAGTTTAAAATCATTATTTTTTTCAGTTAAATGTAAACTTTAATATTTAATTACTCAGCAGTTATTCACGTTATGAAGGAATTATCTCATCATTTCTTTTTAATGTTACCTCTAAGCAGGTACACCAAATTTCATGCATAAGTACTGAAAATTGCATCGTGTGGAGCATTTTAAAGAGCAAACAGTGCTAAAAATAAAAATATGGAAAAACTAAGTTTGAAGTCGTGGCAAGGATAATGGAACTGTATGGATTTAAATGGACACGACCACTTACAGGCAATCAGTTAGACGGCCATGTGACAGATAAAAAGGCGGTAAGGCTGTAAAAAGCATATCAAAATAAAGCAGACGATTTATACAAAAATCCATTTTTGGAAATTTTTCAAATTTTAAGCCTTTTTTCACAGATGCGTATCCTTAATATAAATAAGTGACTGTACAAAAGCTCCATGTTCTAGCTCAAACGACTTCTCAGATAATAGAATTAAATACTTTTTAATAGCCAAACAACTTCGTTCTTCTAAAACTGTCTTCACATTTTCATAGAAGTATACTAATAGCTTTTACTGATTCATAAAGGTGATAAAAGTGATAGTGTAAGTGATGTTCTAAAGTACTGAAGTTAGAGACTTGAGTTTTTGCACAGGCATTTCCAACAACTACAGAAATGTGTGTACCAAATTCCATTCCAATATCTTACCATATTCTTGATATATTCATTTACATCAGTTTATTGGGTAGGTATATTAATAAAAACCTGCCTCCTCCAACAGATGTGGAAGTACGAAATTGATTTTTACTTTCTCTACTAGTAAGTAGAGGAAGCATTGTATTCCACCCAAAAATTCGATGTCGGAAATTTGTTTTGAGTCCCCCCTGAATAAAAAAGGAAACATTTTTAGAAAAAAGGTCCGTGTGTGTGCCTGTCAGTCTGTGAGCAGCATAACTCAAAAACGAAAAGTCGGTTAAAGACCTAAGTTGGTATTTAAGTTTAAGATCTCTTAAGGATGCGACACGAAGATTTTGAAAAAAAACAAAAAAACAAACTACTCTTTACATGGGAAATCTTTCAAAATTTTTGATTTTAAAGAAAATGGCTCTGACGACTTTGAGTAAGTCACATTTGGTTAAGATATTTTTATGACAAATGAAACGTATATTTTGAATTTTCTCGCTATAGCCTATGTAGTCCTGTTTACTCTGGATGACTTTTGCCCAACTCGTAAACCGTAAGAGATAGTCCAAACATTAAAAAAAAATAATTTTGTGCAATTCAGAACATCTCAAATACATATCTTTAATTGGTGACGAGCAGTATAACAAGAATATAGCAGAAGAAACCGTTAAAAGTATTACAAGTAGGCAAAAAATGCCTATGTCCATTATAATGGACACCGGGACTGAAAGGGTTAAAAAAATTGAAGTTGATGTTATTACTTGCAGAGAAATACATTTTTGCTTTTACGAAGTTGTTAGTGTTAAAATTCCTTTTCTTTTCAGCATAAATTAGTTTTTGGGAACCAATGAATAAAGCAATTATGAGGTGAATATTTCAATCTTTAGATAACACGTTTGTGATTATGTATGCAAATTTAGATACAAACCAGAGCAAAACTGAAATGTCAGGAATAAATTTCATATAAATTCCAAAACTGAGGGAGGTTTGGCTATAATGAAGCGTACAGGTGACTTAAACATGTCGCTGGACTTCTAAAAATGGCGGGCCAGGAAGAATGTTTGGCCAAAAGGATTCACACTTGTCTATAGAATATAAACGTGACATAAGTAAAAAACCGAAAATGTTATTGTCACTTATATATTTAAATATATTTTCTTGTTTAACGACGCTGTCAATTGCCAGGATCACATCAGCGTCGCCGGTGTGCCGGAATTTTGTCCCGAAGGAGTTCTTTTACATGCCAGTAAATCTACTGACATGGAGCTGTCGTTTTTAAGCACACTTAAAAACCATCGGCCTGGGCCGGGTTTGAACCCGCGACCTTGGGATCCGTAGGCCAGCATCTAACCAACTGAGCCACCCAGACCGACTGTTATTGTCACTTAAAAATGTAGCTCTATAGTTCCTAACGTACACCACTGCTTGGTCGGACAACAAAGGCAGAACGCTCCACCCACCCCTCTCCCTGCTATGTACGCGTCGGATGAGAAGGTTGGTGAAATGCCCCGTGAAGCAGTAGGGACGGCATATATGGAACACAGGGTACTCTGGGGCCTTGATATTTTTATTCATTTATTTATTTATTCATTTATTTATTTATTTATTTATTTATTTATTTATTTATCTATTTATGTATCTATTTCTTTCTTTGTTTATTTATTTATTTTATTTATTTATTTATTTATTTATTTATTTATTTATTTATTTATTTATTTATTTATTTATTTATTTATTTATTTATTTATTTATTTATTTATTTATTTTATTTTATTTTTTTTTCTATCCCCCCCTTTCCGTTTCACAGTCGAACACCTTCAACGCCTGACAGGGTCAGGGTGTTTTTGAAATTTAGCTGCTAGGTTACGATGCATAGCTGAACGGGATCACGTGATAACCATATAGAACGAATAAGTGATTACTAAAGCCCGCATCTCTAAGCACAATGAAACCGTAAAATAAGCAAGCAAATACGCATGAAAGAATAGGAAAATGAGCACCAAGCTCAGCAAAAACGAATATACGCAAACATGATGAGAAATGGTTGTACATAAGGAGGTCATCCTGGGATATTTCCTGTGTAAACCATCTGCATCTATCAGTGAAAAATTATTTGTATAGTGCCCATGAGACGTCACAAGTGCATTAAATAAAAACCACAGTTCTTCGGTGAATTCCTCCTCGATTTGTGTTTCTTCACCAGTAAGCTTTTTAAAAGTTTGACAGTGTTTTGTAACCGGAACTTTTCTGTAGCAGCTGATTGAGTTTGTCAAATGCAATTGCTGCAACCCTTTGTGTTTCTGACGACAATATAACTGAAATTTCATCAATCAGAGAAAGCGAATGTGCCGAGGAATTATTTCGAGCTTCCAAATGCTTGCAAGTTTAGGTATTTTGTAGAAATGATTATGGATGTAGTTTTCTTTGCTGCTGCTTTTAACATAACATTATTGCGCTGTGGCAATATTGAGTTAAAAGCACTTTACACTTCACTGAAATGTTTTGCGTGGCATGAAACAGCCTCTAACCTGGTACCGGTTGGGAGGTCTGGCACGGGGTGCACTCAGCCTCGTTAGGTCCAATTGAGGAGCTAATTGATGGTGAAGTAGCGGCCCCTGGTTGAGAAGGCCGTGTAAGTGTCCGGGAGGTCTCTCAAGTACTGCACCCCACCAATGAGGCCTGTAGTGGGCAGAGGTGGGGGACGCAGCGGCTGGGCGGCAAGCCTTGGCCCTTCATGGGCTGTTGCGCTGGGGTTTATTTATATTAGTATTATTTCGCCACACCTGACTATACTCATGCACTTCATTCCTGCGCATTTAGCCGAGAAAATAACAAATCACTGATAAATCACGGATAACTGTGAAATATGCATTTTTAAGGGGAGGTTGTAAGCTCTATGTTTGCAATGTTAACTTTAACAAGTTTAACTCTACCTTTCAGAGAAACTATTCGCTCTAGAAGTATAAAGTTTGGTACTATATAAATCAATGCTTTCTAATTATAAGGACTTTTTTTTACACAGATAAGATCATGTTTAAAAAAAATTGGGCAAACTTCCGCAGACCAACCCCGTCGAAAAATAATGTTATACCAAAATATCTGTTAGGCACGTGTGAAGCCTCGCTACATGGAAACTTCAAAAGTGCAAAACAGTTGGATTTTGGTTTCAAATGTTTTAGGTCTTCAAATTGTGAAGAGAATGTTTCAAAAGTTCCTTGTATCTTTTCAGGAGAGTAACGTTTATCGTGAACACGGAACGCAAGCAAGGGACATTGTATAAATCTGCAGCTACCAGTTTTACAAATCAAGCACCTAACTTTATCATCTTCATCTCGAAAACAAAAATATTCGTCCTCCCATTCAATTGTGTACTACTATATACAGGATGGAACGAAAGTCATTACATTAATTTAAATCAATGGTACATCTCGGTATTTGGAACACATTTTGTATCTTACGTTTTTTGTCTGTGATCATTTCTTACGGAGATATTTTAGTTTTGTTGAAAACAAGCTGGCAACACTGCAGGTTTCACTTTCACTAGGTCAGTACATAAACAAACACGCGTCACGGAGCCGCGCGGCTCATGAGTGTAAACATAAAGACATACCATGCCGTGTCTGCTACGTCCTAATAAATAAGTACCTACATCTGAATTCTCCAGTAACGCATACTGTAACCTAAACTCACAATCTAAGGATATTGTTTATCATTTCCTTCAACATCAAATTTATATCGTTTCCCAGCTGATACTGCTATAATTTAATAAACCAAACCATCTCTCTGACTTATAAACACAAAGGTACATTTGTAAGTTCTTACAAGGTGTTCCAAATAATATTTTTAAGGTGAGAGCAAAAGTATAAGCAATTAACCAAATGGTTCACTCACTTTAGAGGTATTGTTCAAAATGTCCAACATTTGCGCACGTGTAAGCCACACAGCCAGACACCCTCATTGTTGAGTATTTGTTCTGCAGGCAGGTAAATGCATTGCCTCAAATATTCGAGGGCAGTAGTTGCTGTTTTGTATCCTGCTTTACACGTCTCTCCAAAAAACCAGAGGATCCATACCGGGTGGAAGGGAAGTCATTGCATTAATTTAAACCAATGGTAGATTTCGGTATTTGGAGCACATTTTGTATCTTACGTTTTTGTCTCTGACCATTTCCTACGGAGATCTTTTTGTCGAAAACAAGCTGGCAACACTGCAGATTATGTGCGTGTCACTTTCACTGGTTCAGTACATAAACAATCATACATCACTACTGCTACCAAACGTCTCGTGAAAGACTTTCCGGAAATTAGGTCAATTCCCTGACCAACCTGAACGCAACGCTGTCGACATGCCTCACGTTTGAAAACGGCGCTCGGAGTATTCCTTCACGTCTTTTAAGTGATTAATTATTTCGAAACCCTGTGTGATGTCGCATAATTACTACCGAAGCTATGTCACAAATAAGTTACTCTACGCATCTTACAAGTAACAAACTGTTCTCTTCGTACATTCTTGTGGAATTACGCATCCAATTTGGAACAAAAACACTATTTTTTTTTTCGAAATCGGCTGATCAAAGAACAAAATGCCATTAGACTTTTTTTCTTTGTAATGCTTCTATGAAGCATATATTAGAAGGAATGTAATGACTTCCCTTCCACTCTGTATACTCCGCACCATCCGCCTCTGAATAGCAGGTCTGATTCTCCTTGCCTTGGTCAGTGGAGGGGGGAATAACATGTGTAGGGGAAGCGAGCGTGGCTCGCTTGTTGAGCACCCTTGGTTTACCTCGACTAACATGAAGTAGATATAGGAATAAGAGTGTAAGAATAGTTGGTACAAGAGTAGTCATGTTTATGCAACACATCAGATGTTTATGATAATTACCCACCCAGAACCTCGTCTTCCTACGCTTGTTCCGTTACAATGCAAACCTGGCATAAGTCACGGGAGAAATATTTAGTGGTCCACGTTCTGCATAATTGCCTATCAGAAAGGAAAATAAGTGTCGGAAGAATATGTTGTAGAAACGATACTGAAATATACAACAGTGGGTGGAGGAATTGTGTGAACGTAACATTGTTACGTTGCTGTTCTGACTGAGGTGTGCTTAGGCCTTCATATTGATAAAGCTACATGATTGATGAACTGTGTTGAAGTATTGCAACACGCAACGCCTGGTCTCGCATGCTTTTGTTGCACCCTGTGGCTGGAATGTCAGCTTGAAAAGAACGTACACTTTAAGTTCCGTGTGCAGCGTGTGCTTACGAATGGAACTTCGCTTTGAGACATAGATAGACGACTTTGATATTGGAGAGTGTAGAGAGGTATTCCATTACTCTGTACAACATTGTGGCAGTATTAAATGTCACACCCTTGTTTGACTAACAAAAGAGGTGGCGCAGGCGATAGCACGTGTGACTCGCATTTGGGAAGTCGTGGGTTCGACCCCGGAGCTGGCCTACCTGGCCCTTGGGTATTTTCGGGAGTTTTCCTGGGTCGCCAGGCGAATGTTCCGAATTTCCTCTCTCCCCATTTCATTTTATTAATTATTGGATTCATCCTTTCATCTGCTCGGGTAGATAGCGTCACCGGGAGTTCGGTGTCGGTCTTGGTGCCTCTGTTGGTTGGACGCTGGCCTGCTGATCCCAAGCTCGCGGGTTCAAATCCGGCCCAGACCGATGGTTTTCAAGTGTGCTTAAAAACGACGGCTTCATATCAGTAGATTTACTGGCATGTGAAATAACTCCTGCGGGACAAAATTCCGGCACACCGACGACTGCAACTGACAGCGTCGTTAAAAACAAAATAGTTATTTGGAAGTTCGGTGCTTGGAAGGTGCTCTGAGTAACTCTCCCTTGTCACTAAAGCCGGGCTCCGAGTCGTGTCCCCTAAGCGACGGAGTGGTCTCTGCGCGAACCGGCGGGGGACCGGCGTACTGGCTCTTGTCGGGTGTTTAAACCTGGGAAAATGCACAGACCTCACTCTCTGCTGCGCCTGTGCTTGGTTTTTGGATAAACGAGAATTATTCTTTTGTTTATCATATTTTTTCATACTCATATTTATTATTTGTTCATTGAAGATATGATAGATGACATTTCTGTTCACAAACAATAGTACACGTGTACTTTCATTTATTATATTTTTCTTTGTTAAACACTAATGAAACAAACAATTATTTTAAACAACTACACCGTATGTAGCCAACGTTGCGTTGAGGTTGGTCATTGAATTGAGCCGGTTTGCGGATATAAACACGCCGGTCACTTACAGGGTGGTGTAATGTTTTGGGAGCTAACGATTGTGATTGACCTACACTCGCACAGTAAACATGGGGGGACAAGGCAGCGTATTATGTATTTATGTTCTCTAGACGCACTATTAGGAAGTTTGTTTATGTACTGAGCTAGTGAAAGTGACACCCACACAATCTGCAGTGTTGCCAACTTGCTTTTGACAAAACTAAGATATCTCCGTAGGAAGTGGTCAGAGACAATAACGTAGGATACCAAATGTGTTCCAAATACCAAGATGTACCACTGGTTTAAGTTACTGCAATGACTTCCCTTCCACCCTGTGTAGCTTCGAGCAGTGTCTTAACATGTCAACTTGCCTTCACACATACCCACAATTCTTCCCTGATGCACCTCCGCAATATTTGCAAATATCCGTCACCAGTTAAGGGACTCTAGGACTGAACTTTCTAACTTCTTAAATTTTAGATTTATTTACTTGAAAATTGACATCCTTGATATGTATAAACAAAGAAATGACTGTGCAGAAGCTCAGTGTTCTAGCTCAAACAACTTCTCAGACAATAGAATTCTATACCTTTAACTAGCGAAAAAACTGCTTTCACATTTTTGAGAGAAGTATACGACTGGCATTTTCTGATACTTATGTAAACCGAAAAGAAAGTAAAGTATTTGATTGAAGTTGATGTTATTACTTGCAGAAAAATATACTTTTGTTTTTATGTGGTTGTTAGTGTTAAAATTCTCTTTCCTTTCAGGATTAAGTAGTTTTTGTGAGTCATCAAATTCCATATTTTAGTCTGTAGATAACGCTTTTGAGATTATGGATGAACATTCACATACAAAGTGAAAGTTGATATATCGTGTTATTTAAATAATCACTTGTTGCTGATTCCTCTGCTTCTCATGTGGCCTAAGAGATACCCACATTAAAACCCGCTAAAGCACAGCTAGTCGAGCAGAGATACAAAACATCGTATCCCATTTCTGTAGTGCGGGACCCAGAACCTGAACGGCCACAACGTCAACACTTCATTTCTGTGCTAAGAATTTTCAGCACCTTTACCTATATATTGTTCCATACTTACAAGATTTTCTGCTTTGTTTTGTTCAGTTCTTAGAGGGAATTCTAAAAACCTTCTAATAAAGTATTGACATTGTATTACCATTTTAATTTAAATCAGAATAGTAATCATATTTACAAAATTAATTTCATTAATTTACGACCACGCACTTGCTTCAGATACGCTGAGTTCAAGGAATAAGTGCCACCCTGCAGCAATGGTATAACGTGTTAATCGACCCGATCATAATACTGTTTATCTGAGGCCGCTGGTATAATTAGTCAACCTCGCTGACAATGCTCCAGTTCTCCCGCATGCCTGTATAAGCCTCTCGCATTTCTGTCACACTTACGTGAGCTGGGATTGAACCCGCTTCTTTGGCTCCAGAATGCCAGTCAGGGCGACATCCAAGAGGAGGATGTATAGGTTTAAGGGTACATATGACTTAATTTTCCAAATTCTATATCTTTTAATCAATTTTGATGAAATTTTGTGTGCATATTTATATTGTGACCATATTATGCTGTGCAAAGTTTCAACTCTGCATGTTGCTTTGTTCAAGAAATATTGCAAATTATTTAAATAAATTAATAGTCGCACTTAAAAAGTCCCTTGCGACAAAGTTTTCATCCAGTCATTCTAACATTTTGTAGAGATGCACTTTAAACAAGGATAAATTAGAATTGTATTGGGTTTTTATATCTGGTTATTTGTTTGGCTTACAGAAAAATGTAAATATTTATATTTCATAATTTTTAAAAAATATGGAGTAACAGCCTGTTCTGAAGGATAAAAAACACACTAAAATCCATCTGATATCAAAACCCAATACAATTTTTATTTATAGTACATATTACTACATACAGTGCAAGTTTCAAGCCATTCTGATTAGAAATGCTCTGCAAGGAGCATTTTGTATAGAGCAAAGTGCTGAAAAATTGCAAACTGAGAAAAAGGCAAAAGAAAATAAACTGACCTCAGAATTGTCCAGGACCATATGTCGCCCCATCAGACCTCTTGTTTCTTTCTTCAGATGATATTTTCAATTACATTACAAATGGCAGTAGCCGATCATTAGCAATTCAATATAGGAGTGAAATGGCACAGTAACAGTATCAGTTATATCGTAAAAGTGGGCATATATGGACATTTAAATACCACGCACATGAAGTTAAAGTATGGCTTCTGTTAGATTTAAAAATGGTGGAACTGAAAAAATAATGGATGCATATGATAGAGGAAAGATTGTAATATTTTTAACGCTAAAATAAAAAATTCAATTTTTTACAAAAAATCGTCAAGACTCAGTCATATGTACCCTTAAGGGCGCTCAACTACATGGTCATCAGCACTCTAAAACAATAATTCATGGCAAAAGTCAGATATATACTTCAGTAAAAAATAAAATTACTAATGAAAAGGAAAATAAGTATGTATATAAATATACAAAACAGAGTGGCAAAGGCCAGAATACTAAACAAAGTGATAAAGCTGTCAAAAGAGTATAAAAACTATATATCTAAAGTTTCAAACCCTGCAACTCATGTTACTCTTATAAACTCTTACGACCGCTTGTTTGTCGTCCGCCAAGACCTCTGCAAGTCTGGCAGGCAGCTGCAGAGTCTCCAAGATGCGCTAGAGAGGGCGACATCCGATCAAGATAAAGAAAAAAACATTACCTACATAAGGACCTTTTATGATTAGAAATAATTTAATCTTAAAATAATTATAATTTTACTAGAATGAGAGTAAGTAGGTTCTTATATCGGTCTCAAAGTTTTCACCGAGTCGTGCTCTTAGGAAAGCACGTGAAAGTTAAGTGTACACTTCGGAGAAACGACGATCGCATGGTATTGACACGGCGCGACCTTTGCCCTCTATGCCGAATGCGCAGGAAGTCTTGCCTCTCTATACAGGTGGAAAGACTTGATGCACCAAATTAAAAGCATGAATATACAGGACGTCCCAAAAACACCGACAACGTTTAGTATGTTTTGCAGGATAGCAAACTGATCGATTTTCAATTAGGAACCCCTGTCCGAAAATACACGGTTTGGACGCTATAGCGTATCGAAGTGTAAGATGGGTATACGTTCACATTTTATCAATAAATCCAACATCGAGCTGTCTACATTACAGACAGGGCTCGAACTGTGTACCTCCTAAGTCATTGCAGATTGTATATCGGCTATGCTGAGCCTCATGCACATGACCCAATACGTGCGGTTGTGTTTGAAGATTTTCAATCGCTCCGTGCGCTTCAGCAGCAAGTCCTCCGCTGACGTTACATGAATGCCTTGCGCCATACTCTTCATACAAATCCACAGAACATAGTCGATAAATTTCAGATCTATTGACGGTACTGGCCATGGAACTGGTCCTCTTCTACCAATCCACCGACTTGGGTATGCGACGTTGAGGTGATTCCACACGTTTACATCAAAGTGTGCTGGAACTCATGCTGACCATTCCCATAGCTAGGTACTGGTATGTGTCGCACTGCTGTTAAAAACGGCAGTACTGAAAACTACACAAGTAACGCAGTAGGAGGCCCACCAAGGGCTCTATGGAGCAATTTAGTGCATGCACAGGTCGTTCATCCCAGTACACGGATGGCTAAAGGATTGCATAACTTCCGTATTAAGATATCAAAACGAATGTTAACAAACTGTCACAACCGTTCGCTCTCAAACTTAGACGATCTCGAGCGTCCAAACCATGCCATCCCGCATAACATACTAAGCGTTGTCGGTGTTTTTTTGGAACACCCAGTATACTGATGAGCCGGTTAAAGTATTTTATGTGAGTTTTTCCCTGAACTCGTAATCCCCCACCCCCAAAGTGTTTGAGGTTGTGTTAGCAGGCGAAGAGGATTCCACGCTGTGCACCAAGTGGGCTATTGTATGTCAGACCCTTGGGAGAAAGGGATCGATGAGAGTGAGCAATAGGCGTAAAGGAATCAGAACGAGTAGCGAGCCATTGTGAGGGTCCCTAACGTGTGCCGCAGGGTGTTGGTCGTCTAAGTAGTAACCAGCTACATGAGCTTCGACAGCGGTACCCCGACAGACCTGGAACTACAAGGCCGCCCATCCGCCGAGAACAGCAGTTACAGTGAGCAAATCCCCCACATGGCAGTGCCTTCAATCGGACGAGGTTACCCGACACTATCCGAGTAGTAGCTAAGTTTCGCACAGATCTCGTTGGCAAGCCTTAGTTGTGTTACCTCTAGTGGGTATAACGGGGAGGGAGTTGACGTGGGTAGAGACACCGAATGCTGAAGGAGGAACTATAATCTAGAAGAAGAAAATAAAAGCTGTATAATTTTCCACAAGACGAGAAAATTAAAATACGAATCACTACGCGTTAGTGCTCTTTTCACAGGTTTTGTGTAATGCACTGAAATGTTTTTAGTGTAATAAATCCTTTCAATAAGTGCGGCTGTGTCCCGAAGTATCATCTTTTTGAACCAGAAGATCAGTGCTCGAGCAGATTTCAATTCTAATTCTAATGACCAATTAGCCGGGTAGTAAACAAGGGTACAATTATTGCTTGATTAACAGCAAGCGTATGAAACCGTACTAATGCATGAAACAAGTGACAGTTTAGTGTGCATTAGGAAACCGTTAGTATGTTTCCTATATTGTGATCTCACATGCAAACGGACAAGGTTCAAGGGATTATGGGTATTTGCTGTTTGGTGTTATTGAAGAAGCGCCAGAACTGTACCGTTCTGCCCGGCTAAATAAAGGTGTAATAACACAGATAAACTGAAGTATCCAGTCGGCAACATTTCATGTTTATTAATGAAACAAAGATGGTCGTGGATTCACAACATTTTTATCCCGTATTCCGTCTTCTGTTGCCTGACACGGAGGGGATTTCAGCAAGTCAGCTATGGCTTATTCTTCGTCAGACCTCGGGAGGAAGGATGATAGGCGACCAGAGCGTATCACAGGCACAACTACTGCGGTGGGTCTCTAACAGGTGCAGACAGTTCTTCAGCCCGACGGAGTTCCAGGTTGCCACAGAGAGCGCGCCACCAACCAGGTCCGGCTGGTCAATCAGTTTCCCCTGGCGGGCGGCCAGTCGACCACAGCGCTGCCCCTCAGCCGAACACCGTATTGCCACCGTAGCGACCCCAACAACCTGGAGAGACCAGATAGAGAGAGCATGAAATGAATGAAATTAAAGTGAGTGATTAGAGTATGTAAGGTAAATGTGCTTCCCAGCGTTCGCCTTAGTGACCCGGGAGAAACCCCCGAAAAATTCCATGGCACCCATGTTAACTTAACCCTTTCAGTCCCGGTGTCCATTATAATGCCCATAGGCATTTTGTGCCTACTTGTAATACTTTAAACGGGTTTTTCTGCTATATTCTTGTTATACTGTTCGTCACCAATTAAACCTATGTAAAAATATGTTCTGAATTGTACAACATTATTTATTTTTTACAATTTACATTGTAGTGTTTTTTTTATAAAGAAAAGAAGCAAAATCCATGGAACCGCAGTCAAATGATACCCCGTCATCATCCACGCGTGCCATCACACCGATTATTTTACGTGGGCCCTCCCCGTCCTTTACCACAGGCACATTTGACTGCGATTGCCGAGACTCGAACTCACGACCTCAGGCTTTGAGTGCATGGCCAGTGCACTACGTGTTGCCTTAACGATCATGGCTATCCAAGCCAGCAAGCTGAAGGTGTCCCAGACCGCCTAACCTAATTAGAGGAAGAACGGCATAAGTGGCAAAATAATTCGGGTCTGAAAGGGTTAAATAGAAATTCCTGGCACTAAATGAACTATGTAGGCGTTGAACGCGTGTCACTCGTACTAGAAATAGAAGTTCCATTAATGCTACCCTTGCTTCTTGCAATGGATATTTTATTGTGACAAATCATAACTCACAGATGTTCAGATCTATTGCAACTACGACACACACTTCACTAATACTACTCGAATGTTCAAACAAACAACTGCGACGATCAACTCTCTAAACACTGCAAAACTAAAAGCTCTCAACACTGACTTGCTTATGTAGCCAAAATGGCGTAGCACCGATTTTTCTCGAAATGCAACTGTCGAAATTTCTCTTAAAGAAGCACATGAATAGCTCCTAGAACTGCGTGCAATTGGACCTCTGTTGTGACCGCTCCATTGTCATCGGCCGCGTGTTTACAAGCAGTGGCGTGAGGTAGCTAAAACCGAGCTTGCCATTGTCACAGTATCACTAATGCAAAGGTGGATTATTTGAATACCTCGGAAATGGATTCGGCTGAAGCACAAGGAATTTTGTAAGCAGCAGAGAGGATTACCTTGAAACTATAAGTCGAGGAAACTGTACGAGATTATACACGCAGGTTCATTCAGTGGTGTAAGGTATAAGACTACAAATAATCCTGGTGAAAATGTGCTGTTACGATTGTGTAAGAACATTACGATTGTTTTGTTGCACTTTGGTTGGAAAATGGTTACATGCGCACAGGGTTTCCCTGCTACCTCCCATTCCCTTAGCACTGCCTGCCGTTCACCCTAAGCCAGGGATGTCAGCAAGAGCAGTGACTCTGGGTTTTAGGAAGGAGTGTACAAAAGACAACTGACAGTAACCATGAACGCAGCAAAGAATTACAATGCTATTAAAGCATGCGTACAATGACCAGGATGTAACTTTGAGCAGTATACAGTATTGGAATATCCGTAAATTTTCAGCGCGAATTATAACAATGTTTGCCAGCACTTAGAAGCTAACAAAGCCAAGATAAAGGGCTAAGCGTCCGATAAGAATATGGTGAATACTGTTACACTTGCGTGTTTTAGTGATACATCACCAGATGTAGCTAAGTAGGCATGGAAAAAAAAAATCTACAAGTGAACGTGACGACATTGTAACTTGAAGTTGACTGTAATTTAGTGTTTTAATAATAGGTATATATTCTGACTTAATAACTTACAAGTGAAGATAACAGTGTCCAAGTTATATTTTGTTGTGTTATGGCGAAAGCTGAGAATTGTTGTTCTATGATATTTTCACTTATTAAACATATGCATACGTAATATTAAGTGTTGTCCACCACTGGTCCTTGCATTAGTGTAGTCCCATGGCGGTAGCCCGCGAAGACACATTGCGTTGTGTGGACACTGGTTTGTCCAACCTTGCTCTTTGAGCGTCTCTGTTCACCCTATCACGCCGGCACGCAGAAAGCACGTAACACAGGTCTATGCGCTAAGCGCTGTTTGTCCAACCTTGCTCTTTGACCGTCTCTGTTCACCCTATCACGCCGGCACGCAGAAAGCACGTAACACAGGTCTATGCGCTAAGCGCTGTTTGTGCAACTTTGCTCTTTGACCGTCTCTGTTACCCTAGCACGCCGGCACGCAGAAAGCACGTAACACAGGTCTATGCGCTAAGCGCTGTTTGTGCAACTTTGCTCTTTGACCGTCTCTGTTACCCTAGCACGCCGGCACGCAGAAAGCACGTAACACAGGTCTATGCGCTAAGCGCTGTTTGTGCAACTTTGCTCTTTGACCGTCTCTGTTACCCTAGCACGCCGGCACGCAGAAAGCACGTAACACAGGTCTATGCGCTAAGCGCTGTTTGTGCAACTTTGCTCTTTGACCGTCTCTGTTACCCTAGCACGCCGGCACGCAGAAAGCACGTAACACAGGTCTATGCGCCAAGCGCTCGTTTGTAAACAACGTACTGGAAGTGCAGCTATCCTAACTGGGTCTGGGGAACTGGTGCTCACTGAGCGCAGCCTTCTTGGGGTCTTGCACTGGTAACTATGCTTTGCAGGTCGCTCAAGGTATCCCGTAACTTGCCGAATTCTGGACTGGACATTATCATTGTCCGGTCCGAAGATATATTGCTATTTCCACACACTTTGTAGCTGTATAGTTCATAATTTAACTTTGTTTTCGACAAGGTGTCAGAAGCAATTTTATTTTGCAGATTACTACTTGTAAAATAAAAATCCACTTTTAAGTTTTGCATTCTAAACAACTGTTAAAAATCGTTATGATTTTTATTGATTACAGTAATGCAATGGTCAGGCTGTCCTCTAAAACCCAGAAGGCGTGGAATAGTTCCTATCTGAGCCTTGCACTGAGTGTAACATGCTCTGCTGAGCTTTTATTTTATTAACACGATCTGGATGAAACTGTTACTCTTTGTTTGTTCATTAGATCCCATTGTGAACATAAAATAAAAATATAAAAATAAAAATATAAAAATATAAAAATATAAAAATAAAAATCTGCATACTGGACCCCGGCACCTAATTTCTTAAACCGGGGTCAATATTCAGATCTTTATTATTTTATTACAAATATAAAACAAATATACACTTTACAAAATTTACAGATTAACAAAATAAAATAAAAATAAAATAATTTAAAACACAACATTTTAACATCCTAAAACCACACCTCTTCTAACTAAAATTAAGAGAAAAAAAAAAAAACCAATAAATTACCAAAATAAAATCTAAAAATTTCCATCTCATCCCTAATCATACCTATTCAAAACTTTTATAAATTTAATAAAAAATCTATAAAAATTTTAAAAAATCACCTCTTTAAACACAAGCTCTTATAAATTATAAAATAACTTATAAGAACCTTAACTTTCAAAATCAAAATTTATAAAAAAAAAAAAAAAAAAATTTTAAATAAAATATTACTAATATCCAATAATAAAATAAATAACTGGTAACCAGTTACTACTAAATCTACAAATATAAAAAATCCATAACAAAACAAAATATGACCGCCGGAATCCGGCGGCCATCTTGGTACTGGTACCCAGCACCAAAACTCCTTTACTCCACACTACAACTCAATTACACTCATGCATAATTATATAATAAACAATAATCAAAGTAACTATTGAACATAATCAAATTACACATTTAAAAATATACACATAAACATCATACAACACAAACATTACAACATTCAAAATCTTCAGAACCTCAATTAAATAACTCAAAAATACAAATTATCTTCAGACCTCCAAAATAAACAACAAATCCTTCAAATTTCTTAATCTCAGACCTCCAAAATAAACAACAAATCCTTCAAATTTCTTAATCTACTAAAGCTTTAAAACATTTGAGTTTATTTAATAAAATAAAATATTGCATTAAATTTAAATCAAATATTAAAATTTCAAATTCAGATTTATATATTAAATATTACAAAAAATTTTTGATCCCTAAATTTAGAAAGCATTTGAAACTATTTAAACTCTATACTACAACACAAATACACTCGTACATAATTATATAAAATGGGAGACATAATAATCAAAATGACAATTAAATATAAACAAAATTGCACATATTTAAGATAATACACTAAAACATCATCTAACATAAAAATACAACATTTAAACATTTTCAAAACCTCATTTTCATAAAAATTTCAAACATTTCTTTATTGTCGGTATTTATATCTTATTGGTCATCTTGTGTATCAGATAAACCAATATCAATGTTATTTCTGTGCTGTTGATTTTGTATCCTCTCGGATCGTCTTATTAATGGGTCCTGATATTGAATATTTATTTGCCTTGGCAGAGTTTTGGTCTCGATGGCAGACTTGCTGATGGTATTAGCCATTGTCTCTAGGTGGTGGAGTAAATCCTTATCCCTTACGATGTTGCAGATTTGGTGTCCTTCTAATGGTGTCCGATGTTCTTCTGTCAGGTGTGCATATTTTGGACATTCAAAGAAAACATGTTCAGGAGTGTCTTGGATGTTGCATATATCACATATATCGGTTAATTGTTTATTAATCTTTAGCCAGTAGGTTCCATACGGGCCGTGCCCGGTTAGGAAATGTATTGTACCTTTTGTATAATTAAAACTTTTATACTTCTTTTGTAATCTTTCTCTAATGTTACCGAAAATTGAGTAAGTTCTCCTGCCTTCTTCTATTAAATCCCACTCTTCTTGCCAGATTTGTAATAGTTTATTTTTGACGTCTCGTTTCTTGTAATAAAAACCATCCATTATTTCAAAAACTTTTCCTTGATCTCCTTTTTTCATCCAAAAGCATGCACCCCTGTATCGTAGGGTAAGGTCAATAGGCCAAATTCCCAGGATAACTAGCAAAGCCATGGTTGGTGTTGTGTTCACTGCTCCTGTAAATCGGAGTAGGATCTTCCTCTGTGATCTTCTCAGTAAGGTCTTGACTGTGGTAAGCTTGGCTCTGTGCGCCCACGTTGACGCTGCATAGGTCACTATGGCTCCAAATATGCTCGTATGGTAGGTGGTTATGGTGTTCAAGGGAATTTTGAAATCAAATTGTGCTAAACGGGAAAGTTTCAGCATTACTTTTTCTGCTTTAACCCTCACATAATCAGTATGAAATTTGAAATTTAGTCTTTCGTCCAGAAATATGCCCAGATATTTTACTTGTATTGAACGTTTAATATGGTTATTTTCAAATTTAATAATGGGGTCTCGCTTAAATGAGCCTTTAAGTATCATATATGTAGATTTCGCTGATGAAATCTTCATCTTAGCAACCTGGCACCAATTGGATAGCTCTATTAACAATTTGTTGGCCTTTTCTTCCAAAATATTCCTAGTTCTTCCCTCTACCAAAAAGACTACATCATCTGCATATGCCACTACCCTAAGACAGATATTTATACGAGTAATTTGTTCTAATAATGTTTCCAAAATTATGTCCCAAAAAGTGGGCCCGAGAATCGAACCCTGGGGGCATCCCTTGGTGATGTCTTTTGAAATGATTTGGTTCACACCAACAAGTTGTACTTTTCTATTTCTACAGTAATCTTCTAAAATGTTATACAAAGTTCTGGGATAATTTAAATTTCTAAGCCTAGTGAAAAAATGGGGCCACCAAACGTTATCAAAAGCAGCCGAAATATCCACGAAAATAGCCATAACGTATTTTGATTTGGAATTTAGGGTGGCAGTGATAAGGGTATTAATTGCGTCTTCGGTGGATCTCCCTTTCCTGAAACCGTACTGATCATCATTAAGCCCAATAAGTGTCCGATATTCCAAAATACGCTTATTTATTAAAGCTTCAAAAATTTTTCCAATAGTATTCAAAAGACAGATGGGTCTGTAAGATTTACAGTCCATCGGATCTTTATCAGCACTTTTCTTCAAAACAGTTAATTTTGCAACTTTCCAATTGTTGGGAAATTTTCCTTGCCACAAACAATTATTATATAAATTACAAAGTATTGGGATTAATGATTCTGCAGTATTTATAAGAATTTCGTTCTTGATGTTATCGGGTCCTGCTGCTTTTTTCTTTTTTAGTCCTCTAATTATCTGTCGTATTTCCGATTTGTCAAAAGGATATATAACGTTAGAATTCGGATACGGCACTTCCAAATTTCTTCTAATTTGTGTGTTTTCATCAGTGTCTGTCTCCTGGCTGTCGTCGGGTAGTAGTTTTTGTAACAGTTCCTGTGTAGTTTCGGTCCAGTTTTGGGTTAAAGTCCCATCATCCCTTCTAATGGTATTTAAAATTTCCGGTTTCCTGATTTTTTCCATAGTGATTTTATAAGGTGCTCCCCATATATTATGCATAGAATTGGTTTCAACAAAACTTTTCCATGATCTACTTCTTGTTTCAAATAATTCTTTCTTAAATTTTTCTTTGGCTTTCCTATAGATTTCTAAATTTCTATTTCTCTCTTCTATTACAATAGTCTTCTGATAAATTCTCCGACATTTTCGAGCTTTTCTCCGTAAATTTTGTAATGTATCGGTCCAAACATCATCTTTAAATTTTTTGAGTCTCCTTTTAGGAATATATTTAAGCATAGTGGATTTTAAAATGTGTTCTAATTTAGTCGCTTCGTGATTAGCTTCAGCTCCTATATGTCCTAGTTGTCTGTTCTGTAGTGTCCTATTGAAGTCTTTCCAATTTGCAGCATTAAAATTAAAACTTGGTACTGTATAACTTCTATCCCATCTTGAAATTTTAATAATATAGTTGAATAGGATCAAATTGTGGTCACTGGAGGTGTAATCCTGTCCAACTTTCCAGTTTTGGATTTTGGGTATAATTCTACTATTTCCTAAAGTGATGTCAATATTGGACATTGCTCCTGCACGATTTTGGAAAGTAGGAGGATTATTAGGTTTATTAAAAATATATAAATTAAGTTCCGAAATGAGATCTTCCAGTTTCTCACCCCTGTCATCTTTTATACCGCTATGCCACCAATGGGATTTGGCGTTAGCGTCTAGAGTATTAATAGTTTCATAATCCCGATATTTGATATGTATTTGTTTAATTAAATCCAAATATTGGTCAATTTCTTGGCTATACTGGCAGTAATGATTAGATAGGATAAAATTCCCCTTTTCCATATTGATCTGAACACAATTATTGTGTGTATCGTTAAAATTAGTTATTTTGGTCACTTGTAAATTTGGATTCACAATTATAATGGCCGCCATTGGATTTTCGCCAGTGCAGATTACTCTTGCCATAGTTGGAGTTATCGTGAGTTTGTTTTTAAAGGTATACGGCTCTTGAAGGCATAAAATGTCCATATCTAGTTCGTCAATTAATTTCCTAAGTTCAGTCATCACCATTTTCGAGCGATGCGCATTTATTTGACCAATTTTGATCGTCTGGGTCTTCTCTGTCTGAAAATGATTCGTGTCCGTCTTGTCTGACTTGCGTAACGTAACCTCTGTTTGCGAAAAAGCGCTCCTTTGATGTTATGTCTGGAATTATTGCAGTCACCTCGCGTAAGTATTTATATCCCCTAGTGGGCCTAATGGATTTTCTTGTTTTGCTTGTCTTTTTAGTGGAAGTTGCCTTCATAATCTGTACTTTATTTTTATCCTGTTTAACAAGTTCTTTTGTCACTGTAGCAATAATATTATCATTCTTATGTTTCGATTGTATTTTACTGTACTTTTGTGGATTATGTTTATTTTTCTTGTATGATTCTTTTGTTAGATGGGCTTTGTGTGAGAAAGTATCTTCCGATTTGTGGCTTGATTCGGCCGGAAAAATAGGGGAAATGGTTGTTTTTGGTGTATATATTTTGGGGTAGTCTAGTGAGTCGTGTCTGGTGACTACGTAGCAATATGGCCATTTTTGCGTTCCATCAAAAGCTAATCTGCCGTAGCATAAGACAAAATGCCTATATACTTCATCTAGATCTAAGTTTTCATTGCGTCTACTATATACCTTTTCAACAAGCTCAAGAAGCTCTTTTGGATCTGTTGTTATATTTAGAGTTTTTAATTCCATACGGTCAATAGCATCTGGTACTGGAAAGATAATTTTGTCCCCGTTTTGATGTAGTTTTCTAATAATATGTCTTAATGCTGCCATTAAATTATTTCGTTCTTCGAGGCGACTCAGCTGTAGGGTCTGGTCAAAGTCATTGTACAGCAAAGCCGCATTACTGCTGACTTGCATCTCTGTTTCCGCGTGGACAGGAGTAACGACCCGACTTTCACAGCTGGCCAAATCGCTTGCTTTCGGTTCTAAAACCGGGTTATCTTCCTTCGCTTGCTTAAAATTCATCATACGATACTTCCAAAGTTTTGTTAAGAAATTTTGATTTACCTTATCAGCATGTTCCTGAGTATCCTCTTCATCACTCGTGCCAGTAATTGCCTCATAATTTACATTGTGAACAGAACACTTCATAGTTTGGAACATGCATCATGACTAGTAATGTTCACTCTTCGTTGCACATGCCCTTATTGATTGCCCGTGATACGCCCGTGAGTGCCGGTCCCTTGGCCTGGGTCGTACACTGTGCTCAGTTTTAGGCAACGACCCAGTAGCTGTAAATATAGTACTGCGGTTTGTTGCAACCATTGATTTGGAAGCTTTTAGAATTTTAGGGTGTTTTACTTCATTTTTTACCTCTTTAAACGTTTTAACAGCTTATGGTTTAAGTAAGTTACGTTTTATTTGTTTTGAATTTTAGCTAGTTTAATTTTCGTCTTTTAGCTCTTTTAAATTCCATTTTAGTTGTTCTAACTTTTATTTTTAAACTTTTTAGGGGTGACGTTTTAATAGTTGTTTTCTTTATTACCTTGGACCCTAATGACCAAGTTGTCGACGGGCCCTTAAACACCACTCACTCACTCACTCACTCACTCACTCACTCACTCACTCACTCACTCACTCACTCACTCACTCACTCACTCACTCACTCACTCACTCACTCACTCACTCACTCACTCACTCATGACTAGCAATATACCCACCACCAATAGCACCATTACTCACTCTATCTTGCACTGTTCAAAGAAAAAGATTAAAAGTTGTAAGCCACCACAATTTAAAGAGTAAAATTCACAACATTCATTACAAGAGTGTAAATTGCCATCACATAATCTGCCCTATGGGGTGAATATTTACCTGTTGGCAAGATATTAAAGAATTTCTCCATAGTAAATGGGGAGTGAGTGTAAGAATGACTAAGTTTTTCTTAAACCTTGCCCAGTAGGTTTAGGTAACATGGAAAGTTATATCCATTATATTGCAGAATAGTAGCATTCTTTTTGCAACAGTTTTAAGCTATTTTGTGGTTTATGTAAATCACCTGTATGAGGCAAGGTTTGTTGTCAAGTTATCAGTAAGATAGTTCAACAGAGAACACGCATATTCACCAGCAAGAGTAAGAATGTTTTGGGTTTTAAATAATGACATAGAAAGGCAGCGCAACGCAACGCTGCGAATAATACGTATGGACCTTTCTTGTAGTATAAATACTTGCTTGCTGTGTGATGAATTGTCATATCTGAGCAGGGAGTGGAAGCAGGCAAAATATGTTGTTCCCAAAGCATTTTCTTTAAGCAGCTTGTTTAAACCTCTCAAGGTATAATTGACGTATTCCTTAGGCCATTAGTGGGAGTGGGCAAAAAAATGTTTATTGGTATATATCGTACATCTCCATTGTCATTTTGATCTCATTAATAGCGATGCAGGCAGAATGTAATGAAGGAACGGAGATAATATAAACCTGAGACCGTTTCAGCCCTGCCTTATATAAAATGTGCATTTACTCATATATCAGCTTGTTGCAAAAACAAACTCCGGCTGCAAGAACACGTTAACAGTGGACAATTCTGACTTTACCATTATATATTTTGATAATTTAATTACATTTATTAATATAACAATAACTCAGTCAGCAGCTAAAATAAAGCTGTTATTGGCACCTCAAGTTATTTAGGTGTTTGACAGCAATGGCTATAAAATCTGTTTGCACACACACACACACACACACACACACACACACACACACACACACACACACACACACACACGCACATGAATAATCACCACATATTTTGCATGACTCCACTCCATCCTTTACCACCGACCTAGTAGTATCATGACGAGCATCAAACTGGGTACTGTTACTCGGCTTATTAAACAACAATCCATCGACCAGTGGCAAAATATTTTTGATACATAACAGATTTTGCGGTGTGCTGCAAATGTTGGACCACTGTTGCACTGACACTTTTTCTGCTGTCTTACCATGCAAGAGAAATATTGCAGTAAATATGTACCCATTTTAATAAAATGAGACATGTTTCAACTATACAATTTTTAAAAGCTTTAAAATGCCTATTGTTAAATGGTAGGAGATATTAAGGGACACTGGGAGTGAAATTTTGGTCAAAATTGTCAAAAAGTCGAAAATTGTTTTTTTACCTTAAAATGTTCCTGGAACACCGGTGCATTTGGATCAGCTAACATTTTTCATATCCCCCACTCCATGTGGCCATTACGGCCCAGTGCTCTTCCCTTAACGTACACAGGATGCTCCTATATAAAAGCATGTTTTTCTCAAAACTACATTTCTGCACATTCCAAAAGAAGGTCGCGCCGGAGTTTTGCTTAAAATTCAATGAAAATTTCCAAAAATATTCATAAATAGCAGCTAAACAAAACTATGCTTCAATATTGATGCTATCATTAACATGAATTCCAAAAACATTTTTTTTTGTATGAAAAATATCAATATTTTTTAAGATTAAATTTTCTTTGTTATTAAAAAAATATGTACCGCATAATGAGCAAACGTATTTGAAGTATCTCTTCATACAATTGTTACCCATGTTTTAGAGTATCAGTTCTGCCAATATAAATGAATTTTGAAAAGTCAATAGACGCGAGCTCTATTTTGAAAATGTGCCAATTAAATTCATAAAATAATTTATATATCATAAACGAATTATCCAATTTTAATGAACTTTTGTGTACCGCCTATTCTCATATAAATACAAACACAGTAAACATTTCAGACAAATCTATCAAGAAATGTGGAACTTTCAAATTTCACTCCCAGTGTCCCTTAAAGGGCAATAAACGTGTTTGATTCATATATGCTGAACAGTCACGTACAGTATATCAAAATATGGAACATTATTTTACACTGTCCATCTCATTTTCACACACATAAGCAGTAATAATTTTCAAATTCATGCTGGTATTAAATGGTTAGGATATATTCAAAGGAAATGAAATAAGTTTTATTCACTCAAGCTTTTGAAAGTATAATATTTGCAGTCTTATTTACATATCTATTTTACATAATCAGGCATGTCAAAAAATTCACCATCAATGTCATTTTCACAGTTTTAAGTAACATTTTTAGAAATCAAACTATTGTAAAATGAATGATAAATTGGTGGAACATATTTTAAAAGGCAATTAATATCCTTAAGTTTGTTTGGATTTGTTGGTCTGGGTTTCACATATTTTGGTTCAAGCTTATGATCCAGGATGTGCTTATCCTCTATTTTTTCTGGGTTCTCATTGGCTATTTATGTAAGACCACAGTTACACTCAAATAACATGGATTTTCGTCCGAGGGAAAATATTAGTAGCTTCAATTTAATATAAGAAATGGATTTTGGTCGAAACCATATAGTGGGAAGATAGTTCACATGAAAACCTAACAGATGGCGCCTATATTGCAAATTGTGTATTGGGGAGGGTTAGACCGCTATTGCGCTGAGCTCCTGATTAGTGTTCTGAGTGCTATTCGAAGACCCCATAGACCTCAGAATATAATCTCTTTCAAAACCTAGGTTTTTAGGTTCATTTCTTATTGCTTTGATGGACATTGCCATCAGAGTTTTAACACAGAGCATAACACCTATTAATCTGACTTAAGTCATCACTTATGTAATAAAGCATGAAACATTAAAGAAACCTTTATTGTGAAATTCACCAATGCTTCTCTCCATTATATCGTCTAGTAATTCAGTTTCAGAAATTCCGTTAACAAAATGCAGCCTGTGCGAATTAAAGTATTTGTGCACGTTTTATATAAGTACAATGATAAGCGTTACATATTCCATGTGGGTCTATCTATCAAATGTGCATAATCCGTTGTAAACAAGTGAAGCTCGTCAACCCCCCCCCCCCCCCACACTCTCTATACCAATTTGCTGGATGTGTAGCAAAGGGTGACGTCACAGAGCGTGAAACTGCCGACTGGTTATGAATACGGCGTCCACAAGGCTTCTGCCGCAATTATTGATGCAGCGTTTCACATGCATTCAATTTCACGAGACTTTGCTAGAAACAATAGGGGCATCTAAAACAATTAAAGGCCTTCCAATGTTCAACGAAGAAAACAGTCTCTGGGAAAGGAAGTAAGTAAATAAAGTGATTATTTTACCATTCTTTATGTCACTATTATTTTGTGTTAAAATGAATCTATAAAATACGAAGAAACAACCGACAACTTGTCTCTATATTGCCCTGACCTTCCGTTAGGCGTGCGCCCTGGTAGAGCACCGGGGCCTAGTAGGTACACGCTATATTTTTGGGCTTATATGCTTGTGTTTATTTTTTAAAATTCTACATCCAATAGGTATTAGCTCAGGAGCTGTAAGAACATCCCAAATACCATGTAGTGTAGACCAATGTGAGCTCGCTGTTCTTAACTTTTCATATTGTACATTCTGTTATTCATATCTCCCATTCCACTATCACCTCAAACGCTTGCTCATTTGAGCAATGTAGGTTTGTTTTACTGATGTTTTCTCTGTCACACCTCGCGATCCAATATAATTATTATCGTGCTACCCAAATGGTTAACCTCGCGGCATCAAAGGGTGCGATAAGATTGCAGGTATTCTGTGTCGTACAAAGCAACGCTGCCACTTTTTCTCCAAGTAAACATACGCGTTACAAACTTGGCCATTTATTTCCTTGAGTACCAATGAGTGAGAAGAAAAAGAAAGGAAGCACCGAAGACGTTGCAACGCTGTGTTTTACTCCACGTGGTGTTATACTGCTCGCAAAAGTTAAAGGCATGTGAACGCTGGACAATGCTCAAGCAGAGCGCTGTTGCCAAGCGTACTGCGTGTACCGGCAGAGGTTCTGTACATAAGAGCGTGTGCCACATTCGGTAGCACTGGTAGGAGGGGCAAGCGTGGGATTCGCTGGAGTCTGCAGTACGGCCCGCCCCATTTGCCTTTAACTTTTACGAAGATTATAACATCTATCATTACGCATTCATTGGCTAGAATGACGTCCTTCTTGGTGTATGTAATGTGAAACGTCGGCGGCTTCCGGGAATTATCAGTGCGTTATCTGAGAGGTTTCTGTTAACAAAGATAAAGAGCAGGTTAGCCTTTTGAACAGCACCATAATATCTCAAGCATATATCCACGTGATGCCTTCTGGGAATGTTTAATTTCCATACATTTGCTGCCGTATGTGGAGACGTGCCTTATTGTCGGGGAGTACGTGTCTGATTTCCGTTTTAGGTGTCTGGAGTTCAAATCTCCGTGAAAGCATATTGCTTAGATAAGTTTCTCCACGGTTCTTCACTTACCCCAAGGAGACAAATGGAAGTAGTGAACCACGGGCTCACTTCTAGTTTACCATTTTATTGACTCTCTCTAAACACCTGAGATTTTAAATGGACCTTAAACTATTTGAGAGAGATAGAGAGTAAGAAAGAGAGGGGGTGGAAGAAAGGAAAATTAAAAAAAAGAAGAAGAAAAAACATGCTTCCCAAATCATGTCTCACAATAAGCTTAAAAACTTAAACAAGATTTGGAATAAGTAAATAATAGTAGATCAGGGTGGCTCAGTTGGTTAGGTATTGGCCTGCTGATCCAAGGTCGCGGGTTCAAACCCGGCCCAGACCTATGTTCTTAACTGTACATAGAAACATCAGCCCCATGCCAGTAGATTTATTGGCATGTACAAGAACTCCTGCGGGAGGACAATCCGGTACACCGGCAGCACTGATATGGCCTTGGCACTTGACAGCGCCTTTAAGAAATACAATATTGTGACAAAAGCCTAGTACGATTAGCGTTTTTCATTTTAATTTCTTCTAAAGGTTTTGCACAAATACACAGTTGCGTTTTACTGACGCTAACACAGTCTAGAGTCTTTCTTGATATAACTCACAACTGCTCTCTTTTCCTAACCTTGACTCAGTCTTTTCACGGTATCTATTCACCTTCTGCGTCTCTCATGCACTTAACTCTAGTGATACAATCATTCGAGGCGATGTATCTTTCACGACGACAGTACCACACATACACAGCTGTCTCGCACTCACTCACACATTAACCGACTCATGTCTGTAACCGTTACTACTCTAACTCGTTGCCTCGTCTCCTTATATAACGGGGATGCTGAAACACGGATCTTTCTTGAACTTCTACAAATACGCCGGATGCCGGACACTTCTCGAATACTCTAGAATACCCTTTGTGTTACCGATCGATTGTTGTTATTCACGTGTTTTCTCGCGTGAGAGGTGTGGGGAAGCTTGAGCTTGTGCGCCTTTGTTACGCGCCTCCCGTTCCCCACCGTCCATTGTTGTGTTGTCGCTGGCGCCGCTGCCTTGGGCCGGCGTCACAACATTATTTACTTAGAAGTTCCATATGAATGAGGAAACTCCATTTTTGAGCTTGGTGATCTTTCTGCATGCACACACGTTCATTTAAATTTAATGGGATTATACAGCCATATAGTACGTGCATGCTTGGCAGATTGCTTTACTCCAGGAATGCGGCTTGATGCCTTATGAGAATGGTAGAGATACATAGTATTCCAGGTGACACAAGAGAGGGGGATACATCGCGCACATAGATGCACATAGATCCATTATGGATCATCCTCCTGCAAGAAGGGATGAAGTGAAGGAATTACACGAGGCCACAGAGACGCGCAGAAGTCCCTAACAATTTCAGGTTGGAAGACCCTTCTCATTGCTAGACCGGCGCGCTAGTGTCCATGGAGAGTCCCTTTCCTGTGGGCAGGAATTCGTGCCATCTGCTGGGCAGTCATCTGCACGAAAACTAAAAGCAGATGTAAAAAATGTGAAGAAAACGGTATATTTATTAAAAGGAAACTCACTCCAGCATTTGCCTATCTTCCAGGAAAAAAACACAGAAATACCAGGTCACAGGAATAGAACCCTGAACCTCCTATATGCGAATCTCCTACGTTACCACGGAGCCTCTCGCTCGATTTACTGACACTACCATCTGTATAGACATACTCGCTAAGATGTCCTTGAAAGGACATTTTAATCTCTGCGATGTGCTACACATGATCATGTTAAGCATAGTGTTGTAAAACTACCGTAGAATATCCTAAGTACATAGACAGTGTAGACTACGGTGCTTTTCCTAGCACAGTTGGTCAGTTAAGGACATACCCGCATTACCTGTACGTTAGGTGTGTTGCATACCTATCAGGCTTGCCTCATATCCAGCGCGTTGCTTACGTTTATTGTTGTACTAGATTCCTCCTGAAACCGGAAGCTTCTCGAAACTGAGACAGGGTATATAAAGGCCCGCTTAGCCTACGGAATGAATATTGTTTGGAATAGATAACAGTTTAGATCGAAGACACTGACATTGAACACTACGAATGTAATTTTGAACTGAAAACCAAAAGTTTTATTTTGGTCACAATGACCAAACTCAGGATCACAGTTTTTTGGTGGTCATTATACTTGAATTACATTTCTTTATTCATTGTGTTTTATATTATTTTTTGCCCTAGCAATGCTGCCAGCTGTTTTGGTAGAGCGCAAGTCCAGTTAAGCATTTTTACTGAAACATGCAACATATAGCATAGTCACATTCCTACCAGAATGCATGAAGGCATGGTGGGGATGATAACTGATAGAGCCATGTTCAGTAAAGTGATTCCTCAAATCAACTATTTAAAATGAGGCATGTGTGCATAAGAACGCGTCATTTTGTATTACGGCCATCGAGTTGCATTTCGAGTCTTCCATTATTGATGGAAGCTTTAAGGAGTTGCAGATTGTTTTAAGTCTCATTCTACGCATTTGCGAAATTTCAATATAGATGAGCGAAGCTCCAATAGTTTACAAGTAGTAATGAGGATAGAACGTAAATACTAGGGAATATGGGAATACAGTAGACTTAAAGCCATAATCAAATATTTTAAAGCTTTGAGATCCCGTTCTCTTTGCACGCTTAACATATAAAAATATGAACAACGATGTTCCATTTCACAAAAGTTTTAAGTTTCCCGAAACTGACACAAATAACAAGGAATATCTCCGAAACGGTTCACTCTACAGCAACTTTTATTGGGACATAAATTGTGTGTTTTAACGAGATCCACATTTTTCGTATATTAAGATTTTGTCTATCTCTTACGGTTTACGAATTACTCAAAAGTCATCCAGAGTAAAAAGAACTACATAGGCCGTAGCCAAAGAGTTCAAAATATACATTTCATTTGTTACACAAATATCTTAAACATATGACATTTTAATCAAAATCGTTAGAGCCATTTTCAAGAAAATAAAAATTTTCGAAAAATTTTTTATGTAAAGGGTAGTTTAGGCTGGGGCTATTTTCTTCAAAATATTCGTGTTGCATCCTTGAAAGACATTAAAGTTAAATACCAACTTTGGTTTTTAACCGACTTTTCGTTTTTGAGTTATGCTGTCCACAAACTGACAGACACACACACATACACGGACGTTTTTCTAAAAATGCTTTTATTGGATTCCGGGGGTCTCAAAACATATACTTCCGGTGAAATCTCGACATCGAATTTTTGGGTGGAATATAATACTTCCTTCTACTTACCAGTAGAGAAAGTAAAAACAGTACTTTTGAGGTAGTTCTAAGGAGTTGGAAGAAAGTGATTATTTAATTTCTACATTTTTCTTCACGTTCAAGGACTTTTTGTGGTATTTTACTGATCTTGGATATGACACCTGCTCATTTCAGCACCTGAAAATAGGTGTAGATCCTTATCAATAAATTCTCGAGTCACGAAATGAAGACAGAATTTATCTAGGAAATTTGACCCTCACGAGTTGCATTTATTAAAACCATCTCACGAATGAACCGTAGCATAATCAAGGTTTAGTCCAGAGCTTAGATGTTTGTGACCACCACTAGTAACAAAAGGTCTGAGCAAGTTTTAAAACAAATTTATTCTAAAATTGGGTATTCTATCTTGTCATGTTTATAAAAGTATTTATTTCTTTTTTACATTAATGATATTGTTTCTCAAAAAGACCAACAATGAAAACTTTGAAAGAATTACGCATTCACTAGCAGAAACAATGATTCGCAGTAACTACTAACTGCATGCCTTACATCAAAAAATTAAAAGACAGAATTTAAAAAATTACAGAAGGTGGACATAAACTACCCCCCCGGTAATGATAGGGTTAAAAGATGATGTAGCCAAAGAAGTGTTATTTAAATGCTGAATTGCAATTACTAACCTCTTAAAATAAACGTGTAGCATGACTATATACATCGGCGTCCATTGGTACGGCCTATAACACTATCATATTGATGCTCCAATTTTTTGAGATGTTCGCAATATCAGAAGTTGAAGTATCTGCTGTTAATTTATAATTTCGTTCAATACAAAATTTTTCAAACTGATTCCAAACATATTTCCTGTTGCATTCAGTGTTCTGAGGTTTCCCACTTCGAATCGTTTCATCTATTTCAGCATTAATGCTTCACCGAAGCGATATTCAGGCATTTTTGACATTTGAATAGCGGCTCTATTGCGTCAAATGATGCAAGTTGTTGCGCATCTGTAGCACAGTGCAGCTAGATTCTCTTACCTGATCGTAACAGGTTATTAAAATTCAGAGAAGGTGTTAATGAAATGTGATAATTTTTTCGAAAATGAAGGCTGTCATTGGTTGAAATTTGAAATTGTTATGCACATGTTTGGTTGATGTCAATGAGTGAAATAGTCTGCCAAACACATAGATTAGAAAAACGGAAGCGCATTTAATTGGGGAAGGGCTAAAGCACAGCAATAGTGCGGAAGTCGTCTCGTCTCAATACGACTTTATTGGGGAAGGCGTCATTCACGTGGGACCTCCTGAGGTATTTTGTGTCGATCGATTCCCTTTACCTCTTTTACCCCTTTCCCCCCTCCTTCTCCTCTCTCAAGTATCCTCAATGGGACAACTGAGATAGTGTATGAGAGACAATTCTGAATGGGTTTTCTTGGTATATGCGGCATATTCAATCAGCACTAGAGAAATAATTTGCATCAGTAAACAATATTCTACCTCCCCATGCGCCTATGACCCATTGATTCCAATCATTATGTTCTGCCCCGCACCTTTTTCCCATTCATCTCTTTCCACACAGATTACATTGCTTATCCGACCGTTTTCAACATCTATCCATCGATCTCGAATCAGCATATTTTCACACAGTGGTGCACAAGTTTCATCACGTCTATGAAATAGTGCTTTCGAATGTCTTACTCATCCACTTCCCACGAGATTAGTGTAAACACTGTCTTTAGTGTCTTCGTTTTCTCAGTAACGTGGGACTGTTTATATTCTCTGCACTTTAGATAGGCGCAGCAGTGCTGCTAAATCGCTTTTAAGCTGACATAAATTATATGCAGTACACTTTGGTATACATAGGATATCAGAAGCGCGAAACATTCCCAATACAGCAGTCGCAATCGATTGGTCGGCGTTTACGGGTTGGAATCTCTGATGGATTTCGTCTTGTGCTGTTTGGCGGGAACACGTCATGAAAATATCAGTATATCGGAATGAATTGACTCGCGCGGTAGACCTTTGCTTATAGCCGTTCGATATGAGCAATGTAGGCTATTTGCACGTCATTCTAATTTACACAAGAAGCGTTAGTTCTGTGCGAACGCTTATGATAATTTTAAAAAACCCTAACGACATTGATGTGCTGAAAGCTATTCACATGAGCCAATCATAGATCAGTTGTCGTTTTGAGACGAAATTTAATGCGTATGTCGGAAGCGGATAAGCAACCAATGAAATTACTCAGACCAGTCAGATGTGCATGGCGTGACGTACTGGGCGAATGCAATTGCCATCTTCGAAGGCCAGAGGGGAGTGGAGGACGTCAAAACGCGCATAGGCTTCCAGTTCGTGTGAGCGACGCTCCAAATTGCTCTTTCATCAGTCCAAGTACCGGTAAGATTCTTTGCCTATTTTGCGTTATTAATTTCACTTTTATTTAAGGGGACAGGGTAGTGATTTGGGGTCAAAAAGTCAATTTTTTGTTTTTCATCTTTAAAAAAAGTAGAAACCTTCCTCTTCAGAATGATATATATATTGTAAGGGTACCGGCACATTTAAAGCTTTAAATTACCCCATCAAAATGTGGCGGCGCGCTGGGCCATGCTGAGTTTTGAGGGCTTCAGAGATGACACACTTTTCTTTAAATGTAGTTTTCTGTAACTTGACATTTTTCAAACTCAGGTACATTTTTTTTTCAAAACCACTGAACCTATTTGAATGAAAATTTTACGGTAGTTCCAGAAGCATGTACTCTACAAACGTAACCCATTGTTATTGGAAAAATCCAAAACAGAAAATTAAAAAAAAAAAATATTTCTGCAAAAAAAATGTACATTTTTTTTTTTTTTTTTTTTTTTTTACAAAAGTTAAATATTTTTTCTTTTGAATATAGCCAGAGATATTTAAGTAAATTTAGGTTAACAGTTATGAATACACATTGCCTAGTGCACTACAAAAGTTTCAACACATATGCTTGAATGTTGTAGAAGGAATTTGTACCGTTAGTACTATATATATTATATTTTTTCCAAAAACATGTTATCAGTTTTTGCCTTATTACATGCCCATTTTAAATAATTGTTTTGATGTTCTCTATATCAATGTAATCACAATGAATCACTAAATATTCATCCCTAATTAAATTTTGATCTGAGCAGCAGGAGCTTAGATATCCTCAACTAAAGTTATGTTTTGAAATACTGAAATCGTGTACGAATCACTACCTGGTCCCCTTAAACAGAATTAGCTTTGCGAGTCTTAAGTATAAACAATTCAAACTCGAGATTTCCAGTTCTCATTACCGGCTTCTCCATATTTCGAAACAATACTGTAGATCAGCGATGTCCAAGCTTTTCGAAAGAGGGGAGTGTGGGTTTACCTCCTTCCACCATACGCGGACTTGTCTCTTTACCCGCAGCCGTGCACTGTGCTGCAGCGGCGGGTTGGTGACATGTACGTTCAAATCTTGTACGATAAACATCGGTCCATTAATGATTTCTTAGGTACTGCTTACGTTTCAGAAGTCTATCAATATTTGGCATAGCCTTAGAAGATCCACCAAGTGATCGTCGCGTAACATATTGCGATACAGACTTTTAGTATAGTTCAATTTGGAGAAACTTTGTTCGCAAATATATGTAGAGCTATACTCACTCTTATACACACTATTCTTGCAAATGCTTATTTCTCTATTTACTACATTTTAATCGACATAAACATTTTCAGAAATTACCATCCTGCGAATTTTCTTGTAGATACAAGGGGAATATGGGAATACGATGGGCTTTAAGCGACATTGACATCCTCTAAGAGGTAGTTGCTATGCGATGCCTTCATGTTCCGTTCTCTTTGCAATGCCAAGGAATAATAAAAAAAAGAATAACATATTCCTATTTCAAAAAAGTATATGTAGTGGCAAATTCCATCAAATAATAAAATATATATCTCAGATATGGTTCACTCAAAAGAAAAAATAAGTACGTGACATATTGCGTGTTTTAACGAGACCCACATTTTTTTTATTTAGTAAGCGTTTGTCTGTCTGTTACTGTTTACCATTTATGTAAAAATCATCCAGAATTAAGAAGTCTTCTGAGGACATTCCCAGAAAATTGAAGGTATGGCTCCATGGAATTTCATGTTGGTATCCGTCACTGGATACTGACTCTGTCAATCCTACTAAGGAGTGGAATGGGGTATTGCCGCTCATTGCGTAAGGTTCTCTAAAGAGAGAAGGTTGGACTTCGCTGCTGTAGGTGGCAGTGGTCGTAGCTTTGAGTTACGACTACCGTCTTCTTTTGGTTACGGAGGTGTATGTGTTGCTGAACATTTTTGTACACAGGAATGTCGCCACCATTAACATAGCAGATGATGGTTTGAATACTGTTAATCATTGTAAGCGTACGTATTTAATAATTATATAACGAAATATCGAGGTACGTGCTTATAAATGAGTGCTCAGTTTGTCTTAAAAAGAAGATGTGTCACCAGTGTTTAATATGATTTTTAAAATAACAGTTTTAAGTTTGTGAAGAGCAAATAAGACAACATTAGAAGGTAAAAATAATGAGATTTCAATATAACACGGTAAAGTGGTCGTTGACTATGCTAAGGGGATACATGTCATAAGCAGCGCCCTAGTTCACGCATGGATATACCGGGTCTCCAGATTTATTCTGCCTTTCACGCCAATGACGTCAGTACTTTGAAGCGAGTTTATCACCGGTGCCTCTGGCAAGGTGCAAAATGCGACTACGGTAAGTTGAACTCGGTACCAACCTCCACTTGCTTTCTTTAGTTTCTCTCTCTCACTCGCTCACTTTGCCGTGTCCCTCTTCCACACTTTCAGCGCTGTTTCTTCCTCACTTTGTAATGAAATACGTCACTGATGACCAGACTGCGGGAGCGCGGGATCTTTAGCGCAAGTTATGTGTGCCTGGACTGTTCCGTGGAGAGCGAAATGACCTCACTTCAGTGGTACAGTCATGAGTATATGAATTCCTTTACATACAATAATCCTACAATTCTTTCGCACGATCCTAATTGATGCGAAGTGGACGAAATCTTTCAAGGTCTTCCCTTTTTCCTTTCATTACTTAAGGCAATTCAGTAAGTGACTCAGTAACCCTATACACCATCTCCCCTGTTTTTGGAGACAATAAACTTTAGTTGTTCCGCAAAAGGGTGAAATAAAACTTAGGAGAGGTATTTGCTTTATCTAAGAAGTTCCGAGAAAATAAGTTGCATCATATATTTTTAGCACAATAAAAGGAATTAAAATGCACAACTGTGTACCCATAGGTACGTAGACTGTCCGAGGTGTAACTTGTGCGGCGAAAGCTTTCTTCGACACACCATGTGGTCGCTGGAGCGTACGTGAAAACATTTACATTTTCGTTGAAGTTCTTGTCCTGTGTTTTTACCAAACTGTTCAACACTGCATAGCCTTGTTTTATTACACTATAGAATTTGTGTTTTAGCTGATCAGAACAGGGTCCTTGGGGTAACCTGTTAATTGTTTCCGATACTTTCTCAATTAATTTAATACCCTTGGACATTTGTGGATCAGACGTTTCCAGTTGAGTTAATTCATTATGTCAGATAAATCTTTATTGAATTGTGACCGACTGTTTGAACTCGACTGGTTCTTGTTTGAATTGCGTTCAACATTTTTCTTATGTGCTTTGGTGTTACAGTCTCCTTCAAAATAGTAGTTCTTAGTTCGTAGTAACCTGAAATTGCACAAGGCACATATAATACCTTCTCCTTCTCGAAGAAATATATCACTTCCATTTATAGTGCAGAGCTATATGGCGTATACCGAACCATTTTATATGTGCGCCTTTTTTGAGTGGTTCCGTTAATGTACTTGAGAGCCTTCGTGAGCTGTACAGGTACCATCCTATTGCACAGCGCGTCCATGTTCTACACGCTTCTGGTGTTAACGTGGTGTGTGCATAGCATTGGCTTGCCGGTAAATGAACAGGTATTACCATATCTCGATTTTAGGCTTGGATTGCGGAGAGCGGAGCTGTCGTGCTGGCACGAAGAGTGGTCCGCTCTACGCAGTGAAAGAAATTCCAATAACCTGTGTAACCTGCTCTTGTGTATTTGGTCGCGAAGTGATGATCTTGGCTCGGTTGTGTATCAGCCACTACATCTCCTTTTCAAGTGGGATCTTGCTCCACTTTGTCCGCTGTGTGTTTCCCTGGCGCAAATGCCGATCAGTCTTGCGGGTCCTGGCGGGTGTTAAATAAGCGGTCGTAAACCTTCTTAAGGGACACTACGAGTGAAATATCAAAGTTCCGCATTTCTTGATAGATTGTTTGAAAATTTTGCTATGTTTGTAGTTATATGAGAGTAGGATGTACATAAAATTTCATTAAAATTGAATACTTCGTTTATGATACATAAATTATTTTATGAATTTAATAAGACACATTTTCAAAATGTGATACGCACATACTGACTTTTCAAAATTGGTTTATGTTGGCAGAAATGGTACTCTAAAACATGGGTAACAATTGTGTAAAGTGATGTTTCCAGTATGTTTGCTGATTATGCTGTACATAGTTTTTTAATAACAAAGAAAATTTAATCTTAAAAATTATTGATTTTTTCATACAAAAAATATTTTTGCAATTTATGTTAATGATAACATCAATATTGAATCATGGAATTGTTTAGCTGCTATTTATGAATACTTTTGGAAATGTTCATTGGATTTGAAGCAAATCTGATGTACGAGCTACATTTTTGGAATGTGCAGAAATGTAGTTTTGAGAAAAACAGGCTTTTATATAGGAGCATGCTGTGTACGTTAAGGGAAGAGCGCTGGGCCGTAATAACCACAGGGAGTGGGGATATGAAAAATGTTAGCTGATCCTAATGCACCGGTGTTCCAGGAACATTTTAATGTAAAAAAGCAATTTTCGACGTTTTGACCAATTTGGACCAACATTTCACTGCCAGAATGCCTTAAGTGTTTATCAATGGTAGACTTACAATAAGAATTCAGAAGTATAATTATCGAATTTTCGGACCTTTTGAACTATCTGTACATTAAATTCAAGCTTTTGCCATTGTTAATCGTGTATATTAAAATCCGTGACTTTTACTAGGATTTTTATTCTGTATTGATCTTTATCTTTGACTTTTGCCATTAGTCATTTATTAATTTACTTAATTATGCATCATGATCATCACTGGATGTTGATCTGTGGTTCCCCCAGGGCAATTTTTCGGCCAAGTAACAACAGAGGTCCTTGGTGGCGTCTCGGGCGAGATTACACACCCTCAAATCGTGAATGAGATGACTTGGTTTTCGCGCATAAATTCAAGCTTTGACGATTAATGAATTCGTCAATAGAGTGCAGCTTTAGCACATTGTGTAGCAGAAAAGCCGGAGCCACCGATGTGAGTTTCGCTACTATCCTAATTATTGTGCTCTACGCGGAAATAAGCATAAGGCAATGAAGGAAATTCCTAACCTCATCTCGTGTATCTCGTCGCACAGTTCTGTATTGGCCAGTGCATTTTACGCACGGTTTCCTCTATTCGCTGTCTGGCCAACTTGTGTCCCTCTATCAGGTGCTGTTGAAGTGTATTTCCCTGGCGCACCTTCGGCACTCTCTGCAACTGCCTGTCGGATGTGTAGAGCTTCTGGCGGACCATAAACAAGCCGTCAAATGGTTTTGAAGTTTTATCATTACTAAACATCAACCTGATAATTAAAATTATAGATATCGGGATTTCTTAGCTTATAAACCTTTTTGTGCATCTGTTTCAACACTGGCTTCTATTTCGTTGGGTTAGCATATTCATTTGTATTTGTGCCTTTGCTTGGATTTTGTTTCACATTGATATTTGCCTCTGGCTTTGCCATGATGTGTTTCATAAGGGCGCCCTTAAGTTTATATCTTCATCATGTAATGCTTGAAACTAAATATCACATATTTCTACAGAATTATGCAGCGAGTTGAATGTGGCAGTCGTCGAGCCTGCGCTGAAAGCTCGTCCGATGCAGAGAGCAAAGTTTTGAGTGTTGCTTTGAACGGCGCTGTTATCAGCGCGTCTGTCGCCTGTCGACGGAAATCTATATCCTTCCTGGTAGAGTTTGTGTATATTCACAAGTTTAGCATATGAAAGCGTCAGTGCTTGTCTCTATTGGTGCAACTCACTGCGCTTTCACAAGCGGCAATTACCTAAATAGGACCAGGGCCTTAGGTTTCACCATCTACACTCTCGTTCTAAATAATGGGTGTCGGTCACAGATCACTTTCATCTTGTATCCAATTGAAGTGTAAAGCAACCTCCTCTGCTGCCTAGATTCCTGACAAATTTCTGTTGATATCTATCAACACAGTTCACACAGTCCCATTCACAAGTACCACATTCACTCGAAAATAAGACGCCCTTTACTTAATAGAATTATAGCCGAAAACTTTGCAGGCTCTTACAATTGGGTATCTCGGAAAATGTAAATAAGAAATGTATTACTGAAGTATGAACTTGATACCTATGTTTTTATGAAACACTAGCTATTGTTTTTACATGCTGCTTTGTTACTTTGCGACCTTTCACAGGTCACTACACACTACACTTCTTCTGTTCCGTACCATTCCATCACTGTCCATGCAAATATCGAGGAGTTCCTTCTTGATAACAAATCATATTTAGTTGTACCGAGTACTCTCGAGCCGCTGCCCGTACACCGCTTTTTCAATTAATTCCAAAATCTCTAGCTTAAAAACTATGGCGAAACTTTTTCATGAATTCATATTACCACTAACACACACAGGTACAAGACTGTCAATAAATTTGCTGCTGCTGTAACCAAAGATCTTGTTTTACTACTGAGAACAAAGCAGGTAGAAGGATTGAAGTTACTAATGAGCGAAGGTTAATGTCTAACTCCCCATTCCTTTCTTCCCAAACAAGAGAAAGGCAAATAAAACTTGTCTTTAACCAACCACAATACAGCAACAAAGAATTTCTGAAGAACTGTGTCTATAGAAATCACAACCTATCTGAAATTAACGTGTCTAACATTCACATACACAGCGGAGGGTCTGTGGTTCATATCCCGGCTGTGGCATTGAATTTTTCAGTTCCGATACCACCTTTTTCACATGCATATGCTATTTTTTTTTCTAAAATTTCCCTCGGGGGTCTTACAATTGAGGGGTTTTAGTTTTCTAGTAAAGACGGTAAAAACTGAACTTTTCAATAGTATGTTTGCTAGTTGTGGGATACTGATTGTGATTGTGGAGTGCCATAGTGTGAACAAGCAACTGCATAATGAAATAAGTAAAAGGAAATTATCCATGCCAGACAAGGGTAGACGTTCCCTGTTGTAGCATCCCCTTCAACCTTGTATACCACGCTACTTTATCTGCATGCTAATGCCTTTTCCCTTATCGTTATACTTTATTTGCACATTCTGTTTCCCCTTTTTCGTGAAATCCCCAGAAAACCAGTTAGGAATCTCTCCCGCACAGGGAATTAAGGCCCAGGTAAGGAAACAGTAACACCTATTTTAAATTCACCCGCATGGGAAAAAAAAGTAATTTCGACATTTGTGGAAGTAAAATCAGATTCGGGGGCCTGAAAGTGTTCTAACTGTCCGTGGAAATGGTTTATTGTAAAGCTCTCCAGTGAAGCCCACATGTGTACAGGCGTACGTAAGAAGTAACCCGTAATGGAACCCAGCTGGTAAGGTTGGTAGTGACAAGAGTAGCCCCCCCCCCCACCCCACGCCCCACCCCACTGCATCGACAGAGCAAAATATGGCCATACTTCCCAAGAGTAACATTACAAGTTAGTTCTATAAATCCTTACTGTTCCATTATTTTTATGCTCAAAACAATACAATTAAACTAACTTATAACAAAACAAATACACCAAAAACATATCTACAATACCCTTACTTTCAATTTTATAATATTGTTCCTGCCTTGTGAGTTGCTACTTTTGTTTATTGGCCCACCGTACATTTTAAAATGTTCACTGACAAAATACTATTACAAAATTTTTCATTGAATTTTGGGGCAAAAATAAAGTATAATACTGTGACGAAATCACAAAATCAATCTACTTACTTTCCTAGCGCTTTATTTTTATTGCAAACTTTTGCATAAAAAGAAATTCTCCTCTACTGAGGTTAACACAGTCTAAAGTGTTTAGTCATATTACAACTCCCAGTTGTTCTTGACTCGCTCCTTTTACTGTCTTTCTCCACTTTCTCTGTGTTTCATACACTAACTTCGACGATACAATCGCTTGACACACGTTAAAGCTTCTTCACTTCGGCGCGACGTGTCATTCACGACAGTACCACCTACACACAGATAGCTGTCTCACACTCACTGACACAATGACCGACTCATGTTTGTAACTATCTAGTGTTTCCGCACCTCCTTATATAGCGGGGATGACGTCACTGGTCCTTTCTGGAACTTCTACAAACACGCTGGCAGGCGTATGCCTCTCGAAGGTTCCAGCAATCCTTTGTTAAGTGCCGCGCTCTTTGCTGTTACGTATACACAAACAGTCGCGCGAGGTAGCTTGAGCGCTTTGTTTACTCGCCGGTCTAGTATGTGATGTGAAGCAGCTCAGCTCCGACCATCCTTTTTTTTGTGCGGCACGCCCGGCGTCACAGTACAATACTAAATATACAAATAGTATCATTCTTAAAATCTGTCATATAAATGTTTTGTTGTCGCCCAGTTTAACACTACATGCTAATTACTCCTCACTCCTTACTCTAGAAGGTCTCCTTATGCTGTAATGGTTAAGCCTTTAATGTGTACCAATTATATTGAAGCTCTTTCATAGAGGAGGTATCGAAACACCCCTTCATTCATCTTGAAATCTCTGAATTGTTCTCCAGGCCGGGCACATAGAGAACTGATACAGGCTGGGCGGAGTCAAATGTTGGCCTTAAGGAGGGAAGAACTCTATTGCCCTCATGGAGAACAGGTCGATTTCTATGCATGTCAGTGTACACTAAATGTATTAATTTAATTTATAATGCGCTTTAGGCTAGCTGAAAAAAGGGCAATGTTTTGCTTGATGGTTCTGGCTACTAACTTTGCTAGATCTTACTGCAAACATTTTTCAGATGTTACACGTATATTTTACTTCGTCTATATGTAGCGCAGTATGCTGAATGTGTTGCATTAAATTAACAATTCCATATAGAAGTTTTATCAATGATTCGCTTTTGTATAACAGCTATCATATGACCAAATCTGAACTAATAGGCTCATATGTGTAGCGGAAGAAGGCAGTAAAGAGGAAAGAATTGAACACATTGGCTGAAAATTTAAGTGCTCCCCTTCGATAGGAAAATATGTATGATAGTTATAAATGTTCGCAGAATCATTATTAAACCGAGAAAAATGAAAATTCTCATGCGTTAATCTTAATTTTGCAATAGTATAACGCTTATGTAAATGCATTATTTAATTTATGTTTCTAAACAAACGTTGTTTCTGCTAAATGCACATTAGATAAGTATTGTAATAGTATGGCGGCCGCACAATAAAGGAGGCTCAAGGCCAGCTCACAACTATTCCAGACACTTAGGGAAACTTCGAGTACACGCCTTGGTTACGAGAAGTTTCGTGAAACGTCGATTTCCAGAGAAACCGCCGGTACCTAATACTCGACTATATAAGCGAGCCGGCATGAGTCATTCAGTTTATAGTGAGTGAGTAGGATTGTCAGCCTGAGCTGTGTACAGTTCAGCAATGATTGCGTCAAGGTTGCAGCTGTGAGTTACCAGGTCACGAGTTGTGTATTGTGATTCAATTTTAAGGGAAATAAAGTAACAGAACAGGTAACCGGACTTATTTGTCACAATATGATAGTTCGCAAAATGTTTAGGTATATCCTGATTCAATTCTCGTTTAGAACAGTTTGTATAAGCTTCTTTGAAAGTTTATCTTAACCGCAAAGGAGAACGTTTTTACATTATACCATTAGATAGTTCAAACTCAGTTCTGTTGCATTTAATCCCTTTCATTCACTCTCTTTGCATACTTTCTGAAGACTCAGTCTGCGGCAAATAATGCGCACTGCGCTGCAAATATTACAAGTACGAAAGAAAAACTCTATGTGGGCAGCTGAGCTTTAAAGACGTTTGTAAATAGTCATGGGGTCAGTATGGTAAATAGGTGAAGTAGATGACAAAAATGCGTGGAATGGTGTTAAAAGAAGACTAATAGACGTCAGTTGACAGTAAATTAAATCGGATAGTAAAGTAGCTGTCTTATTGGCGTGAGCCGATCTGCTCGGCTTCCTGAAGTCGGCAATACAGAACTAATGTAAAGTGCCAGAGTATTTACATATGTTGAAAATCGTGTACTTAGTGTACGTGACTGTGTCCAGTGAATAAGGCAGCGAAACTGTTTTTAAACCAAGGCACGTCACGTTTTGCAAGATCTCCATCTGTCATATCAACCGTCCTAAATAGAGCAATAAAGCTAAAGCGAAAATGTCGCAATTTCAGCTTAAAAATGCATTATTGAAATTGAACACACAAGGTATGAACTGTATAAAATGAATAGTCTTCTTAAACAAAACATCATGCATTAATATTCTGTAGTACTTTCATTTAGTAAAATTATACACTGTAAAAGAATGAGGTGCAAAGGTATAGTTTAGGTACACTTTCCTAGGCAGTCACCAATAAGCTAAAGTAAATATTTGTCATTTTAGAGGCTTGACAAACTATAATTATTACAAATATGCAAAGTATTGTTCCACACGGTTGTAATTAATCTTTCTCCATTATGAAATCACACTATTAATAATAACGAAGCTAAGCAGGAGAGGGGGGGGGGCGATGACACTCTCCGATCGCAATATTCTAACAGGTTTGCATCATCTGCACCTGCTGCAAAAACCTCGGAAGTGCCACTTGCCAACTTTTACAGGCAATGCACCGCATAAAAGCACAGCATGAGGGTTTGTTTACTGTTATGAAGGCCAGAAATGCCATTTTAAATCTGTCTTTTTAGGAACAAAGGCTGGATCATTCGAAATGTTTGCGTTCCGTCACTACACGATATCAGAAAAATACATTTAGAGTATAATGTTTGCAAGCCGATTTAATCGGCTCGAGCGCTGAGCTGCAGTACTTCCGCAGCCGCTCACATCGAACCTGACACTAAAATGACTGGCAGCCGCTGCACCGCTTGGCTCTGAGAGGTTTCAACTTTCTGTAGCTCTAGCAAACGAAATACCTGTGTTAAGGTGGCGTATATTTACTTAGGAAGAAAGGAAGGGTCAGCATTGGCTTGGTTTGGACTGCGAGGCTGGAGAGTACAGATAAGGGTGACAATCTGCCATTCTGTCGTGGGGGTGAAGATTGGGTGCATATTTTGGTAGGCATGTAGAATGGGGGTATCAGCGACAACTGCAATTCACACAAAATTTCCAAAGTCCAATTAGAAAGAGATTAACATTCCCTTGACTAGAGGAATTGGAAAAATATGGGCAATTTTCTTGTTAAAGTTCACGAAACCAGATTATGTTTCTTCAGTTACTCAGGGGGTAGCTTATCCCCTTTCGTTATTTTTTTATTTTCTCCTTTTATGTGCAGCTATAGCTCTATTTTAATTGTGCATGTAAAGTCAATTACCCATGCACTAACTTTTGAGTAACAACTATAATAGTTTGGCAACAACAATAGCAATTTATTTATAAAGTGTGTAAAATAATACCTTAGCGTATGTGATGCATACAGTAGTTGTTAGTAAAAGCTTTCTAAACAAAATGAAGTGTACAAATGCAATATAAGTATATACATATATACATATAAAAGGATAGTCAGTCATTTGTTGACGTATTTTCAGCCACCTGAGTGCTTACACACGTCTTCTATGAAGTGTTGACCGTAATAATACGAGAGAGAGAGAGAGAGAGAGAGAGAGAGAGAGAGAGAGAGAGAGAGAGAAGTGCTGTCGTGCTGGCACGAAGAGTGGTCAGCTCTCCGCGGTAATAAGCTTAGAGAAGTGAAAGAAATTTCCATAGACCGAGTAACCTCCTCTCGCATATCTCGTCGTGAGGATGTTAATTTGGTTCAGTTACGCATTGGCCACAGCAGTTTTACGCATGGTTACCGTTTTAAACTGAACCCTGCACCCCTTTGTCCGTTGTGCGACAACCTTTAGTCGATCCATCACGTGGTACTTTCCTAGTGGACGATAAACAATCGGTCGAAAAAGGTTTGAAGTTTTAACAATGGTAAACATAAACCTAAGGATTTCGAATGTTTTTGGTATCTTTATTTCTTACTTTTTCGACCATGTTATAAGTTTGTTTTATTCTGGGTTTTGCCTGTTTGTTTTGTATATTTATGTACAGAGAGGCCCAAAAATATCCGAACCGCTGCGCCGTGCTTTACCACGCGCACCCGGAAATGCGATAACGCATCTGCTGTACACAAGGGCATGCGGTTAACTTTCTTTCTCTGCTCTGAAAGTGCAGTATTGAGCTGACGTGATTGAGTTACTACCAGTGTGCTTTATCTTGTCCTGTACTTAGTCACAAAATGTATTGTGACTCAGCATTTGTTTTCTACTGCACAGCATGTATTTATTTATGATTTGTATGTGTTAGCTCAGTCAGCTCGCCAAGTGAAAGTGCAATTTGCAGAAAGATTTCCAGGTGATCTGAAATTTCTATCTCTGGGGTAACTTAAATCATGAAGTATGCAAGACAAACCCACACACCCTGGAAGAATTAAAACAAAAATATCCGTCAGGAAATTGCCAGCATTTCTCAACGTGAACTACGACGAGTGATGGATAGTTTCCTAAAACTGTGCCAAAAATGTATGGACAACGACGGTGGCCAGTTTCAGCATTTCCTTTAACACTATTGCTGGGTAAGGCCTTTAGAAGTAGTTTTAAAAAATGTGTGGTTTCACCCGTGCTGTTCTATAACAGCGGCAGTCGGCGATGAGGGCCGACGACGCGTACAGGCAAAACATAGCCCTTCCGGTTCGGAGTCTTTTGGATCACCTGTTATATTTGTTTTTTTAAACTAGTATGTGTATTTTATATTGAAATTCATATCTGGATTTTGCCATGAGATGCGGATGTAGATGATAATGCGCATTCCGTGCGCTATTGGATTGTGAAATTTCAAAATGAGCCAGAAACATTGAGGCGGACCTGCTACCAGAAGAATCTCCGCAGCAATGTGAGAAGTGTAGTGTATTAAGGCAAGCTGTGTTTGCCTTGTGAACCACAATGTGCTACTGAATTATGTACATGAAAAATCAAAGTGACTAAAAGCTTTCTCACCGACATCTGAATTTCGTTTATTACCCCAGTGAAGTACTGTTAACAGCTCGACAAGCAGCTGCTTTACCAAAAACACAATTTATCTGTATACCTTCTACTGTGAACCAAATGGCGAAATAAACAAAAGTTAAGACGCAAGTGATATTGCAGTTGCTGTAATACACAAGAAAAGTAAAAGCAATCCGTTATTTTGCTGTTTGATACGCAGAGCACTAAAAGGAAAGAAATTCTTCACTTTTGTCTGCGCTAAAACAAAGGAACGGGTTGATTTAAAAGTCTGCTCCTTTTTCAGCACCATTGAGGCCAAAATAATTGTTTTTCGGAATTAATGACTTCAGAGAAAGGCGCATTTCTATGTAGTAGAACGTTTCGACATAAAAGTGAGATTTATATTGCGTTCACCACTTTTCGGAACACTAGTATAAGAACGTGCCTTACTCCAAACCTAACTAGGGAACCCCCAATGAAAGCGGTGCCCTTAAGAAGCTTAATGAAAGCTAATTTCATCTTAATACTCTTAAAGAAACTGCTGCATATAGCGCCATGGAATGTGCTTTTCAAGATTTTGTAGCTGACCGTCAAACAGAATCACTTTTTGAAACACTTGAATATTTTTCACTTACATGAATTAAAATAGGCACACATTTATGAATGGGGTCTAATTATAATAAACAATTCCAAGCATTTTTTGTAGCATCGTAAATAACCAAGCTGTATGCTATTCTATGCTCTTAAATTACTCATTAGCAGACATGGGGGAAGCTCTCAGTGGTAATGATCCCTACGTAAGCATAACTGAACTATGGAACTTTTACGTCACAGGGGGGAAGGTCGTATGCGAGGGTGCGCAGTCTGTTCCAATGACAAAGTGGAACTGTGGCGTGAAGTGCACGGTGCGTTATTGACAGTGACCTTGCTACCTCTTTTGTTTACATGCCAATCACAACATCCCCACACTCTACTGTCGATGTGTAGTCAACGTAACGTTCATGTGAGATTTTCTCCCGTCTACTCATTAGTCATGTTTCTTTATCTTCACTTACAAAGGAAAATTCAAAGTACTGTCTACTTACCAGCTCAAGGTCTAAGGGGAGTGAAGGGCCGGTGAGAGATTTTCCAATATTGGAAGTATTTAGTGTAATCTGAACATCAGAACATTGAAATTTTGTCTCCACTGTGTATTTTATGTTCTGAGAGTGTGGGAAAAATTCAAAGGAATCTGAAGAAACCTGTGGATTTTCATAGATACATTGCTTTAAATCCTATCTGAATAAGCTTGTTGATAAAATAACTTTGGAACTATAGAGGGAGCCTGATTTATGCACTGAGATTTGTATTCCATGAACAAATTGGAAACAAATGTGCCGAAAAAGTGTATCTTTCAACTCGGATGGTTGTGGTATTAGAGCTGTACGCTGGCACCTTCTCACCCCGCTAATGTTTACACCCAGGGTTGCTCTCTCTTATTCAATCCATCAAGCAGTTAGCTAAGCTAGGTCAACGAGGGGATGAGCACAGGGCGATAACTTGATCTTAGCCGGTTAGCTGGGCTGGATTAACAGCAGGCTGGAAAACAGTTGGCACTAGCTTGCAATCGGATTAACAGTCTTATGTTTTGTTGACCTTTCACGCTTCATACGTAAGAGCTGTGCCTCTTAGGACACAGTCACAACATTCTTTACTCCGATTTCTCCGTTTAATCAAATTCTAGAGCTGTACAAAAATTCGTGAAAACCCCAATATGAATTGATTTCAAAAATGAGCATAAAGATACGATTCTGATGATTCTGTTGAAATACTTGACATAGGAGAAACTCCCGCCAGTCAATAAGTATTGCAATCATTAAATGAATAGTTCCATTATTTTTGTATTGATTGGCAGCTTAGGTCGTAACATAGCTGCAATAAACACAGGTCTCCATGGTGTAAGTGAGGAACAAATCACCTTGATACATAATCATCGTGGCTACGATGGTCATAATCAGGGACCGGAACTTAGGCAGAATGCCTTTTGAAATATGCCAAATGTATCATCAATTTGAATGTGAATATGTACGAATTATAGCTTTGTGGGCGAAAAACCAGTTTTACATTGCCTTTTATGCCTTTTTAAATATAAACTCCTATTTTACGAAATAAATATTTTTTGTTGCGTTTATTTCATTCTTTATCTATTATTTATTAAACGTTTCCTTCAGGTACATTTTATTTCAAATACCGTTAGTCCGTGACAATGAAAGTTATTTCACCGAATGTATATTATTGTCTTTAAGGATACCCCATCTGTCAAAAAAGGCTAAAAATTTCCAAAATTGCCAAAAATGGATTTTTGTTTTATCAAATAGTATAAATCGTCTGCTTTATTTTGATATGCTTTTTACAGCCTTACCGCCTTTTTATCTGTCACATGGCCGTCTAACTGATTGCCTGTAAGTGGTCGTGTCCATTTAAATCCATACAGTTCCATTATCCTTGCTATGACTTCAAACTTAGTTTTTCCACGTTTTTATTTTTAGCACTGTTTGCGCTTTAAAACGCTCCACACGATGCAATTTTCAGAACTTATGCATGAAATTTGGTGTACCTGCTTAGAAATAACATTAAAAAGAAATGATGAGATAATTTTCTCGTAAAGTGAATAACTGCTGAGTAATTAAATCTTAAAGTTTACATTTCAAAATTTAAATGAAAAAAATAATGAATTCAAACTTTAAAATTTATTTTTATCCAAACTAATAACAAGATTAAGAAATTATGTCAGCAATTTGCTAACATTCTATTACAGGACATAACTGAAAATTATCAAGTTTCTCAAATCAAAATTGCATCATGGGGAAGCATTTATACAAATATTAACATAAATATAATAAAATATAAATATGTTTGCAACTAATCTGCCTGAATGTATGACATTTAGCGCAGTTACTCCTCAGTATACAGTGATTGTTGTGTTAAAATTTCAAATCAATTCAATGAAAACTGTGGATTTTCAAAATTTCACAGATGGGTATCCTTAAGTTGTAGACAACACAGGAGTCCTTTATTCAGTTCATTGTTTTCTTTGCAACAATGAGTACTGCAGCGCAAATAAATATATAGATAACAGAAAGCGTTTGTATTACCGCTTGTGTTTGGATCCGACGTATTTCGTACCGAAAGTAAAGTACTCACATCCAAAATATGCAAGCAGCCAGTGAACTATAAAAGAAGTATTTTATATCACAACATATCGGCACAATCAAACACAAAAATGCACTTTCCAAGGCTACTGGGAAGAAGATTCCTTTGTTTCCAACAGTAATTGCAACATCGAGTCGAAAATCCCAGTTTGCATTCGACTTACATATGTAAAGCTTTCCTCAGCGTCGGAATCACTTTGTGGAAATTACAGAATCCTACATTATGACCGTTTTTGGAGAAGTATACTAACCAATCTGTACCTAGCGAGTCAAGTTTGCGAAAGTGTGACTTTACCGAATGTTACGATGGCACAATGAAAATCATGAAATATAAAATGAAAAATAAGATCTGTTTTAGTGTTTATAATGCCTTTTTACCTGCCTATTTTACCTGTTTATAATGCATTTTTACCTGCCATTTTTACCTGTTTATAATGCCTTTTTACCTGTATATTTTAGCCATTTAAAATGCCTTTTTACCTGCCTATTTTACCTATTTATAATGCCTTTTTACCTGCATATTTTACCTATTTAAAATGCCTCTTTACCTGCATATTTTACCTATTTAAAATGCCTTTTTACCTGCATATTTTACCTATTTAAAATGCTTTTTGCCTGCCTATTTTACCTATTTAAAATGCCTTTTTACCTGCATATTTTACCTATTTAAATGCCTTTTTACCTGCATATTTTACCTATTTAAAATGCCCTTTTGCCTGCCTATTTTACCTATTTAAAATGCCTTTTTACCTGCATATTTTACGTATTTATAATGCCTTTTTACCTGCATATTTTACCTATTTATAATGCCTTTTTACCTGCCTATTTTACCTATTTAAAATGCCTTTTTGCCTGCCTATTTTACCTATTTATAATGCCTTTTTACCTGCCTATTTTACCTATTTAAATGCCTTTTTGCCTGCCTATTTTACCTATTTATAATGCCTTTTTACCTGCCTATTTTACCTATTTAAAATGGCTTTTTGCCTGCCTATTTTACCTATTTATAATGCCTTTTACCTGCCTATTTTACCTATTTAAATGGCTTTTTGCCTGCCTATTTTACCTATTTATAATGCCTTTTTACCTGCCTATTTTACCGATTTAAAATGCCTTTTTACCTGCATATTTTACCTATTTATAATGCCTTTTTACCTGCCTATTTTACCTATTTAAAATGTATTTTTGCCTGCATATTTTACCTACTTAAAATGGCTTTTTGCCTGCCTATTTTACCTATTTAAAATGCCTTTTTACCTGCATATTTTACGTATTTATAATGCCTTTTTACCTGCATATTTTACCTATTTATAACGCCTTTTTACCTGCATATTTTACCTATTTAAAATGGCTTTTTGCCTGACTATTTTACCTATTTATAATGCCTTTTTACCTGCCTATTTTACCTATTTAAAATGCCTTTTTACCTGCCTATTTTACCTATTTAAAATGCCTTTTTACCTGCATATTTTACCTATTTATAATGCCTTTTTACCTGTCTATTTTACCTATTTAAAATGCCTTTTTGCCTGCCTATTTTAGCAGTTTAAAATGCCTTTTGGCCTGCCTATTTTAGCAGTTTATAATGCCTTTTTACCTGCCTATTTTACCTATTTAAAATGCCTTTTTGCCTGCCTATTTTAGCAGTTTAAAATGCCTTTTGGCCTGCGTATTTTAGCAATTTATAATGCCCAAACTTCCAGTCTCTGGTCATAATGTATATTCGAAAGCATGACAATGAAAATGAAGAGGTGACAAACAGGATGAATATCCACTCATTAGTTGCTCGATATTGTTTAAGAAATTCTGCACCAAAAAGGAACATCGAAACAACTTGCTCTTCGCACTTACGTCATTTATGGAACAAGGTTTACTTGAGGTTGTGAAACTAGAGCAAGCAGCTTGAGGTAAAATATGACAACAAGGAACTAGCGTGACAAATAATTAGTAGGAGGGAATGCGGGGACCACATGATCAGGAAGAGAACAGTTTACATGTCAGTGAGTGAGTAATACAGGATGTCCCAAAAACACCGACAACGCTTAGTATGTTGTGCGGGACAGCAAACTGATTGGTTTTCAAGTAGGAAATGCACGGTTTGGACGCTGTAGCTCATCGACGTGTGAGATGGGTGTTGTTCACATTTCCTCAATAAATCCAACATCGGTCTGTTTACATTACAAACGGGCTTCAAACTGTGTACCTCCTACGTCATTGCAGAGCTTCACGCCAAGGAGCACCAGGCATCCATTCCTTACTTTGTAGTGCGAGTGTACAGGAATATTTAAAATGGCTGTCGATCAGCTGTTCGCTGCAGTAGAACGATACGGGATTTACAATTTGCGTGCACCTTCATTAGGGCTATTTAGCATGAAGAACAAAATCTCCATTTGTACTTTCTCTACTACGTATAGTAAGTAGAGGAAGTATTGTATTGCATGTTTAAAACTACTTGGGGCCCAAATTGAAGAAGCCCGTCTCCGTAGCGTGGTGGTAGCGTGTCTGCCTCACGTCCAAGAGGTCGCGAGTTCCAATCTTGCTTAGGGTAAGTAATCCAGATGAAGGTTTTCTTCCGAGGTTTTCCCTTATCTTGAAGACGAGTGTCGGGTAACTTAAAGCTCCATGGACCTCAGACTCATTTGAGTATCTTTCCACCCGTTTCATTCATTACAAATAATGAAGCTAGGATTAAAGATTCCAGATGAAGGGATGACAACTGTAAATCTGTTAGGTTTTGTACTTGACTCGAAGCTTTCATGGAAAGCTCATGTTCATAATGTATGCTGTAACCTGTCACGAGCCACTTATCTAATAAGAAAGTTAAAGTCTTGTATATCTCTGAAATATATACTTCACACTGTTTCAAAGTCATATTACATATGGGATACATTTATGGGGCAATAGCCCCCATGTTAAGGAAATATTGTTGTGTCAAAAAAGGGTAATTAGGAACATGCTAAACAAGAAACCAAATGAACATTGTAAACCACTATTTTTACAGTTGAAGATACTCACTGTTTTTAATTTATTCATATTTTATGTTTTGGTATATGTCCATGCTCACCTGCATCTATATGATTTAAGACTAGACACTCACAGCATTGACACTGGAAATAAACATAAATTAAATATACTAAATTGTAGACTTACTCTGAGGAAGGAGACTTATTATTTCAAAGGTGTAGAGTTGTATAATAAATTAGATATTAAATATAGATAATTGAGCATGAGCATTTTTAAAAGAAAGCTTTATAATTGGCTAGTTGCAAGGCCATTTTATTCTAATAGTGATTTTAATGACTATGCTGCAATTGAATATTAATTTATGTATGCATGTATGTTTTTAGTTGTTGACAATGTCTAATTTTTGTATAATTATGATCCTGGTTATGATTTTAATGACTATACTCCCATTGAGTATTAATTTATATATGTATATGTGACAATGTCCTATTCTTATATATGTATGATCTTGGACAAATAAACTGATTGATTGATTCATTCATTCATTCACCGTCCGATATGACATTACGTTGGAGTAGAGAACCGTGCTTTTGTGCACAAGTTTACGAGAAAAAGTGACAGAAAATTAACTGGACTGATTTTGTAATTTTGTCACATTATTATTATTATTATTATTATTATTATTATTATTATTATTATTATTATTATTATTATTATTATTATTATTATTATTATTATTATTATTATTATTATTATTATTATTATTATTATTATTATTATTATTATTATTATTATTATTATTATTATTATTATTATTATTATTATTATTATTATTATTATTATTATTATTATTATTATTATTATTATTATTATTATTATTATTATTATTATTATTATTATTATTATTATTATTATTATTGTTATTGTTATTGTTGTTATTCTTATTGTTATTGTTATTATTGTTATTATTATTATTATTATTATTATTATTATTATTATTATTATTATTATTATTATTATTATTATTATTATTATTATTACTATTATTATTGTTGTTGTTAGTTTGATATAGGAGACATTGCATGTAGTTGGGCTTGATAAGCAGTAACGTTAGCAGTTTTCCCCAGCAATTAACTGACGCGGTGCATGTAATGTAGCATGTATAGTGTTAATCTCATGTGTAATAATGCAGAACATTTCAGCTTGAGTACACGGTTACAATTATCCAGGGATCTAGTTCAAGTAAAATGCTCTGCACATGAAGCAAAGTCAATATTTTCTGAACCGTTGCGTTAACTCTACATTATCATACGTGATTGAAATTTGCATTACGTTTCCAGCAATGAGATTGCCATGTAGTTCTCCCTGGCTTGTCAAAAGAGTAATCCTCAATTTTATTTTTATTTTCATTGAAAATCTTCATTTTCTGTCCAAAATCATTAGTGGCAGACACCACTAATTTTTATGCCAGTGCCAATATTTCGGGCATTATTTCCTCCTCAGAATTCAATTTGAATGTCTGTGCACTTAGGGTCACTTATGAGAAATGCCACGAGTGATTGTCAAATTATCGATAAATTCTCCAGTGAGGAGGTGACGAGAGAATTTATTTAGGGAATTTGACTATCACGTGTTGTATGTACGACAAGACTATTTCACGAGTTAAGGGATGATATAGCTTATGAAATGTTATTTAAATGGCGTATTTAAGTGCGAACCCCTTAAAAGAAACACGGAGGCATACATTGGCACGGCCTGTAAGTTTATCAAATTGATGCTCAAATATTTTAAGAAATATCTGCTGTTAATTTCCAATTTCGTTCAATACAAAGTTTTTCAAACTGATTCAAAACATATTTGCTGTTGTGTTCTAGGTTTCCCTCTTCGAATTATTTCATCTATTTTAGCACTAGATACTTCACCAAAGTGAGAGTAGGCCATTTTTGACATCTGAACCTAGCGGCTCTGTTTCACTACATTATGTTGTGCATCTACAGCACAGTGCAGCTAGATTCTCTAACCTGATCATAACATCAGAAAAATAGAGGAGGTGATAATTAAAATTCAGAGAAGGTGATAATGAAATTTTAGAAGTTTTTTTGCGAATGAAGGCTGTTATTGGTTGTAATTTGAAATTGTTATGCACATGATTGATTTCAACGAAGTCAAGGTCGATTGGAGTAATCATTAAAATGTCCCTATTCATTTAGAATTTCAACATCTATCTGAATGGAGAGTGAAATAGAAATTCCGGCACACCGGCGACGCTGATGTGATCCTGGCAATTGACAGCGTCGTTAAACAACAAAATATTTTTTTTTTTTTGGCTTACTGAACGTATCAAATTATTGAAATGTGGCCTGCTGAACGTATCAAGTCATTAAACGTGGCCCTCTGAAGCAAATTGTTGAAATGTAGGCAACTGAGCGTATCAAACCATTGAAATATGGCTTACTGAACGCATCAAATTATTGAAATGTGGCCTGCTGAACGTATTAAATGATTATACGTCAGCAGCATGCATTTCAAAGCACTTACCTAAAAGCATTTGCTTCTTCTGATAAGCTTCGCGAGCTTTACCTAAGGCAGAACTGGCCTGTGTGACACCTGCTGTGTGTTCCTGCCATTGAATTGTATGCACTACTATATATACTCCGTGCCATCCGCCTCTGACTAGCAGGTCTGGTTCGGCTTGCCTTGCTCTTTACAATCTTCTTCCTACACAAGGCTAGTATGAAACAATTAATTGCCAAATTAGAAATAAATATAATTGTAGTACGTGATGCGCTCTATGCTTATACCTTTTCCTTGCTCAGAACGATCTAGAACTTGTTAAAGGCCCATACAAATCTTTGTACTGCTGGAAGTTGCACTTCTGTGACAGTTTAGTCTCACTTTCACAGGCACACACACAGGCTGATTAACTATTGATCAGATCTGAAGTTTCTGTGGTTTAGCAGTATGTTTTCTCTGTACCTCATTTGGTGCTCGAGGCGGAAAATTAATCCTATAACTGGTTTGCAACTTAATGCATTCATCGTTTTCTGTTATCTGATCGATTATTGGTTAGCATTTCCCCGGGATTTTATTTGGTCCTTTTCACACGATTCTCTCTGGGCAAAAGCGCTAAAGTTGTTAAATGATTACAGTGAATGTATGTGAACATTTTGAGGTTGAGTTTGCACAGTCGATATCAGTCCAGATCGAGTATTGAAAAACCACCACACACATATTTAACTGGAGGCACTTTTGAAACTAGGAACGCTCGCTAAACAGTGTGAGGTGATTAAGCTCTTTATAACTACAATATAGTGCAAATTACACTTAAGCTCAAGTTTTATTATTTACAGGAGCAACAAGGAGCGCTATTTTGCAATGTATCTGGCTCTAATCTTTATTTCCTTACGACTGTTGAGTTTTGGGGAATACAGAAGTTTTATGTGCTTTGTTAGTTAAAACTTAATGTGTAACAGCCACGGAAATTCTCGTACAACCTTCTTCTCATACAAAGTTACAGATAATTATCAGAGCTAAAGGCTTTTTGTCCCAATTTCGTGTCCATCAAGAAGTATGTGGTCAGTGGGTGATGCAGAACTGTGTACTGGAGAAAATAACGCAAGGATACTCATCTGTGAAATTTTGAAAATCTACAGTTTTCATTGGATTGATTTGAAATTTTAACACAACAATCACTGTATAGTGAGGAGTAACTGTGCTAAATTTCATACATTTAGTCAGATTAGTTGCTAACATATTAATATTTTATTATATTTTTTTAAATATTTGTATAAATGGATCCCCATGATGCAATTTGGATTTGAAAAACTTAATAATTTTCAGTTATATCCTGTAATAGAATGTTAGCAAATTGATGAGATAATTTTTTAATCTTGTTATTAGTTTGGATAAAAATAAATTTTAAAGTTTAAATTCACAATTTCTTTCATTTAAATTTCGAAATGTAAAATTTAATATTTAATTACTCAGCAGTTATTCACCTTATGAAAAAATTATCTCATTATTTCTTTTTACTGTTATTTCTAAGCAGATACACCAAATTTCATGCATAAGTACTGAAAATTGCATCGTGAGGAGCATTTTAAAGAGCAAATAGTGTTAAAAATAAAAACATGGAAAAACTAAGTTTGAAATCATAGCAAGGATAATGGAACTGTATGGATTTAACTTACAAGCAATCAGTTAAGCGACCACGTGACATAGTTAAAAAGGCCGTAAGGCTATAAAAAGCATATCAAAATAAAGCAGAAGATTTAAACTATTTGATAAAACAAATCCATTTTTGACAATTTTTGAAATTTTTAGCCTTTCTAAACAGATGGGTATACTTAAAAGATGCCTTACCTTAAAGACAATCGTGTTGCTCTGGGTGCCTCAGTTGAATAGCCGCTGGCCCACTAGTCCCAAGGTCCCGGGTTGAAATCCGGCCCAGACCGATGATTTTTAAGTGTGCTTAAAAACAGTACATTGTCACTACATTTACTGGCATGTAAAATAACCCTTATGGGTCGAAATTATGGCACACCGGCGACCCTGATATGATCCTGGCAATTGACAGCGTCGTTAAACAAAATAATTTTAAATTTTTTTAAGACAGAGGCTGTCTTGTGAAGGTTTTACACCAACAATCAAGTAACTTTTCGACTTACTCGTAATGTTAGTACCCTGTGTACATACCGAGCAACGTGAGCGAGGCGCATTCGGGAAGTCCAGGGTTCGATTCCCGGCGACCGCGCACTCTGACTTGTATTTCCGTTGTTTCCCCTTGTCAGGCGAGTGCTGGGGTGCTTAATTTCATACCACGATTTTCTCTCATCATTTCCCTTCATTCCATTTGCTTAGCTCGTGGTGTATGACGGTGGAGGACAGATGGCGCGGATGCTTGTGCATTCTAATTGCGGTTTTCGGCGCTAAGTGGCGTTGCAGGATCGCTGTCCTTTCGTACGTCGCGACGCTTGCACGACACAGGACCTGCAGGATGGTCGTTGTTCGGCGTGGCCTGGCGTGGACTTCCGCGTGTCTCTGTGGCCCTTCTGCCTGCGACCGTATAGCGCACTGCGGTTCGTCCACTTCACCCCCTGGTGGCTGTTAGAGCAATATATCTTTGCGCAGTGCGGGAGGTGTCCCCCTACGTGTCTACCCTTTACACTTTATCTTTACTGCGTGTACATGCTGAAACTGATAAAAAGCCTGTAAATGAACAGTAGGCAGAAGGTAAAATAAATTATATTGCTACAAAGATTCAATGGACCCACCTACAAATTGAAATGTATTGCAACATAATCCACAAGTATAGCAAAGTACGTATGTAGAGAGCAACAGATTCAGTTAACTAAAATTGAGCTGTACACATTACACAAGTAACGTGTTTCAGCAGCCTTTCTGAACATTGAAGCTGTAGGTCTCTGCATACTTTGTGATATTGGTTTATTATATTGCTTCACCGTTAATACCTTCAGGTGTGTATAATAATAAATATATAAATTTGCATAATTTCTGCTTCTTCAACGTCTGTATTGGTCAGTTCTCCCATTCGCTTTTCACTTCCTTTAGCAGTATTGCAACGAAACCTAAAAATCCAGGCTATCATTCGAACCATCTTAGTATACTGAGAGAAATATAATAGTTGACTGATTAACTCCTCATGAGAAATGCTTGTGTTTGTGATAACTTCTTGTTTTCTCTTGCTTAACTTCTTCTGACACGGCATATTTTTCATGAGGCCACTGTTCGTAGTCCTGCTGAGGCCACTGTGGGCCTGTTTTCAAACAGCTGTTCAGAGAATTTCGCCTGTCATCTTTTGCTGAAGCATCAAATACGGGTCTCAGCTTTTTTTAAAAAAATTTTTCTTGTTTATTTATTCTTGGCATGTATGTAAAAAGTTGTTACTGCTTCCTAAATTCCCGTTCCGCTATACTAAGCGGAATGCTGTTTCTCAGGTGGTTTCTGTGCCGCGGCTGCTCTGCATGGACCATAATTTCTGGGTATGCGTGAGTATTTTCACATAAAAGCCAGAACTCTCTTTGAATCACTTTTATTCTCAATCAAAGTAATGTTGGAGATTTGCCGATCGCTATTAGGATTGTTATGTCGTTACTGCGTCTTTAGTAGGACCGAAGATTATTTACTGTAGAATGCAACCTGATGGCTAAGCAAATTAAAATGCACGTATGTGCAACTCCTCCGACGACTCCTAGGCAAGTATGAACTCTGTCCTCACAGGACACACTGTGTCCTCTGTGACTGACCTGATCGCCAGGGTTCCGGAAGGCAAGTCTCTGTGACTGAGCTGATCACTCGGGATCCGGAAGGCAAGTCTCTGTGGCTGACCTGATCACTTGGGGTCCGGAAGGCAAGTCTCTGTGACTGACCTGATCACTCGGGGTCCGGAAGGCAAGTCTCTGTGACTGAGCTGATCACTCGGGATCCGGAAGGCAACTCTCTGTGGCTGACCTGATCACTTGGGGTCCGGAAGGCAAGTCTCTGTGACTGACCTGATCACTCGGGGTCCGGAAGGCAAGTCTCTGTGACTGACCTGATCGCCCGGGTTCCGGAAGGCAAGTCTCTGTGGCTGACCTGATCACTCGGGATCCGGAAGGCAAGTCTCTGTGGCTGACCTGATCACTTGGGGTCCGGAAGGCAAGTCTCTGTGACTGACCTGATCACTCGGGGTCCGGAAGGCAAGTCTCTGTGACTGACCTGATCGCCCGGGTTCCGGAAGGCAAGTCTCTGTGACTGACCTGATCACTCGGGGTCCGGAAGGCAAGTCTCTGTGGCTGACCTGATCACTCGGGGTCCGGAAGGCAAGTCTCTGTGGCTGACCTGATCACTTGGGGTCCGGAAGGCAAGTCTCTGTGACTGACCTGATCGCCCGGGTTCCGGAAGGCAAGTCTCTGTGACTGACCTGATCACTCGGGTTCCGGAAGGCAAGTCTCTGTGACTGACCTGATCACTCGGGGTCCGGAAGGCAAGTCTCTGTGGCTGACCTGATCACTTGGGGTCCGGGGGGCAAGTCTCTGTGACTGACCTGATCACTCGGGGTCCGGAAGGCAAGTCTCTGTGGCTGACCTGATCACTCGGGGTCCGGAAGGCAAGTCTCTGTGGCTGACCTGATCACTTGGGGTTCGGAAGGCAAGTCTCTGTGGCTGACCTGATCACTCGGGGTCCGGAAGGCAAGTCTCTGTAACTGACTTGATCACTCGGGGTCCGGAAGGAGATGGCTGCTCTCCGCGCTCGGGCAATAAGTCACCTTGCAATTTCCCCTCATTTACCCCTTAAACTCAGCGTCATGCCGCTATCAATGCCTTTCACTTCTTAATTGCATTTTGCACTGGAACGGTTTCCCTTAAGTACACGTGGCCTTACCTTGTTTTCCTGGTTCACTGCATCTGCACTAGCCGATTTCCAGGAAAACTGGTTACGGCGTTTTAGCCTGCTTACCTGGGGCTTGCCACTAATTACCTGGCTGTAACATTCTGTGCCTTTCTGACGAATTTAACCGTGCACAATATTCCCATGTCTGTACCTGTTCTACATGCGATGATTTCAACATTTCCCTATTATTTAATTCTGCCACTCTTCTCAGATTATTTCAATGACTGGCGTTCACAATTTCAGCTTCTGGTTCACAGGTATTAATACTGTTTCTACCAATGTATTTATTGCACGGTATGAAAAGCGAAGTTGGCCCGGAGTTTGAATTTAGGCCATGTGGAACTTGGGCAATTCCAGCAACACATCTCGTACATTTACAGAATCAATGCCAGTCTCAATTGATACACGACAGGACCCTACAAGCCAGAATGTTGCTAAGCGACCTATACCTGCTGAGAAGGGCACCACTCGAGAACCCACGTTCTGATTTAGAGCACCACTTTTTCGCATCAGCATCAGAAAAATGAGAAATTTTTTTTGGGCTTTCAGGTACACCAAAATCTGCCCATGTTTCGCAATGGAAAGGTATTATATCTATATTGCTTTCAGGTAATATATGTGGCAACCTCGGTATTCTTGTTATATAGTAAGAAGCTTCGGTATCCGAGACAAACTGTATACAGAACCCTACATCTTTTAATTCCATGACATCATCAACCCCAGATACAGTCCCCAGAGGCCAGTGCTGGTGGCCCTTCACTCTGACCAATACTGCATTAATGTAATCACATGGTGCTTTAGAAAGGACAAGCCTGCTGTGGGCGCATGGATTGACATTTCTATCAGGTTCTTGTTCTGAGGCTTTCTAGCTTCCAAAAATGTGTAGTTATGATTTAAACATTTATTTCTTATATGCGGATATAGAGAAGGTCAACCTCCTGTAAAGTATATTTCCAAAAACTCTCGTTCTGTGTTACTCTTAGCTGTACCGGTGTTCATTTTGTCCTACGAAGTCCTACTAGCTGGTCATTAACACGACAACACAGAAAGCTTTTACAGACTTTGACATCTACTTGATGACTCAACATGATTGTCTGCTTGTGCTGTTTCATTTTTGGCTTGATGAAGTCTGGCTAGTTATTCTCCTCCAGGTGGTGTTAGATGGAGATTCATGACAATCATCCTCTTTTTGTGTGTGGCTCATCGAGTTGAGTTCTATAGCTTCTGGTTTGCAGGTATTAATATTGTTTCTTCGAATGTATTTATTGCACGGTATGAAAAGCGAAGTTGGTCTGGATTTTGAATTTAGGCCATGTGGAACTTTGACAATTCCAGGAATATATCTCGTACATTTACAGAATCAAAGCCAGTCTCAATTGATACCCGACAGCACTCTACAAGGCAGGATGTTCCTAAGCGACCTATACCTGCTGAGAAGGGCGCCACTGGAGAACCCACGTTCTGATTTAGAGCACCACTTTTTCGCATCAGCATCAGAAAATTCACAAACGCCTTTGGGCTTTCAGGTACACCAAAATCTGCCCATGTTTTGTAATGGAAATGTATTATATCCATATTGCTTTCTGGCATTATATGTGGCAACCTGGTTATTCTTGTTATATAGTAAGAAGCTTCGGTATCCGAGACAAACTGTATACAGACTATACATCTAATACAACTATATAATTCCATGACATCATCAACCCCAGATACAGTCCCCAGAGGCCAGTGCTGGTGGCCCTTCACTCTGACCAATACTGCATTAATGTAATCACATGGTGCTTTAGAAAGGACAATCCTGCTGTTGTCGCATGGATTGACATTTCTTTCAGGTTCTTGTTCTGAGGCTTTCTAGCTTCCAAAAATGTGCAGTTATGATTTAAACATTTATTTCTTGTATGCGGATATAGAGAAGGTCAACCTACTGTAAAGTATATTTCCAAAAACTCTCGTTCTGTGTTACTCTTAGCTGTACCAGTGTCCATTTTGTCCTACGAAATCCTACTAGCTGGCCATTAACACGACAACACAGAAAGCTTTTACAGACTTTGACATCTACTTGATGACTCAACATGATTGTCTGCATGTGCTGTTTCATTTTTGGCTTGATGAGGTCTGGCTAGTTATTCTCCTCCAGGTGGTGTTAGATGGAGATTCATGACAATCATCCTCTTTTTGTGTGTGGCTCATCGAGTTGAGTTCTATAGCTTCTGGTTTGCAGGTATTAATGTTGTTTCTACGAATGTATTTATTGCACGGTATGAAAAGCGACAACACAGAAAGCTTTTAGACAAATCACCACCCTGTCAACACACTGTTCAAATGTTCTTTTAAGACACTGAAAGCATTCCCATTTCGTTTTTAGTATGCCTCTTTTTTATTGGTTGTAACTGTTTGTTTTGGAGCAATCTGGGGAATGATGAGAGCCTTTCACACACCAAATGCAGCCTTTGTTATTTAGATTGCCAGAAAAAGTAAATGCAGTAGGCATTTTCTCCTCTGCATTCTCAGTACAGCCGAAACTTGTACGAGCTACAAACAAACGTTCTTCTCTTTCTTACAAATTTCCGCGTCGTTTCTAGATTACGTGCCTGATTCCTATGTTCCTGTAGTCGGGACCCTCCCCAAGCTTTTATCGTGTCATCAGTTAAAGCTTATTCTACCTATGGAAACAACAATGCTTCATATTTATTGGCAGTCACAGCTGTCGCTAAGTTTCCTAGAAAGTTTCTAGAACTATAACATTATTTGTATTCCGTGTAAAGCTATCTTCAGAGATGCCATTGTCCTCTGAACTTGGTACAGTTACTATTTACGTGGAGTAATCCTGAAAGCTGCTAATTTGAATTTGAAACATAATTCCCACTCAGTGACTTTGCTCAGTTCTAAGAATTTCATTTGCATTTTCACTCTCAGAGTTATATCTACATGCACAGCAACGTCTCTGCGATTGCTAACGGTCCCCATCTCTACACAAGCCTAACTAACCTGTACCTAGCCTGAATGGTATCACGAATGACTCCCATCCTGTGAAAAAAAATTAACACTTCCAAGTAGATGACTGTAATTCAGGGTTATCACATTATGTATTTATTTAAACACAAAATTGTTTATTACAATCATGTATCATTGCTTTATAAAGCTATAAATGTTACCCATCAATAATTCTGTTGCCAGCTCACTTCTGCCAGTGTCAATAACAATTTTGAAACTTTTGTGCACTCTGCATGTCAGTTTCTTCAGAGTGTGCATAAGATACTAACCACATATTTATCTGGAGTGAAACTCCGTCTTTTGGAAGCTTATTCTACGACATGATTGCATATTGAAAGCTGACCTCGAAATTTGCACATAGGTAGACAAACACAACAGCTAGATACACACGGAAATGTAGCTACTTAAATCAACTGGAAGTACGTGAAATTAAAATATGAAAACAGCATCTTTGAAATATTGAAGCAAATAACTTTGGTGCCTGTCCACCAGCCACCGTTGCTCCGTGTTCGAAAGAAGAGCCCACGGTTGTTTTTAAATACCACATTCTCGGTAGGTTTTCAAGTACTTAAGTTAATTTAAGGATACACATCTGTGAAATTTTGAAAATCTACAGTTTTCATTCGATTGATTTGAAATTTTAACACAACAATCATTGCATAGTGAGGAGTAACTGTGCTAAATGTCATACATTTAGTCAGATTAGTTGCTAACATATTAATATTTTATTATATATTATTTTAAATGTTTGTATAAATGGTTACCCATAATGCAATTTTGATTTGAAAAACTTAATAATTTTCAGTTATGTCCTGTAATATAGTGTTAGAAAATTGATGCGATAATTTCTTAATCTTGTTATTAGTTTGGATAAAAATAAATTTTAAAGTTTAAATTCATTATTTTTTTCATTTAAATTTCGAAATGTAAACTTTAATGATTAATTACTCAGCAGTTATTCACGTTATGAAGAAATTATGTCATCATTTCTTTTTAATGTTATTTCTAAGCAGGTACACCAAATTTCATGCATAAGTACTGAAAATTGCATCGTGTGGAGCATTTTAAAGAGCAAACAGTGCTAAAATAAAAACGTGGGAAAACTAAGTTTGAAGTCATAGCAAGGATAATGGAACTGTATGGATTTAAATGGACACGACCACTTACAGGCAATCAGTTAGACGGCTACGTGACATAGTTAAAAGGGCCGTAAGTCTATAAAAAGCATATCAAAATAAAGCAGAAGATTTATACTATTTGATAAAATAAAAATCCATTTTTGGCAATTTTTGAAATTTTTAGTCTTTTTACACAGATGGGTATCCTTAAACTGCTAATGTTTTGTGTGTCTAGTGGTTGTGATTTGGTGCGAATTTTCAGGTTAGCTTTCGATATGCACATATGTACAATTCCCTAGAAAGTTATGTGCTACATTGAAGGGCAGAACTAGGTAAAGGGTTGAATACTGCTGGTATAATCCTAATATAATTGATTTGCTTAAGGAATCTACGGTTAATGTGGCTAATGCAGGGAATAATATTAATGTCAGTATTGAAGTTGTACAGTATAGCCGTTTTTAACATTTGCTACACCAGCAATTAGATTATGAATGAAAACCATCAGTAGAAATGTGCGTAAATGCAGTGTATAAATATGGGACGTGTATTTCATGCAGGCGTTAACATTTCTCCACTGAAATTGTGGAAGTTTGTTTGTAGAAGTACCGCCAAAATTAAACACAAACGGTTCTGCAACTTCTCGTAGTGGTATTCTTTATAATGAGAAACTGTAGAGTTTATGGAGGTTATAGCCAAGGTGCATGTTGCGCAATGCTATACAGGTAGATCTTTGGTAAGCTATCACATTTGGTGCTGGGCATAATTTGAACCATGCAATGTGCACGAGCCAGCCAGCCAGTCAGCCAGTCCTTGTTACCTGCTTTACTCTCTACTGGCACAACTTCAATTGAGTTAAACAATGGAGGTATCGCAGCGGGTGGCAACCCCTTCTGCCTGAAAATCGTTATGGTGGCATCCTTTCCTTCTCGCAGAGGCCTTCTTCTGGAAATAACACTGAAATTCTTCTACTGTTTTATTCTGCTCATTTACGGTAGCTTAACTTGAAAAAATCTGATGTGTTGCACTCACATGAGTTTCTCTACTCTTGTACTAACCATTCTAACAAACTCTTATTCCTATATCTCCATGTTAGTTAAGATAAACATTCGTACAAATTATCTTACTGCTTATGTCCTTGTAGGTGCAAGGGGAATATTAGAATACAGAAGGCTTTGTGCGACAGTCAAATCTTTTTGACCTTTGAGATTCCGTTCTCTTTGCACGATTAACATATAAAAAAATGAACAACGTTGTTGCATTTCGCTAAAGTTCTAAGTTTTCCGAAACTCACACACATAACAAGGAATATCTCCGAAATGGTTCACCCTACAAGAAAATTTATTGAGACATAAATTGTGTATTTTACCAAGATCTACATTTTTTGTAGAGTATAATTTGGTCTATCTATAACGGTTTACCAGTTATGCAAAAGTCGTCCAGAGTAAATACGACTACAGGGGCTATAGCCAGAAAATTCAAGGTATACATTTCATTTGTCATCAAAATATCTCAAACATATGACATTTTAATCAAAATCGTTTGAGCCATTTTCAAGAAAATCAAAATTTTCGAAAAATCTTCCATGTAAAGGGTAGTGTAGGGTGGGGCTATTTTCTTCAAAATCCTCGTGTCGCATCCTTGAAAGACATTAAACTTAAATACCAAGTTTGGCTTTTAACCGACTTTTGGTTTTTGAGTTATGACAGACACACAGACACACAGACAAAAACAAACACGGTCCTTTTTCTAAAAATCCTTTTTTTGGATTCAGGGGCCCTCAAAACATATATTTCCGGTGAAATCTTTACATCGAATTTTTGGGTGGAATACAATACTTCCCCTACTTACCAGTAGAGAAAGTAAAAATGGTGATTTAAAACTACAATTAACATATGCCGGACTGCACTGTGCCTTTAAAAGTCTTCTTTTCTCTCCAGCTCTGAGCAAAAAGTTGAAATGCTTTTTATTAATTTTACATATATGCCGGTAGTTTTGCATTCAGAATTACAAAAAGGTACAATTGCAGGAACCATAACATCAACAAAGACCGAAGCTCGTTTGCTGTCTGTGATAGGTACTCCATATGTGTTAATATCTTAGAAAAGTATTAGTGTTAAGGAAACTTTAAGTGTTTATTATAACATATATGTACATAGATTAATTCTGCTGGCACTGAGAGCGAAATATTTCGGCCAAGCATCCTTTATTGCAGGCAAACAATATATCTGTATATCACTCAAACTTGAGGTGTCTGGGAATGCTAGAAGTTAGGTTACATTAGCTTTAAAATTATTCGGAATGCCCATGAAATGATTTCGCTTACCTACGCCTGCTTCCTCAGGCAACACACACGACATCTCGTGCTGGCGTGAGAGAAGGCTCAGGCTGTGTATAGACTAGAGCTGCACTCTCGCTAGTTGTGCTACAGTACATAAACAACGTAGTAAATGGTAGGATTACTGCTAGTATTGGTAGCATTAGTAGGCAAAAAAGGATACAAAATACAACAATTTAAGGGTACATATGACTGAATTTTCCAACTTCTATATTTTTTAATCAATTTTGATGAAATTTTGTGTGCGTATTTATATGGTAACCATATTATGCTGTGCAAAGTTTCAACTCCGTATGTTGCTTGGTACAAGAAATATTGCAAATTATTTAAATAAATTAATAGTCGCACTTAAAAGTCCCTTGCGACAAAGTTTTCATCCAATCATTCTAACATTTTGTAGAGATGCACTTTAAACAAGGATAAATTAGAATTGTATTGGGGTTTTATGTCTGGTTATTTGTTTGGCTTACAGAAACATGTAAATATTTATATTTCATAATGTTTAAAAAATACGGAGTAACAGCCTGTTCTGAAGGATAAAAAACACACTAAAATCCATCTGGTATCAAACCCCAATACAATTTTTATTTATAGTATATATTACTACATGCTGTGCAAGTTTCAAGCCATTCTGATAAGAAATGCTCCGGAAGGAGCATTTTGTATAGAGCAAAATGCTGAACATTTGCAAGCTGAGAAAAAGGCAAAAGAAAATAACGTGACCTCAGAATTGCCCTGGACCATGTCTCCCTCTCAGACCTCTTGTTTCTTTCTTCAGATGATATTTTCAATTACATTACAAATGGCAGTAGCCAGTCATTAGCAAGTTCCTGTTCACCTACTTGAAGCTGCATAATCAAAATAGGAGTGAAATGGTACAGTAACAGTGCACAATAACATTATATCGTAAAAGTGGGCGTAAGCGGACATTTAAATACCACGCACATGGAGTTAAAGGCTGGCTTCTGTTGGCTTTAAAAATGGTGGAAGTGAAAAAATAATGGATGCACATGATAGAGAAAAGATTGTAATATTTTTAACACAAATAAAAAAAATTCAATTTTTTACCAAAATCAAAATAAAAATTGCTCTTTACGGTTCAAAATAGCATTACAAGTGATCACTTTCAGTGTCTCCGATCTGAACTATAGTATACTTACAAGAACTTTCAAATGTTTTTGAAAACACTAGTAAGTCATGCGCCCTATTATATACTCTCCCTCTCCCGTTTCTAGAGAAGTGTTGTAAAACATAATGAAAAAATCTGATGTGTTGCACTCACATGACTTTCTCTACTCTTACACTAACCATTCTTACAAACTCTCATTCCTATATCTTCTTCGTGTTAGTTGAGATAAACATTTGCAGAAATTATATTACTGTTTATTTCCTCGTAGTTACAAGGGGAATATGGGAATATAGTAGGCTTTAAGCGATAGTCAAATCTTTTAAAGCTTTGAGTTTCCGTTCTCTTTGCACGGCTAACATAGTGTCACCGCGCCCGCCGCATCTGATTGCCTACACTGGGGAAGGGGGACCCAGCCAGTCGCCTGCCTGGCCTAACGACCTGCCGCCGACAACAATAGGAGCGTACGAGAGCTATTACATGGCGGTGCGATTTCTGGACCGTTCCGCCACAGGCACTCCCGAATATTCTACCTCCAGAACTTTCCCTCTGTTTAAGGACCTATATAAGTCGCTGCCAAGCACCGGGCAGGGAAAAAAGACGTATACGAAGCGTTGAGGAATCGTGCCGATGAGCAGTTCAGTGCGAGTCTAATCTGACAGCTCTTATTTGTGATTCGGCAGTTCTGTTGCTCTGAGCTTGTACAAAAGTAATCCAAGTGTAACGTTAGCACTACGCTAACTGACTAAAAGGCAATAAAGTGTGAATAGCAGTAACTGGTGTTTTCTTCATTTGTTACAATATAAAAATGAACAACGATGACGAAATTTTGTTTTCAGAAAGTGACACAAATAACAAGGAAAGTCCCACATTTGTGTTTAGTAAGATTAGGTCTATTTCTTAGGGTTTACGAGTTATTCAAAAGCCATCTAGAATAAACAGGACTATTTGGGCTATAGCCCGAAAATTAAAAATACACATTTCATTTGTCATAAAAGTGTCTTAAACATATGCCATTTTAGTCAAAATCGTTAGAACCATTTTCAAGAAAATCAAAATTTTCGAGAACTGTTCCATGTAAAGGGTAGTTTAGAGTAGAGGAACTTTCTTAATCACATTCGTGTCGCTTCATATACCAACTTTAGTTTTTGAGTTGTGCTGTCCACAGTCTGACAGACACATATACATATCCACACGGACCTTTTTGTAAAAATGCTTTTTTTTTGGGGGGGGGGATTCATGGGCCATTAAACATGTATTTCCGGTGAAATCTTGACATAGAATTTTTGGGTGGAACACAATACTTCCTCTGCTCACTATACATAGTAGAGAAAGTAAAAAAATGTAAACGAGGCGTTCGATATGAGTTAACGCCTGGTAGGTATGCAACACACCTTACGTACAGGTAATGTGGGTAGGTTGTTAACTGGGCAATTCTACGAGGAGAAGTATCGTAGTCTACACTTATTTATGACTGTCTACGGTAGCCTATGGTACCTTTACAACTCTAGTTTAGCCTGTGTTATAACAAATGGATTTTAGCATTTCGAAACAGTCTATAGTATATAGATATACACAGTTCTGTGTCTCAGATGAAGTGTTGCAATATGCGATGTGGAGATTTGAAAGGAAATTCACTTTTTAGGATCCCTTGAATAAAAACAGAATTTTTAGAAAAAAATTCCCCGTGTGTATGTAAGTAAAAGAAAACAGCATAACTCGTTAACAAATCTCCAAAATACCAAACTTGGTATTTAGGTTCAATAACTTTGAAGTATCTGAACCGAAAACACAAACAACGCTTCGTTATATTTTTCGTTCTCAGAATTGGCTATAACCACATTATTAAATCACTTTATGTTAAGAAGATCTACATGAAGAAGAAACGTACGTTTTCAATTTTCGGGGAACAGCTCCATAAGGCTGTCTCATTGGGAGATGTGCATAAGCTTGTATAATGATAAAGCAAAAGTAGTAAACCAAATCTGAACAAAATCAAGCTTGTATATAAAATTACGAACGAGCTTGAAAAGGGAGCTTTTTATACAAGCAGATTTTCATCACTGCAAAAAAATAAAATAGGAGAATAAATTCCATGGAGCTATCGCTGAGCACCTCCCCCCCGCTAATGTCACGGTCCGTCACGCTAAGCTGGACACCCCTCCCCTCCACTCCACTCCGTCTTAGAACGTGACTTAATACATATAACATTCCCTGCACTTCTTGCACATTTCTTCTCCTCCTCATTGGTCTGTTACGTTACCCACTTTCTTCCTTTTACTCCTTTCTATTTTCTCTACCATGTGCATAATATGTAGAAAGGGCAGAGCATTTCACTCAGAAATTCAATACCAAAACGTGCTAAAATTAACACGTTTTCTGATCCCTGAATCCGAAAACGAAAGTTTTTTTAGAAACAGTTCCATTGGTGCATATGAGCGAGAGAGAATAGCATAACTCAAAACTCTGATGCGTTGCACTCTTTCTCTACTCTCGTACCATCTATTCTCAGAAACTCTTATTCCTGTATCTTCTTCGTGTTAGTTGCGATAAACATTTCAGAAATTATCTTATTGCTTGTTTTCTTGTAGGTACAAGGGGAATATGGGAATACGGTAGACTTTGAGCGTCAGTCAAATCTTTTAAAGTTTTCAAATTCCGTTTATTTGCACAGTTAACATAAAAAAGTGAACAACGATGCCGCACTTGAAGAAGGTGGTTTACGGGTTATTCAAAAGTCATCCAGAGTAAAGAGGACTGGATAGGCTATAGTCAGAAAATTCAAAATATATCTAAATTTCATTTGTCATAAAAATATCTTAGACATATGGTATTTTAATCAAAATCGTTAGTCATTTTCAAGAAAATAAAGAACTGCGCATGCTTTGGTTGCAGGGAACGTGCCCTGGAACAAGTTACAGCTACCTGAATTTAAACAGTTCTTACAAAAACACTGCAACAGCAACATTCCCGATGAGCTCACTCTCAGGAAGAATCACTTGGATTCTTGTTATGTAGATATATTAGAAAAAAATCATGGCTTATATAAGAAACTCACCTGCATGAATTTCTGCTGATGACACGATGGATACTGTGAGGCGTTTCATCGCTAATCTAATATTGGCCGAGTTGGACCCTTAGGTTGCACCTAAAGCATATAAAATTTATTGTAAACCTTTGGAGCCATCAGACAGTTCAACAATTTCTACATCCATTAATGATGGACAGACAAAATTGACAGACTGAGAATGAACACCGAACTACACTAAATGCAAATACATGAGAAAAAAACAATTTTTACCTGGTGGTGTTCAGCCGTTAGCTGCATGATTAGATTTTGACATTTTTGGATCCATTGTATTCTTGTACACATACTCAAGAAGAGGGGAATCAGATCAAACTCGGAAATCAGCCTGATACCCAAAGGGGAGGATTTGGTGAGAGAGATTGAGATGGTTAGGGCACATTGAAAGGATGGAAGATGGAAGAGCTCCTAAACATTTTCTGCATAATGACATAATAGGGGTGGGAAGGAGGCGAAGACCGAGAAAGAGGTGGCTACATGATGTGGAACAGGACATGAAAAAATGGGAATAAGAGGCTGCAAGAGGAAAACACAGGATCGAGATGAATGGAGGAGAATTGTGAAGGCGGCCAAAACTCACGAGTTGTAGCGTCAATTATCACAGCCATCTTTGCTGGAATAACTTCGTTGCAATATTGGCTGGGATGTAAACAGTATGATGGTGAATACCATAAAAATATTTAATATATTGTTGTAATTATTTAACCCAAGCAGAGCATATTTTAATTGGTTTATAATATCTTAAATTAACACATTTGTTTGGCTTAATATTGTGAAATTGTAAAAGGGTGCATATATGTAAATGTTGTTTGCCCATAAAGGAGTTGATGTTTTCAGTTATAGGCATTTCCAGTCTGGACATTCTATGATGGATTAGCTAAGATACACTTTCATTTATCTGGACAAAGGAGGCATTCATTGGGGAATGACCTGTCTGGAGGGAAACTGCTTTTTAAGGGACACTGGGTGTGAAATTTTCGTCAAAATTGTTTTTTTACCTTAAAATGTTCCTGGAACACCGGTGCATTTGGATCAGCTAACATTTTTCATATCCCCCACTCCACGTGGTCATTACGGCCCAGTGCTCTTCCCTTAACGTACACAGCATGCTCCTATATAAAAGCCTGTTTTTCTCAAAACTACATTTCTGCACATTCCAAAAGAAGGTCGCGCCTGAGTTTTGCTTCAAATTCAATGAAAATTTCCAAAAGTATTCATAAATAGCAGGTAAACAAAAATATGATTCAATATTGATGTTATCATTAACATGAATTCCAAAAACATTTTTTTTGTATGAAAAAAATCAACAATTTTTAAGATTAAATTTTCTTTGTTATTAAAAAAATATGTACAGCATAATCAGCAAGCGTATTTGAAACATTTCTTCATACAATTGTTACCCATGTTTTAGAGTATCAGTTCTGCCAATATAAATGAATTTTGGAAAGTAAATAGATGCGAGCTCTATTTTGAATATGTGCCTATTACATTCATAAAATAATTTATATATCATAAACGAATTCTCCAATTTTAATGAAATTTGGTGTACCTCCTATTCTCATATAAATACAAACACAGTAAAAATTTCAGAAACATCTATCAAGAAATGTGGAACTTTCAAATTTCACTCCCAGTGTCCCTTAATCGAATCTGCAAATGTAGTTGAGGATGAAATTAAAGAGGATCAAGAAATACACTCATATTCTGTCTGGTATGGCAAATGTATATGGTTCTCTAGACAGTTCTTTTTATTCATGGAAACAAACTTTAAAAGACTCCATTGTGCACCTTCTTGGTCGAGATATAAAATTTCTAACGTCTCTATAGCGCTGAGAATTAAAATGGATACGATGTATACAGACAAGCCATTCTTCCCTCAGGAATGGCGTAGAAGTAGACGTATAAACAAATCGAAGAGGGCTAGATATCTCTCGGCAGTGAAATAGCGTAGAATACACTCTCCACTGGTGCTATGTTCAAAACAGGACAGAGAGGGAGGTGGGAACCAAATAGCTGACACTAAATGAACCCATTCAGCAGGGCTTGTGTCTGCGCTAGAGAAAGCGCTATGTTTCACAGGAATAGGAGAAATATCTACAATACCTACCGCTAGAGGCCACCTTCATGCAGCTCAAGCTCTGAAATTTGACAGACGAATGAGATATTCTAGTATTTGAGAGGAAGCCGAGAGCTGCGGGCAAGTCACGTGGTTGCATTGCTGGTTTATCTATGTACTAAACATGGCTCGGTATGCTTGTGAGGCTCACGTTCGGAGGTCTTGGGTTCCATTCTTGACCCATGGACATTTTAGGAGATTTTCCCGGGTCAATAGGCGAATGCTGGGAACTGTAATTACATCCCCGAATTTCCTGTCCCTCCATTTCGCCTCGTGGGTTCTGTGTTTCAGGGTTCTAAGGGAATCTGCTGTCCTCCGGATCGGGGGAGGTGTACGACTGCTGGACCCATCAGAGGATCTGTAGTTGTTAGAGACCCTGCCCTCTGTTGTTGCCTCTCCTCAGGTCCGACCACTCCGTATCCTCTCACCTCATCCCTTCCTCCCAGGGGCATTGGTAGAAATACTAGGTCCCCCGTCCGAACCTTGCCCATTTATCTATCATAGCATGCCTTATTATAAAAATAAATAAATGCCACCTTTCTCCGTCTGCAGATCCATAGATATGTAAAATAATCAGGTTATTTACTTATATGCGTATTAATAATGATAGCTTAAAGAAACTGCTGAAAATCCTACCTCCACATGCTAACCAACAACGAGTTAATACAAAAATTACAATTACGTTTCGTCACACCATGCAGAGGGTTGCAACTTGCTTTTAACATGCCTGAACACACTGGATCCGTCTGTTTGACTAAGAGAACATCCGAATAAGGAAATATCACGACTTTCAATTCCTGAGTTTCTAATAGCTAGTCGTACGAAGAGCCACATATTCTTATCATGCAAATTAACTAAATCGATCAAATGTATAAACTTTAGAACGTCTATTGATATGTGAAGGTGCTCTAACTTTTAAATATGTAAACCATTTAAAGCAATCAAATTTTATACACATGATAATATATCGAAAATACCGAGTGGAAGCTATGGTTTTTCCTCCAAATTGGATGCGTAATTCCAAGAATGTACGAAGACAATAGTTTGTTACTTGTAAGGTGCGTAGAATAACTTATTCCTGACATAGCTTCGGTAATAATTATGCGACATCACACAGGGTTTCGAAATAATTAATCACATAAAATAGTTGAAGGAACACTCCGAGCAGTTTTTCAGAGGTGAAGTAACTCGACAACGTTGCGTTGAGGTTGATCAGGGAATTGAGCTGGTTTCTGGACGTAAACAGGTCTATCGCTTGCAGGGGGTGTGATGTTTTGGGAGCTAATGATTCTGATTGGCCTACAATCGCACAGTAAACATGGAAGGAACCTGCATGGTATTTATTTACGTTGTGGTGTTTATGTACTGACCTAGGGAAAGGGGCACCCACACAATTTGCAGTGTTGCCAGCTTGTTTTCGACAAAACTAAGCTATCTCCGTGGGAGATGGTCAGAGACAAATTCGTAAGATAGAAAATGTGTTCCAAATACCGAGATCTATCACTGGTTTAAATTAATGCAATGAGTTTACTTCCACCCTGTATGTGTACGCCAACGATTTGTTAGGAAAAATGCAGCGTTTACTGATACCTTACAGGTGTACACTATTCATTATACAAATATTAGAAATATGCAGATGATTAGAAAGTATGATACACGTCTCTCACACTCTTTGAGCTAATCCATCCATCGACTTACTTGGAAATCTGACAGATGGCTTGCTTAGACATGCAAATTACACAGGGTAGCTTGCTTTCATATTCAAATCAAGGGTTGGATAGATAGACATGTGGGAATTAGCCACACCTAAAACAAACGCAAAAAGAAACTTCGATTATTCACAAGAAAAAACATTTTTCTCAAGAGGTGTATGTTTAAAGTAAGTACTGATAATCTTTTTTAAAAAGTAACGGAACATTATTTTCCAAATACTTTATCATTCATAAGCTTACACCTTTCATTACATGGGCACTTAGTTACCGCCCTTATTTAGCCACTTACCGCAATGGAAAGAGTTTTTGTAAGCCTTTCTCAAAGAAAGATGTCGCCTGTGATAAAAGCCAGGTCTGCACTTCTGTCTTTTCCCATCATCATGGTTGAAATGTTTTCACCAAGGAATTTCTTCAGATGAAGAAACAGATGAAAATCATTAGGTGCCAAATCGGACTCTAGGGAGGGCGGTCAAATTTTCTTCCAATCAAATATGATCATAAACCTCACACATGTGGAGACGGATATTTACTAACATAACTTTTCTGGTATTAGAGAAAAAGTATTAAAAAAAAAAAGAAAAAAGGAATCTGATCGGACTTCATAGTCGACGGGTCATTCGATTGTTTGGAACAATAGGAAAAAACAGTGACGATCGGTCACAGCTGCATTTGGCTTCCTAATCAATGGAAGAAGAGATCGGGCATACTCAAAACCCCCACTGAGGCGGCAAAATATTTAAACCGTAGTTACTCGTAGTTACGCCTCGTACTATTATTATCTGGAATTACCACATACACAGGCTGTTTAAAAAAAGTGTCCGATATTGCAACAGGAGTTGGGATTGGCCAAAACTAGAATAAATGTTCCTGTAAACATATGTCCGAAAACAAATACTTGTTGAGATACGAACCATTTAAAAAAATCTGATGTGTTGCACTCACATGACTTTCTCTACTCTTGTACTAACCATTCTAACAAACTCTTATTCCTATATCTCCATGTTAGTTAAGATAAACCTTCGTACAAATTCTCTTACTGCTTATTTCCTTGTAGGTGCAAGGGAGATATTAGAATACAGAAGGCTTTGTGCGACAGTCAAATCTTTTTGACCTTTGAGATTCCGTTCTCTTTGCACGATTAACATATAAAAAAATGAACAACGTTGTTGCATTTCGCTAAAGTTCTAAGTTTTTCGAAACTTACACACATAACAAGGAATATCTCCGAAATGGTTCACCCTACAAGAAAATTTATTGAGACATAAATTGTGTATTATAGCAACATCTACATTTTTTGTAGAGTATAATTTGGTCTATCACAAATGGTTTACCAGTTATGCAAAAGTCGTCCAAAGTAAATACGACTACAGCGGCTATAGCCAGAAAATTCAAGATATACATTTAATTTGTCATCAAAATATCTCAAACATATGACATTTTAATCAAAATCGTTTGAGCCATTTTCAAGAAAATCAAAATTTTCGAAAAATCTTCCATATAAAGGGTAGTGTAGGTTGGGACTATTTTCTTCAAAATCTTCGTGTCGCATCCTTGAAAGACATTAAACTTAAATACCAAGTTTGACTTTTAACCGACTTTTCGTTTTTGAGTTATGCTGTCCACAGACTGACAGACACACAGACACACACACGGACCTTTTTCTAAAAATGCTTTTTTTTGGATTCAGGGGTCCTCAAAACATATATTTCCGGTGAAATCTCGACATCGAATTTTTGGGTGGAATACAATACTTCGCCTACTTACCAGTAGAGAAAGTAAAAAGTGCAATTTATGCACATTTTCTATAGGTTTGGCATACAGCAATGTCTTTAAATGCCCACATAGCCAAAAACCCAATGGATTGAGGTCCGGCGAATGGGAAGGCCACGTTACTGGACCTCCTCGACCAATCCATCGTCTATTAAATGTTTGGTTTATGTATTGTCGCACGATGTGTGCAAAATGGGGTGGTGCCCCGTCATGCATAAACCACATACGTCACATTTCCACAAGCACAGCTCCTCCAAAAGCACGGGTAACTCATCACGCAGGAATCGATGATACACAGCACCTGTTAATCTGTTGGGTAAACTGTATGGACCTAGGAGTCTGTGACCAACAATTCCTGCACACACATTGGGACTAAAGCGATCCTGATACCTAAACCAAAATGTAATGGTTTAGTGAACTTCGTACTAGCTAAAATGTATTAGATTGTAACTACTAATAAGCGATTGCTAACCCTAATCAACCTTCCAACTCCAATTCATTGAGATCGGTAATATTAGACGGTTTGAGTGTTGTTTGGCTATTAAATGACACTCGTTTATAATTCAAAATTAATTTAATTTCTTTAATTTATATGAAAGGTAAATGCAGTTAACATTCAATGCAAAGCTTCATCGTACACTCCGCTTTTTGTTTTCGTTTTCTGTGCGTAAATAAACAGAGATGATGACTTTCCGACACAGGAACACTCGACATACAGTTGTCCATGTGCGAAACCCCAAAACTCCAAGTTAATTCCGTAAACTTCCAACGACTGTCCTTGTTTTCACAGTTACCATCCATTTACCTGAATGGGATGGATGATCAAAATGAATGTTCGCAAAATGTAATTAAATTTGATTTAACCAAATCTATTCTCAAGATCCACTACCTTCCCTTTTTACGAAAAAGAATTTTAGTGTAATAGCTGCAGTTGTCAAATGATAGAGCTGCCACAAACGACTTATTTATTTGTTTATTTATTGTGGTAGTTAGCTGGAGTTATTCAAGTATAAAAGAATCATCAAAATCATTAGATATCAATTCTGTGGCGGAAGCCTACGAAACGTTTAATCTTGTTATAGATATAGCTATAGGAAACTGATTTGTGTTCTTAAACATCCATCTGAAAGTTTCAGTGAACCGTATTTGAAATGCACTGTGGATTCAACAGAACCTGCTGGTATAGATGTTAAAAATACCCCATTCCTACGAATTCTCGGAAGAATTTGAAAATTTGTTAGGTTCATTTGCACCTGGATTTTTAGAAGTTTTCCTGGGCTATGGAATGTGTGTAAGTTAAGTGTTCAGATTATAAATGGAAGAACACTCAAATAGCTACGTTGAACCGTACATTGGTCTCACACCTACACGGAAGTATTTGATTTGGTTTCTGTACATAATTGCAAACTTATCCCTGCTGTGTTTTCAAGTTGCATGTATGTAAAACGTCTTCTTATTTTCAATATTCAAATTAGTGCTTATGTATAAATGCAACTAACCTGTACAATTGGTTAACGTGTTCAGTGTTTACAGGTCTTTATGGCTACTAGTGAATTCACTGAACGCAATCCAATCCAATCCAATCATTCATATGCCTAGACAGAAAACTAAAATCGGATACTCAAGTTATTTGACAAAATTAAACCTTATCAGCAAAAATACCTAATCACTTAACGCTCTCTATACACAGGGTAACGCCAGCCCGGCGCACAGCAAAGGATGGTCAGGGTCAACCTAACTCACACCACATACCAGGCACGGCGCGTATCAAAGACACTCGAGGTCAGGTAACCTCGAACACACGACATTGAGCGTGACAATACAAAGGGTTTTCGAGATTATTCGCGAAGTGTCCTGGGGTCGCCATATTTGTACAAGTTCAAGAAAAGATGAAGTTCCAGAAAGGTCCGTGCTACGTCATCGTCGCTATGTAAGAAGGCGAGGCAACGAGAGCTTGGAATCAGTTTTTAGTTTCAGAGTGTGTATGGTGGCGTCAAAAGGAAGATAGTGAAGCAGTTGGTGAGTGTTGAGTGATTGTATCGTCAAAGTCAACTGTTTGAGAGACATAGATGGTGAGGAAAGACAGAAAGGAGTGCGTTAGAGTTACGAGAAGAAAACAGTTGTGAGTTGTAATGTCACGAAGGACTGAAGACTGTGCCTACGTCAGTAATAGAGAACTGTGTTGTTGTGTATTCTGTTTTGGAAGAAAATAAGGTAAATAAATAAAATATCTGTACTGGACTTCTATGGTTTTTGTCACAATAGTATAGGCATCTAGATAGGATGTGCTGCATTAAATTAAACATCTGAGGATGTTATTCAACACCTGTATAAATGTTCAATCCCATAGCGCAGTGATAGCAGGCCCGCCTCTGGCGCGGGAGCCCGGGTTCGGTCCCCGGTACCGGCGTGGGCACTTTTCTCCACGGGGACGTGTGGTGCGGGATGCACTCAGCCTTGAGTAGCTATCCTGATAAGAAGGTAGTGTCACTAAAAGACGCCTTACGGTCGTGGGAGTTGTCATACTCCCCCATCCTGCACTCTTCCGTGGCCTTGATTGCGGCTGGGCGTTAAGGGTACCCTCTGTGTAGGGGAGATGTTATTATAAATGTTCAGTTTCGCAACCAGAAGGGATTCCAAGTCATCCATCCCCTGGTAGCTGCCATGTACCACAAATTGGTTCGCAGTGTTCCAAAGTTAATTTGTCTCACCAGTGAGCGAATTCATGTTCTACCTAATATTTCATTTAAATGCCGTTTAATTATGCATCAAATTAATAATGTCTGTTTGCTGTTTGTTACTCATAATTGAAAAGGAATGTACTGAATGAAGAGATTGTAGCAGTCTGTTACCAGCATAGATAATTAACTGTTTATTCTGCTTCAGCAAAATGTAATTATAGTTATTGTTATTTTCAGATCTTCCGTAGTCTTCTTTGCTATCGAATCTGTAATGATTAGAGAATATTTAATACACTTAAACACCAAAATATAGTGTGGGTATTCAACACATCACAAATTTCTTGTATACCCGGCGGAAGGAGAACTTATTACTTTTTTGCAGTATGCACTTGCTCCTTGGCTCAGGTGTTGTCAAGAAACAAGTGGTTTTTGCCCAAATCAACGAGAATTTATGTGGACTATAGTTAGGGCAAGATGAATAGATCTGTGACGTAGTTTCCATAGTAATTATATTACATCACCGAGGGTTTGAAGTAACTCATTCAAAACACGTTTTTGCACACGTAATGTTGCTGTGGAACTCGTCAATTTTCGAGACTGATCTTAACCACGACTAGTGGTTTTGTTTTCCACACGTCCTTTTATCCAAACAAATGAACGAAAGCGATGGTTTGTTACGTTAATTTCACCTTTTCGTAGAACGTTTAAATAAAAAGCTCGTTTACACAGCCGGGTCAAAGTCACCCAAATTCTTGGCATATAAAATGTAATATCCCCCATTCTTTGTGTTCCTCTAATTCTGCGAGTTCTGGGTATCTAATAAAGAAATTATAAAATTGGCTAATTTTATAGCTTAAAGTAACAATACGCAGCTTGGTTTCAAAGATTATCTTGCATTTGTGGGACGGGAGTACAAATTGTTGTTCATTGAGATTTTGCTTATGAGAGAATTTCTTAAAATAGAAGTTAAGAATTTATAAAATATTCTTTAATTTCTTTAAATCAGGACAATGCAGTGTAACGGTATTAAGAGTAATACCGTTGGATATAAGACATTATTCTAGACTTGGGAACAGCCAGAAGGGGTATGTCCTGAAAGTGGAACGGTTAGTGTTCACGTAAACAGTGGAGTTGAGCAGAAGAGGACGTGGAAAATGGAACTGTCTGAAGTTGTCAATCCCCATTATGCATTTCCAGTAGGATTTGTATTAATATGTGCCGTTCTTGTGTTTGCGTTTGGATTCAAATCTGCGGAACAGACTGTATTTGCCCAGCTCACGTATACAGGCGATGACCGGAAACCAACTGACAAGAAAAGAAAAATTAAAGATAAGCAAAAGTCACATGTTGGGCAACGAAATACATCAAGTGATGAACAAGCAGATATAAAAGGGATCGCTAAAAAGATGCTGAAAAAGAGCAATCCATAAAAACTGTTTCTAAACAAAAAAGGCAAGAAGCTTAGCCTGTAAAGGAACAGAAAAATACAAACAAGGATGTTACCAAAGTAATTATTGGTAAACAGCAAAAGACAGTAACAAACTAGGAGCTAAACAGACAAAAGGAAAATCTAATGAAAGTAAAGGAGAAGAAATTAAGAACAGCAAGCTGAAAGGAACCAGGGACGTACTCCTGATGGAATTCTACCAAGATAAGGAATCAAAGAGAATGTAATTCCATTTTCCGTCATGATATAGGAGCATTCAGGGTTGTGTGTTATATACTGTAGGTCAAGTTTAAATGTTTATTTAGTGTAGGTCAAGTTTATTGTAAAAAAAAAAAAAAAAAAAGAAGACTTCTTGTGTTTTTGAAGTTTGGTGTAGTTAGGATAAGTTTAAAAAGGATCTAAAAATGTTTGAATTGTGTATATGATTTGTTGTTTTCTCTTATTCTTAATTTCACGAGATACGATGTAATGTTAGAAAGGTTTTACTTAGCATATAGATATTGTTTAAAACTTTTAAGTTATTTCAATAAATTGTTAGTTATGCACGTGTTGTTTGATGTGAACTTGCGCTATCCTGAAGATTCGGCGGATAGGAATTAATCAAAGGAGAGTGATATTTAGAAGGGTAATTTAATAGCTTATAGCAGAATGGCGCAGCAGTGGACATATCATTAAACTTAGGCACGCAATTTCTTGAGCAATTTTGAGATAGCCGTTCTCGAATAATAACAGTTCTTAACCTGCCTGTTAACTAAGGTAGGTACAACACCGCATTAGACTCAGAATCCCTTAGTGCCATTTCAATATATGCAAAGGTTTTGAGATTCCTGCATCTCACTATTTAAAACAAGATACCCCTGTGTTGAGAGGGGTAGCGTCAGCAGAGATTGGGTAAATATAGGTAGGTATGCTGTATATTGCAAGACAAGTGTCGCTTTAGGATATTTTCATTTCTCTTAAAAGTTTAAAATGCATCCTGTTGTACATTTATTATATGCTGTCCAAAGATACCATTGCTCTCGGCTAGGCACTTCCTGGTGCATCAAATCTGCAGGCTTCTGCTGATGGAATCTGTCAACGCAGCAGATGTAAGTACCAGTGCATTCTTCCTTTTGGAACCACTTTCTCAGGGACCTGGCACTGCTTTGCAATACTTTGGTGCATTTGTGGAGAGACACTTTGCCATATGTCTATCCTAAGCAATGCTCAGTGTGTATGACTTGCGCACTCCCCTTTTCTTTACTGTTTTCCTCATGTCCATCTTTGTATGTGTGGTTAAACTGATTGTAACAAATGAAAATACCAGTTGCTCCAAAACACATTTTACTTACCACCTGGTGCTTAGCTAGGGCAAATGTTACACTAGAGACACTGCTAATGCACTCGTAACAAAACACAACTGACACGTCGAATCAAATTACACAGGAATTGCACTTAACTGAACTCCCACTATCAACTGTCTACTGAAAAACTGTTGACTTTTAGTTTCACTCCACTCAACCTCACTCGACTGTAAGCAGCGCGAGGATGAGGTCCTTATATAGGGCCTGAATACAAAGAGGATGTTCTAGAATTTGGTGATGCCGAAAGGAAACTTCAGGAGCAGAGAGGCGGTACACAATGTGTATTGTTTTGCAGGAGAACGTCCATTAGGTACAACTAGGCTTAGGTACCCGGGCGAACTCGCGCCATGGTGGAGAAATTACCCGTGACGCAAGAATAGCACATGCACGTCAGCATGTACACGGGACAGGGTTTGATTGCTTTTGAGTGCCGGAAAGTGGCCGTTGTTTTTGTGGCTGTATAAGTGCATCTATCACTTAAACTGTTGAATCCATGCTACTTAACATGGAACGTATAGGAGGGTGTCATATGACAGTCAGAACTTCAGTTCCGCTCTGGAAACTAGTCAATAATTTGGTGAGTTGAAACTAATAACTTTGTCTCTACGAGAGCTACTTTTTAAGGCCTAATCGGTTGGGAAACCAAAAACACAGTGGAAATCAAAAATACTTTATTTGCTGCAACATTTAGCTACCCACATACTATTTCTCTACATAGTCGCCGCACCGACCTAGATATTTTTCGTAGCGTAGTACCAATTTCCAGTTCCCTCGTCATAGAAGACATCAGCCTGTGCCTTCAGTCACTTCTCCACGCTCATCTGAAACTCATTGTCCATGCCAAAATCATATGGATCTAAGCCCAGGTTGGATGGTGGGCGATTAGACACATCCTATCGAAAACGCTGGAAGAACCTCTGTGTTTCCATTGCAGTGTACGACCGGGCATTGTCATAAAAAAGTCAATGCCTGAGGACAACATTCCTCTTTGCTTGTTCTAAATACCCCTTCGTAGACGCTCAGGAGTCATACTGTACGAGGCGGCAGTCGAAATGGGCCCGGGCCCATGTCTCGTGACAATTGTGTCAGGTAACTCTGGAGAAACGATAAGGCGGTGCCAGTTTGAAGTGTTTTGTCATGATCGGACAAGCCCTTGGAAACCCGTCCCGCACACAGTTTGCGATACTGAAGGATCTGTCACAATGGTATAGGAAGCTCACCGTGAAATTTTTGGAAACAAATAACTCAACACAAAAATTGTGAATCGAAGATTTTCTCGAATCACCTGATCCACTCGGTGATCAAGTTCATCGGTTGAGGTTCGGTTTCTTCCCTGAATGCCCCAATCATGAACATCTCGACGTCCTGCTTCAAAGTTCCTGCGCCAGTACCGCACTTTGCTGTCGCTCACAAAAACTTCACTGTAAACATTACTCATTCGTCGATGAATTTCTTCTGCATTGCATATTCCACATAAAGAAATCCAGTTCCAGCAGACACTTCACATTTGGCGGGAGACACTGATGTACTACGCACTCTGCTGACTACGCACTCAAACTCTGTGGACCTCGGGCTCATTTGAGCATCGTTTCACCCGTTTCATTCATCCACTGTCTGATATGACATAAGGTTGGAGGACGTTAACCAGGAAAAAAAAAAAAAAAAAAAAAAAAAAAAGAAATACGCACCCAGAACTGACAACTGAGACGTGACACAATCAAGGGGTATTCTAGAGACACTGCGTAACACGTCTTCGCAATGATTTTCACTGTAGCGACCGATTGGATATTGGGAGGGGGGGGGGGAGGAAAAAAAAACCTCTTATTCGTCGGCGGAGCGGCAGCAGCAGCAGAAATTGCTAGGTTTATTCACAAACTTATATTTCAAATTACTATCCTTTGAAGATAGAAGAAGATATAAGAGCAAGATGCTCATTCAAATTAACATGTTGATTATACTTCTTTCTCAAAGAATAGTATCCATGGGAGAAAAAAAAAAAGAGGCTTACATTACGACCAAAATTATTTCAGTAAACTTCAAAGAAATAGCTGAAATGCTAAGGGAGAGATAGGCAAAGACCTTTGTGTGGAGTGACACAGTATAAAGGGTACAGACACATATGGGACACCTCGCGCACTTCGACCTACACAGATCTATTGTGGTTACCACCCCCAGGAGGCAGGGATGAAATGAGGGAACCGAAGGTGCTACACTGGGTCGCAGCTAGACGGGCCACAGAGACGCGCGGGAGTCCCTAAGTCCCCCACAAGTGCTGAGATCTGTTCATCCCGGCACCAGGCCTCTCCAAGCAGCCGTCACACCGCGATTCCGGAGACACACTGAGTGTCTCCCCCCCCCCCGACGGAGGACAAGGGCGGCCAAACGCCACCTAGCGCCGAGAACGGCAGTTGCCATACGCAATCATCCGCGCCATCTGCCTGGCACTGCCAACACTACACACCTGAAAGTACACCTGAAAAATGATAAGAAAATGGAATGAAGGGAAATGATGGGAAGGAACAGCATTCGCCTAGGTGACATGGGGAAACCACGGAAAAACCCAACCACGGGGATCAAACCTGCGACCTCCCAAATGTGGGCCACAGACGTTGCCGCCTGAGCCATCCCGCTCGGTGTGACACGGTGTAGTTTGGTATCTGAAGGGGAAGGTTAGCAAAGGTCATGTCCCTAAGCAGAAAACTGTGCCTACCTAATTGATGAAGAGTAACCACTGACTTGTTTTATATGGATACGGTTGGAATTAAAATAATTTATTTAGTGTAATTAAAGAAGCGTTGGTGTTAATTTTTCAATTACAAACTTTCTGCTCTTTCTTTAATAAAGACTGTTCAATTTCCCCTGCAAAATACGAAAAGAATATAGAAAGAAAGAGCAAGCTGCTTTAATCCCCTTACACAGTCGACCACGCCACTGACTCGTATTCTAGTCTGGGTGATACGATGCCCTATTGGTGGGAATAATCCTGTGACCTAGTGCGACACTTAATTACATTGGTCACATACATTATGGCTGTAAAAGGAAAATTTTAAAATGCCATGTAACATTTAACTACACACTCTCGTTTATTTTTATGCAGCCTTTACAAATCATTCTTACAAAACCTAAATTTTCTAGCTCAGGCATGGGCAGGAGAGGGGAAGTAGCGATTGAACTTGCGTTACTCACCACACATTCTTTTTCCGAGTGACGAAGGTTGTTTTGTTACAACAAGCGCAGTGGTGGGTTCGTTCCATCTGCGTGGTAGTAATTTCTGCACTGGTATTAATTGTTTCCACTGGTTGTGCAGTTTCTTCACAGGAAGGCGTAGTAAGCTGTTGGTGTGTTGCTTGTCAAATACAACGTTTATCTTCAAGTCATAGGTTCGCCAACAGTGTAATTAGAACAAGCACAAGTTACACTATATGTAATTACATCTAACACTAAGTGGGTACATATCGCTCCACTGCTATTTTTGTCAGTGCACATACAGGGTGGAAGGGAAGCCGTTACATTAATTTAAACCAGTGATAGATCTCAGTATTTAGAACACATTGCTTTTGTCTCTGACAATTTTCTACGCAGATATTTTAGTTTTGTCGAAAACAAGCTGGCAACAGTGCAGATTGTGTGGGTGTCATTTTCAGTAGGTCAGTACATAAGCAAACACCGCAGCAGCGTGTGTCGTCAACGTAAACCAATACCATACCGTGTCCTTCCATGTTTACTGTGCGAGTGTAGGCCAATCAGAAGCGTTAGCTCCCAAAACATTACACGATCCTGCAAGTGACCGACATGTTTACATCCAGAAACCGGTTCAATTGCCTGGCCAACATCGTTGTCGAGTTACTGCACTTCTGAAAGAGCCACTCGGAGTATTTATTCAATTCTTTTAAGTGATTAATTATTTCGAAACCCTGTGTGATGTCTCACAATTACTACCACGGCTATGTCAGAAATTAGGTACTCTACGCATCTTACAAGTAACAAACTTTCTTGTGAAATTACGCATCCAATTTGGAACAGAAACCATTTATTTTTTCGAAATGGGCTGATCAAACAACAAAATAGCATTAGACCGTTTTGTTTGTAATGCTTCTATGAGGTACATATTACAAGGAATGTAATAGCTTCCTTTCCACCCTGTATATGTAAATATCATTTTGGATATATGTACGCAATAATAACACGTTATATCACAGATACAATAACTACTTAAATGTTTCTTCCACAGAGTCGAATAATATTTAGGAAAATATATGATCTGAATATAATATGTCCCGGTTTAGTAAATTGCAGGTAATGGAAATATCAATAATATCGGATTTAAAAATTGGTGGCTAATATTTATGCAAATACAAATAGTTTTTCTCATTCAACTTTACCACTTTCCTAATTAGCAGAGGACAAATATGTGTGCTTTTTGTGTTTTTGCAAGTACTAATAAAATCAATTCGTACTACTCCTAACAAGTAACGTATTCAAAAACAAACTAGCAGAGCTCTCAAATTAGACGACTTTGCGTTGTTAAAGCGTCTATTGTAAAAAGCCCGAGGCAGACGTATTTTATTTGAGGCTCTTAAAACCTGCCGTAAGCGACGGGAATCCTTTAAGTTTGTCCGTATCCCATAGGGACTTTAATATACATGCTGCAGGATTTGAGAAGACGGCGAAAGCCAGGAAGCAGCCACATGATTTGAATTGTAAGTTGGGAGAAGAGATAGAGAGCAGTGTCTGCAGGTCTGTAAACGGCTTAACCTCCTTATGGAACGTGTTAAATACACCTCTGCTCTGATTGGTTAGGCTTGGGCTCTGACTCACAGGAAAGGGTTTGATCTTCACAAGCATTATACACCGATAGATAGTCATTAACGCAAGTCTGCATGGTTTCCAATTTTTCGGACAATGCATCTTTTTACTGTGTTTTCTATATTTTTACTTTCCGTACTACGTATAGTAGACGAAATATTGTAATCCAGCCAAAAACTCGATGTCGAGATTTCACAGGAAATGTGTGTTTTGAGGGCCTGAATAAATTTTTTAGAAAAAAGTCCGCGCGCGCGTGTGTCAGTCTGTGGACAGCATAACTCAAAAACGAAAAGTCGGTTAAAAACCAAAGTTGGTATATAAGTTCAATGTCTATCAAGGATGCGACACGGAGATTTTAAAGAAAATTGCTCCAACTTAAAGCACCCTTTACAAGAAAACGTTTCGAGAAGTCTGATTTTCTTGGAAATGGCTCCAACGATTTTGATTAAAATGCCATATGTTTGAGATAATTTTATGGCAAATGAAATGTATATCTTGAATTTTGTGACTAGAGCCTATGTAGTCCTGTTTACTCTGAATGACTTTTATATAACTGGTAAACCGTAAGAGATAGACAAAATCTTAGTGTACAAAAATGTATATTTTGTTAAAAACAGTTTATGTCTGATATTTTTTGTAGAGTGAACCATTTTGGAGATATCCCTTGTTTTTGTGTGAGTTTTGGAGAAGTAATACTTCTTGTCGTTGTTGTTGTAGTGTTTAACTCCCGCTTTTACTACTACGGCACCGCAGGCGGTGACACTGATGACACATGGAATGAAGATGGAGCACCGGTGGAATGAGATGGCGGGGGAAACCGGAGCACCCAGAGAAAACCCGCCCTGACGAATCTTCGTCCACCACGAATACCACATGCGGGTCCCTGGGATCGAACCCGGGCCGCCTGGAGTAATACTTCTGTCAAATGGAACATCGTTATTCATTTTTATATGTTAACCGCGCTAAGAAAACGGAATTTTAAAAGTTTTAAAAGACTTGATTATCGCTCAAAATCTACTCTATGGACGATGGTTTGGTCGAGGAGGTCCAGTAACATGGGCTCGCCGTTCGTCAGATCTCAGTGTATTAGGTATATCCTGTATATTCTGTCAGTTATATTTGTAATATTATGGTGTCAAATATGTGTTTATATCTCTCATGCATGAGCAACATTGAAGCAAACAAGCGTAAGTTTATCTGTTGAAATGGACCCTGGGCGTCTTCACTAAAGTATAATCTACCGTAAGTGGAAGGGACGTACAGGAAAGGGTTACTAATTCCTAAGGGTGGCTGGAAATTGGCGAGGAATTAACTGGAGAAGACGACGTGTAATTATAGTTTTAAAAAAAGCTTAATTGTCTCAAATGAGGATACTGATTTACATTAAAATGAAAGGAGATGAAATGGTGGTCAGAGTTGGCCGACTGTTTGTGCAACCTTGGCGACGTAAGTTCCAGCTTGAAAGAAACCCTCTAAGATCAAAATGACGGGGGTTGGTCCTTGCACGTGGAATTGAGCCATTAATTTATGCTTAACAAAATTTACTGAGATATAATCGTTACAATTTGTATTTTGTGTTGTAGGATTATGCTGTATTTCTGTTTCAATTTAGATAAGAATATTTAAACAAATGCTTTGGAGCCATTTTGCCAGACGTTTTCTCGTTTTATATGACCTAAAAGTCGCAGAAGTGTGACATTGATGTTGGATTTTTTCATATCCTCCCCTTTCCGTCGAAGTGGTATTTTTTACACCCAGTATTGTGCTTTAGCTTGCTTATTCCTAGGAGAAGTGAATGAGTGAGTGAGTGTGGTTTAAGGGCCCGTCGACAGCTAGGTCATTTGGGCCCTTCCTAGGTGAAGCTGCTCGTGTTTCTGGTATGTGCTGCCCATCTTCTGAATGATCCGCATTAATTGCTTTCGCCGGATACGATTTTGGAGTTTTTCATTCACACAATAAAATACCTAAGCAAATACGGGTATCAGAGTTATAACATCGGATATATTGATCAATGATGCGTTAATATGTATCCACTTCTATGTGGTTTTTGTTTCTCTCTTTTCGTATAATGGTTTTCACACAAACTGATCACGTTGTTTACTACCTGATGTTTGTATGGTCGTAACTGCGCCGTGAAATTAACAGAATTTGTGAAATAGACTATCCGTTTTGTTACGCACAATTTTTTTTTAAATTAACGTTCTGTGTCATATCAGACGAATGAAATGAAATGGGTGAAATGATGCTCAAATGAGCCCGAGGTCCATGGAGCTTTAAGTTACCCGACATTCGTCTTCTCAGGGTATTTAAAACCTCGGGAAAAAACCTTACCCGGATAACTAAGCGAGATTCGAACTCGCGACCTCTTGAACGTGAGGCAGACACGCCAACCATCACGCTACCGAGTTGGGCCATTGTTACACACATCCAGAATGATTCACTGGCCTAGAAAATGTGAGATTATTGGTCTTGTGGAAAGGATTCGAACTCAGTTCCGATACAACATTCCCTACCGCGTTACAGCATTCCTTCTGCCCAGACGCCGCACGAACATTCCGGCGCTTGTCCTAAACGGGTCCACTTACACTAGCTAACAGGCCATAGACTACGCCCTTGCCACTTCTTTCACTGCTACCATGCAAAAGGATGGTTATGACGGATCATTTTCCACCTAATAAGCGGTCTGCAGAGCGCATAGTTATTGACTTTAACAGTGAATCGTACAACTAAACTCTCACTGTCGACGAGCTGGCGCATTCTTTGTCTACAGCAAAGGATTCTTCTCTTTGGTCCGGACGATATCCACCAAAAAATGGCACTTTATCTTCATGCTGGGCATATACAGCGTCAGCACCTGTTTCCGCCTTCCCGGTCAGAGGGTAGGTATTATTATTCCCATCGCTCAACCTGCAGAAGACATAACTAGCTCTATTTGTCTGACGAATGTCGTTTGTAAGACTTTTGAACTAATGATTAACACTGGCTTAGTGCAGTGGCTGCACAGGAGCGTTCAATGCCATTGCTCCAGGGTCGACACTCTGAAATACATTTCTGTTGAGCAAGTATGTTGTGGGTGATCTGCATAACTATAACGCTGCTTGGTGTTATGATATCCTTCGTAATCTCCACGGTCACGGTTTACACGGCCAGTTAGCTATGTTTCTTTGTAACTTTTTACAACTTCGCCACTTTCGTGTCCTCAGTGGAAGTGCACTACCACACGAGAGGATCCAGAAGAGCGGTTTCCCCATTGGTCGACTCTCAGTGTTACCCTTTTTGTCGTAGCAATTAACGAGATCACTAACGTTGTTCGTAGGGGAATTGTGTATCGAGCGTCAACTGCAACTGACCATAAAATGACTCGCAGCCTGGGGGTTCGCAGCGGCTTTCGGTTTTCCCCTGCGAAAACAGTGTGTCCAATTATATGGCCTTCCATCCTCCACCTAATTATCATTTCCGCGGTACACCCTGCCCTTCGTTTTGCGGCATTAGTTCTTGGGCCTTCACATCGACATTAAGCTCACATGGGAGCACCATAGTCACCAACTTCGTGCTCCGTGTGATCGTTCACTGTCATCTGGAGCATCTTGAGACGGCAATCGCACCGTAATGTTGAGATGTACGGCTCAGTGGTTCGCTCCAAACTAGACTGTGACAGTTATATCTATTCCGCAGTGTCCACCTCTAAACTTCTTCTTTAGATATTGTACATTATACTAAAATTCGTCTTGTTGCCGGAGCTTCCCACGCTACTTGTGTGGAGAGCGTTTGTACGATGATTCTATGATTCTGGGAAACCTTTGTTGTTGGGCGTTTGTTTTAGTTCTGTTGTTATGTTGCAAAATGAGCAGCTTACCCATCTTTTGAACTCTGATCTCGATGCCGTTATATGCGGAATAGCACTATATCTGCCCACACTATATTAGTTTCGCGAAATACTCACCAAACATGACTTCCAAATGTCTCACAGGGCGGTCTCCCCTTGGCCAGTGTCCTCCGTCACAAGTCTAATGTGCCGGGTTCGACCTTAAGCTTTAGGATGAACTTTTCACAGAGCTTCTCTGGCGTTACAGGAACCGCATTCTGGTATTTACTGATGCTTGACAGATGGGTCGTGCTACAGGTTGTAGTTTCATCTATAACAAGTATCGTCCACTGGTCCGGTAGCGTGATTGTTAGCCTCACGTTCAACAGGTCGCGAGTTTGAATCTCGCTTAGGGTAAGTTATACGGGTAAGGTATCTTTCCGAGGTTTTCCCTTATACTGAGAAGACCAATGTCGGGTAATTAAAGTTCTATGGACCTCGGGCTCATTTGAACTTAATTTCACCAATTCCATTCATTCACCATCCGATGTGACATTACGTTGGAGGACGTTAATTTAAAAAAAGGTATCGTTCTTCGCATACAGTTCACGTTTTACCACCGAATTGTTTGGCACATTTTGTTTTTTTACTTTCTGTATCTGTCTTAGTTCGCAGGTATTTTATGATATACTTCAGCTCCCCGAACGTCATCCAGACCCTGACTTCTGAGCGTTCCTTGTGACAATTCAGCCTATCATCGTCCAGCTGCTGCGTCGCGGATTATAGTTATTTTTTACATGGAGCCAGGCCGTGTGGGCGTTCCCAGAAAGGAGGAGGCGGATACGGCTGCCTTATGCCATTTATCGGAATTTTCCGGTCACTATACCCTTTAGAGATGTTCAGCAGTACATCCACCGCCATCTGTTTTTGGCCTAACAGCAGTCATGGCAAGTGTTAGCTGGCATTCAATTCCAGACTATCAAGGACACCATACAATACTGGCTAACATCTTGTAGGGACTCTCAGTGGCCGGAAGACTTTCTAATGCACTTAAGAATAAATCAAACAAGTGCCAATCATTGATATATTTTGTGTGGTGACCCGGCCCTTGCCTGTCCGACGTGTAGCCTACGACTCTCCGTGTTACATGTTTCCCTTGATTGCCAGAGATACGCTCGTGAGAGCCAGTCCATTGGCCGGGTTTTACATTAACCTCAATTTTAGGCAACTATCCGGTAGTTACAGCTAAGACATCGCGGTTCGTCAACTATATTGGATTCGATAAACAAGTCCAACTTATATTTTCGTTTTAGGAGGGTTTTATAACTTCAATATTTGACTTATCACAATTTTAAGATTCTCATCTTATATCTTTCCAGTGCTTTAACTATTTAATATTTTGATCGTATCTTTTTACCTTTTAACTTGTCACTTTTTCAGGTTTTAAGATTTGACTTACCCAAATAACCTAAATGTCGACGGCCCTTAAACCCCACTCACTCGCTCGCTGACTTACTCACCCACTCTCACTCAATTCCTTACACAGTCACTCACTCACTCCACTAACTCACTCACTCACTCGCACACTCACTCACCCACTCACTCACTCACTAACTCACTCACTCACTCACCCACTCACCCACTCACCCACTCACTAACTAACCCACTCTGACTAACTCACCCACTCACTAACTCACCCACTCACTAACTCACTCACTAACTCACTCACTCACCCACTCACTCACTTACTTACTCACTCACTGACTAACTCACTCACTAACTCACTCACTTACTAACTCACCCACCCACTCACTCACTGACTAACTCACTCACTAACTCACTCACCCACTCACTCACTGACTAACTCACTAACTTACTAACTTACTCACTTACTAACTCACCCACTCACTCACTAACTCACTCACTGACTAACTCACTCACTTACTAACTCACTCACTAACTCACTCACTCACTAACTCACTCACTCACTAACTCACTCACTTACTAGCTCACCCACTCACTCACTAACTCACTCACTGACTAACTCACCCACTCACCCACTCACTCACCCACCCACTCACTCACTCTACACACGTATCTGCACTCATTACGCAACATTCTGTAATATGCATATGAGACTTTTCGAACATCTTGTACCTTTTAGGGCCATCCTAGATTTTTCCACTTTGGATAATCTCTTAGCAAACTGGACATTTATTATTTTATTAACACGTATAAAATGCTCTTGCAAAGAGAGGATTTGCAATAATTAGATGAAAGCTTCTGCGCGGAAAGCAAACAGCGTGCTCCAACTGGAAAGTGGTTTCAAACAGCGAACCGACGGAGCCAACCGTTTACCAAGGAATTAAAAGAGTAGAAACTGCATTAAATGTGATAAACGCGCAGCACATTGCGTGTGTATTTCTGCCTGCTTTCTCCGTGCGCTACAGCGTACTTGCTGCGGAAGAACGTTACTTAATGCTCTACTGGCTACGAAAAGCTCAAAATAAACATTTTGTATCTTGAAGCTTCATTTTAGAAGATGCGTTCTTTATTGCAGTCCACATGACAGAACGTATTTTTGTATGTAGTATTTCAAACACAGCGTATGCCTTAAATTAATTACTGGTTGATCAAGAGGTAACTTATGGGAACAGTGAAGTGATATTTTAATCTGTTTGGTCAAAAAGTTAAAAAAATCTAGTTTGAATTTTTATTGCAAAAAATTCACCATACCTTAAGCAATATATCTGGGAAGTTTTAATTCCCTAGGGCGTGAGCACACCAGTTGCTTTTAACCCTTTCATGCCTGAATTATTTTGCTACTTATGCCGTTCTTCCTCTAATTTGAAACCGGTTTAGATTAGGCGGACACCTTCAGCCTGTTGGCTTGAATAGCCTTGATCGTTGAGGCAACACGTAGTGCACTGGCCATGCACTCAAAGCCTGAGGTCGTGAGTTCAAGTCTCGGCAACCGCAGTCAAATGTGCCTGTGGTAAAGGACAGGGAGGGCCCACGTAAAATAATCGGTGTAATGGCACGCGTGGATGATGACGGGGTGTCATTTGACTGCGGTTGCATGGATTTTGCTTCTTTTCTTATAAAAAACACTACAATATAAATTGTAAAAAAAGTATTTTTTTACAATTCAAAACGTCTCAAATATGTATTTTTAATTGGTGACAGACAGTATAACAAGAATATAGCAGAAAAAAAGTTAAAACTAGTACGAATAGTAAAAAAGCCTATGTATCTTATAATACACACCAGGCATGAAGGGGTTAAACAAGGCGCTAACTGTTCTGTTGCCTATGCTTTCACCGTAGCGTAGTGGAACAAGTTCTCCAATAAACCCCTAGAGGACAGTGTATTTTTGTTTGTCAATCTGTTGGTTTCTGAAGTACTTCGTGAAGTTTCTATTTGACTTGGCGGACTTCTGTTGTTTGCAAACTGATAGTGTGCATTTGATGTGTGTACAAGGTTATTTGAATGTAATTATTGACATATACCTACATGTTGTGTAGCATACTTTGTGGAAACAATTATGCTTAGGTTGTGGCAAGGAATCCTTTGCTTTTGTTTCTGTGAACATACCACATGTTGGTGAACACTGTATGTTAGGTGTATTTTTAAATCACATATTGAATTACTCTTTACGTCAACCTTATGCAAATGGATGAAAGAAATCAGATGGGGGAAAACATACTTGAATGGAGGATAATGAGGAAGTGTGTGACTAAACTTTAAACTCGTTTTCCTCGGAAACAATTTTTTTGTTATTTTCTCATATTCAAAAGCTATCATCGCCCATAACTCTCTACTCTCTCTACTGGTAAGTAGAGGAAGTATTGTATTCCACCCAAAAAATTCGATGTCGAGATTTCACCGGAAATATATGTTTTGAGGACCAAAAAAAGCATTTTTTAGAAAAAGGTCTCTGTATGTCTGTATGTCTGTCTGTCTGTCTGTCTGTGGACAGCATAACTCAAAAACGAAAAGGCGGTTAAAAACCAAAGTTGGTATTTAAGTTTAATGTCTTTCAAGGATGCGACACGAAGATTTTGAAGAAAATAGCCCAATCTTAAACTACCCTTTACATGGAAAATTTTTCGAAAATTTTGATTTTCTTCAAAATGGCCATAACGATTTTGATTAAAATGTCATATGTTTGAGATATTTTTATGGCAAATGAAATGTGTATCTTGAATTTTCTGGCTATAGCCCCTGTAGTCGTATTTACTCTGGACGACTTTTGCATAACTGGTAAACCGTTAGAGATAGACCAAATCATACTATACAAAAATGTAGATCTTGCTAAAATACACAATTTATGTCTCAATAAATTTTGTTGTAAGGTGAACCATTTCGGAGATATTCCTTGTTGTGTGTGTGAGTTTCGGAAAACTTTTCGTGAAATGGAACATCGTTGTTAATTTTTTATATGTTAAGTGTGCAAAGAGAACAGAATCTCAAAGCTTTAAAAGATTTGACTATCACACAAAGCCTACTGTATTTCCATATCCCCCTTGCACCTACAAGGAAATAAGCAATAAGATAATTTGTACAAATGTTTGTCTTAACTAACACGAAGATATAGGAATGAGAGTTTGTAAGAATTTTTATTACAAGAATAGAGAAAGTCATGTGAGTGCAACACATCAGATTTTTTCCATTGTAGCTCAGAATAAGGGTACTAAACTGTCCAATTACAATTTGGATATTGCTTTTAATTTTATTAAAAATATAATTAATACAACAATGTGCTGCTCCTTGTAACGTTTTTACACTTTGCGGTATTACATTTTTTTTTTGCAAGAAAAATATTCATTATGTAAAAATGTCTATTTTTTAATTTAAAAAAAATCAACTTTTTAGTTCAACACCTGTTGAAGGAGATTGATTTTGATTATACACAATTATAAAGAAATTAATAGGTCAAGAATGTGACTAGATATTGAAATAAAATTTGGTTCACACATTTATACTTTATAAAATAGTCTTTTTAACTTCGGTATACCTTTACTTGTGACGTTAACACGTGGATAATGGCCATTCGTACAATGTGACTTAATGAAATGTACATATTTTAAACGTAATAGTGTTACAGAAAGCACCATGTTCTTCAGAAAAAGGTTATCCTCAGACGAATGGTTCTCAACCTTTTAGGACCACGGTCCCCTTTGTGTCATACAAATTAATTCACCTTCCTGAACCATTATTGCTTAACAAAAGTTATATGTGCTGTAAGGGTTAATAATAAAGAATATTTTATAATACTGTTGTTATTATTACTCATATCTGACTATTTGTTAATCTACCTGTTAAGTAACTACATACAAACCCAAAGGAGATAAGCTTCTAATAGATAGAAAATAATCTGATGCCGTACACGGCGCACAACAAAGTACGGTAGGGCTAAGCTACTTCACACCACATACCAGGCCGGCGAGTAAGACTAACAGCAATCAAGTGGTAACACCTGTATGGCAGTCGGCGTGTTTGTCAAGGTTCTAGAAAGGGCCGTGTGACGCCATACCCGATATATAAGGAGGCGAGGAAACAGCAGAGAGAGAGAGGGTTACAACATGAGTTGGTCAGTGTGACAGTGAGTGTGGGAGACACGTGTGTGTGTGTCTGTGTCTTTGTGTGGTACTTTCGCCGTAAAGGATACGTCGTGTCAAAGTGAAGAAGTTTTAATGAGTGTTGAGTTATTATATCGTCGGAATTAGTGTATGACAGTGAAAGTACTGATTCAGGGCTACAAGAAGAAAATGGTTGTGAGTGGTAACATCACGAAAGACTGTAGAATTTGTTAATGTCATTAGAAGAGAACTGTATTTTTGTACAAAAGATTAGAACAGAAGTAAAATGATAGAAAAGTAACTGGGCTGATTCTGCGCTGTAACTGGACTTTAGGCAGTGGGGTCAGAACTTCCACCCTACCCCCACCGCCATGCAGTCTGTGCGCATATACATTGCAGCTTGTCCTGCTGTCTTCAAGTGCCGATTCCGTGTTGCTTTCTCTGGCCACAGAAACAGGTACTATCTTTCACAAAAGTAAATACCAAACTTCAGTGAGACCTGCGCGAAGGGTCACCTAATTCTCAGGCGTGCTTGCATAGATGGTATGAGAATTAAATTAGTTATATGCTTCCCTTGCTGTTCGGAGGACACGGCAGCCATGTCACCTCACAACGCAACCCGCAGTTTTGAAAAACTGTATTTCAACAATCCTTCTACATTAACGGGCAAACATTGGAAATTTAATTTCAGTGCACCTGCAAAAAATATGTTCTTATGGTGTTTTATTAAGTTGTGGACTAGAACTAAAATGATTGGAGTGTTGGAAGCTAGACTTACAGACGTGAATTTAACCAGTAATACCAAATTTGTCTGTTCACTATAGTGGAACTGGCTAAGGCGCGTTCGTTCGAATCCAGAGTGGTGGGGTAACATCAGTTCGATTCCCATTTAACATTTTTCTTTTATTTCCCTTTCTAGTTTTTCTTTCTTAATGGGAACTGCATTATTTATATAACTAGTGCGAAATATACAATTATAACTACAAACTGATGAAATTTATTTCTTTAGGTAATTTTATTCCGCATAGCGTTGTGACTTCTCCCGCCATACTACGAATGCTGCATTTAATTTTAGTTTCGATGCATGTTTTAATAATCTTTTTAATATATTGTACTTATGAATGTTTATGTTTTAAAAGTTAGCTTTCTTACTACTTTCTCTCCTACGTATTGAGTAGAACAAGTATAGTAATCCACCGAAAAGTTCTATGTCGAGATTTCACCGGAAAGATATGTTTGGGGACCCCTGAATCATAAAAAAGCAGTTTTAGAAGAAGGTTCGCGCGCGTGCGTTTCTGTCAGTCAGTGTGTCAGTCTGTCTGTGGGCAGTATAACTTAAAAACGAAAAGTCTGTTAAAAACCAAAGTTAATATTTAAGTTCAATATCTTTTAAGGATGCGACACGAAGATTTTGAAGAAAATTCCTCCACCCTAAACTACCCTTTACATGGGATATTTTTCGAAAATTTTTATTTTCCCGAAAATGGCTCTAACGATTTTGATTAGAATGCCATATATTTGAGATATTTTTATGGCAAATAAAATGTATATTTTGAATTTTCTGGCTATAGCCCATGTCGCTCTGTTCACTCTGGATGACTTTTGCCTAATTGGTAAACCATAAGAGATAGGCCAAGTCTTACTGTACAAAAAATGTAGACCTTGCTAAAACAGACAATTTATATCGAAATAAAATTGTTTGTAGAGTGAACCATTCCGTAGATAGTCCTTGTTATGTGTGTGAGTTTTAGAAAACTTAACACTTTCGTCAAATGGAACATCGTGGTTCATTTTTTATGTTAGTCGTGCAAAGAGAAGGCAATCTCAAAGCTTTAAAAGATTTGACTATCGCTCATAGCCTACTGTATTATCATATTCCCGTTGAGCCCACAGGGAAATGAGCATAGTTTCTACAACTGTTTATCTCGAATAACATGAAGAAGACAGGGGATAAGTGTTTTTAAGAATAGTTAGTACAAGAGTAGAGAAAGTCATGTCAGTGCAACACATCAGATCTTTTTTAAATCGGTATAGGGTTCCCCCTTTACAATAACACAGGTTAGAATAAGAAAAGCGAAACTGGCTCTGTAGCATGAAGTGTCGCCAATATGCTAAAGTGACGCCTTGGGCCACCTAACCCACTGCTGTGCCCGTAACACAACATGATTTACGTTAGTATGATAATAAAGATGCAGACGATTCGCCGCCAATTAGAGGGTAGCTCTGAGGCTAAGAGAACAAGTTGACAAGATGGATGTCGTTTCGCCTTTGTGCACTGCGTGGTCGTGGTCTACTAACTCAACGTTTACAAATGAATAACGCCTTCACGTGGGATTGAAGTATAAATGCAAAAGTGCACTTGAATCTTGTTCCCAATTAGAGTTGATCGAGATTTTATTCTCAGGGGGAGAATAATTGAACATCGTCAGTCTGTTACTGAACCTGAAACATTCTCTTTATATGCAATGTGCATAGCTTCTTTTGTTACATGACAACCACCTAGGCGGCCTGTGTTCAATCCCAGGGACCCTGTGGTGGACGAAGCGAAGCGACGGCTACTTCCACATTAGAATATCACCAGTAATATATTGAACATCTTTGTGATGTGAAACGTCTTAGCTTTGTTAATTTTGTTCCGAGTTATTGACGTTCCCTTTGTGGGAGACTGCACCCCAAACACGAAGAAACCATTTATTCCTTGTATTTCTTAATGTGAACACATTCTATTCTCTTCTAGTCTATTCTATTCTCACGAAGCTAGTTACGTGCATAGACACTGGGAGTGAAATTTTGGTCAAAATTGTCAAAAAGTCGAAAATTGTTTTTTTACCTTAAAATGTTCCTGGAACACCTGTGCATTTGGATCAGCTAACATTTTTCATATCCCCCACTCCATGTGGTCATTACGGCCCAGCGCTCTTCCCTTAACGTACACAGCATGTTCCTATATAAAAGCCTGTTTTTCTCAAAACTACATTTCTGCACATTCCAAAAGAAGGTCGCGCCTGAGTTTTGCTTCAAATTCAATGAAAACTTCCAAAAGTATTCATAAATAGCAGCTAAACAAAACTATGATTCAATATTGATGTTATCATTAACATGAATTCCAAAAACATTTTTTTTGTATGAAAAAGATCAATAATTTTTAAGATTAAATTGTCTTTGATATTAAAGAAATATGTACAGCATAATCAGCAAACGTATTTGAAACATCTCTACATACAATTGTTACCCATGTTTTAGAGCATCAGTTCTGTCAATATAAATGAATTTTGAAAAGTCAATAGACACGAGCTCTATTTTGAAAATGTGCCTATTAAATTCATAAAATAATTTATATATCATAAACGAATTATCCAGTTTTAATGAAATTTGGTGTACCTCCTATTCTCATATAAATACACAGTAAAAATTTCAGAAAAATCTATCAAGAAATGTGGAACTTTCAAATTTCACTCCCAGTGTCCCTTAAGTGAAGCTGGTCTCTACATTTACTTTATATTTGTTTATTTGTATTGATGCACTGTTAATAGCTTCAGTAAGAGTGTCTATTCTCGTAACAAATTCAAATATCAGCTATGACTGAGCCACCGAGGTTCAGAGTGAACAGCCATTCCTGATTACTGCAGTGAAAACACTATTTCAGGGTTTCGACACTAAGCTAATGCGAAATGACTGATATGCGGTGTTTTACATTCTTTTTCAAATCGCAGCACTTCGAGTTCGAAAGGTCATGGAAGGCTGCAGCCAGATGTAATCTGTATTACGACCTCAAATTATGAAACATCCGCTGAAGTGCCCTCGATGTTTTAGGAACTATTTGCCCCTGTGGTTTATCAGACCACGAATGTATGATTAAAAATATAGCCCCATGTATTAAATCGTCTTTCCATCACAGTGCAGAAAATGAAATATTATTGCTCTCTGTTTCTGTACCTTTGTTTTTTGATCCACTGTGTACAACATTACTTAATATTATGGTTTTATAATTTAAACCTTTGCTTATAAATGTCGAACCAAACACATAATTGCATTAACGATCGCTTTCCTAAAATACCACGCATTTAATATACTTACATGCAAAATAAAATGCGTGTCTTCACGTTTCTGAGAAGTTCATCACTAAAGACCGGAGGCGTGTGCGTTTTTCTATATGTATACTGCACATGGACTTTACTGTTATCGCTAGCTCATGTAAACAACCTGACTATGAAAACCGCCTCACTGCAGACAGCCTACAAATACCATATGAACACTCAAAAACACTATCACTCCACGTCTGTAGCTCACTGCGAGAAGAAACAAAACAGTCGCGTTATACTGCACCTTCACCTTGCGTCTGCATACACTTGCAAGGCAATGCTTCACTAGATCGCAGAGAACTACGTTATGTTGTTTTCGACTCTTGCTTCTAGTGGCAGTTGTTTGCACATCTGATGGCCGTGCTGTACTTCTGGCGTCATTCATACTCTGTATCGCATGCGAGCGCACATCCCTCCGGCCTCTACTTATCACCGTTTTCAATTGGCGTTTTTGGGGCAGGATATTTCGAGTTAGTAGCAGGAGTAAAATCCTCACCATTGAAAACATCCTCATGGTATGGCCATTAGATCACACGTTTCTCAATTTGTAAGCATTGCCAAAGACTTTTACAAACTCATGCTGCGGTTTGTCACATCTCAGATATGACACGTGTCATTTGTCACGCCCTTGAGAAAATGGCATATCTAATGGTCTAACAAATTCCCTATGAAGTAGTTGGATTTTCAAATACATAAACTATACCATATAATAGGATAATATAACAGGAAAACGTATGATTGTGGTGTCTCTCAATATCTATACGAGAACCAGAGATGTAAATGCAAAATTCCGATATCTTCAGTGTATCATAATTTTAAAAGCATTTTTGAGGAGGAAAATGAGTCCATTCCCTTAACAAAAATAGCCACGGTCTGTACAGAAGAGGATGTAGAAATAACGGAAACAAAAATTAGAAATGCCGTTCATCAAATTAAAACCAACGCATCATCAGGTCCAGATCAGGCGAGCGTTCGCAGTAAAGGAACTACATACAACGCTATAGTAAAGTTTGGGAAATGTTCAGTCAATGCTTCTATACTCGGGCAGCAGTTTTAACCCTTTCAGTACCGAGTGATTTTGCTACTTATGCCGCTCTTCCTCTAATTCGAAACCGGTTTAGGTTAGGTGGTCTGGGACACCTTCAGCCTGTTGGCTTGAATAGCCATGATCGTTAAGGCAACACGTAGTGCACTGGCCACGCACTCAAAGCCTGAGGTCGTAAGTTCGACTCTCGGCAACCGCAGTCAAGTGTGCCTGTGGTAAAGGATGGGGAGGGCCCACATAAAATAGTCGGTGTGATGGCACGCGTGGATGATGACGGTGTATCATTTGGCTGCGGTTGCATGGATTTTGCATCTTTTCTTAAAAAAACACTACAATATAAATTGTAAAAAAATATTTTTTTTCAATTCAAAACGTCTCAAATACGTATGTTTAATTGGTTACAGACAGTATAACAAGAATATAGCATAAAAGCAGTTAAACGTAGTACAAATAGGAAAAAAATGCCTATGTCCATGATCATGGACACCGGAACTGAAAGGGTTAAAGTCATTCTAAGCCGTTTTTATGCAACTTTGCTCTATCACTAATTTATCAACAGCTGATACCAATACGTTTTACTCGCAAAGTGGCACTCGCGCTTGCAAGTTCAAGGGAGGAAGGTCGAACTACCCCTTCCTCAGCACGTGCCAGTCAAACGACTGAACACACCTGAACAATCAGGTGAGGACTACGCATTACTGCAACAAAGAGTATAATGACAGTCTCTAAACGAGTAAATAACCCAAGGAAGCCTGCATATGTCTGTAAGCAAGAATAGAAGATCAATTTTTGTTACGCTTTAGGGAGAAAGCGTCAGATGCTTCTTTGCTCAGAAGTTTTACTAGAGACCTTCAAGAACAATGCAAAACTGTCATTATACAAAGTGTCATGATAGATCACTCAGAGCTCACAGGTTAGTAGTTCATAAATATAATGCTAATAATAATAGTAATAATAATAATCATAGTATAGTAATAATGATAGTGATGATAATAACAATAACAACAATAGTAATAATAATAATAATAATAATAATAATAATAATAATAATAATAATAATAATAATAATAATAATAATAATAATAATAATAATAATAATAATAATAATAATAATAATAATAATAATAATAATAATAATAATAATAATAATAGTAGTAGTAGTAGTAATAGTAGTAGTAGTAGTAATAAATACTAGTTTAGAAACTTTAAAAACTCTCTAAATTTTAGAGTACGCCTCCATAATGCAGTGGTAGCGTGTCTGCCTCTGGCGCGGAGGACCCGGGTTCGATCCCCGGTACCGGCGTGGGGATTTTCCCCCACTGGGAGGTCTGGCACTGGTAGGGGGTGCACTCAGCCTGATTAGGTCCCGGAGGTGCCCATTTAGTAGCTCTTAAGAAGCGATCCCAGGTCGTGAAGGCCCCATAACTCGCCGGGACGGCTCCGCGCGATGACCACGTCCCACCCTCCTGTACTGCACCCCACTCATGACGCCTGTAGTGGGCAGAGGTGGGGACGCAGCGGCCGAGCGGCAAGCGTTGGCCTTCCATGACCTGTTGTACCGGGGATTTATATACAGCTATGTAAACAGTTCTTTTCCAAACTAAAACAGTGAAATCAGATTAAAGGTCTCGCATCTCCGATGAACAATTTGAAATAGCTAACTGTGATATTTCTGTGGGCTTCAGTGTGGAGATTTAGAGTGGTGCACTGCATATCTACTTCCCGCTCCCTCTGAACCTACCTGCTGTTGTGTGGTGCAGTATTCTTAATGACATCACGGCGGGCCTGTGTCTTACACCGTATAACTGCATTATGTTTAATCACGGAGCGTACATTTCCTATCTCAAGTTACTTATATTTGTCACATCTACTCATACAATCTCTGAAGTTGTTTCGGGTAACGTAATGTCTGATAACGTTTGCACAATGTATCGAATGAAGTACAAGCTCAATCCGTAGGAATTGCTTACCTTTGAACCAATTTCCCGCAAGTGGTTTTCTTCCATATGAAGCTTTACTTTGTGCAGCAATAGCAATGGCATGCAAATAAGCAAACAACTATTACTAACACCCTTTAATGCTATGCTAGATGCTGCTGTTTGTTTCTAAGGTCTAAGGACGATTTTGCAATTGATCCTTCCCTTCCCACCTCTTCCCCGCACACAAAACAGTGCATATACACTCACTCACTCTCTCTCTCTCTCTCTCTCTCTCTCTCTCTCTCTCTCTCTCTCTCTCTCTCTGTGGTATTAAACTTTATCTTCGCCTTTGATTCTCACTGGCGAAGTGTCTCACTTTCTCCTTCATTGTTGCAGACATCCTGTAAAGTGAACTTTTGACAGCGTAGCTCGCTTCTCTCTCGGCTCTCTGACAACTTTGATCAACTCTGTAACTCCAAACAATCTGTTAGCTGTCGTGGAGTTTACAACTCCAGAAATATAATCAACATACCTATAAGCAGGCAACTGGGTTTAGAAAATAGAGAGTTGCACCATTTGTTAATGATCGCCAAAAAAGGTGATGTGGTTTTGGTTCCGTAAGTGCTATTTGACCACTAACTGTTGAGGCATAAAGGTGAGTTGTTGAACCAGAGTGTTTATTTTACATGGCAGGTGTGAAACTGGTACAGTGGACCTAATGTGGACTGAGAGGTTGTCGAGTCCTACGGAATAAGGGCTCTGTTATTCACAATCCACAACATAACACTGCACATTACATAAATACATACTCTAGCACAATATAGGAAACAAAAGTATAACATATTCTAACATTTATTACGTATTAATGTATTCCCATTTGTTCTTTCTCTTAAACACATCCAATTCACTTTCCATTGTCATGTTAACTTGTCTTTTCTTCCCGTTCGACACAAACACTACTCAACACAACACTAACAGTAAGCCTGAAATCTTGGAGCTGCACTGTAACCACAAACATGTAACTGGAAGTTTAACATTCAGGGGTACTTTTGGACGTGGCGAATGACCTTCATAGGATCTGCGCGAGTGACATGCAAATTGATGATGCAGGTAACGTCTCTGTTTCGTTCCTTGAAATCAACAAGACACTGCTGATATTGCGAGATGGCACTGTACTTAATCACGCACGGTCCGCGATATTTTTGTACTACACGGAAGTCGGAAAGATAAACTGAACACTCCTTTGGCCTTACAGATACAAAAGTGACGTAGACCATAAACCACTGCACGAATGTCACGTCTAAAAATACTTTTGACTGGTTAAAGCAATAAACCTTCTAACCTTCCGGACAAGTGTTTATGCTGTGTATCCATATTAGTGGCAAACTAAGCTCTTTTGTCACTGTGAGGGAGAATGCGGTAGGTTGTATAGTATATTAATGAACATTTACTATTTATACCGTATAAGACAGAGTAGGAATTATTACAGTGAAGTTTAACGATGAAGATAGTAAAGATCGTCGAGTTACAGTGAATGTCAAGTTAACGGGATTCTACTATATTATCAAACTTACATTACCAGCTAATGTCATTTTTACCGAGCGGGCTGGCTGTGGCCCGCATTCTGGAGCTCGTGGGTTCAATCCCCGTGGGCGTCCTACCTGAACCATGGGTTTTTTCGGAGGCTTTCTTTCCCCGAATCGCAAGGTGAACTCTGGGAAGGATTTCCATATCCTCCGAACTTCTTATCCCTCCATTTCATTACATTAATCACTTTATTTCACCCTTCATCCCCTAAGGTTTCTTTCAGGGTTGGAAACGTCGGCGAGCGTCGCAGCAGGAACGCGGCTGAAATCTCAGCCCCCGAGATAAATATAGCTCAAGTGTTCATAAACATGGTTTCTACGGTTTTGTAAAAAGTAAAAATAAGGAAAATCATTCAAAATAAAATATTCCTTTGGAGAGGGGGAATATGACAACAGATCACCGCCTTGCACGCTTAAAATGCACTTACTTAAATTTCAAGGTTGGCGTTTATGCAACTTCTGCTTTTAAATTATGCAGTCGAAGACGGATGCAAATGTCCCAGTGCCTGGATACCCGTGCGTCCTTAAAACAGTCATTTTGAGACTGAGGGATCTCAAAGCTTTTTATCAGTAAACTCTAGAAATCGAATATTTTGGGGCTTTTATGATTCTCAGTTTAAAAGAGTTTTATATTTGAAAGCCGATCAGTTTGCTGTCCCGCACAGCATACTCAGCGTTGTCGGTGTTTTTTCGGGACAGCCTGTGTATGTATGTGTATATGTGTTGGTTTTCAAATAGGAATCCCTGTCAGGAAATGCACGGTTTGGACGCTGTAGCGCATCGATTTGTGAGATGGATGTGTGTACGTTTTCATTTCGCCAATTAATCCAATGTCGAACTGTCTACGTTACAAACGGGCTTCGAACTGTGTATCTCCTACGCCACTGCAGAGCCTATATCGGTGGTGTTGAGCCTCATGCACACGACCCAATGCGTCCGCTTGTCTTAGAAACATTTCAATCGCTCTGTGAACTCGAGCAATAAGGTCCTCCACTGACCTTACAGGAGAGGCATTCACCATACTCTTCATACAACTCCACAGCAAATGGTTGAGAGGTGTCAGATATGGCGACCGTGCTGGCAATGAAACTGGTCCACCTTTACCAATCCATCGATTTCGATATGCCACGTTAAGATGACTCCGCACAGTTTGCTGGAGCTCATGTTGGCCATTTCAGCAGCTGTGTGCTGGTACGTGTCTTACGGCTGTTAACACGTTACTGTACTGGACTACACAAGTTGCGCAGTAGGATGCGCGCCAAGGACAATGGACAATGGAGGAATTTAGCGCATGCGCAGCAATGTTATTATTTAGGTCGTTCATCCCAATACACATATGGCTAAAGGGATGCATACCTCCCGTATTAAGATATCAAAGCGAATGTTAACAAATTGTCACAACCGTTCGTTCTCAAACTTCGACACTCTCCAGCGCCCTAACTGTGCATTTCCGGACAGAGGTTTCTTTCTGAGAACCGATCAGTTTGCCATCCTGCACAACACACTAAGCATTATAGGTGTTTTTTTAGGGACACCCAGGATATGTGTATATACAAACAGTTCCTGTCTCTCTTAGCATAGGGCCCTAATGACCTAGTTGTCGACGGGCCCGTAAACCCCACTACTCACTCACTCACTCATTCTCTTAGCATATCCAGTGCGCTGCCTGCAATCACAACATTGGCCCCCTCAGCTCTCTGTCATCACTACAAACTTACAAATCCAGTGCACATATCTTTGTCCTTGTTTTGAACTAAGTTAAAACCATTACCCAAATGAGCTTGAAGTTTATGTATTGTGCCGTAAAACACAGTAAGAATATAACTTTTCCACTTTTCATTTTGAACATGGTGGCTCTCCAAGGAGGAAGAAGTTGTAACAACTTCTGTGTTAATGAGAGTAATTCTAGATACTCCTAAAAATTTGACATGTCCTCATTACTCTATTCTCTGCCAAAATGTATACATAGAGCAAAAGCTTGCCTTACTGCTGCGTGTACACGGCTTAAGTTTTCAGAGAATATTTCAGCTAGAAAAAGGAAAGTTTCATGTTATCTTTTTTCTTCTCTGGCGCTTTGTGGTAATAATCTCTGAGAATTTTTCTTGTTTTTATTGTGTTACACAGACCTCAGTTCTCTCCCTCTTCTCAGGAAAACTTTTAAATATTTACGCTCTTAAGTTTGGAGTTCAAGGATGTATTTTTCATGATTAATTTTAAACCAGAAAGTATAATATGAAAAGTAAAAGCAATGTTTTCGCTGGTACTGCGACCGCGTGTTGCTAATTGGAGCACGCCAAACTTATTAAACCCCTATACTGAATGTTTTGATACTGCACGTTAATGCGAGTAATAGGTTGTAATTTGAATATTTCTATAACTCTCGTAGTTTTGCTGAATTTTGGCATTACTGAATTGGCTTTCTCTGAGTTAGTTTAAAAAATTTGATGTGTTGCAATCACATGACTCTCGACGCATGTACTAACCATTCTTACAAACTTTTATTCCTATATCTGCTTCATATTAGTCGAGATAAAGATTTGCAGAACTTATCTTGTTGCTTATTTCCTTGTAGGTGCAACGGGAATATGGGAATACAGTAGACTCTGAGCGATAGTCAAATCTTTTAAAGGTTTCAAATTGCGTTCCCTTTGCACGGCTATGATATAAAAAGGTGAATAACAATGTTCCATTTGACGAAAGTTTAGGCTTTCCCAAACTCACACAAATAACGAGGAATATTTCCGAAATGGTTCACTCAACAAAAAATTTATTTGGACTTAAATTGTATTTCAGTAAGATCTATCTTTTTTGTATAGTAAGATTTGGTTTATTACTTATGGTTTACGGGTTATGCAAGTCATCCAGAGTAAACAGGTCGACATGGGCTATAGCTAGAAAATTCAAAATATACATTTCATTTGTCATAAAAATATCTGAAACTATGGCATTTTAATCAAAATCGTTAGAGCCATTCTCGAGAAAATAAGAATATTCGAAAGATTTTCATGTAAAGGGTAGTTTAGGGTGGAGCGACTGTCTTCAAAATCTTCGTGTCGCGTCCTAGAAAGACATTAAACGTAAATACCAACTTTGGTTTTTAACCGACTTTTCGTTTTTGAGTTATGCCGTCCACAGACTGACATACAGACAGACACACACACGAACCTTTTTCTAAAAATGCTTTGTTTACTGAGGGCGCCTCGAAACATATTTCCGGTGAAATCTGGATATCAAATTTTTGGGTGGAATACAATACTTCCTCTTCTTACTCTACGTAGTAGAGAAAGTAGAGAAAGTAAAAGGTGTCGGAACACGTTTCATCTTCGGAGAAATTTAGGCTTCAAATGTGGAGAGCGGAGCTGTCGTGCCGGCGCGAAGAGTGGTCAGTTCTCCGCGACAATAAGTTTGGAGAAGTGAAAGAGCTTGCGATAACTGGGTAACCTCCTGTCACGTATCTTGTCGCGAGGAGTTTAATTTGGCTTGGTTACGCTCTTGCTGCTACTGTGTGTTTCACCTTCGAAATTCTCTGCAACTGTCTGTCAGACTTGCAGAGGTCATGGCGGACGATAAACAAACGGTAGAAAGAGCTTTGAACTTTTTAGCAATGTTAAACGTGAACCTAAGGATTTAGAGCTTCAGATATCGAAATTTCATGCTTTATCGAGCTTTTTATAGCTGTTCTCATTCTGGCTTTCGCCCCTTTATTTGGTATATTTCAGAATATATATAAACTATAGTCGTAATTAAGAGGCTCGTTTCCTAATATATACTCCCGTCTTAATTACTTCCATTATAATCTCGTTGCATAACAAAATAATAATAATAATAATAATAATAATAATAATAATAATAATAATAATAATAATAATAATAATAATAATAATAATAATAATAATAATAATAATAATAATAATAGTAATAATAATAATAATAATAATAATAATAATAATAATAATAATAATAATAATAATAAACACCTAACGCAACATCCCTTCGTGGGCCAAGGCTTACCGCCCGGCCGCTGCACCCACCACCTCTGCTCACTGAAGGCGTCATGAGTGAGGTTCTCGTTTTATAATATATTATTATTGTTTGCCGACGATTTGGTAGTTATACAAAATAGCGCGTCTGCCCTGCAAAAATAACTTTTTAAACCTAATGAAATTTGTGAACAATATAATATGAAAACTTCTTTTATAAAACAAATGACATTCATTGCGAACGAATCTATTACACAAAAATAGTTGTGAATAATTGTTGTGTAGAACAGGTGGGCCATTTTAGTTACTTGGGAACTAATGTTAGTTACGACAAGGAATTTGACTTGGACAATAAAGTATCGAAATGTCAAAGAGTGTGTGGAACAATTAATAGGACATTCGGAAACAAAGTTGAAGTTTTACAAAGTTATGGCTGCACATACACTAGCATATGGAAGTGAGACTTAGACACTAGAATCAACAGAGTAAAACACATGCTTGAGAAATGAAGTTCTGAAGAAGTGTGAAGGGATGTACGAAGAGAGACTTAATAACAAATTAAAGTAAAAGTGAAGAGTTAGGAACTTTTAATATGCATGACAGGTCAAAAGAATTCAAACAAAAGTGGAAGAAACATGTTGAAAGAATGCCAGAAATTATGCTTCCTAAACAAATAATGTAATATCATCCTAAAGGTAGAAGATCGGTGTGCAGACTCAGGAAACGATGACTTTTAAGGCATGAAGTGAATACTTTGCACATTTAAGTGTGTTTATGTTATGAACAGCCACAAAAAGTTCCAGCATAAGCTTTGAGGCAGTTAATTGTTGGATTTACTTACAATGCAAAGATACCTTAATATTTAAAATATTCCATGCGAATCAAAAACTAAAATATAACAGGTTTATTATCTTATAAACCCTAATTGCCCAACAAACACCACCAATCTCTGGCATTCAGAAAAACATATTTTTAAGCTAATTAATTTCCTTTGCCTTGATGGACATTAAAAATACATATTACTTTCTCTACTGGTAAGTAGAGGAAGTATTGTATTCCACCCAAAAATTTGATGTCGAGATTTCACCGGAAATATATGTTTTGAGACCCCTGGCTCCAAAAAATGCATTTTTAGAAAAAGGTTCGTGTGTGTGTGTCTGTGTACAGCATAACTCAAAAATGAAAAGTCGGTTAAAAACCAAAGTTGGTATTTAAGTTTAATGTCTTTCGAGGATGCGACATGAAGATTTTGAAGAAACTAGCCCCACCCTAAACTACCTTTTACATGGAAAATTTTTCGAAAATTTTTTATTTTCTTGAAAATGGCTCTAACAATTTTGATTAAAGTGCCATATGTTTAAGATATTTGTATGACAAATAAAATGTATATTTTGAATTTTCTGGCTATAGCCTATGTAGTCCTGATTACTCTGGGTGACTTTTGAATAACTCGTAAACCGTAAGAGATAGACAAAATCTTGCTCTACAAAAAATGCAGATCTCACTAAAACACACAAATTATGCCTCAATAAATTTTTTGTAGAGTGGACTATTTCGGAGATATTCCTTGTTATTTGTGTCAGTTTCGGAAAACTTAAAACCTTGTGGGATGGAACATCGTTGTTCATTTTTATATCTTAAGCTTTAAAAGATTTGACTATCTCTCAAGGCCTACTGTATTCTAATATTCCCCTTGCAGCTACAAGGAAATAGCAATAAGATAATTTGTATAAATGTTTTTCTCAACTAACACGAAGAAGATATAGAATAAGAGTTTTTAAGAATTGTTAGTACAAGAGTAGATTTTTTTTAAAACATGCTGTGTATTTAAACTTTTAAAGGTAAGCGAACTTTCAGATTTTAAGACCAAAGAGTGAAATTGAGGTCACATAAATGTGGCATACGCTGAAAAACCAGCAGCATAGCATAAAGTTTAACGCGACAGGAGCGGATAGTGTATTAAAATATGTAAAGTCGAGAAAACCAATTTTTCTACACACATGCTTCATGATCATGAGTCACATTACCTGTTTGACCTAGTAGTGCCCTGCTGCATATGCCACACCATCATCCCTCTTTTGTCTAGTAGTCTCTCTCCTCAGATTCATAGCTTAGCCTCCGCTTTCCGCTGAAATTGCCTCTTTCTGAGCTCTTTTTGACCCGTATTTTGTCCAAATACTACCGAAAATTTAAGCAGAAAAGGGGCGTTTATATGTAGCACACGTGACATTTAAAACCTGTGCTAGACCGTTAAAAGTGGTGTAGTCGAACAAATTTCACTGTCAACTGACGCCTGAAGTTTTGGGTAGCATTTATATCTGTAAACCTAAAAATCATCAAGCATATAGGTGAACTTTACTGAAAAGATGGCACTTTTGTATCGGTTTAATATTGCCTATTAAGCGTATCATTCTGGATTTGTGAAGGTTTTCACATTGTGCTCATGTGATAGGAACATTGCGAGTGAATGTGCAGTTCAAACGTTGTGTGTGTGTATGCACACAAGGCGTTAGCTGCACAATGTTCTGTCCTATTGATTTTGTTTGAGTGATTCGAAACCGTCGTCGTTCATCTGTTTCTTGCGATGATATTCTAAATACCGACCCCTATTAAACATATGATAAAGTAACGATGCCCGGCGTTTGCGAAAGAGGGGAGTGTGGGTTTACCTCCTTCCATTATGCGCACTTTGCCCCTCTTTAACTTATAGCCGTGCATTGTGTTGCAGTGGCGGGTTGGTGACATGTACGTTGCGTTTGGTTTGTGAAAGCACTTTCAAATCTTATACGATAAACATCTGTGCATTAGTAACATCTTTGGTAGTGCTTACGTTGAAGAAGTCTTATATTTGGCAGAGCCTTAGAAGATCCACCAAGTGATCGTCGCGTAACATTGTGGTACAGACTTTTAGTATAGTTCAGTTTGGAGAAACTGTTTGCATGTATATATTCTTCATTTAATCAACATAAGCATTTTCGGAAAGTAACTTTTTGTTAATTTTCTTATAGGTGTAAGGGGACTATGGGAATACAGTAGCGATAATGAATGTTTTAAGGGCTGGTTGCTATGCGATGTCTTTGAAATCCCGTTTCTTTGCAAGGCAAAGAGAAAGAATAACGAATAACATATTCCTACTTTAAAAGAGTATAGGTATTGGCTAATTGAAACAAATAAGAAAGAATAGCTCGGAAATGGTTCACTCAAAAGATTACCTATTTGCCATAAATTGTGTGTTTTGATGAGATCCACATTTTTTATTCAGCAAGCTTTTCTCTGTCTCTTACTGTTTACCATTTATGCAAAAATCTTGCGGAATGAAGAAGTCTTCTGAGCACATTCTCGGTAAATTGAAGGTACGACCTAGAAACGACCATGGAATGGTCTGTTTGTGTCCGTCACTGGATACTGACTAACGTGGCCGCTGATTACGTAAGGTTCTCTAAAGAGAGAAGGTTGGACATCCCTGTGATAAAGATTTGGTTCCCTGCATCACGTTTGTAGCGACAACAATATGTGTAGTGAAGCCAATTCCACAAATATTTACTCCCATAACGTGAAACAATTAGAAAAGCAAGGTTTTCTAAGAATACCTTATAGGAAATACATAAACCTAAACCGTAATGAGGAAAGAAGGTCATGTGAATGTAAGCTGCTTGTTCTCGATGCCTTTAAGCAAAGATTAAGAGATGCAAGAGTCTAACACTGTTAACCATTCACTATATAGGTATTGGGTTAGAATGGAATCAGCTTGAAGGGATCTGTAAGGAGCAATAAGTCCCCTTGGTATTTCCTGGAACTTGTTGCTTTACTTCCTTTTATTCTTTGCCGTGAGTTTGTCCCAGTTATTGCATGACGAATATTCTTCGAGACGTAATTCTCGAGCTTCACATGCTTATAAATATTTATACAACACCTTGTTAGAGCATCTTGGTTTATTTTTATTAAACAATAGTAAACTTTTGTGCGTTAAAGTTCATTACAGTAGCTTAGAAAATGCAGTGAACAAACAGCCATTTCTTCCTATGCTAACCTACTCTCCCTGCTGACGTCTGGAACAGTGAAGTGCAAATAAACATCACAGTTTACTCTCTCATTGCTGAATATAATATCACAGAAGCTTCAGTTTGTACTCTGGCACCTTAATTGCACCCAAGAGCTGGAAATCTGTTGCATTAAGTTATACGAGGTTTGTGGCAAAAGTCATTTAAACAATTTCTTTGAAGTGAAACTTCTTATGGAAGGCTTTGAAATTCTGATCCGCAACCTTTTTGTGTGACTTGTGAAAAGCGGTGGGGGTAAACACTGTGTCGGGTAGAGTGGGAGCAGTGTCTGGCTTACCTTCGGGTATCGGGGAAGAGCAAGACATACGCTCTTCTCGCTTTCTTTCATTCTCCTTGTCCGTGGTTGCGTGTACTACGTTCAGGCGGCGTGGCGATCACTGAGTACAGCTGTTGGTTGTCAACAGAGCAACACGTGTGTATAACCAATGCATTTCGAGTATTGTTTAGTGTTCTCGTTGTTTATAATCCATTTCCTTCATTAAAATATACAATTTTGTTGTGAATATGCCTAAGTCAGGCTCAGAAAGAACAAGAGCGTGGCGTGAGAGAAAATGCGCGGGTGAAGTGACAGTTTAGAATGTGAAAAAAAGAAAAAGTAGATGTGAAATTGAACGAGATAGTAGAGAAAGGAGAAGAATACGTGTTAGTTTGGACGTGTGGCATAAATAATAAAGTCAATGAACCAGCAACTAGAACCTTGACTCAGCCACTTCCTCTTGCACCAATCAGTGATGATTTACAGTATTCTGATTTTAGCAAATTCAAGACTGCACATAATATTTTCAATCGAGATTTTGTAAATAATCCATTCGGTTTGAAGTGTTGTGTGTGTGACACAGATTGTGGTTTAAAAAGTGATTTGAAACCTTTATTCATTGAAGAAGAAGATGATGATGATGAAGAAGAAGAGGAAGAAGAAGAAGAAGAAGATGAAGAACTCGTACAACAGAAATTTCCAGAATTCGATGGCCGTAATGACCTGGTATGTAGAAGATGATGCTCAGTGACACATATGTGTATAATTTTATGTAAATAAATGAATGATATACACAGTCTATGCTATACAAAGGTGACTGATGTATAATTAAAATGCTCCCTGTAATACAATGTTTCACTTCTATCGTGTCTTTGCGACACACCCTTTCTTTTTTCTCGAAGATGTGTGAGCAGATCACAAGCTCCTATTTGTCACGTGGAAGCGATGCACGCATAGTGTGAATCCATAACAGTAAATTGTGACGCCGGTCTGCCCCATCCTAGTGGTGCAGCGCGGAACAGAGCTCTCAAGGTCAAGCTTCCCCGCACCACTCACGCGACCAAACACATCACTAGCAACAACAATCAACTGGCAACACAAAGGGTTTTCCACAGCATTCGAGGATTATCCGGCAGCCGACTTGTTTGTAGGCGTTTGAGAAATGTCCAGCTACGTCGTCGCAGATATAAAAAGCTTGCGGAGTACGTGGAGCGAAGCAATTTTTGAGTCAGTGAATGAAAGATACGCCGCGTTGAAGTGTAGAAGTTTTAATGTATGTGGAGTGATTGTATCGTCCGAATTAGTGCCTGAGAAACAGAGAAAGTGAAGAGAGACGGTGAAAGGACTGAGTCAAGGCTAGGAGAAGGAAACAATTGTGAGTTTGAATATCACGAAAGTCCGTAGACTGTGTTAATGCTAGTAAAAGACAACCCCGTTTTTGTGTAAAAGTTTAGAAGGGAAATAACGGCACTGGATTTTACCATTTGGTATCGAGATGCATCTGTGATTGTTGATAGTAACTCAGAGAGCGTTGTGTGGCGAGCGTTGTACGAAATGGAAGTAACCCGTGTCGACCAGTGCGCATACATTAAAATTCCCCTTCAGAAATCGAGAGAATGTCACAGTGAATTGGTGGAAGTTCTTGGGAATAATGCCCTCTCATACCATACAGTAGCATGGTGGGTAGGTAAGGACATGAGGCAACCGGTGATCAGCAACGCTCGGGACATCCTGCCAGTATGTGGACCACGTGGCACTCGTCGTTTTCGAGCAGCTCTTGGAAAAAGACAGACGACGGGCGTAGGTGGAGTTAGGGAGGCAAGTGGCATTGAGAAATGCCCCATGTTCGGAATGTTGCGAAAAATCACATTGTGACGTGTACCGCATGCGCTGACAGTGAATGCAATATGCACCATGCTCCGGCCACCTAGCAGGCTGGCAAGAGGACCTCGGCCAAGAGGCAGAGTGTGTACGGCGGCAACTGCGACACCTGCCGTACTCTCCTGACCTTTTGCCCTGTGACTTTCATCTGAAACGATGGTAGGCGGCTTGCAGCACGGGAAATCATTGCTAATGCTGTGCGACAGCACATGATGTGGAAATTTGCGACACAGATAGTATTCAGTGCCTCCCGCATCATTGGCAGCATGTTGTGAACGTTGCAGGGCCTTTAGACCCGGTTTTGTGTGTGCTGCAGTGGCGTAGCGTGGTGTATGCACTTTGAACTTAGTTAACGGTACCTACGCACAGGTAAAATTGCTAAATTCTACGATTATTAGCAGATTGTGTTTAGATTCGAATCAGACGTAATACATGGAAGGAATAATGTACATACAAATTTTCATTGCAGTATATGTAACACTTCTTAATTTATTTTATTTTTCTATTTATTAATTTGTTTAGCTATTTTCAGCGCCGTACCTGAAATGCACCACACGATGGAGGTTTCAAAATTTTGATAATTTTAAATATTATTCTGTTATGGATAAGTGGTCTCAAAAGAATGTTGCGAACAGTACATTTTGTAATGCCTTGGTTTATTAAATAAGATTATTAACTTTGAAAAAATATGTCTTTTCACAATTTTTATAGTTTCACGAAACTTTATAATTATTCACCTACTGCTAAATATTAAAATGACAGAAAAATCACTCTCGTTATTTATTTCTGCATTCTCAGTTTGTTGATTAGGAGCACTCGGATTCCATATTCAGAGCAGTAGGTTTCCAGAAAATGTTTTGCTCGTAGCGAACCACACGGAAGCACATGAGCAATGTGCATACCCTACCTTCGGTTTCCTGACATATTTCTCTTACACGTTCACACCAATTTCTGCTCAAAATGTTGCTTATGTAGTCTGATAGGTGCACAAGTTAAAAGTATAAAATTAACCTTCACTGCCAAACAAAATACTGAAAAACTTAGCTTTAAACCTCGTTAACATTGTTAAGCGAGATGCACTTCTCTGAGTCACATCCAGTACGCGCCCTTGGTTTGACGTGACTTTTTAATGCTTGGCGTGATACGCTAACAATATTAATTCATAGCGGATTGTTGTTCGAAACATGCTCCTCGGCAAGAATAATGCCAGTTGGGTTAATATATAGATAATAGGGAAAGTTAACTGAGGAAAACCTGCAGGGTATTGACGCTACGCCCCTGTGCTGTAATTATTTTGCACCATGAAACCAGTATTATCCTGTACACTACCCTAATACACATGTGGGGCTCATGTTCGCGTGTTTTTCAATTCCCACATATGTAATTCCTACCTCGTCCTTTCATTTGTATATGTCGCATTTTCCAGCCGGGCTAGTATCTGCAATAAAAGCAATAGTTGCAATGACTTTTGCCCCAACCCTCGTACATAATATGCACCACAATGTTACCAATCATATGGTGAAGGAGTTGAAGTAAGCAGTTTGACTTCGGCAAGTTATTTCTCTGGATGCAAAATTCCGTAAAGGTCACCACGCCATCGACTAAACTTCCAACGCCAGTAGGCATAAATACAAATACTTCACTTAACAAACTGTCCTTCGCTAGCACTAAGGGCAGAGGAAAATCTGCCTAATCCTCACGGATGGAGTAGACGTTCAAACATACCTAACCACAAATCGTTTTAAGGGACACGGGGAATAAAATTTGAAAGTTCTGTAATATGTAAGCTACTGTCTTAAAATATTGTATAGGCCATAAGTAGGCCACTAGTAATTTGTTTAGCAAGTTTCACATTTATATGATTGTTACTTACAGAGCTATTAATTATTTTATCAATCAATAATCCAAAATATTGCTCATTTTCAAGACACACTGGTGCCATTATTTTTAAAGTAGGTTTATAATGTTATGTGCTTCTTATTTGTTATAATTATGAGTACAAAATCAGTTATTACTTTTATAGTCATAGCACTATTTGCTAAGATAAAAATGTATTCCTATTTGCACATATTCTTATATAAAATTAGCCAAATATCTGAATATTTTATTTATTTATTAGATTTTTTACAAAAACTATTTGCCATAAACTGAAAATAATAACTAGGTTTGTTCAAGTGTCTTTGCACAACATGCATTCAACTTTTTACTACAATTGGACCAAAACTATTGCTCCGACCTCGTTTTTTATGCGTTGAAAAGTTTTGAGTTTTCTGAAAACATGCATTTCAAATATATTTACAGGCTGCCTGTATTCTCAGAACTGGTTCGCAGTGTTTCAAACGATCTCAAGCAGTGAAACTCGACCCAAACAAGGCTCGCACTATAAAGCAATATTTGTTTAAAAAGCGAGTATAATAATATGTTTCCAAAACTGTTTCAAAACAGGTATCACACTGGGTACTTTCTACCTGCTCCGTCAACTGCACACTTAAGTATTTAAACGTGCACTGGCACATTATAAATAATGTAACTTGACATCTTATTTATGCATCTGATTTCTGAAGTTCCTAGGTACATTTGTAAGTAAAAATCTGAAATTCGTAATTCATTTTTGGTCGAAATTTCAGTCCCCATGTCCCCTAAGTTACCCCTGTTGCTCATAAATCACTCGTTCACTCAAGAGTTAGGCATGTTTACTAAATAAATACATTGTATCTAACACTTGTAAATATACAGGCATTAACAAAAATTCAGGGTTACTGCCCTCGTTACAACTTTAATAATAATAATAATAATAATAATAATAATAATAATAATAATAATAATAATAATAATAATAATAATAATAATAATAATAATAATAATAATAATGATAAGAAGAATAATAAATAGTATGGGTGACGTGTAGGTCTATGTTCATCGACTCATCATAACAATAGCTCTTAGTAAATAAACAAAGAGCCAGCCCAAGCGAGAGAGCCAGTGCAGTACAAATGACTCACGAGTCTCTTTTTTACCACCGTGCAGTATGTATCAGACTGACCTAAGATGTGGCCTGAAGTGGAAGGTAAATGATAGAGTTTGGGTTGAAGTGGTCTATCCTTTTAGGTGGCTCGGATTCGACCTAGACTATGCCGATCAATAATTTGTATTACCATTATTACTAATACTAATTCCAACATTATGGACAGTAATCTTTGGTTTTTAAGGCTTAAGCCGCCCGATAAATTGCCAGAAATTAATCTGAATCGTGAATTTCCTATCACGCAATTATTCCTTTTCTTGTTGGAATCTACGTAGTTTTGTTTCTAACGTTTGAAAGGTGAACTTTTTCTGGAGGATTTTCTTCAAAAGATTCAACTAAACTTTTATGTGTGTGCGTGTGTGTGTGTGGGTGTGGGTGGGTGTGGGTGGGTGTGTGGGTGTGTGTGTGTGCGCGCGCGTGTGTGTGTGTGTGTGAGCTTAAGTACATATGTGATTAAAGAGCGGATCGAGGCTGCGATAAAATCACTCAGCGACCCTCTGTCGACTGAGCTACAAGTGGAGCACTGCAGCATCTCAACGTGATCTCAGATTAGCTAACCTGTTATCAGTGGCGTGCAAGCCACAATGGCAAAGTAGAAGAGCCAAAAGGAAACCGGAATTTCCCATTCACTGTGTATTTGCCCTGTAGTATTACTACTTCCACATTTCGATTAATTTATGCAGTGCAGTGTTTTGTCAAGTCCATTTCCATGTGAATCTTTCGTGACCAGTGTTGTACTGCAGGCATGGGCAAAACCGGCTCGACTGGGCCACTCCGCTGAAACACGTTCTTGCTTCACTCCACCTGCCATCCTCCCTTAACTTGCTGTTCATTCAGTGGCGAGTATGGCTGTTACATGACGAGTGGTAGAAACAATCTGTTGTAAGTTACCAAAACAGGAAAATTTGCTGTTTAATATGGGGATTTGAATTAGCAAGTATAAAGCGTTACAATATCAAACGCCACTTTGACCAGAAGCATAAATCAAACTTACAGGTATTTATTTACAATTTCATGAGGCACTTTTTAAATACTGGTATTTGTAAACATAAAAGGGGCGATGTATGTTTAGGGGTTTTGTCTCCTATTAGTTTACTTAATATAAACCATTGTATTTCATGTTTCAAAGTTGGAGCATAATATTTAGGTCAAAACCAAAGAGTCTGTTGTGTTAATCAAAAAGTATAAAGTATTTTTCATGCTAAATAGCCATACTACTTTACTGCTTTGTTTATTGTGAAAGAGTGTTAATCATAACGCAGTGTAAGGATATTACGTGCATAAGATAAGGAAGATTATAAACTTCAAGATTTGCCTAACCAAAGTAATCACTATTTATGCAAAATATGGTTAATATAAAGACAATAGTTAATAACAGTGCAGAAATTATTACTGCCACGCAGGTGGAACGAACCCACCACTGTACGTGTTGTATCCAAACAACCTTTGTCACTCGACAAGAGAATGTGGGGTGGGTAAGTCAAGTTCAATCGCTACCTCTCCTTACGTGCCCATGCCATTGTGCACTTCACTACCAAAAGCAATTCCTAACTGCGGTCTTTGCATGGAAGATTAGTGGCCGCGCTTGATATTTCTTATCAACACAGGAGTATAGTACCCAGTAGCGTTCCTAATTAACAATTATAACGTGTTTTGCGTTTGAGTTCATCTAGTTTTCAGCCGAGGATTAAAATGACATCTAATAAGAATCAGACAGTAACGAATAAAGCTAATATGTACCAATGCACATTGTAAATAATTTCAATATACTATCCAGCTGACCTACGACGATTTTTTTTAGAATACGGTGCAGAATCCACTTAAGGGACACTGGGAGTGAAATTTTGGTCAAAATTGTCAAAAAGTCGACAATTTTTTTTTACCTTAAAATGTCCCTGGAACACCTGTGCATTTGAATCAGCTAACATTTTTCATATCCCCCACTCCATGTGGTCATTACGGCCCAGTGCTCTTCCCTTAACGTACACAGGATGCTCCTATATAAAAGCCTGTTTTTCTCAAAACTACATTTCTGCACATTCCAAAAGAAGGTCGCGCCTGAGTTTCGCTTCAAATTCAATGAAAATTTCCAAAAGTATTCATAAATAGCAGCTAAACAAAACTATGATTCAATATTGATGTTATCATTAACATGAATTCCAAAAACATTTTTTTTTGTATGAAAAAAATCAATAATTTTTAAGATTAAATTTTCTTTGTTATTAAAGAACTATGTACAGCATAATCAGCAAACGTATTTGAAATATCTCTTCATACAATTGTTACCCATGTTTTAGAGTACCAGTTCTGCCAATATAAATGAATTTTGAAAAGTTAATAGACGCGAGCTCTATTTTGAAAATGTGCCTATTAAATTCATAAAATAATTTATATATCATAAACGAATTATCCAATTTTGATGAAATTTGTTGTACCTCGTATTCTTATATAAATACAAACACAGTAAAAATTTCAGAAAAATCTATCACGAAATGTGGAACTTTCAAATTTCACTCCCAGTGTCCCTTAAATATTATTTATAGATTAAGGGAAATAGCAGTTCTTGGCAGGAGGAGAACTCTTTATAACCTTTAATTATATTTGTTTCACGTTTTCTTCCCCGAAGGGTAAGGCAGAATTGTGGCTTCTGTTTGAACGAAAGGGTAACGCGTTTCGTTTCTTTAATTTGACTGTAAACAAGCACTACAGAGTGTAAGGATATTACAAAAAAAATTAAAAATTATTTTCTTATTTAACGACGCTGTCAATTGCCAGGATCACATCAGCGTCGCCGGTGTGCCGGAATTTTGTCCCGCAGGAGTTCTTTTACAATATTACGTTGCTACTGCACAAGAAGTAAGGAAGTGGGGAAATTCGGGGACAGCCCATGGATTCCCGGCGTTCCTAGTAGATGGATAGGAAATATTCGTATGTTTCTGGCGCATGAATTTCAGACACCTGAGATAGTCTAAGAGAAGGTCTCCCGAGTGTGAAAACTAGAGTTCGATACCGCAGTAACTCTTTGGTAGAGTGCCGGCTTCTAAAACTGAAATATGGAGGTTCAGATACTGAATATTCAAGTTTCTTTCTTTTTTTAGTTCTTCCCGGAATCTATCTAGAACGAAGAAGTTTATTCCAGATCTTCAAGTTTTACAACATTTGAAAAGTATACGATAGAATTGTTAGGTTAACTGAAGCTGTTTCATATTACAGGTAAAATTAATTCATATTCATTTATATTAATTGAATAGCTGATTGTAAACAAATGTAAACAAAACATTGCTTTCACACGTGTTAAATGCATCCTATTATTTCAACTGTTGCAAGCCTAGAACATTAAGGGACACTGGGAGTGAAATTTGAAAGTTCCACATTTCTTGATAGATTTTTCTGAACTTTTTACTGTGTTTGAATTTATATGAGAATAGGAGGTACACCAAATTTCATTAAAGTTGGATAATTCGTTTATGATATATAAATTATTTTATGAATTTAATAGGCACATTTTCAAAATAGAGCTTGCGTCTATTGACTTTTTAAAATTCATTTATATTGCTACAACTGATACTCTAAAACATGGGTAACAATTGTATGAAGAGATATTTCAAATACACTTGCTGATTATGATGTACATATTTTTTTAATAACAAAGAAAGGTTTAATCTTGGGTGCCTCAGTTGGTTAGACGCTGGCCTACTGATCCCAAGGTCGCGGGTTCAAACCCGGCCCAGGCCGATGGTTTTTAAGTGTGCTTAAAAACGACAGCTCCATGTCAGAAGATTTACTGGCATGTAAAAGAACTCCTGCGGGACGAAATTCCGGCACACCGGCGACGCTGATGTGATCCTGGCAATTGACAGCGTCGTTAAACAACAAAATGATTTTTAACTTTTTTTTAAAAAAATTATTGATTTTTTTCATACAAAAAATGTTTTAGGAATTCATGTTAATGATAACATCAATATTGAAGGATAGTTTTGTTGAGCTGCTATTTATGAATACTTTTGGAAATTTTCATTGAATTTGAAGCAAAACTCAGGCGCGACCTTCTTTTGGAATGTGCAGAAATGTAGTTTTGAGAAAAACAGGCTTTTATATAGGAGCATCCTGTGTACGTTAAGGGAAGAGCACTGGGCCGTAATGACCACATGGAGTGGGGGATATGAAAAATGTTAGCTGATCCAGATGCACCGGTGTTCCAGGAACATTTTAAGATAAAAAAACAATTTTCGACTTTTTGACAATTTTGACCAAAATTTCACTCCCAGTGTCCCTTAAAATTATTATTAACCTGTTAGGATGCTATTTAACACTACAGTAGTATTCTTTTAAACACTTCTGTTACTACTGCCATCAGTATCGTAAGCTTTGTTCATAACATTTTCTGGTCAAGAGCAAAACGGCAGTACGATGGTTATGCAATTTAATTTTGTTAACACAATTTAGTTGTAATAATTGTTTGAAAAGATCATTACAACAACATCTATTATACTTAAAAATTAGCAAACGTAGATATGTCTGCCATACTTCCAAATGCTCTGTGCTAAAGGTGCATGGTTCCTGCTTCCTTGATCCTCCTTCAAGTTACAGTTCACAAGGAAAAATTAATTTGTAGTGAAATATCGTTTCTTCAATTAGGTCCCTACCAGTGCATACTGCTACCCTGTAGAACAGTAGTGTTAACGTGACAACTTTAGTAGATAACGCTTGCTCCTTCACGCCACTGTCTAGGGATGGCCAAACTACTAGATAAAGAGTCCTGGCCCTACATAACGCAGTGCTTCTTCACGCCACTGGCTAGGGATGGCCAAACAACCCATGTGCGACCCTCTCTTTCGGAACGATACCCCAGTATCTTATATGAGGGATTGTGCGCCTGTTCATCCCACTTTGCATGGCTAGCAAGTGAACAAGAGTCCTATAAGTGTGTGAACTAAACAATGAATCTATAATCTATTTGCTATTAAAATAAAGTAAAGTATTCATCCGCGCTCCACACTGAACTTCATCCCTAGTACGCTATTGGTTAACATAATGTCTGCACGTGTGCGTGTAAACAATAATATTAATATTGTCATCGCATAATTCCACCTCGTTCAGATAATCTGAATTTAGCTACTCTCTTTGTTGTTGAAACAACCATTGCATTGTTGAACATACGAGTGCCATTGTTATTGCAGTAATCACACATACCACAGTGTTAGAAAGAATTCTTAGATCTCAGCTAAGATAACACTTCAGATTTTTTACATCCATTGTTTTGAATGTTTTGTTTGTTCTTATTGACTGGTTTGAGGCATTATCCTTTATTATCACGCTTTACCAGATCGTTTATAGCCACGGTAGGACATTTCGCTTATTGAGTACATTCAATATAATGACGTTTTCACTGTTCCTTAAAGGCTTTCCTCGCACTTGTTTAAGAAAACCACTTGTACCGGATCTTGTTTCCATTTTGCACACCAAGATGGCGCTGAAGCAACAGGTAAACGCTACAGTTGACTACGTGGCATCCAGAACAAGAGAAGTCAATGTTCTGCGATTGGCGATAAGGTATAAAGTGTGTTATTGCAGTGTATTAAATTGCAAGTTATATTTTGTATTATAACAACTTCAATGGTTTATTCAACCCAGGTAAAGCAAGAAGCCAAATAGGCCCTGGAACTATATTGTGGCAGAATACGGAAGTATTAAAACTCCCATTTAATATTAGTAAATGTGTAAAAATGTCCTTCAATAGAAGCAAAAATCCATATAAATATGTTTATAATATCAATATGACACCACTCGTTGAAGTGGTTTTAAAAGAGGATCTAGGAGTACATTTTACAATAGATCTTAGATTCAATAGACACATTGACTTAATTGTATCAAAATCGCTAAAATGCCTTGGCTTTATTATTCGAAATTCCTATTCATTTAAAGAAAAAACTTTAATTCAACTTAATAATTCATTTGTGAGACAAAAACTCGAATATGCATCTATTATTTGGAATCCTGAGATGATAATGCATGTCACCACAATAGAAAAAGTACAAACAAAATTTCTAAAATACATACTATTTAAAAGAACTGGATATTATCCTACTTACACAAAATATGAAACCCTTTTGGAAATATTTAAACTTAAAACTCTAAAATTTAGAAGAGATATTGCAGGGTTAATATTTCTGTATAAGGTATTGCATTCGATTATTGATGATATTAATTTTACAACAAATAAATTATTTTATGTACCCAATAAATTAAGCAGATTCAGGAGGCTTTTCTTCACCTCCAGAGCAAATACAGAAACCCATAAAAATTCACCATTACACAGAATTATGTATTTATATAACAAGCTTCATCATTTCGATGTAGATATTTTCAACATGTCTGAAACTCAATTTAAAAATGCTACAACTAAATTGGTAATAGTAGTATCGTTGCTTTAATTAGGAATAGTAGAAAAAATTACTTACCATGCCACCTTCACTTTTTTTTTCTTCCTTCTTTTCTTTTTATAATTGTTTCTATTCCTTATATTTCCCTTTCTGTATTAGTTTATATTCAGTTATGTTGTTCTTGTATTTTATTTGAGTGTGTATATTATTATAATTATTATATGTAAACACCTATGTATGATGAACATTGTAATTGTGCTTCCAAGCCTGTTAGGTTCATAAGAATAAATAAATAAATAAATAAATGAATGAATGAATGAATGAATGAACGAACGAACGAACGAACGAACGAACGAACGAACGAACGAACGAACGAACGAACGAACGAACGAACGAACGAACGAACGAACGAACGAACGAACGAACGAACGAACGAACGAACGAACGAACGAACGAACGAACGAACGAACGAACGAACGAACGAACGAACGAACGAACGAACGAACGAACGAACGAACGAACGAACGAACGAACGAACGAACGAACGAACGAACGAACGAACGAACGAACGAACGAACGAACGAACGAACGAACGAACGAACGAACGAACGAACGAACGAACGAACGAACGAACGAACGAACGAACGAACGAACGAACGAACGAACGAACGAACGAACGAACGAACGAACGAACGAACGAACGAACGAACGAACGAACGAACGAACGAACGAACGAACGAACGAACGAACGAACGAACGAACGAACGAACGAACGAACGAACGAACGAACGAACGAACGAACGAACGAACGAACGAACGAACGAACGAACGAACGAACGAACAAACAAACAAACAAACAAACAAACAAACAAACAAACAAACAAACAAACAAACAAACAAACAAACAAACAAACAAACAAACAAACAAACAAACAAACAAACAAACAAACAAACAAACAAACAAACAAACAAACAAACAAACAAACAAATAAATAAATAAATAAATAAATAAATAAATAAATAAATAAATAATTAAACACACACACAAGTAAATAAGTAAGTAAATAAATAAATAAAACACTAGCCATTGAGGTTCATTCCACAACGTGCTTCTGTTTACATCTAGTTTATGCTTACAGTAAACAGATTATAAGGATGTGGACGCAAGTATATTTTAGGATAAAGCGAAGGAAGTTCGTTATCACTTGCTCACTGACTGCGCGGATAGCACAGCAATAACATGTCGATGGTATTATTTGAATGTAGTATTCCTGTGAGAAGGTGGTCACTGTTTTCCTTTGGCGTAATGAATTAATTAGCGTTGTGCACAAGTTTACCACGAAAATCTATTTTATCGTACATTTTAAGTCCTCGTTACGCTAGTTCTGTAGATCTAAGAGCTAATGAAGTTTTCCCTTCCTAAGCCGTTTTGATCCAAGAACCCATATCAAGTGCAGAAGCAATTTCTTTGATGTTCAATCGTTTCCTTTAATGCTTTTCTGAATTTTCCTTTCTTGAGGGTCACCCTTTATCACTTCTTCATGCAATTCATTTCAGCACACAATTTATTCCTGCGCCGAAACTTCAAACACTGCTTAAATATTAGTATCATTAACATTTAGTTACCTACCGAAACGTTTTAATAAAGGTCTTATTCCTTCTACCATATTTCTTTCTACATATAATATGAGCCATTATTACAGTTTTTCTGTCTCCGCACTATCTGAGAGAAAATCTCATCTCTCCTTCCACGGCGTGTGCTTTGCTCTTCCCCATTTCTTTGCTTGCTTTCGACAGATGTATTATTGCTTCTCATTCTAGAGGCAGTGGATTCCTGGTTAGGTAAAAGCCTGACATTACAACACAACATAGCAGACACGTGACATGTGTAGCCTCAAGGAACGTTCCTCAACAGAGTTATGTAATCCACTCTCAGCTTATGACTCCATTGCTTTTATGAACTATGCATTATCCGCATCAAAATTAGCATAATAGAAACGCTCATCACTTTTAGATACCAACAAACAAACCTCTCATAACTGGATAATGCATATCGTGTGAGCGGTCTTGAATCATTTTGGGGAAAAAAACAACAACAAATCTAATAATAATGATAATAATAATAATAATAATAATAATAATAATAATAATAATAATAATAATAATAATAATAATAATAATAATAATAATAATGATAATGATAATGATAATGATAATGATAA